>CM061749.1:130712708-131312708 GCA_030979885.1 Lolium multiflorum
CCATGAAGCCGGTTTGCAGACAGCAGCAGAGTCGAAGACTCTGGTAGGTTTAGCACGCTACTAAACCGGAAAGAAAAAATGTTCAACAAGCAACCGGTAAACGGAAAAAATAAACATATTACATGCAAGTTTGATAGAGGCAGTCCCCGAGAAACATTCGAGGTGCCGGAGTCTTTTATTCATAGCATAAGGTACAAAAAGGAACTTCTTACAGTACAACTTCATGAGTAGAAAGGGCGCAACAATGCTATGTTCCATGGAAGCTTGGTCTCATCTCCGGATCTGTCCGCCTTTCCTTCTTTCCATTCCTGTGCATCAATCAAGTAGTAGGCATCATTGTGCAGTGATTTGCTTACAATGAATGGCCCTTCCCAAGGAGGTGAAAGTTTATGCCGGCCCTCAGTGCGTTGCACTAGGCGTAGCACCAAATCTCCTTCCCGGAAAACTCTCGGGTTAACCTTCCGGCTATGATAGCGTCTGAGGTTTTGCTGGTAAATGGCTGTTCTTGCCAATGCCAGTTCTCTTGCTTCTTCTAGCAAGTATACATCATTTTCTCGGGCCTCTTTTACCTCTTGTTCGGTATAGAGTTGCACCCTTGGTGAATCATGGAGAATATCGGTTGGTATTACCGCTTCTGCTCCGTAAACCATGAAAAATGGAGTGTATCCGGTAGACCGGTTTGGAGTTGTTCTTATGCTCCACAACACCGATGGTAGCTCATCGAGCCAACATCCCGGTGACTTTTCAAGTGGTTCAATGAGCCTTGGTTTTATGCCGGAAAGCACCAGCGCATTGATTCTTTCAACTTGGCCATTGCCTTGTGGGTGTGCCACTGAGCACAAATCCAACCGGATGTTGTTATCCTCACAGAATCGCTTGAATTCTCCTTGGGCAAAGTTTGAGCCGTTCAGTAATGATGTTGTGTGGGTATCCATACCGGAGAATGACATCTTTCAAGAACTTCACTGCGGTATGCCCATCACATTTTGCGATAGGTTTTACCTCCAACCACTTGGTGAATTTATCCACCATGACCAAGATGTGACTCATGTTTCCCCTTGCAGTTTTGAATGGGCCAACCATGTCAAGGCACCATACAGTAAATGGCCAAGTTAACAGTATAGTTTTTAATCCGGATGTTGGGGTATGGTTTTGCTTGGCGTACCTCTGGCACCCATTGCATTTTCTCACCAAATCCTCAGCATTTTCCAAAGCAGTTGGCCAGTAGAAGCCGTGCCGGAATACTTTTGCCACCAGCGCCCTTGATGACGCATGATGCCCACATTCTCCTTGGTGAATCTCCCTGAGCATTTCTTTTCCTTCTTCCGGTTCCACGCATCTTTGCAGGACACCGGTAACACTTCTCTTGTACACTTCGCCATTGATAAAAGTGTATGCTTTGGCTCTCCGCTGGATCCTTCTTGACTCGTTTTCGTCAACCGGCAAGGTGCCGTTGATCAGGAATTCCTTAATAGGTTTAACCCAGGATGGTGCTTCTCGAACCAGAAACACCGGTACATCTATGTCCATGCTATCCACAAGCATTCCTTGTTCCGGTATGGGCGTCGCAGTCCCCGAGTTTACTGGTGCAGTCCCCGGGTTTGCCGGAGCAGTCCCCGAGTTTCCTTCGTCAATATCCATTGGCACCACATGTGATTCTGGTACGAAAATTGATTCCGATTCCGGACTTGGTTTGATTGACGGTGTTCTTAAGTGAGCCAAGGCTATTCCGGGAGGAATTTCCTGCCTCGATGAGCCCAGCTTGAATAAAGCATCCGCGGCTTCGTTTTCAGCTCGTCGCACATGGTGAAACTCACAGCCTTCGAAGAAGTCGGCAATCTTTTGCACGTGAAACCGGTACGAGGCCATGTTGGCATCTTTTGCGTCCCAATCTCCAGAACATTGTTGCACCACAAGATCTGAATCGCCGTAGCAAATGATCCGGTGTGCACCGATTTCTTTTGCGACTTTAAGCCCATGGATCAAAGCATCATATTCAGCGACATTATTTGATGCCCTGAAACATACCGGAGGTGATCTCCCTTTGGTGAGGTGAGCACCACACCGGCACCTAGACCCTCTTTGAGCTTTGATCCGTCAAAGTGCATCTTCCAGTATTCCATTTTATGATCCGGTGGCTTGTACTGCATTTCCGCCCAATCGACCAGGAAATCAGCCAAAGCTTGTGATTTTATAGCATCTCTTCTTTCGTATACCGGCACGTAAGGTGACAGCTGAATTGCCCATTTTGCAATCCGGCCGCTGGCATCTTTGTTGCACATGATATCTGAAATTGGTGCTTCACTCACCACTTTCATCGGATGCTCTTCAAAGTAATGTTTGAGCTTCGTGGCGGCCATGAACACGCCGTAGGTCATTTTTTGGAAGTGCGGGTAGTTTTGCTTTGAAGAGGAGAGCACCTCGCTCAGGTAGTATACCGGCCTCTGCACGGTTTTTCCTTCCTCATCTCGTTCCACCACAACCACAACACTGACCACCCGGTTTGTTGCCGCTATGTAAAGCAACATGGGTTCTCTTTCCAAAGGTGAGGCCAAAATTGGGGCCGTTGCAAGCATAGTTTTTAGCTCTTTAAATTCCGTGTCTGCCTGAGGGGTCCAGACGAAGGTATCGGATTTTTTCATCAATGCATACAGCGGTAGAGCTTTTTCTCCCAACCTTCTTATGAACCGGCCCAGCGATGACAAGCTTCCGGTAAACTTTTGCACATCTTTGAGTTCCTGCGGTATAGTCATTCTTTCTATTGCCCGGATTTTTACCGGATTCACTTCAATGCCCCGGCTTGATACAAGAAAACCAAGCAGTTTGCCGGCAGGGACACCGAAGGTGCATTTTGCCGGATTCAGTTTCATCCGGAACCTTCTTAGGTTGTCAAATGTTTGCCGGATGTCATCGATTAAGGTGTCTTTTGTTGGAGATAGGCCCAAGAGGCAATAATAAAGTGGTTATTATAATATCTTTGTGTTTATGATAAATGTTTATATACCATGCTATAATTGTATTAACCGAAACATTGATACATGTGTGTTATGTAAACAACAAGGAGTCCCTAGTAAGCCTCTTGTATAACTAGCTTGTTGATTAATAGATGATCATGGTTTCGTGATCATGAACATTGGATGTTATTAATAACAAGGTTATGTCATTAGTTGAATGATATAATGGACACACACCCAAATGAGCGTAGCATAAGATCAAGTCATTAAGTTCATTTGCTATAAGCTTTCAATACATAGTTGTCTTAATCCTTCGACCATGAGATCATGTAAATCACTTACACCGAAAGGGTACTGTCAACACCCGGATTTTTAAGTCCAGATGCCTATTATGCCATTCATCGCAATCCCAGGAATATTGTTTTTGCGAGACATAATAGATTGATATCACAACACATCATTCATTACAACACATAATTGTCTTACATAGAGGGATCACATGATCCAGTCTTAATACATCATAGTGGATCTAGAGATCCTATTACAAAACACATAGCGGAAGCGAAGTAACGGTTGCGGTCCATCTATTCCACAGGCAACTGTTGACGTCAGGAGTGATCCTAGTTGTCGTAGACGTCCTGCTGTCCATCTTCCTCGTACTGCTGTTCTCCTTCATAGTCTGGCCATTTGAATAGCCAGGGACAAAGCCATGAGTACTTTAAAGTACTCGCAAACTAATACTAATGTAAGCACTATCAACTATAGTAAGGGGTGCTAAGCTCTAAGTTTATTTGCATAAAGCCAATTTTATTTCATAAGCATTTAGTAAAAAGCCTCTTCATTTGCTAACTAACTCAAGTGGGAACATTAGTGTCATTCCCACAACTCTGTTGTAATTCAAGTCAAAGTCACCATTTCAAGTTCAAATCACAAGTCACCCTTCACATGTCACATTTTTGAAAATGGTCTGATGACGGAACAGTATGGCCTTTCCAATCGTCCGTAACCGTGGACACGGCTATTCGAATAGTTCTACACTCTGCAGAGGTCGTACACTTGTGCCACAATATTTGCAATAATCCGTCAGGGTTAACTGGCCCTGATTTATCACACTCCGTGTGCGGACTACCAACCATAACCTTTCACTTACATACCCTAGTATAGGCACCTCTCCCCATGAGCTTGGCCTCCCAGTGAAGACAGACAGTCAGCCTGGGAACTGCACAGGGCTTGGGCCGGACAATTCACCTCATTCACGTCATTTCACATCATGTCATGTTTCTTTGGAGGCAGCCCTTGGCATAACCCCGATGACGCTTGTTTAGAGGGAACCCATACTAAGATACATAAACTTCCAGTTAAGCCCTTACCCATAATCAGGTATTGTGGGGGTACTTGCAAAATTGGAATGGTATCGCATCCGAACCCAACCATCAGTTTTTGTAAAATTCACCAAGTCTTTCACAAGTCATATTCACCTTCAAAATCTTTCAATAGAATGACTCATCATTCCAAGGTTTTCAATGTCATTTCATTTCACCTATTCCCATCTAGAGTAGTCAATTTTATTGGTTAGCACTAGCAACTAATCATGAGGGGTGCTATCTAGCTTTCATTGCTCTAGGCTAGATTTGATGATCTTGTTCTACTCTAGACCAAGTGAATCATGAATCAAAACGTAAACTTTGATAAACCAAATGCAATAAAGCTTGTAAAGTAAAACTTGGGATGGGAACATTGAGCATAAAGTAAGAAGTGGTGGTGCCTTGCTCTTGTAGAGCTTTGCACTTAGCAAGAATATTAGCTTGCAAGAGTATAGCTTGTTTTGGGGTTAGCTTGCATTAATAATAGCTTGCCTTGGTTGGAGTATTGATCAAAGTTCTCTTCCTCTTCAAAGTAGTCCTCCTCCTCCTCGGTGTACTCCTCGGTACTAGCGTCTAAATACGAGTACAATACACACAATTACCACACAAAGCCTAAGTACTAAACTAAGCACACACATAAATCACTCCTACTAAGCTATCAATCAACATGCTTATTAGGTGAGTGGATTTCATGTTATTCTTAAGAAAAATAATTTCCTCTCATTATAAATATTAATTAGAGTTTCTATTTATTCCTTGAGGAAAATAATTTCCTCTCATTGAATATTATTAAGATTTAATTTCCTCCATTAATGTCATATGACCTAGGTTGACCCAGGTCAACCTCTTCATAAGTATCAATTGGGGAGTGATTTAAATGAGGCACACCACCTCATGCCTTTTTAATACTCATGATTAATGATTTAATATCATCAACTAATTTAATATGAGTTTAAAATTGACCATAGTCTATACCCCATATTAACTTAGTTGAGACAAGATTTAAATGAGACCACTACATCTCATAAGATTTAATAAGTAGCCTTGAATAATTTAAATACTACTATGAAAATGATTGAATATTTTTAAATAAGAACCTATGGATTATTACTACATGTGTCATTAATTCTCATTGAATCCCTTGGAGTAAGTGTTTAAATGAGAGGCTACACCTCATATAGTTTAATACCACATACTAATGATTTAAATGAGGTGTAGCACCTCATACCCTTTAATTCTAACATGGTAATGATCTAATATTATCAACAATTCATATGAGACCTAAATGACCAGAGTCTCTAGCTTAGTTTGAATTGTTCATGACAAGATTTAAATGAGAGAAACATTTCCATAAGGTTTATTTAATAGTTTTGGACAATGTCTTTGACTAGAAATAGCCATAAAGTCCTTTAATTAAACTAGGCCATGATCATTCAAGGTAAGCATGGCATATTTTTGCAGAACCAATTAGTGTAAGTGAAATGTGAATTATAGGAGTTGGAATCAACTCAAAAGCATTTTTGGTTGATTTTTAATAATTATTCTAAGTCACAAAAGTCCCTGACTTGTTTATTTTGTCACATTATTTCTATAATAGATCTAGGGTTCAATCCAGTGGCATTGTGTAGATAAAATCCTAAGCTTTCCAAATATATAAAATTTATAAAATTTGGCCAAGTAGATTTGATTCTATTTAAATTGGAAAATGTATGCAGTAAGCAATTTGATCAATTCGAAATATTCAAATTCAAATGCATGGGCTCGCGCGGGAAAGCAAATGGGCTAGTGAGAGGGGAAAAGAGTTGGGCCGGCCCAGCTAGGCTGGCGAGGCTCGCGGGCCGCCTGACAGGGGCTACCCCACCTGTCAGCCTGTTTACACGCCGAAGCGGTGCGGCGCGCTGCAGGCCGTTGGATTAAAGGGAGATCTACGGTTGGGGTTCGTCCTCGTCGGCGGCGAGCTCCGGCGAGGTCTAAATCTTGCCGGCGGCCATGGGGGTCCAGGGAGGGGTCTTACCGGCGTCCAGAGAGGTTGGCGAGGCGAGCGATCGACGTGGAAGACGAAGGCGAGGCGAACGAGGGTCGTGGGAGCTCCGGGGGTGGACGAACTCGACGGCGAGCTTCTGCGGCGGCCACGGGCGGCGATGGTGAAATTGGGCGGAGCTACTGGACAATGTCGAGCAGCGAGATGGTGAGGAGAGTCAGAGATGAGAGGGGAAGGTACTGGTGTGGTGAATGGAGCGAGGGGAGCCCTCCTTTTATAGCATCGGAGCGAGGCCGAGGCGCAGCGGTGAGGTCGTCGTCGTCGATGCGTCTACAGGGGTGCAGAGGGTTGGGCGATGACGCACGCGTGTCGGCGACGTCAACGCGGTCACGACGAGCTTGACTACAGGGGAAACGATGCAGTGACGAGGGCAGGCGTGTGACGGTAGCTCACGGTACTGCGGCGAACGTCGGCGATGGTGGCGTCGTCTACAGCTCCAGTGCGGACAAGTGGGCGTGTCTGAGAGGTAGCAGGGTCAACGGCGAGGCGATTGGCGCGCGGAGAGAGCGAGGGGAGGACGAGGGTGACGTGCGGTGATGGCGCTCTGTCGCGTCCAGGGCGTGTCGTGGCGCGCTCTGGCGCGTCGTGGACGTCACTGGGCGCGCGTGTTCCGGCCAGTGGCTTGCTCCCCTTCGTCGATGGCATGTACCAGCAGGTGTGGGGGAGTGAGGGGAAGGTGGCTGACATGGTCGTGCACGGTGGAAAAGCAAAGAGAGAGGAGTGGCATGATGGTGTGCATGACATGCTCGGCATGGCATGGTTGTGCTATAATTCGTCCAAAATATGATGGCTCTGGTACTGCAATGATGCTAGAGGTGTAAGAGAGTACCAATGCTGAGCAAAGATGGATGGTTAGGGCAAGAATCTGCTGGATTTTTGAGTGTAGGGAGTTGGTAGAATGGTGCACATAACCTGTTCGACACAATGGCCGCAAGAACATTATTTTGGAATTTTTCAGTGATTTTTGGTGGAGTGTAATCCTATAATATTTGCAGTAGATTGGTGGTGGTGGTGGTCAAATTTGAAGTGGTTTGTGAAATTTCAAAATGGGGATGATCTTCTCTTTGTTTCAATGTTGCCACTTGTCACTCTCATACTGGTCAACCTAGTCAACTCTGACCTTGGTGGTCAACATGAAAGTTACTCACCTTGACATGTTCTTGGATGACATGGCTTTGTTTTACCAAGTTTAGTTTGAAGAAAAGTAAAAACCAGGGGTTAAAGTGGGGAACATTTTATAATGTGGCCAAATGACCATTAGTGCATGTGAGCTCATATTTCATTCAATTTTGATTTGATTTGAGTTTGTTTGATTCCAAAGGTGTTTATATGTGTTTAACAACCAAACACAACCAATGGTGCAAGCCATAATGGTCTAGGTTCAAGATTTGTAAAAATGGCCACATCCACATATGTGTATTGGAACATCTTCTTATTTTCTATTTGATTTGGTTTTTCTTGATCTCCTGGATGTGGTTGAGGTTGAATATGATATAAGAAAACAATCCAAGCAATGGAAACAAGTTTGATGGTCTTTGGCTCACATTTGTATTTTTGGCCATATGCACATATGTGCATTTCATATATTTATTTCCATTTCTTTATTTATGATCAAAGGTCATGGTTTAGGGTTTATTCAATGTTAGATTGGGTTTGGTAAAGTTTTCAAACCATTTGTGTAAGGTAGGGGTGTTTAGGTCAAGTTTTGGAAAATGGCTATGTGCCACATATGCTCCTATGCATAGGCTTGATTTCTTTTTATTTTCTTTGGTTTCAACTTGGAATTGGTTGGAGAAGTACTAGGTAAGGTTTATGAAGGTTTTCCAATCCTCTATATAAAGTGGAAAGGTCTAAGGTAAAGTTGTATAGAAATAGCCATAGGCACATATGTCCTTTTTCTTATTTAATTCCTTTTATTTCATTTTAACTAGGATGGTAAAACAAAGGGGTGAGGTTTAGGGTTTTGTGGAGTATATCAATGGTTCACCTCTATTTTGAAAAGTAAGAATGGTATTAGTCAATATTTGCATACTAGGGTTATATGCCCACCTATTTTATTTTATTTTAGTTACTTCTTATTTGATATTATTTTATTGTGAGAAGATTAGGGTTTAGGGTTTTGGAAATAGGTTCAATGCAATAAATAAACAATCATGGCAATTTCACAACATATAAGCATGCTCACTATGTACCAAACTCAATTAAATAAAAGTTTTTGTTGGTTCTCATTTTTGGGAAAAGGGAATTCATTTTCTCTTTGTTTTAAATTTTTGGGATGTTACAAACCCTTCCCCCTTAAACAAATCTCGTCCCGAGATTTTAAGAAAAGTTAGGTTCCTAAGAAAGATTGAGCAATTTGATTCACAGAAAAACATACTTGGTATGGCCTGAGGTGCTTCCTGTGCTTCTGCTGCATTCATGTGGTAGAGTCGGCCGTTATTGTTGTTCTGGTTCTTTCTACCTGCGAAGCGGCGTTGTTGCTGGGCAGGTGCAGCAGTGTTGGCGGCAATCCTAGCAAGCTTTTTGGGGCACTCATTGGAGTAGTGACCCACAACTCCACATTCATAGCAGTTTATAGTTGACTTATCTTTGGGGTTGATGGGAACAGTGTTGCTTCCAGTCTTTGGGGCATTATTGGGGTTGTTATTGTTACCATTGGGGTGGTTGTTGGTGTTGTTGGGGTTGCTGTGGTGGTTATGGTTGCCTCCGGGCTTCGGGGGTCCTTGGTTATTGTTGGAGTAATTGGGGCGAAAATTCTGAGCAGGGGGCTTGTTGTGTCTTGGGGTGAATCCTCCAGAGGAGTTGTTGTGGTACTTCTGGGTATGGTGGGGTCCATTCTGGTTCATCATTCTGCGCTTGCGGTTTTCATTTGCCTGATGCAGCTTTCCTTCCATCTGTATGGCTGAGTCCACTAGGGCTTCGAGGTCAGCGAACGGAATGTTCACTAACACAGTTTGCATCTCGTCATGCAGTCCATTCAGAAATCTCTCCTTCCTCTTCTCATTGGTGTCTGTCTCATCCGGGGCGTACCTTGACAGTGTAAGAAACTTGTCGCGGTATTCCACCACGGACATTCTTCCTTGCTTCAGTTCTCGGAACTCGTCTCTCATTTTCTTGATTAGTCCTTGGGGCACATGGTATTTACTAAACTTCAGCTTGAAGTCTTCCCAGTTCATCATTTGTCCAGCATTCATTGCGCGGGCACTTGTCCACCAGGCTCTTGCAGGTCCTGACAGATAGTGGGTGGCGAACAGTACTTTCTCTGCGGCTTCTACTCCCGCAACTTCCAGGTTGTTCTCCATTGTTTGGAGCCAATCATCTGCGTCAAGTGGCTCTTCGGTCTTGCTAAACATCGGAGGGTTGGTGTTCTGAAAGTTCTTCAGCTTTGATCCTGGGTGATCATGGTTTCCATGGCCTTGATTGTTCTGAGCTATCTGTTGCAGTGCAGCTAAGTTGGCTTGTCGTTCAGCTCTCGTGGCTTCGCGATCTTCCATCATCATCTGGAGCATCTGCATCATTGCGTCTTGGTTGCGGTTTGGTGGGGCCATCTGAGCATTGGTTTAGATGATAAGATAAGAGGGAAATTTCTATGGTTTGTTTGAGTTAAATTCAAAAAGTTCAAAACTTGAGTAGTGTTGAGGGGGTAGAAACCAACAACACTTTTTCATTCATACCAAGCATCACACATTACAAAGCTAACACACCGTTGGTTTTAAGAACCATTCATTCGCTCTACGATACAAGGGATCCTGATACAACTCACACCTACTTAGTGCTTTAATGATACTACTCTTCAGGGGAGAATTCTTCGTCTTCACTGTTGTGGTGTTTGGCGACGGGCGAGGGCGTTTTCCAAATCCCTGCGGGTTTTGTACTGCCTGAAGTCCTGAGGGGCTTTATAGGGGTTCATCTCTGGTTGTGGTGGGGGCATGGTCATCGGTCTTCCCATGGAGTCATGTCTTGGGTAGTAGAGGAAACGAGTGTTCTTGATCTTGTCCTTATTTTGTCCACACAGACGGGAAATTGCTTCTTGCATAGCTTTGTCTAGTCCTTCCTTCCAGGTGTTTCCCGTTACAGAAAACCATATGGTTTCCCATACCGGGGCTCCAAGCTTTCTTCCTAGATCAGCAGAAACTTCCCACCGAGGTGGTCCTCCCAACTGATTATTGAAGGATGTTCCGAAGAACTCGGGGTACGGGTGTCCTAGATATTCCACTAGTTGCTTCAAATCCTTTTCGAACTTCAGTTCTCCTCCATGACCAAGCTGATAGCATTTCCATTGGTATTCCATCTGTGAGAAATTTAAGATGAGTAAGTTAGAGAAGTGATCAAGTGTGCAAACTTTTATGTAGGATTATAAGGAAAAGTGGAGGATGGATCTCTTATTTTGGAAAAGATCTCAAGGATAAGAGTGAGAATAAGTTTTCATAAATATCTACTTCATTTGTTTTTGAAACTAATTTTTTTCAGGACGTCCATTCTAACTAGGGTCTCCTAAGGTCAACAATGGCTCTGATACCAACTTGTCAACACCCGGATTTTTAAGTCCAGATGCCTATTATGCCATTCATCGCAATCCCAGGAATATTGTTTTTGCGAGACATAATAGATTGATATCACAACACATCATTCATTACAACACATAATTGTCTTACATAGAGGGATCACATGATCCAGTCTTAATACATCATAGTGGATCTAGAGATCCTATTACAAAACACATAGCGGAAGCGAAGTAACGGTTGCGGTCCATCTATTCCACAGGCAACTGTTGACGTCAGGAGTGATCCTAGTTGTCGTAGACGTCCTGCTGTCCATCTTCCTCGTACTGCTGTTCTCCTTCATAGTCTGGCCATTTGAATAGCCAGGGACAAAGCCATGAGTACTTTAAAGTACTCGCAAACTAATACTAATGTAAGCACTATCAACTATAGTAAGGGGTGCTAAGCTCTAAGTTTATTTGCATAAAGCCAATTTTATTTCATAAGCATTTAGTAAAAAGCCTCTTCATTTGCTAACTAACTCAAGTGGGAACATTAGTGTCATTCCCACAACTCTGTTGTAATTCAAGTCAAAGTCACCATTTCAAGTTCAAATCACAAGTCACCCTTCACATGTCACATTTTTGAAAATGGTCTGATGACGGAACAGTATGGCCTTTCCAATCGTCCGTAACCGTGGACACGGCTATTCGAATAGTTCTACACTCTGCAGAGGTCGTACACTTGTGCCACAATATTTGCAATAATCCGTCAGGGTTAACTGGCCCTGATTTATCACACTCCGTGTGCGGACTACCAACCATAACCTTTCACTTACATACCCTAGTATAGGCACCTCTCCCCATGAGCTTGGCCTCCCAGTGAAGACAGTCAACCTGGGAACTGCACAGGGCTTGGGCCGGACAATTCACCTCATTCACGTCATTTCACATCATGTCATGTTTCTTTGGAGGCAGCCCTTGGCATAACCCCGATGACGCTTGTTTAGAGGGAACCCATACTAAGATACATAAACTTCCAGTTAAGCCCTTACCCATAATCAGGTATTGTGGGGGTACTTGCAAAATTGGAATGGTATCGCATCCGAACCCAACCATCAGTTTTTGTAAAATTCACCAAGTCTTTCACAAGTCATATTCACCTTCAAAATCTTTCAATAGAATGACTCATCATTCCAAGGTTTTCAATGTCATTTCATTTCACCTATTCCCATCTAGAGTAGTCAATTTTATTGGTTAGCACTAGCAACTAATCATGAGGGGTGCTATCTAGCTTTCATTGCTCTAGGCTAGATTTGATGATCTTGTTCTACTCTAGACCAAGTGAATCATGAATCAAAACGTAAACTTTGATAAACCAAATGCAATAAAGCTTGTAAAGTAAAACTTGGGATGGGAACATTGAGCATAAAGTAAGAAGTGGTGGTGCCTTGCTCTTGTAGAGCTTTGCACTTAGCAAGAATATTAGCTTGCAAGAGTATAGCTTGTTTTGGGGTTAGCTTGCATTAATAATAGCTTGCCTTGGTTGGAGTATTGATCAAAGTTCTCTTCCTCTTCAAAGTAGTCCTCCTCCTCCTCGGTGTACTCCTCGGTACTAGCGTCTAAATACGAGTACAATACACACAATTACCACACAAAGCCTAAGTACTAAACTAAGCACACACATAAATCACTCCTACTAAGCTATCAATCAACATGCTTATTAGGTGAGTGGATTTCATGTTATTCTTAAGAAAAATAATTTCCTCTCATTATAAATATTAATTAGAGTTTCTATTTATTTCTTGAGGAAAATAATTTCCTCTCATTGAATATTATTAAGATTTAATTTCCTCCATTAATGTCATATGACCTAGGTTGACCCAGGTCAACCTCTTCATAAGTATCAATTGGGGAGTGATTTAAATGAGGCACACCACCTCATGCCTTTTTAATACTCATGATTAATGATTTAATATCATCAACTAATTTAATATGAGTTTAAAATTGACCATAGTCTATACCCCATATTAACTTAGTTGAGACAAGATTTAAATGAGACCACTACATCTCATAAGATTTAATAAGTAGCCTTGAATAATTTAAATACTACTATGAAAATGATTGAATATTTTTAAATAAGAACCTATGGATTATTACTACATGTGTCATTAATTCTCATTGAATCCCTTGGAGTAAGTGTTTAAATGAGAGGCTACACCTCATATAGTTTAATACCACATACTAATGATTTAAATGAGGTGTAGCACCTCATACCCTTTAATTCTAACATGGTAATGATCTAATATTATCAACAATTCATATGAGACCTAAATGACCAGAGTCTCTAGCTTAGTTTGAATTGTTCATGACAAGATTTAAATGAGAGAAACATTTCCATAAGGTTTATTTAATAGTTTTGGACAATGTCTTTGACTAGAAATAGCCATAAAGTCCTTTAATTAAACTAGGCCATGATCATTCAAGGTAAGCATGGCATATTTTTGCAGAACCAATTAGTGTAAGTGAAATGTGAATTATAGGAGTTGGAATCAACTCAAAAGCATTTTTGGTTGATTTTTAATAATTATTCTAAGTCACAAAAGTCCCTGACTTGTTTATTTTGTCACATTATTTCTATAATAGATCTAGGGTTCAATCCAGTGGCATTGTGTAGATAAAATCCTAAGCTTTCCAAATATATAAAATTTATAAAATTTGGCCAAGTAGATTTGATTCTATTTAAATTGGAAAATGTATGCAGTAAGCAATTTGATCAATTCGAAATATTCAAATTCAAATGCATGGGCTCGCGCGGGAAAGCAAATGGGCTAGTGAGAGGGGAAAAGAGTTGGGCCGGCCCAGCTAGGCTGGCGAGGCTCGCGGGCCGCCTGACAGGGGCTACCCCACCTGTCAGCCTGTTTACACGCCGAAGCGGTGCGGCGCGCTGCAGGCCGTTGGATTAAAGGGAGATCTACGGTTGGGGTTCGTCCTCGTCGGCGGCGAGCTCCGGCGAGGTCTAAATCTTGCCGGCGGCCATGGGGGTCCAGGGAGGGGTCTTACCGGCGTCCAGAGAGGTTGGCGAGGCGAGCGATCGACGTGGAAGACGAAGGCGAGGCGAACGAGGGTCGTGGGAGCTCCGGGGGTGGACGAACTCGACGGCGAGCTTCTGCGGCGGCCACGGGCGGCGATGGTGAAATTGGGCGGAGCTACTGGACAATGTCGAGCAGCGAGATGGTGAGGAGAGTCAGAGATGAGAGGGGAAGGTACTGGTGTGGTGAATGGAGCGAGGGGAGCCCTCCTTTTATAGCATCGGAGCGAGGCCGAGGCGCAGCGGTGAGGTCGTCGTCGTCGATGCGTCTACAGGGGTGCAGAGGGTTGGGCGATGACGCACGCGTGTCGGCGACGTCAACGCGGTCACGACGAGCTTGACTACAGGGGAAACGATGCAGTGACGAGGGCAGGCGTGTGACGGTAGCTCACGGTACTGCGGCGAACGTCGGCGATGGTGGCGTCGTCTACAGCTCCAGTGCGGACAAGTGGGCGTGTCTGAGAGGTAGCAGGGTCAACGGCGAGGCGATTGGCGCGCGGAGAGAGCGAGGGGAGGACGAGGGTGACGTGCGGTGATGGCGCTCTGTCGCGTCCAGGGCGTGTCGTGGCGCGCTCTGGCGCGTCGTGGACGTCACTGGGCGCGCGTGTTCCGGCCAGTGGCTTGCTCCCCTTCGTCGATGGCATGTACCAGCAGGTGTGGGGGAGTGAGGGGAAGGTGGCTGACATGGTCGTGCACGGTGGAAAAGCAAAGAGAGAGGAGTGGCATGATGGTGTGCATGACATGCTCGGCATGGCATGGTTGTGCTATAATTCGTCCAAAATATGATGGCTCTGGTACTGCAATGATGCTAGAGGTGTAAGAGAGTACCAATGCTGAGCAAAGATGGATGGTTAGGGCAAGAATCTGCTGGATTTTTGAGTGTAGGGAGTTGGTAGAATGGTGCACATAACCTGTTCGACACAATGGCCGCAAGAACATTATTTTGGAATTTTTCAGTGATTTTTGGTGGAGTGTAATCCTATAATATTTGCAGTAGATTGGTGGTGGTGGTGGTCAAATTTGAAGTGGTTTGTGAAATTTCAAAATGGGGATGATCTTCTCTTTGTTTCAATGTTGCCACTTGTCACTCTCATACTGGTCAACCTAGTCAACTCTGACCTTGGTGGTCAACATGAAAGTTACTCACCTTGACATGTTCTTGGATGACATGGCTTTGTTTTACCAAGTTTAGTTTGAAGAAAAGTAAAAACCAGGGGTTAAAGTGGGGAACATTTTATAATGTGGCCAAATGACCATTAGTGCATGTGAGCTCATATTTCATTCAATTTTGATTTGATTTGAGTTTGTTTGATTCCAAAGGTGTTTATATGTGTTTAACAACCAAACACAACCAATGGTGCAAGCCATAATGGTCTAGGTTCAAGATTTGTAAAAATGGCCACATCCACATATGTGTATTGGAACATCTTCTTATTTTCTATTTGATTTGGTTTTTCTTGATCTCCTGGATGTGGTTGAGGTTGAATATGATATAAGAAAACAATCCAAGCAATGGAAACAAGTTTGATGGTCTTTGGCTCACATTTGTATTTTTGGCCATATGCACATATGTGCATTTCATATATTTATTTCCATTTCTTTATTTATGATCAAAGGTCATGGTTTAGGGTTTATTCAATGTTAGATTGGGTTTGGTAAAGTTTTCAAACCATTTGTGTAAGGTAGGGGTGTTTAGGTCAAGTTTTGGAAAATGGCTATGTGCCACATATGCTCCTATGCATAGGCTTGATTTCTTTTTATTTTCTTTGGTTTCAACTTGGAATTGGTTGGAGAAGTACTAGGTAAGGTTTATGAAGGTTTTCCAATCCTCTATATAAAGTGGAAAGGTCTAAGGTAAAGTTGTATAGAAATAGCCATAGGCACATATGTCCTTTTTCTTATTTAATTCCTTTTATTTCATTTTAACTAGGATGGTAAAACAAAGGGGTGAGGTTTAGGGTTTTGTGGAGTATATCAATGGTTCACCTCTATTTTGAAAAGTAAGAATGGTATTAGTCAATATTTGCATACTAGGGTTATATGCCCACCTATTTTATTTTATTTTAGTTACTTCTTATTTGATATTATTTTATTGTGAGAAGATTAGGGTTTAGGGTTTTGGAAATAGGTTCAATGCAATAAATAAACAATCATGGCAATTTCACAACATATAAGCATGCTCACTATGTACCAAACTCAATTAAATAAAAGTTTTTGTTGGTTCTCATTTTTGGGAAAAGGGAATTCATTTTCTCTTTGTTTTAAATTTTTGGGATGTTACAGGTACTTTGATTACATCAAACGTCATTGCGTAAATGGGTGACAATAAAGGTGGGATTAAGTATTTGGAAAGTGTGAGTTGAGGCATATGGATCAACAGTGGGATTTGTCCATCCCGATGACGGATAGATATACTCTGGGCCCTCTCGGTGGAATGTCATCTGATTAGCTTGCAAGCATATGAATAGTTCATAAGAGATCACATACCACGGTACGAGTAGTACTTGTCGGTAACGTGGTTAAACAAGGTATGGAGATACCGATGATCAAACCTCGGACAAGTAAAATATCGCGAGACAAAGGGAATTGGCATCGTATGTAAATGGTTCAATCGATCACTAAGTCATCGTTGAATATGTGGGAGCCATTATGGATCTCCAGATCCCGCTATTGGTTATTGCTCGGAGAGGAGTCTCGACCATGTCTGCATAGTTCGCGAACCGTAGGGTGACGCGCTTAAGGTTCGATGTCGCATAAGTAGATTTGAATATGGTATGGAGATGAAGTTTGTTCGGAGTCTCGGATGTGATCCAAGATGTCACGAGGAGGTCCGGAATAGTCCGGAGAATAAGATTCATATAAGGGAAGTTAATTTCTGGGTTTTCGGAAATGTTCGGGATTGTTCCGGTGTTGACTGGAAGGTTCTAGAAGGTTCCACCATGGGGCCCACGACCCGGGAGGCCCACCGTGGGCCGAGGGGATGCTCCCTGGCCTAATGGGCCAGGGGCACTTGGCCCCCAAGGCCCAGGCCGGCCAGCCCCCTAGGGTTTCCCTGGGGGGATCAACTTGGGGGAGGGGAAAGCCCCTCTCCCCCCTTGGCCGCCGCCCCCCCAACCCTAGATGGGAAGGGGGCCACCTTGGCCGGCCAGCCCCCTATATAAAGAGGGGAGGGGGTGGCCGGCCACACCATCCCCCCATTGCCTCCTCCTCTGGCCGCCTCTCCCTCCACCATACGCCGTCCGGGCTTAGGCGAAGCCCTGCAGTTTTCTTCCTCCACCACCACCACCACGCCGTCGTGCTGCTGGACGTTGGAGGAGATCTACCACACCTCCGCTGCCCGCTGGAACGGGAGAGGAAGGAGCTTCATCGACACCGTACGCGCGACCGAGTACGGAAGTGCTGCCGGATTGCAGCACCGGGGACGATCGTCTACACCAACAACGAGATTAATCTCGTAGGCTTTGGAATCTTCGAGGGTTAGTCTCATCTCCATCTCGTTGCTTAGATCTAGTAGATTGGATCTTGGGTGTTCCATAGATTAGATCTGTTGGTTTTATTCGCTTTGCGGTAGGAAATTTTTTGTTTTCTATGCAACGAACCCCATCAGTGGTATCAGAGCCACGTCTATGCATAGATCTGTTGCACGAGTAGAACACAATGGTTTGTGGGCGGTGATGCTTTTGTTGCTTTAGTTTGTGTACTTTGCTTCTTGCGGGATGGTGGGATGAAGTGGCCCGGGCTAACTTTACATGACCGCGTCTCATGAGACTTGCTCCACGCTTGACATGCAACTTGTATTGCATAAGTGGCTTTGCGGGTGTCTGTCTCTCCCACCATAGTGAAGATTGTAATTTGCACTTCTATTGTCAACACTAGTATCACCGTTGTGGTTCATGTTCGTAGGTAGATTGGATCTTACTCGAAAACCCTAAACCACGTAAAATATGCAAACCAAATTAGAGGCGTCTAACTTGTTTTTGCAGGGTTTGGTGATGTGATATGGCCATAATGTGATGATGATTATATTTGATGTATGAGATGTTCATTGTTGTATTATGGCAACCGGCAGGAGCCTAATGGTTGTCTTTAATTTTTGTTAAAGACCTGCGTGTCTATTCATCATGTAATAGCTTTATTTCAAGTAGTTGTTATAGTAGCTATAAGTGATGGACAACCATGAAGCGGCGCCACTGACCTTGACGCCATGCTGGTGATGATGGAGATCATGTCCGTGCTTTGGAGATGGAGATCAAAAGCACAAGAAGAAAAGGCCATATCATATCACACATTATGAATTGCATGTGATGTTAATCCTTTTATGCATCTTATTTTGCTTAGATCGCGACGGTAGCATTATAAGATGATCCCTCTCACTAAATATCAAGATAATAAAGTGTTCATCCTTAGTATGCACCATTGCTAAGACTTGTCGTTTCGAAGCATCTCGTGATGATCGGGTGTGATAGACTCTACATGTGCATACAACGGGTGCAAGCCAGATTTGCACACGCGGATACTAAGGTTGCCTTGACGAGCCTAGCATGTACAGACATGGTCTCGGAACACGGGATACCGAAAGGTAGAGCATGAGTCATATGAATGATATGATGAACACTTTGAGTGTTTGCCTTTGAAGCTACATCTTTTCTCGTGAAGATCGGACTTGGTGTAGTGGATTTGGTTCGTGTAATCACTAAGACAATGCAAGGGATGTTGTTTTGAGTGGGAGTTCACCTAGTTAATTTAAGAATTAAAATTGAACTCATTTTATCATAAACTTAGTCTAAACTCTTTGCAAATATGTTGTAGATCATGGCGCCCCCTCCATCAATTTTAACCAGTTCCTAGAGAAAGAAAAGCTTAAGGGCAATGGTAGCAACTTCACTGACTGGTCCCGTCATGTGAGGATTTTCCTCACTGGCGTGAGCATGCAATATGTGCTCGAAGCACCGCTAGGTCCCCCACCACCTCCTGCAGTGTCCGAGGACATAAAGAATGTTTATGAGACTCGGGTAACTCGGTACTCCGAAATTCAGTGTGCCATCTTGTGCAGTTTAGAGGCAGAGCTCCAAAAGCGTTTTGAGCACCACGACCCATGTGAGATGATGCGTGAGCTCAAACTTATCTTTGAGACTCATGCAGCCGTGGAGAGCTATGAGGCCTCGAAACAGTTCTTTAACTGCATGATGGAAGAGGGCAGCTCCGTTAGTGAGCACATGTTCGCCATGTCCGGACATGCGAAGAAGCTCAGTGACTTGGGGATTGTGATCCCTAACAAGCTGGGTATTCATCGTGTCCTCCAATCACTGCCACCAAGTTACAAGAACTTCGTGATGAACTACAACATGCAGAACATGAACAAAGAGTTACCTGAACTCTTCTCCATGCTGAAGTCTGCTGAAGTAGAAATAAAGAAGGAGAACCAAGTGTTGATGGTCAACAAGACCACCAATTTCAAGAAGCAGGGCAAGCCTAACAAGGGAAACTTCAAGAAGGGCGGCAAGAAAGTTGCAGCGCCTCCTGAGAAGCCTAAGGCTGGTCCTAAGCCTGAGACTGTGTGGTACTACTGCCAGGGGAAGGGGCACTGGAAGCGGAACTGCACCAAATACTTGGCCGATATGAAGAGCGGCCACGCCAAGAAGAAAGGTATATTTGATATACATGTTATAGATGTCTATCTTACTGGTTCTCGTAGTAGTGCCTGGGTATTTGATACTGGTTCGGTTGCTCACATTTGTAACTCGAAACAGGAACTGCGGAATAAACGAAGCCTGGCAAGGGACGAGGTGACGATGCGCGTTGGAAATGGATCCAAGGTCGATGTGATCGCCGTCGGCACGCTCCCTCTACATCTACCTTCGGGATTAGTTTTAAACCTTAATAATTGTTATTTGGTACCTGCGTTGAGCATGAACATTATATCTGGATCTTGTTTGATGCAAGACGGTTATTCGTTTAAGTCTGAGAATAATGGTTGTTCGATTTATATGAGTAATGTCTTTTATGGCCATGCACCTGAGATGAATGGTTTATTCTTGTTAAATCTCGATAGTAGTGATACACATGTTCATAACATTGATGCTAAGAGAATTAAATTGAATGATAATTCTACTTATATGTGGCACTGTCGTCTTGGTCATATTGGAGTGAAGCGCATGAAGAAACTCCATTCCGATGGACTTCTTGAGTCACTTGACTTTGAGTCACTTGACAGATGCGAAGCATGTCTGATGGGAAAAATGACTAAGACTCCATTTTCTGGCACAATGGAGCGAGCTACAGACTTATTGGAAATCATACATACCGATGTGTGCGGACCAATGAGTGTAGCATCGCGCGGTGGTTATCGTTATGTTCTAACCTTCACGGATGATCTGAGTAGATATGGGTATATTTACTTTATGAAACACAAGTCCGAGACTTTTGAGAAGTTCAAGGAATTCCAAAGTGAAGTAGAAAATCAACGTAACAAGAAGATTAAGTTTCTGCGTTCTGATCGCGGAGGCGAATATCTGAGTTATGAGTTTGGCATGCATTTAAAGAAATGCGGAATACTTTCACAGTTGACACCGCCGGGAACACCACAGCGCAATGGTGTGTCCGAACGTCGTAATCAAACTCTCTTAGATATGGTTCGTTCTATGATGTCTCTTACCGATTTGCCACTATCGTTTTGGGGCTATGCTTTAGAGACAGCCGCATTCACTTTAAATAGGGCACCATCTAAATCCGTTGAAACGACACCGTATGAATTATGGTTTGGGAAGAAACCTAAGCTGTCGTTCCTTAAAGTTTGGGGTTGCGATGCTTATGTAAAGAAGTTACAACCTGACAAGCTAGAACCCAAAGCGGAGAAATGCGTCTTCATAGGATACCCTAAAGAAACAATTGGGTATACTTTCTATCACAGATCCGAAGGCAAAATCTTTGTTGCCAAGAACGGATCCTTTCTTGAGAAGGAGTTTCTCACTAAAGAAGTGACTGGAAGAAAAGTAGAACTCGACGAGGTTGATGAACCTTCTCTCATAGATCAGAGTAGCGCAGTGCCGGAAGAAATTCCTGTGCAGCCTGCACCGATAGGAGAGGAAGCAAATGATGATGATCATGAAACTTCGAACGAGGAAGCTACTGAACCTCGCAGATCGACGAGGGAACGTACCACTCCTGATTGGTATGATCCCTATCTAAATGTCATGATTGTGGACGACAATGATGAGGACCCTGCGACGTATGAAGAAGCGATGATGAGCCCAGATTCCAACAAGTGGCAAGAAGCCATGAAATCCGAAATGGGATCCATGTATGATAACAAAGTATGGACTTTGGTAGACTTACCTGATAGCCGCAAGGCTGTCGAGAATAAATGGATCTTCAAGAGAAAAACAGATGCTGATGGTAATATTACTGTCTATAAAGCTCGACTTGTCGCAAAGGGTTTCCGACAAATTCAAGGAGTTGACTACGATGAGACTTTCTCACCTGTAGCGAAGCTAAAGTCTGTGAGGATTTTGTTAGCAATAGCTGCATTTTTCGATTATGAGATTTGGCAGATGGATGTCAAAACGGCGTTCCTTAATGGAGACATTGAGGAAGAGTTGTATATGGTACAACCCAAAGGTTTTGTCGATCCTAAAAATGCTGACAAGGTATGCAAACTTTAGCGTTCCATTTATGGACTGAAGCAAGCATCCCGGAGTTGGAACCTACGCTTTGATAGAGTGATCAAAGACTTTGGTTTTATACGGACTCATGGTGAGGCCTGTATTTACAAGAAAGTGAGTGGGAGCTCTGTAGCGTTCCTGATATTATATGTAGATGACATATTATTGATTGGGAATGATCTATTAAGCAGCATTAAAGGTTATTTGAATAAGTCTTTTTCAATGAAAGACCTTGGTGAAGCAGCATACATTTTAGGCATCAAGATTTATAGAGATAGATCAAGACGCCTAATAGGCCTTTCACAAAGTACATATCTGGACAAGATTCTAAAGAATTTTAGAATGGATGAAAGCAAGAAAGGGTTCTTGCCTATGTTGCCAGGTAAGGTCTTGAGTAAGACTCAAGGTCCGGCTACGGCAGATGAAAGAGAGAGGATGAGCAAGATCCCCTATGCTTCGGCAGTAGGCTCTATCATGTACGCCATGCTGTGTACTAGACCGGATATCGCACATGCTGTTAGTTTGACCAGCAGATATCAAAGTGATCCAGGATGGAACACTGGACAGCGGTCAAGAATATCCTGAAGTACTTGAAAAGGACTAAGGATATGTTTCTTTGTTATGGCGGTGACCAAGAGCTCGTTGTAACCAGTTACACCGATGCAAGTTGGAACACCGATCCTGATGACTCTAAGTCTCAGTCTGGGTACGTGTTTATATTGAATGGTGCGGCAGTAAGCTGGAGCAGTTCCAAGCAATGCACGGTGGCGAAATCTTCAACAGAATCTGAATATATAGCGGCTTCAGAGGCTTCATCGGAAGCGGTATGGATGAAGAGGTTCATTGTTGAGCTTGGTGTGGTTCCTAGTGCATTGGACCCGCTAGTCATTTATTGTGACAACACGGGTGCCATCGCCAATGCAAAGGAACCAAGGTCACACAAGAAGCTGAAGCATATCAAGCTGCGTTTTCATTCGATTCGCGAGTACATCGAAGATGGTGAAGTAGAGATTTGCAAAGTACACACGGATCTGAATGTTGCAGATCCGTTGACTAAAGCTCTCCCAAGGGCAAAGCATGACCAACACCAGAATGCCATGGGTGTTAGGTACCTTACAATGTAATCTAGATTATTGACTCTAGTGCATGTGGGAGACTGTTGGAGATATGCCCAAGAGGCAATAATAAAGTGGTTATTATAATATCTTTGTGTTTATGATAAATTTTTATATACCATGCTATAATTGTATTAACCGAAACATTGATACATGTGTGTTATGTAAACAACAAGGAGTCCCTAGTAAGCCTCTTGTATAACTAGCTTGTTGATTAATAGATGATCATGGTTTCGTGGTCATGAACATTGGATGTTATTAATAACAAGGTTATGTCATTAGTTGAATGATATAATGGACACACACCCAAATGAGCGTAGCATAAGATCAAGTCATTAAGTTCATTTGCTATAAGCTTTCAATACATAGTTGTCTTAATCCTTCGACCATGAGATCATGTAAATCACTTACACCGAAAGGGTACTTTGATTACATCAAACGTCATTGCGTAAATGGGTGACAATAAAGGTGGGATTAAGTATTTGGAAAGTGTGAGTTGAGGCATATGGATCAACAGTGGGATTTGTCCATTCTGATGACGGATAGATATACTCTGGGCCCTCTCGGTGGAATGTCATCTGATTAGCTTGCAAGCATATGAATAGTTCATAAGAGATCACATACCACGGTACGAGTAAAGAGTACTTGTCGGTAACGAGGTTAAACAAGGTATGGAGATACCGATGATCAAACCTCGGACAAGTAAAATATCGCGAGACAAAGGGAATTGGCATCGTATGTAAATGGTTCAATCGATCACTAAGTCATCGTTGAATATGTGGGAGCCATTATGGATCTCCAGATCCCGCTATTGGTTATTGCTCGGAGAGGAGTCTCGACCATGTCTGCATAGTTCGCGAACCGTAGGGTGACGCGCTTAAGGTTCGATGTCGCATAAGTAGATTTGAATATGGTATGGAGATGAAGTTTGTTCGGAGTCTCGGATGTGATCCAGGATGTCACGAGGAGGTCCGGAATAGTCCGGAGAATAAGATTCATATAAGGGAAGTTGATTTCTGGGTTTTCGGAAATGTTCGGGATTGTTCCGGTGTTGACTGGAAGGTTCTAGAAGGTTCCGGAAGGGTCCACCATGGGGCCCACGACCCGGGAGGCCCACCGTGGGCCGAGGGGATGCTCCCTGGCCTAATGGGCCAGGGGCACTTGGCCCCAAGGCCCAGGCCGGCCAGCCCCTAGGGTTTCCCTGGGGGGATCAACTTGGGGGAGGGGAAGCCCCTCTCCCCCCTTGGCCGCCGCCCCCAACCCTAGATGGGAAGGGGTTGGCCGGCCAGCCCCCTATAAAGAGGGGAGGGTGGCCGGCCACACCATCCCCCCAATTGCCTCCTCCTCTGGCCGCCTCTCCCTCCACCATACGCTATCCGGGCTTAGGCGAAGCCCTGCAGTTTTCTTCCTCCACCACCACCACCAAGCCGTCGTGCTGCTGGACGTTGGAGGAGATCTACCACACCTCCGCTGCCCGCTGGAACGGGAGAGGAAGGAACTTCATCGACACCGTACGCGCGACCGAGTACGGAAGTGCTGCCGGATTGCAGCACCGGGGACGATCGTCTACACCAACAACGAGATTAATCTTGTAGGATTTGGAATCTTCGAGGGTTAGTCTCATCTCCATCTCGTTGCTTAGATCTAGTAGATTGGATCTTGGGTGTTCCATAGATTAGATCTGTTGGTTTTATTCGCTTTGCGGTAGGAAATTTTTTGTTTTCTATGCAACGAACCCCATCATCTTTTACCTTAGTTTTTATCACGACATCGTCCACATAGACTTGCACGTTTTTTCCTATTTGATCAAACAAGCATTTTTGCATACAGCGTTGGTACGTTGCACCAGCGTTGCGCAAACCAAAAGGCATAGTAACATAGCAATAAGCCCCGTGCGGGGTAATGAACGCAGTTTTATTTGATCTTCCTTTTTCAGGGGAATCTGGTGGAAACCGGAATAGGCATCCAAGAAAGACAATAACTCACACCCAGCAGTAGAATCTATCACCTGATCGATCCGGGGCAGAGGGAAAGGATCTTTTGGGCAAGCTTTGTTGAGGTTGGTGTAGTCGATGCACATGCGCCATACCTTTGGAGCTTTTGCCTCCAGGTTTTCTTCTTTCTTCTTTTCAACCATCACCGGATTGGCTAGCCACTCAGTATGCGTGACCTCCACGATGAAACCGGCAACAAGTAACTTGGTAACTTCTTCTCCAATGATTTTTCTCCTGTCTTCAGCGAACCGCGTAAAGGTTGTCGCACCGGCTTAGAATCCTTCCGGACGTTTAGAGAGTGCTCAGCCAGCTCCCTCGGAACACCTACCAAGTCATCAGTAGAACATGCGAAGATATTCCGATTCTCACGGAGGAAGCTGACGAGCGCGCTTTCCTATGCTTGATTTAGGCCGGCACCGATACGAACGGTGCGCTCTGGGTAAGCCGGATCCAGCACAATGTCCTTTGTTTCATTCGTCGGCTTGAATGCCGGTGTGCCCAAGTTGCCACTCATTGCCGCTAAGCTCAGCTTCGAGGATTGAGCCAGCGCTACAGCAGTTTGTATCCTTTTCTTTTACTCCGCTATCACCAGCGATTCAGCCAGATTTGATCCGGCGGAAGAGGTTTCCATTGAGACTTTGTCGTTTCCCACCACAGTCAAGGGTCCACGGGGTGCCGGCATCTTCATCTTGAGATAAGCCGTATGAGTTGAAGCCATGAAAGCCGCCAGTGTCGGTCTCCCAAGCAGTGCATGGTAAGGACTGTCTAGGTCCACCACTTCGAACAGAACATTTTCCACCCGGCAGTTGTCACGTCCTCCGAATGACACATCCACCCGGACTTTTCATACCGGTGCACAGGACAGGCCTGGAACGATCCCATGGAACGTTGTGTGAGTTGGTTGTAGCATGTTTTCTGTTATCCCCAGCATACGCATTGTATGCTTGTACATGATATTTATGCTGCTTCCATTGTCTATCAGCACTTTGCTAAATTTGACTCGAGTTTCCGGCCCATGCATGATTGGGTCCACGACAAGAGCGTAACCACCCAGGTTAGGCATGACCTTGGGGTGATCCTTGAACGACCAGGTGATTTCCTGATCTGACCACAACATGTATCTGGGAATTGCCGGCATCACTGCATTCACTTCCATGGAACGGCGATGCACGCTCTGCCGGTCGGTTGGCTCAGTGACGAACACAACGCAGCACAAGTGCGGGTCCTGGTAAACATTCCGGCCCAAAGGTGCCGTTGGTGGCGGTTGGCCATTGCCATCCTCCACCTGATGAACTTGTTGGTTCTGCTGAGGTTGCACCGGTATGGTGTTGGCTCCGGTAAGAGGTGGTGGTGGTGGTAACGGATGCTGGTGCAACATATCATGCGAGGGTGGCATTATTGTGGAACAGCCTTGCGCTTGTGCCTCTCTTACCGCGCCCTTCAGCATTAAGTGCTTGATCCAGGAGCAGTCCTTTGTCAAATGGTTCGCCGGCTTCGATGGATGCGGAGTATGAAGCTTGCACGGCTGCTCCATTGCAGCTTCCATGGTGTACCTCATGTGCTCTTGCCAATCTTTTTTCTGCCCCCACTTTTCCTTTTCAACCCATTTCTTTTTAGGACCCGCCCACGGCTGCGATCCGGTTTTTTGCCTCTGGCTTCCGCTGGGGCTGGAATTTTCCTGCACCGCGGCTACTTGCTGTGGACCATACCTTCGATCCGGAAAATCTTCCCTTCTTTCGTTGTGCCGGTTATCCCGGTGCTGATCTTCCCGGGGTTGGCTTGTTTGCGCCGGTTCAGCTTGCACTGCCGGTTGCATTGGGTCTCCCAACGCACAGTTTTCCGCCACACGCACCATCTCAGCGAGTGTGCTTGGCATGTTTCTCTGCAGCCTTTGCCACAGTGGTGATCCTCTCCGGCATCCTTGACTGAACCAAGCAATCGCTTGTGCTTCAATCACTCCTTCACATGTGTTTCTCATTGAGTTCCACCGGGTGAGATAATCCCGATCTGTTTCATTCGAGCGCTGCTGGCATAAAGCGAGCTGCTGCGGCCTGTTTGGCCTCTTGTAGGTACTGCTGAAGTTGCTCACAAAGGCTTCCTCAAAGTCCAACCATCCATTTATGCTTCCTGCCGGCAAGTTGTTAAGCCAAATACGTGCAGGTCCCACTAGGAAGGACGGGATGATTCTCATGGCCCAACGCCGGTTTACTCCGCCACTAGCAACATAAACAGCTGTGACATAGTCCGCCAACCAATCTTCCGGCTTAGTTGTGCCGTCATACGTTTTTGTGTCCCGGGGCAATTGAAAATTGCGAACCAGTGGCTCTTCTCTCATGATCCGCGGGCCAAAGCACTTTGGACCAGGAGGACCCTCAGATTCGATCATCTCGGAAAGATGCACTCTGTCCAGCCTGTGCCTCGCATCCTGGCTTGGCAAGCATCTCCCCCCCACACGTTCCCCCAAAGGGTTCCGGTAGGCTCTGGTTCGTTCCACTTCGGAATCTCCTTCTTCATATCTTTCCGGTTCTGCGGCTCTTGCATGCCGGTACCTTGGTGGTGGCATTTCCTCTTCAACATATGCTGCCCTTGCAGCTCGATAATTTTGCACGGTTTCGTGTCTACCGGCATGATTGTTTCCGGCGGTGCCATTTCCGGCATAGCCGTCTCCGGCATAACCATTTCCGGCATAGCCGCGACCTGCTCCATAGCTTTTTCTTCCGGCATCATGTGGCCCGACTTTTTGTTTTCCGGCAAGAACCGGATCATACACGGTCATTTGCCGCGCATTCATTTCTTTTTCCTTTCTTTTATCCGGATGGGGGGACGATGCCTGCCCATGGGATTTGCTTCCGGCAACTTTTGTCGACCGGGCTGATTTTGACTCGAGCGCTGCTTTGTTGATTCTAGCAAGCTCGTCATTTTGTGCCTGTATCACATCAAGCAACTCTCTAACTCTATCCTGCTGCTTTGCTAATGCATCTCCGGATAACGATTCACACATCTCCATAGTGGCCTTTGCAGCTTTTATAGTTTTATCCGGACTACTGTACTTAGGTTTCTCTACGATGCTTACAGATGCAGAGGTACTCTTTCCGGCAAGAACTTCCTTACGCAAATCCTGATCTAGGTTGCGAGCCTTAAGCCGGTTCTCCGGTATCCTAGCGGCCTGAGCACTAACATAAGCAAAGCCATGGGCAATGTTATACTCACGTAGGGTTAGGTTCAGCTCGCGCTGAGCCCGGATGATGTCTGTGCCTCCGGAAAGCAGCCTCTTGCGCGTCGTCTCCAGCTCCGCTTGTGCCGCTGCCGGGTCGATGTTCTGCGCGATGGGCGTCGCCAGCACGTTCATCGCCGCTTGGAGAGGAGTTTCCGGCGGTGCAGAAGATGCTCCCGTAGCACCCACGCCGCGCTCCAGCGGTGGCTTTGCCGGACAAGTCGATGCCGCACGCCCAGATCCTTCTTCAACAGCTTCTTTGCTAGTGCCAACCGCGCCAACCATCATGACCTCCACGCTGCCGGCGGCGCGGCCAGCACACAGCCACCTTGGCGGATCCGGCGCCACCAGCACCGGTGAGAGGCGCTGGCGCACAGGGACGGTGCCGAAGTAGATGCAGTGGCTGCGAAACTCGATGATGCGGCCGTTCTGCGGGAACTTTCCGCCGTTGGCGAAGCAGCCCGCGTTGTCGTTGATGAAGTCCATGGAGTAGATGCGCTGCACAAGCGCCGACACGGTTCGCTCGCCGGCGACCTCGAGGATGCCCGCCCGAATGTGAACTCCAGCAAGCGCCTCTTCGAGCCCCACGGTGGGCGCCAACTGTCGTCGTGGTGAACAGACAGATTCCATAGGATGGCTTAAGTTGGGGCCGAGTTGGACGCTAGAGGATTCGGGGGAGGGTTTTTGATTAGGTAGGATGAACTTCCGGGTGCTTTCCTCTAGAACTTGGCCAAGGCCAGAGGTAGAAGAAGAAAGACACAAGGATGAACTCTGTTCTAGATCTTCTCTATTCCATGAACAACAAGGTTACAAGTTTCTGGATACAAGGTAGCTAATCAACGTACCCGCGATGGGGGTGTGCCCCCTCTCCTTATATAGGGGAGAGGTTGGCTTACAGGGGAAGAAACCCTAATGGCATCTTTTAACAGACAAACTACTTTACAAAGCTACTTTAATCATAGGTGACGCCGGTATCTTCTTTAAACAGGGAGGCTGATGTCCTCCGGTTGCTTTAGGCATCACCTTCGTATTTTACGTCAAGGCTTCGTATAAAGCTACTTTGCTTAGCTCATCTTTGTCTTCTAGAGCCTGAGAGAATCTTTGACCAGCTTTGCTCATACCGGTAGTCCGGTGTCTTCTTAGCTCATTCCGGCATACCCCTTCTGGGCATACCGGTGTGACTTCCCTTAGCCAAAACGCTTAAGTTCACAGTCCGGCTTAAACTGTAAACCGGTATCTTGGTATGCCAAACTATCCGGTTTGGCCTGCCTTTGGCATACCGGGGGTCATCCCCCCAACATCCATGCTAACTAGGGTCTCCTAAGGTCAGGATGGCTCTGATACCAGCTCTACGGGGACCCCGGACTAGCTGTCCAAAATACCCTGTTATGTATTCCTCTCATGACCCCAATGATCAGTCTGCCGTGAGAACATAACCGAACTGAATATACAGATTACAACATCCATTACAAGTACCGAATAAATAGTCTTACAACAATAGGGTCACATGACCCAGTCTTACACGAATGCCACATCGGGCAAGTTCAGACAAACATAGCAGCGGATACACGTCATCATCGTTGGGCCCAATTCATGCCTTTAGACCTACAGGCAGCTGACTTGGAGATCGTCCTAGGTCGCATAGTCGTCCTGGTAGCCTCCGTCATCTTCATAGTCCTCCTCATAGTATGGCCAAGTAAATAGCCAGGGACAAAGCCGTGAGTACATTTGGAATTGTACTCGCAAACCATCACAGGGGGTGCTAACATAAGCTAACTAAAGGAGGCAAGAGAGGAAGGATAGTTTCTCTTGTGGATATAGCATGCATCAGTTTCTCTTGTGTATATAGCATGCATCAGTTTCTCTTGTGGATCTAGCATCCCGACATCTCAAGTGATGGGGACACTCGGATGATCCTATGACATCTCTATATCTTTGTTAAAGAACATACTTCAAAAGATATCATATGACATCTCTATATCTTTTTTAAAGAAGAGTTAGCATTCCGCCATCTCAATTGATGGAGATTCTAGGGAAATCCTATGAAATCTCTTATCTTTGTTAAAGAAGATTTCCTTTACATGAAACATTAGTAGAGGTTCCCCACTTTGTTTTATTTTCAAGCGACCATCTCCATATGGCCGACACACACACCTTTCCGGTACCCTTCCGGTACATCCAACACAACATTTCCTTTGCAAAACCTTTGTCAAAACAAAACTCAAGCCCAGGTTAAGGTTGGCCTTTTGTTGGGGGGATGACCCCCGGTATGCCAAAGGCATGCCAAACCGGATGGTCTTATCCATCAAGATACCGGTTTAATATTTATACCGGAACTCAAAGATAGGAAGTAAGCTAAGCCGGTATCCCCAAAGAAGGGTATACCGGGACCGGATAGACAGGATGCCGGAGACCGGAAGAAATAACATGTCGGCAGGACCAGTCAAAGATTCTCTCCTGAGCTAGCGGACAAGGATGAGCTAAGCAAAGTGGCTTTAAACGAAGGCCTGAAGACAAAGAGGAGGATGACGGCCAAAGAAGCCGGAGGACGTCAGCCTCCCTGTTTAAAGAAGACCCCGGCGTCATCTATGATTAAAGTAGCTTTGTAAAGTATCTTTGTAAAAGTAGTTTGTCTAGTCAAAGATGCCATTAGGGTTTCTTGCCCTGTAAGCCACCCTCTCCCCTATATAAGGAGAGGGGGCAGCCTCCTTCACGGGCGCGGAACAATAGCGAGAGATAGAGAGGGAGAAACCCTGTAAACTCAAACCTGTAACCTGTGAAGATCAATGAAGAGAATGATCTAGAGCGAGTTCTTCCTTGTGTCTTTCTTCTTCAACCTCTGGCCTTGGCCAAGTTCTTGAGGAAACCATCCGGAAGTTCATCCCATCTAGTCATAAACCCTCCCCCGAATCCTCTAGCGCCCATTCGGCCCCAAGATAAGCCATCCTATGGCGTTTGTTCACCACGACGACAGTTGGCGCCCACCGTGGGGCATGAAGTGGCGCTTGCTGGAGTTCATATTCGGGCGGGCATCCTCGACATCAACGGCGAGTGCACGGTGTCCGCGCTCGTGCAACGCATCTACAACATGGACTTCATCAACGACAACGCAGGCTGCTTCGCCAACGGCGGCAAGTTCCCGCAGAACGGCCGCACCATCGAGTTCGGCAGCATCCGCGTCTATTTCGGCACCGTTCCTGTGCGCAGCGCCTCTCGCCGGTGCTGGTGGCGCCGGATCCGCCAAGGTGGCTATGTGCTGGCCGCGCCGCCGGCAGCGTGGAGGTCATGATGGCTGGTGCGGTCAACACCGGCAAGGGAGCTGTGGAGGAAGGAGACGAACGTGCTGCATCGACCCGCCGGCAAAACCGCCGCTGGAGCGTGACGCGGCATCGCGAGTCGCGCCACCGGCAACACCTCTTCAAGCGGCGATGCACACGCTGGCCACGCCCATCGCGCGAACATCGACCGGCAAAGGCTCAGGAGGAGCTGGAGGCCACGCGCAAGGCCCTGCTTACCGGTGGCGCCGACATCATCCGGGCGCAGCGCGAGCTGAACCTAACCCTACATGAGTACAACGCAGCCCATGGCTTTGCTTCTGTTAGTGCTCATGCCGCTAGGATACCGGAAAACCGGCTTAAGGCTCGCAATCTAGATCAGGATTTGCGCAAAGAAGTTCTTGCCGGCAAAAGTGCATCTGTTCTGTGAGCATTGTAGAAAAGCCTAAATACAGTAGCCCGGATAAAACTATAAAAGCCGCTAAAGCTGCAGTAGAACTATGTGAATCGCTTTCCGGAGACGAGTTGGCAAAGCAAGAGCGTGTAAAAGAGCTGCTGAAAACTATCGAGCAGCAAAATGCTGAGCAGCTAGCTAAGCTAAACGAGGCAGTGGCCTCAAAGTCCGCGCGTTCAACGAAGAATGCCGGAAGCAAGTCCCATGGGCAGGCATCGTCCCCCCATCCGGACAAAAGAAGGGAAATAGAAAAGAACGCACGGCAGATGACTGTGTATGACCCAGTTCTTGCCGGAAAGCAAAAAGCCGGGCAACATGATGCCGGTAGAAAAAAAGGGCAGATCGGGGCTACGCCAAGGGAGGCTATGCCGGAAACAATCATGCCGGTAGATATGAAACCGGGCAAAATTATCGAGCCGCAAGAGTGGCATATGTCGATGAAGAAATGCCACCACCGGGTACCGGCAGGCAAGAGCCGCGGAACCGGAAGGATATGACGAATCAGATTCCGAGGTGGAACGAACAAGAGTCCACCGGAACCCTTTGGGGGAACGCCTGGGGAAAGATGTTTGCCAGACCGGGATGCGAGGCACAGGTTGGACAGAGTACATCTTTCCGCAATAGTCGAATGTGAGGGACCTCCTGGCCCAAGATGTTTTGGCCCACGAATCATGAGAGAAGAGCCACCGGTGCGCAATTTCCAGATGCCCCGGGACACAAGAACGTATGATGGTACAACCAAGCCGGAAGACTGGCTGGCAGATTATGTCACAGCTGTTTACGTGGCAGGTGGTGGAGTAAACCGGCGTTGGGCGGTAAGAATCATACCGTCCTACCTGGTAGGTCCTGCGAGGATTTGGCTTAACAATTTGCCGGCAGGAAGCATTAACGGATGGTTGGATTTTGAGGAAGCCTTTGTGAATAACTTCAGCAGCACTTACAAGAGGCCAAACCGGCCCTAGCAGCTCGCGCTATGCCAACAGCGTACGGGAGAAACAGACCGGGATTATCTCACCCGGTGGAACTCAATGAGAAACACGTGTGAAGGGGTGATTGAAGCACAAGCCATTGCTTGGTTCAGTCAAGGATGCCGGAGAGGATCACCTTTGTGGCAAAAGCTGCAGAGAAGCATGCCAACAACCTTGGCGGAAATGATACGTGTGGCGGATAGCTATGCATTGGGAGACCCAATGCAGCCGGCAGTACAAGCTGAGCCGGAGCAGTCAAACCCGCCTCAGCAGCGGCAAGAGCAATACCGGGACAACCGGAACAACAAAAGAAGGGAAGATTTCCCGGATCGAAGGTATGCACCACAGCAAGTTGCTGCCGTGCAAGAAAATTATGATGCCAGCGGCAGCCAGAGACAGAAAACCGGATCGCAGCCATGGGCGGGTCCTAAGAAGCAATGGGTTGAGAAGAAGCCCTGGGGCCAGAAAAAGAATTGGCAAGAGCCTGTGAAATACACCATGGAAGCCGCCATGGACCAACCTTGCCGGTGGCACACGCCGAACCCGGATCACCCGTCAAACCATCTGACGAAGGATTGTTCTTGGACTAAGTACTTAATGCAAAAGGGGCAGTGAAGGATGCGCAAGGACAAGGCTGCGCCACAATGTTGCCGCCGCCGCAAGATATGCTGCGCCAACAACAACTACCACCACCACCACCGCTTACTGGAGCAAATGCTTTACCAGTACAGCCTCAGCCAAACAGGCAACAATACCAGCAAGTTAACCGGGTGGAGGAAAATCGTGATCAACCTCCGCCGCCGGCACCTTTGGGCCGGAATGTGTACGAAGACCCACATTTGTGCATGGTTGTCTTTGTTACCGAACCAAATGACAGGCAGAGCGTGCATCGCCGTTCCATGGAAGTGAACGCGGTGATGCCGGCAGTACCCAAGTACATGCTATGGTCAGATCAGGAAATCACCTGGTCGTTCAAGGATCACCCCAAAATCATGCCGAATCCGGGCGGATACGCTCTTGTTGTGGACCCAATCATGAAGGGGCCGGAAACTCGGGTAAAATTCAGCAAGGTGCTGATAGACAACGGCAGCAGCATAAACATCATGTACAAGCATACCATGCGTACGCTGGGCATAACAGAGAATATGTTGCAGCCAACTCGCACAACTTTCCATGGGATCTTGCCGGGCTTGTCTTGTGCTCCAATAGGGAAAGTTCGGGTGGATGTATCGTTTGGAGGACGTGACAATTGTCGTGTTGAAAATATTGAGTTCGAGGTGGTGGACTTAGATAGTCCTTACCATGCATTGCTGGGAAGACCGGCATTGACAGCTTTCATGGCCTCAACCCATACGGCTTACCTCAAGATGAAGATGCCGGCACCTCGTGGACCCTTGACCGTGGTGGGAAACTATAAAGTCTCGATGGAAACCGCTTCCGCCGGATCAAACCTGGCAGAATCACTGGTGATGGCGGAGGAAAATAAAAGAATGCAAACTGCTGTTGCGCTGGCTCAGTCCTCAAAGTTGAGCTTAGCGGCAATGAGTGGAAACTTGGCCTCACCGGCATTCAAGCCGACAAACGAGACAAAGGACATTGTGCTGGATCCGGCTTACCCAAAGCGCACCGTTCGTATCGGTGCCGGCCTCAGTCAAGCATAGGAAAGCGCGCTCGTCAGCTTCCTCCGTGAGAATCGGAACATTTTTGCCTAGTCAACTGATGACTTGGTAGGAATTCCGAGGGAGCTGGCTGAGCACTCTTTAAACGTCCGGAAGGATGCCAAGCCGGTGAGACAACCCTTGCGCTGGTTTGCAGAAGATAGGAGGAAAATCATTGGAGAAGAAGTGACAAAGCTGTTGGTTGCCGGTTTCATCGTGGAGGTCACGCACACAGAGTGGCTGGCTAATCCGGTGATGGTCGAGAAGAAAAAAGATGAGAACCTGGAGGCACAAGCTCCGAAGGTGTGGCGCATGTGCATCGACTACACCAACCTCAACAAAGCTTGCCCAAGAGATCCTTTCCCTTTGCCCCGAATCGATCAAGTGATTGATTCTACTGCTGGGTGTGAGTTGTTGTCTTTCCTGGATGCGTATTCTTCCACCAAATCCCCTGAAAAAGGAAGATCAAATAAAAATTGTGTTCATTACCCCGCACGGGGCTTATTGCTATGTTACAATGCCTTTTGGTTTGCGCAACGCTGGTGCAACGTACCAGCGTTATGCAAAAATGCTTGTTTGATCAAATCGGAAAGAATGTGCAAGTTTATGTGGATGACATTGTGATAAAAACTAAAGTAAAAGATACCTTAATCGATGACATCCGGCAAACATTTGACAACCTAAGACGGTTCCGGATGAAACTCAATCCGGCAAAATGCACCTTCGGTGTCCCTGCCGGCAAGCTGCTTGGTTTCCTTGTGTCAAGCCGGGGCATTGAGGTCAATCCGGTAAAAATCCGGGCAATAGAAAGAATGACTATCCCGCGAGAACTGAAAGATGTGCAAAAGTTTACCGGAAGCTTGGCATCGCTAAGCCGGTTCATAAGCAGGCTAGGAGAAAAGGCCTTGCCACTCTATGCTTTGATGAAAAAATCGGATACTTTCGTCTGGACCACACAGGCAGACGCATCGTTTAAAGAATTGAAGAACATGCTCGTAACGGCCCCGATCTTGGCCTCGCCCTTGGAAAGAGAACCTATGCTGCTATATATAGCGGCAGCAAACCGGGTGGTTAGTGTTGTGGTTGTGGTGGAACGAGAAGAGGAAGGAAAAACCGTGCAAAGACCGGTATACTACCTGAGCGAGGTGCTCTCCTCCTCAAAACAGAATTACCCGCACTTCCAAAAGATGACTTATGGCGTGTTTATGGCCGCCACGAAACTCAAGCATTACTTTGAGGAGCACCCCATGAAGGTGGTGAGTGAGGCACCCATCTCCGATATCATGGGCAACAAGGACGCCAGCGGCCGGATTGCAAAATGGGCAATTCAGCTATCACCATATGTGCCGGTGTATGAAAGAAGAGATGCCATAAAATCGCAAGCTTTAGCTGGTTTCTTGGTCGATTGGGCGGAGATACAATACAAGCCGCCAGATCACAAGATAGAATACTGGAAGATGCACTTTGACGGATCCAAACTCAAGGAGGGTCTGGGTGCCGGTGTGGTGCTCACCTCACCTAAAGGAGATCACCTCCGGTATGTTCTACAAGTGCACTTCAGGGCATCAAACAATGTCGCTGAGTACGAAGCTCGATACACGGGCTTAAGGTCGCAAAAGAAATCGGAGCGCTCCGGATCATTTGCTACGGCGATTCAGATCTGGTGGTGCAGCAGTGTTCGGAGATTGGGATGCAAAAGATGCCAACATGGCCTCATACCGGTTTCATGTGCAAAAGATTGCCGGCTTCTTCGAAGGGTGTGAGTTTCACCATGTGCCGCGGGCTGAAAATGAAGCCGCGGATGCTCTATCCAAGCTGGGCTCATCCAGGCAAGAAATCCCCCCGGAATAGCCTTGGCACACTTAAGAGTTCCGTCAATCAAACCAAGTCCGGAATCGGAGTCAATTTTCGTACCGGAATCACATGTGGTGCCAATGGACATCAATGAAGGAAACCCGGGGACTGTTCCGGCACACTCGGGGACTGTTCCGGCACACTCGGGAACTGTACCGGTAAACTCGGGGACTACGACACCCATACCGGAGGAGGCAATGCTTGTGGATAGCATGGACATAGACATGCCGGTGTTTGTGGTTAGAGAAGCGCCATCTTGGGTTAAACCTATTAAGGAATTCCTGGTCAACGGCACCTTGCCGGTTGACGAAAATGAGTCCAGAAGGATACAGAGGAGGTCCAAAGCTTACACTATCATCAACGGTGAGGCATACAAAAGAAGTGTTACCGGTGTCCTCCAAAGATGTGTGGAGCCGGAAGAAGGAAGAGAAATGCTTGAGGAAATTCATCGAGGAGAATGCGGGCACCACGCCTCGTCAAGGGCACTGGTGGCAAAAGTGTTCCGGCATGGGTTCTATTGGCCCATGGCTTTGGATGATGCGGAGGATATGGTAAGAAAATGCAATGGGTGCCAGAGGTACGCCAAGCAAAACCATACCCCAGCATCCGGTTTAAAAACCATACCGCTAACTTGGCCATTCGCTGTCTGGTGCCTGGACATGGTTGGACCATTTAAAACCGCAAGGGGAAACATGACTCACATCTTGGTAATGGTGGATAAATTCACCAAGTGGCTGGAAGTGAAGCCTATCGCGAAATGTGATGGCCACACAGCGGTAAAGTTCCTAAAAGATGTAATTCTGCGGTATGGATACCCGCACAGCATCATCACTGACAATGGCTCAAACTTTTCTCAAGGAGAGTTCAAGCGATTTTGTGAAGACAAGAACATCCGGTTGGATTTGTGCTCAGTGGCGCACCCACAAGGCAATGGCCAAGTTGAAAGAACGAATGCTTTGGTACTTTCCGGTATCAAGCCAAGACTCATTGATGCAATGGAAAAATCGCCGGGATGTTGGATCGATGAGCTACCATCAGTGATGTGGAGTCTAAGAACAACTCCGAACCGGTCTACCGGATACACGCCATTCTTCATGGTTTATGGGGCAGAAGCGGTCATACCAACCGACATTCTCCATGATTCCCCAAGGGTGCAGCTCTATACCGAAGAAGAGGTAAAGGAGGCCCGAGAAAATGATGTGGACTTGCTAGAAGAAGCAAGAGAATTAGCTCTGGCAAGAACAGCCATTTATCAGCAAAACCTCAGACGCTATCATAGCCGGAAGGTTAATCCAAGAGTGTTCCGAGAAGGGGACCTGGTGCTACGCCTAGTGCAGCGCACTGAAGGCGGCACAAGCTTTCCCTCCGTGGGAAGGACCTTTCATTGTGAGCAAGGCTCTCCACAATGATGCCTATTACCTGATTGATGCATAGGAATGGAAGAAAGGGAAGGCGGACAAGTCAGGAGAGGAGACCAAACGCCCATGGAATGTAGCTTTGTTGCGTCCTTTCTACTCTTGAAGTGGTGCTGTAAGAGTTCCTTTTTGTACCTTACTTCCTATGAATAAAAGATGTCGGAACCTCGAATGAATCTCGGGGACTACCCTTAATAAGTTGCATGAAACATGTCTATTTTTTCTGTTGACGGTTGCCTATTGAATGTTTTTTCTTTCCGGTTTAGTAGTGTGCTAGACCATACCGGAGTCTTCGACTCTGCTGTTGTCCATAACTTGGCTTCATGGAAAGCAAGATAAACCGGTAGGGGATAAGCACATGAACTGCGGAAAGAGATAGCAGGAGAGAGCAATCCGGAAAAGTTTAACTAACCCCGGTTATACCGGTTTTTTGCAAAAATTTCGAGTTATTTCTAAGTTCAAGAAAATGCTTGCTTGGTAAAAGAACTTTGCGCTCATACGCCAAAAATGCCCAGAGAAGGTAGGCAGAGCCAAGGCAAAAGAGCCAAGTATGCATCAATTGGATGCGGAAACAATTTCGAAATCATTGCAGTGCAAGAAAAAGCAACTCAACAAGCAAATATGTTAAGACAAACATAACTTAATAAGTTACCGGTATAAGCCTACCGGCGTAAAATGTTGTACCGCGGATCAAAAGGATAAGTTTTATCTTACATCATAAACCCCAGCATACCGGGGTAGAATTTAACGAGTTTTGTTACAAAGTAACCAGGAACAGGTAATATCTTTTCGCAACGCAAAGTCAGGCAGCAGGGGCTTCCGGGGGAGCAGCGCCGGCATCGGGAGTTTCCGGTGGCATATCCTCGCCTTCATCTTCCTCCTCCTCGCTCAGAAAATCCTTGACATCTTCAGGAGGGGGGATGAAGGTGCGCATTTCAGCATACTACGCGATGTGGTACGCGCGGTCCTGCCGCTTAGCGGTAAGAACCGGGTCCAGATCAGTGGGAGCGCCTTCACACACGCCGATGAGGGCGTCCAGATCCAGCTCCGGATACTAGGAGCAGGCAACGCGAAGCGCTGTGTCCGCTCCGGCACGGGTAGCAGAGCACTGCCACTCCCGGATCCATCGGCAGGCACCTTTCAAGCGGTCGATGAGGGAGAAGGTGTCGGGCACCACTTCGCCGGGCCAGAGGGTCTTGAACAGCTGGGAGGCCACCTCGGGGATGTCGGAAAGATTCCGGTCCACCGAGCGCATGTGCGAGACCCGCGCGTTTAGAGCAACGAAGTGATCATAGGGATCCCAAGGTGCACCCAAGTTATCGCCAGCCTGCTGCGCCCGGTGCTCCGCAACCTTCTTTATGGCATGAGCCTGGGAATCCGGAAAGAGCCCTACAAGACAAACGAAAGTCAAGCATATGATACCGGAATGAATAAGCTTATAAGCAGAAACCGGAAAAGAGAAAAGAAAAACGTACGAAGGGCAAGCGCGTCAGTCCGCGTAACCAGAAGGTCGTACTCCTTCTGTTCCGCCTTCAACCGCGCGACCTCGCCCTCGGCTGCTTTCTGGGCCCTGGTGGCCTCCTCCGCGGCAGCTTTGTGCGCTTTTGCGGCTTTGCCCTCGGCTATTTTTAGCGCTTTGGCGGCCTCTTCTAGCTCGGCCTGCAACACCACATTGGCGTTGCCGGCATCCTCCAGCGCTTCGTTCAGCCTGGCCTCCGCCGCAGCTTCAGCGGCCTTCAGCTCTTTGGCGTGCCGGACTCCGGCCTGCATAGCCTGGTCCTTGAGCTCCGTAGCGATCTCCTTCTGGGCGTCCAAGGCCTTCTGGTGATCCCGGATGAGCTGCTCCTTTTCAGCTAAGAGCCGAAAAAGAGGATATTAGCAAAACACAAGACAGATGAAACACAAAGAAGCAAGTCAACCGAAAAAACAGAAGCTGTAACTTGGAGTGCGGCAACCTGGTCCTTGAGGGCCTCAATGGAGGCCTCCGGGATGGCTGTGATGGGAAAAAACTTGTAAGTAACAAAGAAAGGAAAACCTGCCGGTAAGAAGATGCCGGGAGGCGCAAAAGGTTACCTTGGCACTTGTTGTGTGCCTCAGCGAGGTCCCGGTGCTCCCAAAGAAGCTCCTCGAAAAGAGCCTTCCGGGCGTCGGCCGTGCTCTATTTGAAGGAAGTAATGTTAGAAAAGGACGAAGATCTTAACCCGAAACTCGGGGACTGGCTATGCCGGTTTCGTGCGTTTCTAGTAAGTTTCGCGCCAAGAGCAAGATCTTAACCCGAAACTCGGGGACTGGCTATGCCGGTTTCGCGCGTTTCAAGAAAGTTTTATGCTAAGACCTACGCTCTCAACCCAAAACTCGGGGACTGGGAGTTTGCGGTATCCTATGAGAAAGATGCCGGTTTTGAAGATTCTTTGAAAGAAAGTTTTGCGCTAAGACCTACGCTCTCAACCCAAAACTCGGGGACTGGGAGAATAGACAAGATCCGGAAAGAAGGAAACCGGCATCAAGAAAATTTACAAGAAGTTGAAGGAACTTACCACCACGTTGCTGGTGGCGTCGTACCACGCGCTGTCGAACTCCTTCACGGCGTGCTTGAGCCGCGTGAAGTGTTCTTCAGTGGACCTAGGGCCAGCGGGATCTGGCGCTGGGAGGCGGTCCTTCCCCAAGCCGCGGGTAGCTGCGGAGATGTCCGCATCATTCCACTTTTGGGCGTAGGGGAGAAGATGCCCCAGGTCCTTGCCCTCGCGCTTCAGCTCAACAATCCGGCCCAGGAGGCCGGAAGGTTTGTGCTGGACCACAGCGGCGGCAGGCCCCACGTGCAACACTAAAGGCTGCGAGCCGCTTGAGGCGCTGCCATCCGCGGCCCTTCCGCGGGACGCCCCCGGCTTGAGGAAGTCTGTGATCTTGAGGCTCGCGGGCGGCTGCTTGGGCCCAGTCGCAGGAGGTCCTTGGGTCGGTGGAGGCGTTGGTGTGGCCCCGGTTGCCTCAGGAGCAGAGGTTTCCGGCGGCGGCGTCGGTGTTGAGGTTGCCGGCACGGAAGTTTCCGGCGCGGCCTTGGAGGAAGTCTTCTTCTTCTTTTTCTTTTCGAGGACGGGAGGAACCGAAGGTTCCGCCCGCCCGGCAGGTTCTTTTCCGGCGCCCATGTTGCTGGCGCCGGTGTCTTGGGTCTCAGGAGGGAGGCAAGGTCCTCCTCCGCGCGGAGATCTGGCGGTGTAGGGGCCGCGCGCCCCGAACTTGTTGTGCCCCCCAGAGGGGAGGCAGAGGTGTTGCCGGCACCAGACGGTGCCGGGCTGGAATGAGGAGGAGGAGTTGAGGTCCTGGCAGAGCCCTCAGGCCTGGAGCCAAGCTTGAGCGCGGGGCTGAAAAAGAGAAAAGGAAAAGGTTGGAAAAAAGCAACTGAAAAGGAACTTGGTGAAAACGAAACAAGCAAAAAAGTGGAGCCTTACCCGGTAGCGGTTGGCATCTGTTTGCCCTTGTGGCGCCTCACAGCAACGACCTTACCCGCGAGGGGTTCGGTCCGGAAGCGCTTGGCAGGAGGAGGTTGGCTCGAGCCGGCATCAGAGGCCGGGGTCTTGTTCTTCTTGCCCTGGGCCATGAGTTTGTCCACAAACTCTTGGCCTGCCTCGGCCTGCAGCGGGGCGACATGCTCATGGACCTGTGGTTTGATGTTGGCTGAGGGAACATCTACAGAAGAACAATAACAGAAGAATATGAGAAGTATAAAAGAAGAGCTACCTCAAGGATGGTCAGTTCATCAGACGAACCGGCGGGTTCCGGCGGAGACTTGCCGAGGCGCGCGGCTGGAGTCCGGCCCATCTTCAGGTCACGCCAAAAGATGACGGGGTCGGGATCAAACTTGTCGAGACCGCGCTTCCGGCACCGGCCTCGCCGGTCAGATTCGATGCCGGGGAAATGGTCCTTGGCCTGAAAGAACAAAAGAGAAAAAAGGGAGGTTAACCGCAATGAAAGCTTCCGGTGAACCGACCCGAGTTGTGTAATTTCTTACTTCTTGGGTCGGAGGGTTAGTAGAGCTAAGAGGCCGGAGGCCCCATTCCCAGTCTTCCGGCATGGAGGTCTGGCAGATCTGCCTGGCCTTAAGGACGACATCCTTCTTGCTGAGAGGGAGCCCGGTGATCTTGGTAGGATCACCGGGGCCATACATCTCGCACATCTTGTGGGCGCGGCGCTTAAGAGGAAGCACCCGGCGCGAGATGAAGGTGCGGATGATGTCATCGGAGCAGATGTTGGTGTCCTTCATCTGCTGTTTCATGAAGCGTATAATCCGGTTTGTCTCATTGTGAGACTCCTTCGGATTGTAGCTCCAATTAGTCTTGGAGGGCGGCGCCGGATCAAAAGGAGGCAGATCAATGAGATCTGCGGCGCCGTTGTTCCTAACATAGAAGAAGGTCCCTTGCCATAGCCGGCATGACTCGAGACCGGAGAACTTGAAGAAGGGGCTCGCTTGACGGGAGCCAATGATGCAAGACCCGCATTGTACGGGGGGTTTGGGTTTAGGAATGTCTAAGCCCTGAACGGAATTAATCCGAAGGGCGAAGAATCGAGCAAACGTCTCGCGAGTGGGACGAATGCCGATGTAAGCCTCCATGAAGGTGACATAGCAGGAGAGGTAGAAAATGGCGTTGCCGGGAAGGTGGTGAGGTTGGAGTTTGTAAAAATCAAGGAAACTCCGGAAAAAGAGGAGACAGGGAGGCCGAAGCCGCGCTCGAAATGAGCAAGGAAGACGACGTGTTCGCCGGGGTTAGGCACCGGTTCGATCTCGTCGCCGGGAATCCGGCAGGATACTCCTTCCGGAATCCTCCGGGACCGGTATAGCCAGTCAATCTCGTACTGACTAACGCTGGAGCCCATCCAGGCTCCGCGGGTGATCTCGGAAGAGTCAGCGCCGGAAGCTTGGCTAGAGCTACCGGCATCTTGCTCTTGGCCGCCGTCAGATTCCATCTGGGCTAGATCTGCGCTAACCCCGTCGGAGGCGCGATCTTCCGGGTTACTGGAGGAAGAAGTGGAAAGGTATTGTTCGGAAGACATTTGGATTTGAGAAGTCCCGGTATCTACTCGAAAAAACAAGTTCCCCAAGAACTACCCCCACGCGAAGATCTACGAAAGAGAGAAAAAGCAAAGAAAAAGAAGGAGTAAATACGCTTCCAACTCAAGATCTAAAGAGCAAGCAAAAGAGAAGTAAACCCGGATAGGGCCTGACCTGGGGCGGCGGAGTCGCAGAGGAAGAGGTTCTCCGGTGAATAAGCGAGCTTGCTGTAGGCGAAGAGGTCCGTTGACGGTGAGGCGGAGAAGAGCTTGAAGGAGCGCCAATGTCGCGGCCGCGAGAAAGGCACTACAGAAATTTTTCCCGCGGTGAAGTCCGGCGGCGTCCGGCGGCGCACTGGCGAAGATTAGCTGGGCGGCGGGACTCGAGCAAGCGAACGGAGTGGCGGAGGCGTACGAACAAGGAGCAGTAGTGCGCGAGGAACTGGAGAGTGCGAAGAAGAAGAAGGAGAAGGGGCGGTTTGACCTTATAAAGGAAAAGAGGTGGGCTGAAAAACCGCTGAACCGTAGCGGTTCAGCCCGTGGGCCGCGATGGTTCGCCCCGCGTATTGCCACGTGGCGCGGCGATACACGCGCGATAGCGAAGAGCCACAGGGAGGGGCACACGGATCCAGAGAAGTAGTTGGGATCCGCTGTGGAGCAGTTAATGCGCGCGCCGAAGCCGAACGGAAGTGACCCCTGACACGGCCCGTCGTCACGTGCGCATGTCTCTGACAGGCGCGGGACCCGATATATTCTCGACTTCGCCGAGGAAGTATTAAATGAACGAGATGCCGGAAGATAAGCAGCCGGAGAATGCCTTGCAAAGAAAGAGGGCATGAGTCCGGGCAAAGATGCCGGAGCCAAGCAGAGCGCCGGATAAATTAAACCGGTATACAGGAGCATGGGAACCTGGCATGGTCTGTTGGATAGAATCCGCCAGACTATACCAGCTTCGGGGACTAATGTTGGGGGGATGACCCCGGTATGCCAAAGGCATGCCAAACCGGATGGTCTTATCCATCAAGATACCGGTTTAATATTTATACCGGAACTCAAAGATAGGAATTTGGCTAAGTAAGCTAAGCCGGTATCCCCAAAGAAGGGTATACCGGGACCGGATAGAAAGGATGCCGGAGACCGGAAGAAAGAACATGTCGGCAGGACCAGTCAAAGATTCTCTCCTGAGCTAGCGGACAAGGATGAGCTAAGCAAAGTGGCTTTAAACGAAGGCCTGAAGACAAAGAGGAGGATGACGGCCAAAGAAGCCGGAGGACGTCAGCCTCCCTGTTTAAAGAAGACCCCGGCGTCATCTATGATTAAAGTAGCTTTGTAAAGTATCTTTGTAAAAGTAGTTTGTCTAGTCAAAGATGCCATTAGGGTTTCTTGCCCTGTAAGCCACCCTCTCCCCTATATAAGGAGAGGGGGCAGCCTCCTTCTCGGGCGCGGAACAATAGCGAGAGATAGAGAGGGAGAAACCTTGTAAACTCAAACCTGTAACCTGTGAAGATCAATGAAGAGAATGATCTAGAGCGAGTTCTTCCTTGTGTATTTCTTCTTCAACCTCTCGCCTTGGCCAAGTTCTTGAGGAAACCATCCGGAAGTTCATCCCATCTAGTCATAAACCCTCCCCCGAATCCTCTAGCGTCCATTCGGCCCCAAGATAAGCCATCCTATGGCATCTGTTTGTTCACCACGACGACACCTTTTCAACTCGTCCATGACCGCGGACGCGGCTATTCGAATAGATTGATACTCTGCAGAGTTCGCGCACTTTCCCCACAAGAACCAACAAAATCCGCCAGGATCATCCCCGGGTCGTCATACGAAAGTATGCGAGTATCGGATAGTCAGTCATAGTCTTTCGCCCGCCTCTATTGTCATGAGTTCCTTCCCTGTGGGCTTACCCCTTCCCGGCACCCCGGCAGCATACCTACTCTTGAGCGTATCTCCGGCGCCATGACGGAAGACCCTCAGTAATCGTCCGGCTACAAGTTAATGCAGTGTATTGCCTCCTTCAGAGCACAACCCGGCGTCAGAGGTCGTCGTGACCCTCCCTAGGGAGTTGTGAAGGTGGCTCATGCCAATTTCAATAGATGTCAAACTAAGCCCGTGCCCACTTTGAGTAATGTGGTTGCGCAAGTAAAGTTGGTTTGGCGAACACTTTTACGTAGTGCTCGTTTTTCCATAAAACATTAACCCTTAACATTTCCACATGTCCATCAACCATACAACATCTTTCCAACACCTTTACCAAAGACCTTTGCTTTCATAAACCTTACGCTTGAGTAAGCTTTCCTCACTCAAGGTTTTCTCAAAACATTTACAACAAGGTAAACCTTGAGGGGTTCCCATCCTAAAGTTTCATGAGAGGAATCTAAAATTATCTCCATGGCCGAAATGGTGACCATAATGTCATTGAGGGGGTTGGGTGAGTGGTAAAAAGAGAGCTCACACTTGCTTAAAGTAAGCATGTACAAGACAACACATATGGTATTAAGTTCTCATATTTTATGATACTATCTTACTACTTTTAAGGTAGTATAGTTTTAATCAAATTCTTAGTATTGGGCATATTCATCCCATTTTGAGAATACACCAAGATCATGGCATTGATACCTTTATACTACAAAAGGGGTCGGGGTGGTGTAAGTTATTGTCTAGGAATGAGGTATGCTCAAGTTGAGCATACAAGATAACCCAAGTGGAATGGCATGGCCATACTTTCCATGCATCCCAAAACACATAGACAATAGTGGAGTATCACCTCTAGGGAGTACCCCACTTGCAACCATACATAGATGACAACAATATCATGAATAACACACATAGAACCAAGGTGCTTTGAATATCAACAAATGACATTCAACTAGACACCAAATCAGAGATCAAAGGATGGCTTGCCTTGGTTGGCTTGTTCCTGGTCTTCCTCAAGATCTTCTCCAAAATCCTCCCCTTCAACTTCACCCTCGTTCGTATCTAGCGCCGCAAAAGTAAATGGTACACATAATCAATACACAACATAAGAACCAAGGGTAACTTAGTAAAATATGCAAAACATGCAGGGGAGTTGTTTGGCCATGCCATTCCACTTGGGTTATCTTATATGCTCAACTTGAGTTGTGTAAAAGATGGGTTGTTTAATTTAAAACCAAATGGTGGTAAAGGTTTGAATAAAACAATCAAATTTTGAACCTATCATTGCATGTGACACACATACATTCATAACCAGAGACAAAATTCTATGGACAGAGACTAATGATATTTTCCTAGGTGCACAGTAACAAAATAAGATTAACACAATTGGATTTATTCAAAAATATTAATTTTTCAATTTTGTGGAATTAAGAATACTAACCAGAATACAGTGATCATGTTTAATACATTAAAAATTTTACAAAAATTCTAAAAATGCAAGGTCAGTGGCATTGGATAGGTATTTTCATACTGGTTCTACTGCAATTTGAATCACTTCATTTAGATCTACCAAACTCAAGTTATAAGCAAAACAGTACACTGGCAGATTTCCATTTTTAATTTCTATTTCAAATTTTCAAACGAAATAAAAAGGGCGGGAAGATCTGGGCCGTGCTGGTGCTGTGCAGTTGGGCTGGCCCAGTGGGGCTCTCCGGTGGACAGAGAAAAAAATTAAAAAAGAAAAGGCCGGGGCTCGTGGCGGGCCAGACCAGCCGACGTGGCCATGCACGCCGACGTGGCCGTGCATGTGCCATGCGGCCGTCGGATCTGGATCGGACGGCCTGGAGCTGTCGCGTCCACGAAGTCTGCGCGGCGCTCGCCGGCGCAGAAGAAAAGGGGCGGCCAGGGGCTTACCGGCGGCTAACGGTGGCATGGCTTGGCGTAGGCGGCTTGGTGGCGTGGGCGTGCTGCTCGTGGGCGTCCTGGTGGCGCTCGGACATGTCGTCGTTGCCTTGCTTGGCGACGTCTGCGTCACTGGCGTCGCCGGTGCGGCAGAGGGATACGAAGGTGTTAGGCGTGGCAGTAGGTGGTGTTGGCGATGAAAGGAGAGAGGGCAGAGGCAGGGGAGTGGCGTCGTCGAACGGCTCCTCCTCGTCACCTTCACGGTGACCACGGCGTCGGGGACGTCGAGCTACAGCAGCAGCGGCTCGAGCAGCCAGGCAGAGGGTGGAGCAGCCTAACAGCATGGTGTGAGGGGGAGCTGAAGAGAGAGGGGTGGCGCGGGTGCGTTTTTATAGGCAGAGAGGGGGCGCGGTAGTGGCGTGGGCGGTGGCGACGGCCATCCGGTGGCCAAGGGCTAGCGTCACGCGTCGGCCCCACAGTGACATCGCCCTGGTGGCGTCAGCGAGGGAGGGAGTCGAGGCGGTCGCGCGGTCAGTCGAGGCTGATGGCGTGCCGCAGTAGGCAACGCCATCATTTCTCTGCCAGCGTGGCGCGCGCGTGCTAAGGTTCTGGCGCGAGGGAGGGGTGCTGGTGGCATTCTGGGCCAGAAGAGAGGGGGTGGTGCGGCTAGGGCTGGGCCAGGGCAAGTGAGGGGGGGTGGTGGTGTTGTCCACGGCCCAAACCAGAGAAGAAAAGAGAGGGAAGAGAGAAATGAAAAAGAGAGGGGGCAGTTCCCCCTCTTGTCTCTCAGCCAAAAACCAAAGAGAGCAAAGAGAGAGAGAAAAGAGGCAGGGGTGGAAAAGAGGGGGCCATGCCATGTGCATGTACCAAAATGTGACCAAAAGGCATGTGCTCATGTGTTGGAAAAATTTGGAGAGAAGTAAAAAGAGTGGTAATGGTGTAACCCTAGGTGAGTTGGTGGTGGTGGTGTAAAGAGGGGAGAGTGTTCCCTCTTATCAGAAGGTGATGCTCACAACATTAGGGTTAGGGTTAGAGGAGACAATGTGCCTTAGTGGTGGTGTTATTTGGATAGGGGGGGATCAAACCCTAAAAACTTAAAGGGAGGTACATGATTTAGTTGATGATGTTGTAACATAAATTAACACACAAAAAGCAATGTTGAGTTAAGCTAGGCAAGAATCTAACCTACACTCAATCACAAACAAAAATTAAAAGTTTTTGTTGGCTCAAATTTTTAAGTTGTTTGAAAATATGCAGGTTCTGAAAAATGGGGTGTTACAGCCTCCGCGCAAAGATAGTATCCTTGGAGGCAACTGTCAAGGCCCGAGAGGATCAGCTGAGGGAGCTGGAAGAAGAAGGTGAAGACATTCAGGGAGGAGCAGCCTTCCTGAGTGATGATGGTGATTTCGAGGAAGATGAAGACACTCATGTGGAGGGTTACGAGTTCATGGACGCCGGAGAGGATGACTTCATCCCTATAGATGTGGATGATGAGTAGTAGTTGCACTCGATCACTTGTGTAGGTGTGAGTTTGTATCCAACCCCTTGTATCTTAGCGCGAGTAAAATGGTTCTTAAAACCATGGATGTTTTAGCTTGTTATATGTGTTGTTTGAAATGAATGAAAGTGTGTTTGTGTTCAACATAAAAAGAACTTAAGGTTTGAACTTTTGAACTTACCCAAAACAAGCCATAGAAAATTCCCTCTTATCTCATGATCTATCTCAATGTTCAGATGGCCCCTCCAACCCGCAGAGCCAATCAAGATGCAATGATGCAACTCTTGCAAACCCTGATGGCAGATCGAGAAGATGAGAGAGCTGAAAGACAAGCCAACATAGCTGCACTGCAACAGATTGCTAACAACAACTAGGGCCATGGAAACCATGATCATCCTGGATCTAAACTCAAGAATTTCCAGAACACCAACCCTCCAATGTTTAGCAAAACAGAAGAGGCACTAGATGCTGATGACTGGCTCCAGACAATGGAGAACAACTTGGAAGTTGCGGGAGTCGAAGCCGCAGAAAAAGTACTATTCGCAACCCATTACTTAGCAGGACCTGCCAGAGCCTGGTGGACAAGCACCCGTGCAATGAATGCGGGATAGATAATGACTTGGGCAGATTTCAAGCTCAAGTTTAGCAAGTACCATGTGCCCCCGGGTCTGATAAAGAAGATGAGGGATGAGTTCCGGGAACTCAAACAAGGCAGGATGTCCGTGGTAGAATACCGCGACATGTTTCTCACTCTGTCAAGGTACGCCCCGGATGAGACCGACACCACTGAGAAAATGAAGGAGAGATTCCTGAACGGACTGCACGATGAGATGCAGACTGTGCTAGTCAACATCCCATTTGCTGACCTAGAAGCCCTGGTGGACTCAGCCATCCAGATGGAGGGAAAGCTCCATCAAGAAAAATGAGAACCGTAAACGCTGCATGATGCACCAGAGTGGGCCCAACAATACCCCAAGGTATCGCCCCAGCTCAAGCGAAGGATTTTCCCCAAGAAACAACAAGCCCCAGATGCAGATGTCACGTCCGAGTTTCCAGAATCGGAGTGGAGGACACCCAAGGCCAGGAGGCCACCCCAGCAACAACAACACCCACCATGCCAACAACAACAACTTCAACCGCGCCCCGATGAGAGCCCCCGGCAACCACAACAACACCAACACTGCTCCAAGGACTAGGAGCAACGCTGTCCCCGTCACCCCCAAGGACAAGTCAACAGTGACTTGTTATGAATGTGGAATAGTGGGACACTAATCCAATGAGTGCCCCAAGAAGTTAGCCAAGACCACCCCCAACACCGCTGCACCTGCTCAGCAGCAACGCTGTGTCTCCACCGGCAGGAAGTTTGCCCCAAGCAACCCGAACAACCGCAGCGGCCGTCTCTTCCACATGAATGTTGAAGAAGCCCAGGAAGCACCAGGTGTCGTGCTGGGTATGTTTTCTGTTAACTCAGTACCTGCAAGAGTGTTTTTTGATTCCGGAGCATCGCATTCGTTTGTTACTGAAGATTTTGCATGCACTAGTAAGATTCAACCAATCAGTTTGAATCATGTTATGCTAGTTCAAATACTGGTTCAACAACAAAAGCTAGAAAAATTTGCAAAGATGTGCCTATCAGAATACATGAAATAGATTTGTATTCAAATTTGATTGTTCTAGGAACAAAAGGTTTGGAAGTAGTACTGGGTATGGATTGGATGTCAAAACATCATGGATTGATTGATTGTGCCTAGAAGGCCATCACCATGACTAGTAGCACCGGTGTGTTAGTAGAACACATATCTGAAAGGCTGCCCAGAAAGTTAACTGCAACCAGAGTTTAGCCAAGCAAACTTTGGATCAGATCAGGGTCGTCTGTAGATAACCCGATGTGTTTCCTGATGATCTACCCGGTATGCCCCCAGATCGGGATACCGAGTTTATCATTGAGTTAATCCCTCGAACAGGACCCATAGCCCAGAGAGCTTATAGTATGAACCCGACAGAGCTAGTGGAACTGAAGAAGCAACTGCATGATATGCTAGCCAAAGGTTTGATCCAACCAAGTGCATCACCCTGGAGATCCATAGTTTTGTTTGTGGATAAGAAGGACGGTGCCACTCGTTTATGTACAGATTACCGTAAGCTTAACGATGTCACCATCAAGAACAAGTATCCCTTGCCAAAGATAGAAGACCTGTTTGACCAGTTGACCGGTGCCAGATTGTTCTCTAAGATTGATCTTAGGACTGGTTATCATCAGCTGAAGATTCGTGCAATGGATATCCCAAAGACTGCCTTCACCACCAGATATAGATTGTATGAGTACAATGTCATGTCATTTCGATTAACCAATGCCCCCGCTTATTTCATGAATCTCATGAATAAGATCTTTATGAACTTTTTGGATAATCTTGTCGTTGTCTTCATTGACGACATTCTAATCTACTCCAAATCAGAAAAAGAGCATGAGCAACACTTCGAGATTATCCTAGAAACCCTTAGACAGCATCAGTTGTATGTCAAGTTCAGCAAATGTGAGTTTTGGTTGAAGGAAGTAGGATTCCTGGGACATATCTTGTCTGCAGGAGGAATTGCCGTAGATCCCGCCAAGATCAAGACCGTTGAATAATGGAAAGCCCCAACCACTCAGACCGAGGTCCGTGCATTTCTTGGATTAGCGGGATATTACCGCTGATTTTTTAAGGATTTTCAAGCATAGCCAGACCCATGACTCAACTGTTGAAGAAGGACAAGAAGTTTGAATTGACTGACAAATGTGAAGACAGCTTTCAGAAGCTCAAGGAAAGATTAACCACAGCCCCAATCCTGATCATGCCGGACTGTTGCCTGCCAAAACCCACTGGCGAGCAGTGGTTAAGCAAAACGAAGAGCCGGGAGGCTGCCAAGACTGCTGGGTGGGCCCTGGTCCCTCGACGTCGTCCCGCAATGTTCCGGCACACGTCCTGGCGGTTGCAAGGGCATGCCACCTGAACTATACCTGGTCAGGAAGGTGTTAGATTGCTTCGATTAGTCTCCTGCATGGTAGACACGTAAACATTAAATACGAACCCGATCGGCTGTCAGGTTGCCCTGTGGATCGGCTCAAAGAGCCGATTGCCCCATGGTTCACGTTGGATTTACGATGACATGGGGATCCTGCTTGATCAATGCAAAGTTAAACCAGTCCACGACAGTTTAGGGTTTTCACCGCATGATCGGAACATCCTACACGTAGTTGAGCCTAATAGACACAAAAGATGATGGAAAACTAACCCTAAAAGAGGCCTAAAAACCAACATTAAGTTAATTCCCGGAACAATCCCTCTTAGGGCTAACAAACGCACCTCTCGTACTACCGGATCGTTCAACCCGTTTGCAAGGCCTAACCATACGGATATTAAACCAATCCTTGTAGAACAAGGAGCAACTATAACAGATTGGATCTACTAAAGAACGAACAAGCAAGTTGCTGCCCCTACACCTGGATAGGTATAAGGGCAGCTAGATATCGAGGGACGGCATAGCTAAGCAAATATGTATAAGAAAAGCATCAATGCAAGCCCCAAAACATCTACGATAAGTAGTGTTACTCGCCATCAACAACGCTTCAGCATGAGCAACACAAGATAACGAATAAACGTGTACTACCTAGATCGCAAGATGCGATCTAGGCAGCATGATGCTTACCCGGAAGAAACCCTCGAAACAAGGGGTGGCGATGCGCCTGGTTTGTGTTTGTTGTGAACGTGATTGTCCTCCTTTCTCAATAACCCTAGGTACATATTTATAGTCCAAGGGACTTTCTAATTCGAACGTACACCTAACCGTGTACGGGTTAAACTCTATCTTTAAATTCTAAACTAAGATGCAATCTACTATAATATACAGATACACGGGCAATCTAGCCCAAACTCTTCGTGCAAGGCCGCTTCAGAGATGCTCCACGTGTATAACCTTCAAGCCCATCTCAATCACGGCCCATCTCCTGATTTGGCCAAAATCTGATGATAACACATGCCCCCTAGTTTTGGTAATGATAATTTCAAAACCATTCTGTTTTTCCTTCGAAGGGTCATGTCGTGGCAGAGCAGAACCGCTTCAGTATCTTTCCATCATGATACCCTGTCCTCTCAACTTCTGCACGATTGACAGTTTCCGCATCCTCGAAAACTGCTCAAGCATTAAATCTCCACTATATCCCTTTTTATTTAACCGCATCGAGCAGTTCATCTCTTCATCCCTCTGCTCCGTACTAGCCATCGGCAAACAAAAAACCCTCCTCGAATTCAGGCTGTAATTTGATATCTGACCATAATACTTTGTAACTCTAAAGTCGATGGCTGGGCATCGGCTGTTTTGTTCTCAAGTCGATGTCCGTGCATCAGCTATTTTATTCTAAAGTCGATGTCTGTGCATCGGCTGTTTCCCAAAAAAAAATTACTGGCCAATTTCGTGTATCGGCCTCCATATTTTACTGCTCATCATCCCACATGCTTGGGAAGTACTTCTTGAGATGCTGGCCATTGACAGCCACTGGGAACTTCACACCATCCAACTGCTCAAGCATATGCATTCCCCTTTAAAACCTGGTCGACTTTATACGGGCCGTGCCAATTTGGAGACCATTTACCATACATTTTGTCCTTAGTCCCCAACGGCAATACAGCTTCCCATACCAGATCACCAACCTGGAACTCCTTTGGCTTTACCTTCTTATTATATGCGCGAGCCACCTTGGCTTTATTCTCCTTGATTTTCTCAAGCGACCATAGCTTGAGTTCCGTTGCATCCTCAATGCTGTCACTCATCAGGGCTGCATATTCTTCAGTAGTTAAATCATTCTGAAATGTAATCCGTCTCGACCCAGCCTTGATTTCCCAGGGTAACACTGCTTCTTGCCCATAGACCAGATGGTATGGCGAGATTTTTATTGCTCCATGACACGACATGCGATAAGCCCACAACGCTTCTGACAATACCTCGTGCCAACGTCTAGGATGCTCGTCGATCTTCCTCTTAATCAGCTTGATCAAGCTTTTGTTGGACGCTTCAGCCTGTCCATTCGCTTGAGCATAGTATGGAAACGATCGGATCAGCTTGATTCCCATATCCTCACAGAACTTTCTAAACTCCTTAGAAACGAAGACCGAACCTCCATCGGTCGTGATAGTCTGGGGAATCCCGAATCTATGAATGACATGTTCTCTCACGAAATCAATAACATCTGATGATGCCACTGCCTTCATAGGGACGGCCTCCACCCATTTAGTAAAATAATCTGTAATGGCCAGAACCCACACATGGCCTTTGCTCGACGGAGGATGTATTTTGCCGATCATATCCATGCCCCATCCTCGGAACGGCCACGGCTTGATGATGGGATTCATCGCTGATGCAGGTACCATCTGAATGCTCCCAAACTTCTGACATGCTTGACACCCTTTATAGTACTTGAAACAATCTTCAAGCATGGTGGGCCAATAAAATCCCGATCGCCTGATCAGCCACTTCATCTTATGAGCCGATTGGTGAGTTCCACAGGCACCCTCATGCACCTCATGCAAGAGCTGATTGGACTCGGCTGGTCCCAAACATTTGAGAAGTAACCCTTCCAAAGTCCTGTAGAACATGTCATCGCCAATCATGACGTACTTCATGGCCCTGTATCTTATCCGTTTAGGTGCCCCCGAGCCGGATCTTTCAAGTAATTGAAGATATCGGCTCTCCAATCATCAGGTTCCATGAACTGCAAAGTCGGCTCCATCTGCTACGTCCTTGTATCCTGACGCCGTCTGTGCGAGATCGTTCGCCTCGGTATTTTCGCCCTTGGGATCCAATTGAAGTTTATATACCTGAACTGTGCCATCAGCTCACGGCATTGTATCTAGAATGGGAAGAGCAACTCGCTCTCACACTTGTATTCCTCCGTGAGTTGAGAAATCACCAATTTGGAATCCCCAAAGATCTCAACTGCCTCTGCCCCAGCGTCGAATAGCAACTCCATTCCCTTGCATATCGCTTCATACTCTGCAACATTGTTGGTGCAAGGGGTAGATAGCTGATGGAGAAGGAGTATGTTGCCCCCGAGGCGACACGAGCAGCACGCCGATGCCACAACCATCCTCACAGACCGATCCATCGAAGAACATGGCCCATGCACGCAGATAGTGCTGCTACGTCTGTGTTTATGCGTTCAGCAATAAGATCGGCCAACGCTTGTCCCTTGACTGCTTTCGCAGGCTGATACCGGATATCAAATTCCGATAAAGCAAACATCCATTTGCCTAGTCGGCCTTTCAATACAGGAGCCGACAGCATGTGCTTGATGACATCCGATTTGCATATGACGATAATCTCCGCTGATAGCAAGATGTGCTGGAGCTTGGTACAGGTGAAAAATTAACAGAGGCACAATTTCTCGATCTCAGGGTACCTCGTTTCTGCATCCAACATCCTTGTGAGGAGGTAGAAAACCACTTTTTCCAGACCATCATAGACCTGCACCACCACTGACGCGATGGAGGTGTCAGCTACTGACAAGTAAATGTACAATGGCCTGTCTTGCTGTGGCGGAACCAACACATGTGACTTCATTAGGTACTCCTTAATATCGTTAAATGCTTGCTGTTGCTCTGCCCCCCAGCGAAACTCCTCATCAGACTTGATTTTGACCAATCCCATGAACGGCTCAATTCGTCCTGACAAGTTGGAGATAAATCTCCTGACGAAATTGATTTTGCCGATGAGACACTGGAGGTCCTTCTTCGTGGTGGGCGGCTTCATCGTTCGCACTGCCTCTTGGCTTTTCAGGCCTATCTCGATTCCACGCTCATGAACCAAGAAACCCAAGAACTGACCGGCCGTCACACCAAAGGCACACTTCTTTGGATTCATTCGTAGTCCGAACTTCCTAGTTCGGTCCAGGACGTGTCGCAAATCTTCCAAGTGTCCGTCCACCGAAACAGACTTGACCACCACGTCATCGATGTAGATCTCCACCAATTTGCTGATTAAATCATGAAAGATGTAATTCATGGCTCTTTGGTATGTTGCGCCAGCATTCTTCAGTCCAAATGTCATGACTACATATTCAAACAAGCCCACCGAGCCTGGCACTCTGAATGCAGTCTTGTGTATATCTTCTGGAGCCATAAAGATTTGGTTGTAGCCGGCATTGCCATCCATGAAACTTAAAACTTTATGACCAGCAGCCGCATTGATCAACGTCTCTGCTACTGGCATCGGATATTCATCCTTTGGAGTGGCACTTTGAGATTCCGAAAATCTATGGCGACGCGCCATCGGCCATCCTTTTTCTCCACAGGTACAACATTGGAAATCCATTCAGCGTACCTGCATGGCCTGATGAACCCGGCGTCCAACATCTTCTGGATCTCTTTCTTGACTTCCACCAAGATTTCGGCCTTCATCTGTCGTGCTCGCTGCTGGAACGGCCGAAATCCTTTCTTCAGAGGGAGCCGATGCTCAATGATGCTCCTGTCTAACCCAGGCATCTCTGTATAATCCCATGCAAAACAATCTGGGTACTCTTTCAACAAGGCTATCAATAGGCTCCTCAGATGCGGATCCAACTTTTTGCTGATAAATGTTGGTCGTGGCTTATCCCAGGACCAATGTCAATCTCTTCCAGCTCATCAGCTGATGTGAACCCATACCCCAGCTTTCCATCGCGTGCTAGATCAATGCTGAACACAGGCAAAATGTATGTTGAGGATAATTTTGGCCGATTGCTAGAATCGGCCTCCTTTTTCATTGCAATGCTCAATGAGGGTTTACAACTTATTGGTTCTCTACTATGGCTACGTGACATGCTGGAGGTAAGATCTTTGCTTTTTATTTTATGGGGCCGATCGCAGGGATCGGCCTTGTCACGTACGTTCATAGACTTGGATCTTGCTACTCTGTCAGGCCGGTGGATAAGACCAGCCTCACCCCGTTTTTTGAAGCTTCGATGCGCTCACAGCCGTCCAAACTGATCCCAGAGAGCGGATCTTGGTCGTTTGCATCCCAAATATTCATGGCAGCTAGCGAGATCTCGATCGAATCATCTGCATGGACGACCTCCACTTCGTCTCCATCCCATTGTATGATGCACTGATGCATTGTGGATGGAATGCAACAATTAGCGTGGATCCAATCCCTTCCTAGCAGGACAGCGTAAGTGCTTTTGCTGTCGACGATGAAGAATGACGTAGGGATGGTTTTTCGGCCTACGGTCAGATCTACGTTCAGAACACCCTTTGCTTTTGACGCTTGGCCGTTGAAATCGCTTAACGTGACGTTGGTCTTGATCAGATCTTCATTGGAATGTCCCAAACATCGTAGCATGGAGTATGGCATTATGTTGACTACCGCTCCCGTGTCAACCAACATCTTGCTGATAGGCTGCCCATTGATGTAACCTCACAGGTATAGGGCTTTCAAATGCCTGTAGCTCCTCTCTCGTGGCTTCTCAAAGATGACTGGCCGTGGACCGCATTCAAACTGTGCCATTGACACTTCCTCGTCTTTTGGAGCACAAAATTCTGACGGGGGTATGAACACCATGTGTGTATCAGCCGATGCCTCTGCATCGGCTTTTGTCTGTTTGGGGCGCCACACTTTCTTTGGCGGGCGAGTCTCCATCTCCAACGTTTGCTGGATTTTCACGGCCAGGTCGGGCCGTGCTTTCCTCAACGTGTACAGGTACTGTGCCTCGGCTTCCTCTAGGTTTCGTAGCCGCTGCACCCTGGGAGTGGCTGAGTCCATCGGGACACCACCGTGGCCGGTGATATCTCTTCTTCTTCATCCGACTCATCGAAGTCTTCATCTCGAGATGACTCAGCTCGTTTGTTCGAGGTGGGAGAGGCCCTAGACGCTTGAACACTGAAACTTCATTTGTTCCCTTCCTCTGCTGTCTACATTCTGGGCAGTTCTCGATTGTAGGCAATCGGTTCATTCCTGAGTCCCAGCAATGTTTAAAGAAGGGACAGTTCCAATGCCTATCCATGTCCTCTTTCTCTCTCGACCTCCCTCTAGCGTGACGCTCATACCCTTCGTTGTCTCTGTTAGATCGACGGTACTTCCTGTCATGTGCATCAGACCGACGATATCTTTCATCATCTACGTCGTAGCGCCGACGTCGGTCATACTGCTGCTCGTATTTGTTAAGGAGATGCGCGGAGAGTGGTCGTTGATACCGCACGCTTCTCACCTCTTCCCGTCAGTACCGTGTCATCATGCGGGGCGGTCGCGTGGATCGGCCTCCGCTTTATCTTTGCCACGGGAGTGACCGCTTTCCTTTATCCTTGCCATGGCTGCCATGTTAATATCAAAAGAGAAACCTGGCTTGTATCTTATGCAGTGCTGAGATCCTGTTGACGCCAGAAACGGATGTGTGTCAACTTTCATGGCAAACTGACCGAAGAGTAATCGGCCTTGTTCTATCGCCATTTGAATCTGTCCGCGCAATACTTTGCAGTCGTTGGTGGCGTGGGTGAACGTGTGATGCCATTTGCAGTATGGTCTCCCGTTCACCTCTTGTAACGTAGGGATTTTGTGGCCTTCGGGTAACTTCAGTTGTTTTTCCTTCAGCAGCAAATCAAAAATCTGCTCCGTTTTGCTTAAATCAAAGTCAAACCCTTTTGCATGCCCTAGTTGTTTCACCCACTTGCAGGACACGGGTACTGCCCCCCAAGCCCATTCAGCCACGGCGACTTCCTGATCTTCTGCAGAGTCTTCATCTTCTTCTGTCTCGACCAGGGCGACCGGCGCTTGAACTTGTCCTGGTACAATTCGGGTGGCGCTGTTCATACGATGTCAATTTCTGAACCATGTGCGCCGATGACGTAGTCTGCTGGAACGTCGATCCTTGAGCGGCGAGAGGCCTGCTATTGCCAGATCGTGCTTCCTTCTCGATAAACGAACAGAATAACATCGGTTCTTGACAGTCCTGAAACGCTGAATGTATTCAGACACCGTCTCACCTTGCCTTTGCCGCACCTGTGTCAGATCGGCAATGCCGGCTTCAGTAGCTTCTGAATGATATTGTATGTGTAACTGCTCTTCCAGCTGCTTCCATGTTCGAACCGAATCTGGTGGCAACGAGGTGTACCATCCAAAGGCTGGACCCGTGAGAGATTGCGCAAAGAACCTCACGCGCAGCTGGTCTGATGCTGAGACCATGCCCAACTGTGCCAAATATCGGCTCACGTGCTCAATTGAGCTAGACCCTTCTGATCCACTGAATTTTGTGAAGTCAGGGAGCCGATACTTAGGCGGTAGTGGGATCAGGTCATACTCGTTGGGATACGGCTTGGAATAGCCGATTGTTCTCTTCCTCGGCAGGATACCGAACTGGTCTCTCAAGATTGCACTGATCTGATCCACGGTAGGAGCTGCAGAGGTTGAGCTTTCATGACTCGTTCCAGTGGCATATTTAGCTAGCCACGCCTATTTCTCAGCATCTGCTCCAGGACTCCCTCCTGCTCCAGCAATCCCTCCTGCTGTAATCTGGTTCGTATGTGACCAGTTGTTGCAATCCGGCACGTATGTGCATATGTATCCATGTGGGATCTCCTTGGGCGGCTCATACAGGAATTGGTAATCGCCAGGATCTCCTCCAACCTTGTAGACGACGTACGCCGGTGAACCTTGTTGTTGTGGAGCTGCCAACGTGAATGGCAGTGGTGGCCTAGTGTAGAACGGTATCTCCCCCTGGTGAGTCCCTAGAGCCGGTCCTGACGGAGAATACTGATGCTTCATGATTTCTTGAACTACACGAAGCGCAACACGCTCAAGAGTGTTCACCAGGCTCTCGGAATGCCGATGTAGAGAATGAGCCACAGCATAGTTAATTTCCTGGCGCAGGGCTCTGGTACGTTCCTCCGAAGGAAGAGACATATCTAGTCCCTCAAACACGCCTTCGGGTTGGAATCCTTTGAACCTGATGCCGTGCGAACGGGTCTTCTCAAAAGAGCCGATGAGATCGGCTTCGAAGATGGCCCTGAGCTCATCATATTTCTTCTTGTGCTCTGCAGGCAAATCTTCGTACTTGATCGGTTCGTCCGCCATCTTGGATGCAGGTGTTGACGTGGTTGCTGTAGAAAGTGTCCCACCGGGCGTGCCAGAATGTGTTGCATGCCAAAACCCACCGGCGAGAAGTGGTTAAGCAACACGAAGAGCCGGGAGGCTGCCAAGACTGCTGGGTGGGCCCTGGTCCCTCGACGTCGTCCCGCAATGTTCCGGCACACGGCGGTTGCAAGGGCGTGCCACCTGACCTATACCTGGTCAGGAAGGTGTTAGATTGTTTCGATTAGTCTCCTGCATGGTAGACACGTAAACATTAAATACGAACCCGATCGGCTCTCAGGTTGCCCTGTGGATCGGCTCAAAGAGCCGATTGCCTCATGGTTCACGTTGGATTTACGATGACATGGGGATCCTGCTTGATCAATGCAAAGTTAAACCAGTCCACGACAGTTTAGGGTTTTCACCGCATGATCGGAACATCCTACACGTAGTTGAGCCTAATAGACACGAAAGATGATGGAAAACTAACCCTAAAAGAGGCCTAAAAACCAACATTAAGTTAATTCCCGGAACAATCCCTCTTAGGGCTAACAAACCGCACCTCTCGTACTACCGGATCGTTCAACCCGTTTGCAAGGCCTAACCATACGGATATTAAACCAATCCTTGAAGAACAAGGAGAAACTATAACAGATTGGATCTACTAAACAACGAACAAGCAAGGTGCTGCCCCTACACCTGGATAGGTATAAGGGCAGCTAGATATCGAGGGACGGCATAGCTAAGCAAATATGTATAAGAAAAGCATCAATGCAAGCCCCAAAACATCTACGATAAGTAGTGTTACTCGCCATCAACAACGCTTCAGCACGAGCAACACAAGATAACGAATAAACGTGTACTGCCTAGATCGCAAGATGCGATCTAGGCAGCATGATGCTTACCCGGAAGAAACCCTCGAAACAAGGGTTGCGATGCGCCTGGTTTGTGTTTGTTGTGAATGTGATTGTCCTCCTTTCTCAATAACCCTAGGTACATATTTATAGTCCAAGGGACTTTCTAATTCGAACGTACACCTAACCGTGTACGGGTTAAACTCTATCTTTTAATTCTAAACTAAGATGCAATCTACTATAATATACAGATACACGGGCAATGTAGCCCAAACTCTTCGTGCAAGGCCGCTTCAGAGATGCTCCACGTGTATAACCTTGAAGCCCATCTCAATCACGGCCCATCTCCTGATTTGGCCAAAATCTAGTGATAACACGCACATCACCAAGCCATTTGACGTCTATTGTGACGCATCCAAGATTGGTCTTGGATGTGTGTTGATGCAAGAAGGCAAAGTGATATCATATTTGTCTAGGCAACTGAAGCAACATGAGCAGAATTATCCAACCCATGACTTAGAGCTTGCAGCAGTTGTTTTAGCCTTGAAAGTATGGCGTCATTACCTCATGGGTAATCGATGCGAGATCTATTCGGATCACAAGATCCTAAAGTACATTTTCACTCAGAAGGAGCTAATATGAGGCAGAGGAGATGGATAGAATTGATTCAGGATTATGACCTAGAAATTCACTACCACCCCGGCAAGGCCAATGTGGTAGCGGATTCTTTGAGTAGACAGCCATGTCAGTTGAACTCCATGATCGCAGAAGAGTAACCTAGCTTATATCAAGAATTTGAGCAGTTTAGACTGGAGCTAGTTAGTGAAAGATTCCTAGCAAGCATAGAGCTCCATCCTACCTTGATTAGTCAGATCAAAGAAGCATAGAAAGGAAATGTGAGTATCGACGGAATCAAGAGCCAAATAGCTGTAGGAAAGGCACCGGGATTTACCGAAGATGAAGAAGGAGTTATTTGGTACAACAGACGCCTATGTGGGCCAGCAGATTCAGAGTTGAAGCAAGTTATCCTGAAGGAAGCCCATGACACCCTATACTCCATTAATCCCGGAGGAACTAAGATGTACCAAGATTTGAAGGAACAATTTTGGAATGAAGAGAGAGATTGGAAGCTACATAGCCAAATGTGATATCTGTCAGAGAGTCAAAGCAGAACATCAGAGTCCCGCAGGATTGCTGCAGCCATTACAGATTCCTGAATGGAAGTGGCATTCTGTAGGAATGGATTTCATAACTGGATTGCCCAAATCAAGTAAAGGAAATGATTCTATTTGGGTAGTGGTCGATAGATTAACCAAGGTAGCCCATTTCATCCCCGTCAAGACCACTTACCAAGGCCCAAAGCTAGCAGAGTTGTATATCTCAAGACTTGTTAGCCTGCATGGAACCCCGAAGTCAATTGTGTCAGATAGAGGATCCCAATTCACCTCAAGATTCTGGCAGAAAGTACATGAAGGACTAGGAACCCGGCTGAATTTCAGCACAGCGTATCACCCACAGACTGATGGACAGACGGAAAGAGTCAACCAAATACTTGAGGATATGTTGAGAGCCTGTGTGCTTGAATATGGATCTAAGTGGGAAGACTGCCTTCCTTACGCATAATTCTCATACAACAATTATCAAGCTAGCTTACAAATGGCCCCCTTTGAAGCCCTGTACGGAAGGAAGTGTCGTACCCCTCTGAATTGGTCGGAAATCGGAGATAGCCAAGTCTTTGGACTAGATATTCTCCGAGAAGCTGAAGAGAAGGTGCACAAGATCCATGAATACCTAAAGACTGCCCAATCAAGACAGAAGAGTTACGCTGACAAGAGACGCCGAGAGATGACCTTCGATATCGGAGATTTTGTGTATCTCAAAGTATCACCCCTTAAAGGAATGCAGAGATTCCAACTTAGAGGAAAGCTTGCCCCTAGATATGTTGGACCCTTCAAAGTTCTGAGTCGCCGAGGAGAAGTATCCTATCAACTGGAACTACCGGAGGAAATGTCAGCGGTGCATGATGTGTTTCACATCTCATTACTCCGGAAATTTTTGGAAGTGCCGGAGAAGACCGAGGTTTTCAAAAACATCGATCACCGAGCTGTGGATATCAACAAGGACTTGACCTATCGCGAAGTACCTATTCACATCCTGGAAGAAGCTTTCAGAACCACCCACACCAGGAGTATCAAGTTCCTGAAGATTCAATGGAGCAACCATACCGAAGAAGAAGCCACTTGGGAGCGAGAAGACTACATGAGGACTGAATTCCTAGATCTCTTTAGTACCTAGTTTTTTTCTTTAAGATCTTGGGACGAGATCTTTTGTAAGGGGGAAGGGTTTGTAACATCCCAAGATTTCAAATAAATGAAGAAAAGGATTTCACTTGTTCAAAAATGAGAACCAACAAAAACTTTTATTAAAACATGTGCTATGCATAGTGCTCATACTTAATCCTTGTGTATTTGCCATGATGATTGCTTGAATGCTTATCCATGATGCTAAAACCCTAGAACATGATCATTGGACTCAAAAAGAGAAAAGAAGAAGAATAGAAAAATGCACATCACCTCACATATGTGCTTATAGCCATTACCCCTTTTGAATCAAAGAAACTCAAATCAAATCAAAATAAAATGCAAAACTATCTCACATATGATAATGGTCAAAACTACAATTTATAACATGACACCCACTTTGAGCCTCTGTATTAAGAGATTCTTAAACCAAATCATCCAAACTCTTTGCACCTCATCCAAGACCTCGTCAAGATGAACAACTTTGGTAAAGACCACATCTGCAAATTCTTTCTAGATTTCAAAATATCATCAAGCAAAGTAGCAACACCAAAACAGATTTAAGATTATGCCCATTTTGAATTTTTGCAAACCAACTTCATTTTGCACACCACCACCACCATTGTGTCTCAAATATTATATGAATCAACTCCACCAAAAATCTTTGCAAAATTCCAAAGTTCATCTCTTGCGGCCATTTCATCAAACACTTGGTGTGCACAATTCTGCCAACTCAACACATCCTATTATCCGGCATGTTTTTCCTAAACCATCGACCCTATGTCACCATTAGTCCTCTCCTGTACCCCTTGCATCATGCCAAGCACCAGAGAAATGGTTTGGTGCATGAGATCATCAACATTTTGGCCATGCTGTGGCATGATGCCAGTCCATCATGCCACTCCTCTATCCACTCTTTTCTACCGTGCACAACCATGTCAGCAACCTCCCTCTCACTCTCCTGAACACGCTAGTACTCGCCATCGACGAAGGAGAGCACGCCACTGGCCAGCACACACGCGCCCAGTGACGTCCAGCGCGCGCCAGAGCGCGCCATGACACGCACCAGAGCACGCCAGAGCATGGCTCGCCCTCGTCACGCCCGTCCTCCATTTGACTTCTCCTCTCGCCCGTAGCACCACCACGTCACCAGCTACACGCCAGACATGCTCACCTACGCCAGAGAGGAAGCTCGCCGTCGTCACCATCGGAGACTTCCACAGTAGTACCGAGCGCTCGCGTCACGTTCCTGCCCGCGTCACTGCTTGGTTTTCCTCGCCGTCAAGCGCTCTGTGCTCGCACTGACTTCGCCAGCACTGCAGCACCGTCGCCCAGCTCGCTCCACCCCTGTAGCGACGTCGCCATGGACAACCTCATCCACCGAGCCGCAGCACCTCGCGGAACTATAAAAGGAGGCCTTCCCCTCTCGAATCCTTCAGACCATCAGCTTCTCCTCTCCTCTCTGACTCTCCTCGACCATCTCCACCTCCACATTGTCCATCGTAGCTCGCTAATTGCTCGCCATAGGACCGCCAGTACCGTAGCAAGGGCGCCGTCGATTGGAGCCACCTCAGGCGACACCATCGGTACCAGAAGCTCTGCCGCCGTCGACAACGTTGTTGCGCACACTCGCCGACGATCGCCGGCCACCGGTGAGATCTCCGACCCCCTACCCACGCCGCCAGTGAGCTCGTGTCTCGCCGAAGACGAAGATGCACGTGAGCCGTTGGATCGCGTTCTAATCGTGCGTTCCAGATAGAAACATACCGTTTCGCTGTTTAAACGTCGCTGACAGTGGGTCCCACTGTCAGACAGCCCACGCACTACTAGGAAAAGGGCTATAGCTGCACGGAAGGGTGCCGGCGCACCACCATTGACGCGCGCCGGTGGCAAAATACCGCCGGCGAGCCATGTTAGACCGCGCCGGCGAAGAACCTATACTGCCGGCGCACAAGAAAATTTAGTGCGCCGGGAATAAAATTCGAAGAGTTCTGGACGGAAACAGAAAATATGGGCACCTTACCCCCGGCGCACCTCTATGGTGGTGCGCCGGTGGTAGACAATTTACCACCAGCGCACCACCATAGAGGTGCGCCGGGGGTAAGTTGCCTATTTTTTCCCCCCCCCCCCGGGAATCGCCTTTTCAGTTTTCGAAAAAATAATAGAAAATGATAGAAAATTCAAAAAATAAAATCCTTTGATATGTCCAATACTTATGTAATCTAGTATTAAAGAAAAATTGAAAAAATGATTTTCGATATATTATGCAAAATGGCGTCATCTTTCGGTAAAACGGGATTTCTGGTTGCATACGACCTCCGATGAAAAACTTTTTTATATCAAAATCTATCTACGCGAAATTTCCTATCCGAATTCAACGGCCTACGGCCGTTTATTTTTTTGATTCCCAAAATTCGAAAAGGAAAACAGAGTTTTTTGAGGTTTTAGATTTGGATGAAAAAAATTAAAAAGTACCCCCGGCGCACCACCATACTAGGTGCGCCGGCAGTAACTTGTACTATATAGGCGCAGACTTGCCTCCTCCTCCTCTTCTTCCACTTCTCCTCCTCCTCTCCTCCTCCTCCTCCTCTTCTCCTTCCTCTTCTCCTCCCTGACGGGCTCATCCTCCTCCGACGACGACGACCTCCTCCGGCGACCTCAACCTCGGGCCTCCTCCGGCGACCTCAACCTCGGGCCTCCTCCTCCTCCTACTCCGGTGACATCCTCCCTCCGGTGACATATTCCTCCTCCTCCTCCTCCTCATACTACACATCGGGTCTCCTCCTCCTCCACCTCCCTCCTCCTACTCCGGTGACATCCTCCTCCGGTGATATCCTCCTCCTCCTCCTCCTCATATTCCACCTCCGGTCACCTCCTCCACCACAACCTCCGACCTCCTACACCTCCTCCTACTCCTACCTCGACGCAACAACGACAGGCCCACATTCATGGTTTTCGAGGACGAACCCGAGCTAGATCTAGATCGAGATCTAGATCTAGATCGGACTTTTTAAAAAAATTGAAAAATCATACCGCCGGCGCACCTGGCCTGGTTCGCCGGGGATAATTCATGTTACTGCTAGCGCAGCAGCTGGTGCCCCGGCGGTAACTCATTATCACCGGCATGTTCGCACCGGCGGGCTCTGGTGCGCCGGCAATAGCCGTTTTTGGTGCGCCGGCAATAAGGCTTTTCCTTGTAGTGACGCGTGCGAGACGCGCAGATGGGCTGGCCCATTTCTTTTTCTCCCTGTGGCCCAGTGATACGTCTCCAACGTATCTATAATTTTTTATATTCCATGCTAGTTTTATGACAATACCTACATGTTTTAGTCATATTTTACAATATTTTTATGCATTTTTCGGGACTAACCTATTAACAAGATGCCACAGTGCCAGTTCCTCTGCTGTTTTTGATTTTAGAAAAGTTGGTTTACAAATATTATCGGAATTGGACGAAACAAAAGCTCACGGCCCTATTTTCCGCGGAGTGTTCCAGAACACTGAAGAAGAGTCGGGGAAGGCTAGCAGGGGGCCCACCCCATAGGGCAGCGCGGTGGGGCCCTTGGCCGCGCCCAGATGTGGGGAGGGAGCCCCCTGGCTCCCCCGATGCTGCCCTTTCGCCTATATATTCCTTCCGTCGCGAAAACCCTAAATATATCTAGTCATATTCCACCAAGGGTTCCGCAGCGCCGCCGCCATCGACGACAAGTTTCGGGGGACAGAATCTCTGTTCCGGCACGCCGCCGGGACGGGGACTTGCCCCCGTAGTCATCTCCATCGACACCACCGCCATCTTCATCGCCGCTGCTGACTCCCATGATGAGGAGGGAGTAGTTCTCCCTCGAGGCTGAGGGCTCTACCGGTAGTTATGTGGTTCATCTCTCTCTCCCATGGTGTGATCTTTATGTGATCATGAGCTTTGTAATCTAGTTGAATATGTAGATGTTACTCTTGTCTATTATGCACTCTAGAGGTTACTTTAATATGAACTCCGGAGTCACTCTCCACGGTGTGATGGTGACAGTGTGCGCATCGTGTGTGATTCCTTTATGATGTTGTAGAGCTTGTTTACTCCGGCTTGAGGTGTGCTTTTGCAGCCCTACACAATGAATGGTGTTTGTTATCCAACAAGAGAGTGTTTGAGAGTAGCATTTATTTATTCAATTATGTGATCATTGTTGAGAGTGTCCACTAGTGAAAGTATGATCCCTAGGCTTTGTTTCTAAGCATTGAAACACCGTTTCCAACAATATCTGCTACATGTTCGCTTGCTGCCATTTTTATTTCAGATTGCAATTACTACTTATAATCATCCATATTACTTGTATTTCATTATCTCTTCGCCGAACTAGTGCACCTATTCATCTGACAATTGTATTAGGTGTGTTGGGGACACAAGAGACTTCTTGTATCTTAATTGCAGGGTTGCTTGACAGGGATATCTTTGACCTCTACCTCCCTGAGTTCGATATACCTTGGGTGATTCACTTAAGGGAAACTTGCTGCTGTTCTACGAACATCTGCCCTTCGAGGCCCAACACTGTCTACAGGAATAGAAGCGTGCGTAGACATCAAGCTATTTAGCGCCGGGGAGGTAAGGTAAAAGGTATTCACATCCTCCGACTACTAAGCTATTTCCTGTTGCCGGTGTGTGAGTGCTCGAAGCTATTTCCTTTAGATTCTGCAATTATATCTTTTTGTTTCTTGTTTTTATTTCACTAGTTAGGCTTAATGGAAAACAACAAAAAAATTAGAGATCTTTATGAACTTTATATTGAATTAGGACATGATGTGTTTGAAGAGAGAATTAAAAAACCCATGGAACTTTGTTTGCAAAATAGTTGTAGCAATGTTTTTAGCATGAATTCTTTGAACACTATTATTTTTAATGCTATGGAAAAGTCTAAGCTTGGGGAAGCTGGTTGTGATATTTTTAGTCCCCCAAGTTTTGAGGAGAAAATTTTCTTTGATGATACTTTGCCTCCCATTTATGATGATTATAATGATAGTGGTATTTTGGTGCCATCTACTATGGAGGATAAAGTTTATTATGATTATACCATGCCCGCAATTTATGATGATTACAATGATGGTTGTGATAGTTTTACTCCCACTATTACTAATAAAATTGATTATGCTTATGTGGAGAGTAATGATACTTTTATGCATGTGGATCATGATAAGAATGCTTTATGTGATAGCTATATTGTTGAGTTTATTCATGATGCTACTAGAAATTATTATGAGAGAGGAAAATATGGTTGTAGAAAATTTCATGGTACTAAACCACCTCTCTATATGCTGAAACTTTTGAAGTTACTCTTGTGTTATCTTACTATGCTTGTCACTTTGTTCTTTTTGAATTTATTTGTGTAGAAGATTCCTATGCATAGGAAGAGGGTTAGACTTAAATGTGTTTCGAATTTGCTTCTTGATGCTCCTTTTGCTTCAGTTTCTATTTTCATGTGAGCATCATTAAAATCTTCTGCGCCTAGCTGAAAGGCGTTAAAGAAAAGCGCTTATGGGAGATAACCCATTATTTTATTTCTGCAATTTTTCTTTTATATTTCCACACTGAAGTACAGGTATCTAAGGTAATATTTCTAGGGATGATTTAAGCTCACCATAAATCCATTATCGTTGTGGGACTAATATATTTTACTACAAAATTCCGTGAAAAGCACTTGTCCAAATGGGTTCTTTCAACTCGTCCCTGAGTTCTTCAAAAAAACATTTTCAAACTATTATGTTTTAGTGATTATGAGGCAACAGTCAGTTTAACAAGTTTTTTAAAGAAAAGATACCAAAAATTGTACAAGTATGGTATCACCATCCAATTAACTAATATTTCAAAATGAGGAGAACACACCGAGTTATTGTTCAAAAAAAGCATCCACGATAAGCACAACAGGATATGAAATATTAAATTGTCCAATAGTACCAAAAATCATGACCTTGCGGGTCATGATATGCTCTCCCTCGCCCTTCCTATAAAAGCATGCTATATAAACTTTGAAAAGAACACAGATGTTGCTATGATGCTAAGAGAAGAGAGCAGATACCTCTCCGCCACTGAACAAAGCTGATGATGTACAATTTTTGTTTCAATCTTGTCATCGTTCAAGCATATATAGATTCAGTTTAGACCGTCGTCACTGATTTGGAGCATCCTACAAACATGTAGTGCTCAGCAGACATCAGCTGATTTGCGTTATAATCTCAAATCCCTGTGTCCCTCGGCCAAAATAAACTGAAAATGGAAAATAGCAAGCGACCTACATAATTGGGGAGAGATATCCATATCAAACACAGAACCAAAAATACTCACGTCCATGCAGAACCTTTATGCAACTATCCTGCAGCTAGCTTTTAGCCAAAATTCGTAATATGTAAGAACAAATGTAGGCAAAAAAGACAAATCTGAATCTTACTGAATCCATGAACATGTTCATCTGTGCTCAATACAGAGATCAAGAGACTGATAACCTATTCAGATTTTTGTCAAACATCTTGCTTGCATAGATAGGTAGATCTACACAAATAAACAAAAGTTTCAAGGATTAAAACCAGAGAGAGATAGGGAGATAGAGAAATCGAATGGATGAGTTTGGGACTACGGATACCTGTGTTCCATGCTAGGTCAGCTGGGCGGTGGATCCCTCTATTCCAGTCTCTATTCCTTTTGAGCGCCTGGGAGGAGTGAGAGACAGGCACCAAGAAGAGCAATGGGATGGAGACGGGAAGGCCTGGCCGCTGCTTACCCTCGCTCTTCACTAGTGCGGGGCAGAAGAAAGCTGCGGTGGCCTTTCATGCTGCTCCAGCTGAGCACCACCGAAGAGAAAAAGACGGTGATGATCTGCACTCTTCCCTTTGACCCCAGAGAGGAGAACCACATGACGACGACCCTGCTCCATCTCGTGCTCATCGTTGTGGTGGAAGAAAGATGCCCCAGCGGCATTGATCTGAATGGAGACCACTCAGCGTTGAGGAGGCAGGGGCGGGTGCAGCTAGAGGATTTGGGCGCGGGAGGAAGGGAAACGCGGGAATGGAGGCGGCGCGCTAGGTTTGCACTCGCGGGCGCAGCCACGCCGGCGGCCGCCGGCAACCAGATGTAGGGGCCGCTGCTCACCACGCAGCCCGCCTCCATCTCAGCAGCTTCTCCTGACTTCTTCCACACTTTCTAGGGGTTGGTGGGGGAGAAGAGGAGGCGAGACGGTGCTCGGAAGAGGAGAAGAGCGGGTGGCGGCTAGGGAGCCGGAGCGGCGCCGCCGGGCGAGGGGATTGGAGAGCACAAAGCACGCGAGGGGATTGGGGGGCTGATGTCTAGGGTTCGCTCCGTTAGATGAACCTTTTATATCTACGCGGTAAAAATCGTACGGCTCGGATTTGTTGAAGGTAAAATCAATGGCTAGTTAAATCTAATTTACCTAGGTGCTCCATGAGGGTGCCTCTATTATACCTTTAGATAGCGGGTACGAAGAGAGAGGTTGGCAAGCTGAGTTTCTTTGGAAAACAAAGAAACGTGCGTTAGTCAAAATTGTCCAAAATTTGGTGTGAAAAAGATTCTAGCACTTACATAGGAGGTGCATTTTTTTTTATTGTAAAAAAAACGATGAAAAGATGTGGCGCACTACTTCATAAGCTTTGGAAGTTCTATGAAAAGGTTTGGTTCTCTCTTTTCTTTTAGAATTTTCAAATATAAGCAAAAAAAAATATGGTGGAGATTTTAAAGAAATTAAAAATAACCAAGATGGTCTTTGAACACGTTATGCCCATTGCCCAAATATGGGTTTTGCATAATTTTACCAAATTTTAAAATACAAGGTTTTATGCATGCATGATAGAACCATAATTTCAATGCATTAAGCGAAAAGAGAATTTGAAAAAGAGTATACTTTTGTAAATATTATTTTTCGAAAAACTAATGAGGTAGTATTCCTCGCACTCCTTTTTTGAGATCATAAAAAAAATCAATTTGTAAATGATTTTGATAACCACGGAGAGATATAGTTTTTAAGTGGCTATGTGCGGGAGGACAGAAAATTTAGATAGGAATAAAGTTGAGAGAATAAATGAAGAAATATTATCTACAAACCTCACTTTAAATGAAACTAAACAAAAGAGAAATAATTTTATAGGTCATAGAGACACATGGTTTTGTTTGTAAAATGAGGAGGATTTCAAAATAGAGTAGTAGTGGGAACCTTGGTATGCACAACGGTCATGGTGGTAAGGTTAGTGCCATTATGCTAAGAATATAGGTGTTGGTCAGGAAGCAACTTGAGGGTCTGATTGAGATTTAAGCACAAAGTCTTGGTAGAACTATGGTCATGTAGTTCCAGAGTAGAAGTGTAAGATATTTGGGTGAGGTTTGAGTTTCTTATTAAGATGAAAATCCCATTGGATTCATGTTTTTTTAGAGCACACAAAGATGTATTAGTGGCAATGACAATGCCACAGATATTTGATCACAGATCAAATAGTCTTAAATTTTGGTTTGGCGTCTATGGCCTTGATTTTATTTAAATTAGATAAAAAGTCTTACTTGAAATATTTCCAAATGAGAGAGGGTTTTAGAAGATTTCAATGATCCAAAATAGAATAAAATATGGATCATTTCATATTTCTTTAGAATTTTAAAGATACATAAAGTATGGCTAAGCCATTAGGCCATCATTTTGGGTTAAAGGAAAATATATTTGGAAACCCCCTTTTGCGATACTATGATCTGAGGTGATCATAAACAATTTACAAGGAAAGGTTTTTGGCAAGATCCTTTGAATTAAGATTTGAGTCATAGGACAGAACAAAAAGAGGTTTGGTGACTTTTGTCAAAAGGGTCCAAATATTTTTGAAGGGAGGATGTTAAGGTAATACTCGAGGGGCCATAGCATTTGTGTTTTTATTGAGACTTTAAGGTGTGGGCTGAGGTACTTTACTTAACATAATTCAAAAACATCGCTCATCAAACAAAGTCAGACAAGCATTTTAATCAAAAACATGTCAATACTGGCAAAACTTAAAAGTTTTTGTTCCCCCTGATTTTTGCAACCCTAAACTCTAATACAACAAGGTTACAAAAGTTGGGTTGTTACAATCATGACCATGTTGTATCTTAGTTCCTACATAAAACAATAGGTTGGGAACCCCTTGGAAAAATACCTTGTTGAAAGAATTTCTAAACCCTTGGGTAAGTTGGTTTTATCCAAGTGTATGCTTATGAAAGGAAAGGACTTTGGCAAAGGTGATTGGAAAGAGAAATCTTGTTTTTTGAAAACTTCGGCGCCTAAGTATTCACCCATGCCAATTAACTAGCACAACCACATTACCCCAACATGGGCACGGGGCTTAGCTCGTAGTTTGTTCAAATTAATGTGGGAAACTCACAACTATACAAGGGTAAGGTTACCCCCGAATCCGGGTTGTCGTTGGTGGAGACAATAGTGTAACAGGATGCCTTCGGGGCTACCCGTCCGGAAGACACTATGGGTCTCCCGCCGTGGCAATGGAGTCACGCTCAAAGTGAGGTGAGCTGCCATGGTTTGCCGGGGAAGTACATACTCCATAGGGTAGGTTCCCATGTTAAGGCGAATAGGCGAAAGGTTATGTTCAAGTTTTTGTCAAGGCATAATTGTTATGTGGGGATGATGCCCACATGATGAACTCGCGGATCTTGTGGGGAAAGTGTGCAAACTCTGCAGAGTCAAATCTATTCGAATAGCCACGTCCGCGGTCATGGACGGTTGGAATGGCCATTGTTTAGCCTATTGAGTTTTGTTTATGAAAGTGTTTGACAAATGAAAGAAAGGAACTTGTTTTCGGAGTACCGAAGGGTAGGGAAATGGTTTGGTTGACCATATGGAGATGGTTGAAAAGGAAATAAATCGGGTTACCCCCATCCTTGTGTTTTATGTCGTAGTACTCTTTTGAAGTAGCTTCTTCAGAAAGATATAGAGATGTCATAGAACCTCTTTGAAGTATCTTCTACAACAAAGATATAGAGATGTGGTAGAACCTCTTTTGAAGTATCTTCTTCAACAGAGATATGGAGATGTCGCAGAATCCATTTTGAAGTATCCTCTTCAATAAAGATGTAGGGATGCTATATCCACAAGATAAACTACTACTTTTCTATATGCTATATCCACAAGAGAAACTAGTATTTCCCTCTTGTCATCCTAGATTTGCACTTGCTATCTTGCACTCTTGCAAAGTACATTCTTGATAGTTTGCGAGTACAATTCCAATGTACTCACGGCTTTGTCCCTGGATATTTACTTGGCCAGACTTGGAGGATTTCAACTAATGAAGGAGGATTGGATGACGTGTATGCGAACTAGGAACGTTCTCCCAGTCAGTTGCATGTAGGGTTATGGCAGATGACTTGCGCTCTGCGCTGTTAAAGTGATTCCGCTACTCTGGTGATTAAGTTAGGCCCTTCGCGGCTATTATGTAAAGTTTGGTCATGTGACCTTATTGTAATTTTCTTATTCCATTTTGTAATGGATGATGTAACTTTGATATTAGTTCGGTTATGTGTTCGCGGCATACTGTTCATGGGATCGTGAACTGTATACATAACGGGTATTTTATACAGCTATTCCGGGGTCCCCACAGAGCTGGTATCAGAGCCATCCTAATTGTAGGAGACCTTAGTTAGTATGGACGTTAGTTAGGAAACAAGTACTTGGGCAAAACTATTTACAAAACAAATTCTTCCTTTCGTAGCCGGAAGAATAGCTTCCAATTTTCTTATCTCTTCATAACTTCTAATTCTTACCTTGGTCTCTGATTACCAAACCCATTGAAAATTTCTCACTCTACCATCTCATCCCCTTCCAAAACTAGGTATTGTACGATGTCCCCAACTTAGACCCGGAGACTCGAAATCTAAGATGGATCAACCTTTCAGGAAATCTCAAGTATTTTCAACTGCAGCTATTGATGTCGACTTAGTCATGCGCATATAGGGATCTTAAGGTCATGTTTTTGGTTATCACCAAAGTCTTTCAAGAAGCTGGCCTTGTTCCCCCGTGGACTTGCACGTTTTTTGCAGTCGTCAGGGATCAATTCGTCAATTCTTGACTAGTAAATTTTTAGGCCAGCTACAACAACTTGTCGACTTTAGGAGTTCCTCAACAGCTACCCCTCTGAAGACCTCACGTTCCCAGGATGATGAGACTAAGAGTCTTACATAGTTTTTGCCTCCACCTCAACCTCAACGACCCAACACCAGGCATGTGTCACAACCAACTACTACAAGGGTCCTTGTTGAAGTGGATGATAGCCAGATGAAGACATCAGCATATGTGACCAACCCCAAACCTATAGGATGGATAGGACAAACTCAATCGCTTTGATTGAGCTACCCCGCGTATTAGGCATCCGTGGGTGTGACGCCCCGAAACCGGTACCATGAGGATTCCAGCGATTACGCCGAAATCCGCACGATATCGATTTAGAGACGCCCTCCGACACGATGTGCACGGCGAAGCACACACGTGATGCCAGAGGAATTACCACGAGCAGTAACATTACAACAGGTTTACAACAGAGCCCACAAGAAACATATATTACAACAACGACTCGAACCAGTCAAGATACAAATATACAATAGAAAGATCCAATTCATACAGAAGATCGAATACGTCCGAGTACAGACAAGATACAAATTGGACTAAGAGTCCTGAAGATAATCAGCGGCGTCCATAACCCTGCCCAGGCCAAGTCGGAAGGGCAACCTTGCTAGCATCATTCTTCATCGTACCGACCTTCATACCTGCCCAGTTGTATCCCAAAGCAGCAATAAGTACATGTTCGTACTTCACAAGACTTCAAGACGTATAAGCATTCGTCAACCAGTCGTCCTTTGTACTTGAGACAAGCGGGGGACTTAGAGGACGCAAGAGGAACATCATAGGCAATATGGTGGGGTTAAGCGGCAGCGCGCAAGCATTAAAAACCTATAGAGACACTCTACAACATTCGTCTATCAGAGAACGAGAGAGCACATAAACTAACAGTTCTATACTCTGCAAATATAACACAGCCAATGCGTTTCCCCCTTCGCACAGGAAGTATTTACAAAGGCACTCACACGGTTGACAAGTTTTAACCAGTTATTATTTAAGTTGTTCTATCTTACTATGCAAGTTATTAGTATTGAGGCAACATGTGTATGTTTTCTATGGTCGAGTCATACAGCTCCAAGTCGTCCATAATCGCGGACACGTCTTTTCGAAAAGATTTAACCCTGCAAGGGTGTCCAAATGTGCCCACACGTACGTTCAACTCCAAAGGCAAATGGGAAAAAGGTGGGGCATCACGTCTCGCACTCTCCTTCACGACAACAATGTTCAGGAAGCCACCTAACTAAGTTAGACCCGTATCAGAGTCCAGCCATGCTCCGAAGCGGACTCAGCTATTGCGATAGCGTACCAGGCGGTCATTGCCCAACGGGATGACCACTTCGCAGTGGCTTCACAACCTACGAACGTGCAAGAGATAACGGGGTACAAGCTAGGCCCCAAAAGTAACATCATATCACCTGACCACAAAGAAACAAGATTGCACGCCCGAGAGAAACAAATCATTACGAAACTAATTGTGGCCACTGGACAAAGTTGTAGATTCCGGCAGTGGTCAAGGGGAGACCCGTAAACATACCCACGTGTGGTTAGAGCACTCAGTCTCGGAACAGATAATAAAAACTCGGGGTCCTAAGATATTTAGGAAACACAAGTGAGGCGTCACAAAACAAGCAGCTGACCCACCGATGCCTCTGCTAAGTAACTATTAACAGATATATTCATAACCACGTGTCATGATTCCCCAATAGATAACCCGATAACGATAGCAATAACGGTAACGAGATATAAACAGCACTAGCATGCACTACGACTCACAAGGCAGACCCGATAACCAAAAAATAGCTGTAAGAGGTTGGTGGAGGCAATATGGGCTGCTTGAGGTAACAAGTGGATAGGACACGTGACAAGAACGCAACTCAAGGCTAGCATAAGGGAGGAGGCAAAATGAAATAGGTGAGCGACTCCTGCAGAGACAAGAGTTTAGGAAATGCTTGCCTGTTAAAGGTTGCCGAAGAACAACCGGAGCACTTGTCGTAGCTCGCAACACCACTCTGCGATCCTATCCGGGAAGAAGCAAATGCTACAACAACCAACGGATGCACCACTTACTACTACGATAGAAGAATCGGCATGATCATGATATGATATGCATGACATGGCAACGATGATGCGATGCAACTTATCCAAATTAAGCGGAATCGGAATCCCGACAATTAAATATTAGGGTCAAGTTATTTTTCTAGCCCGCAAATTAAATGTTGTTAAGCATGGCAATACATGGCATGGGTGAGCTACGCAATTTAAACGGAGCAGGAAACCATATACGGCAATTCCCAAATACCCCGCATATTATGTATTAGATGTGATACAAAATAACATGACACTACATGACAAGATGCAAACATGCATATGAATGGCATATTTAGATTCTACACATATTTTGATTCAGAACATACCAATTTGTTTAAAACAGTTTTAAATGGCAAAATAAATGATAGTTTGAATTCTTATAGGGATGGTTTAAAAAGTTGGGATATAATTACGTGTGTTGTGACTCTGTGACTTTAACCGGACTGCAGGTGTTCTGAAGACTGAAACAGAGATAGAGTAAAAGAAGTGGTGTGTGTCTTTCCTGGGATTTGATCTTGGCTAACGGAATTTGATCAAGAGCAAGAACAACAGGCGAGGAAACGTTTTTGAAGAGGGGCAACATACTGGAAAACTCCAGTCGAGCTATAGATAACTGAAAGTGCCATTTTTCTTACTGAATCTTGATAGATTGTAAAATCTGGAACATGCGAAGGTAAAAGAAAGATGTGTGTGTCGTCGTTATATCCACAAGCTAGCACGCAAGCTGCTGGATCGTTTCATGTTATGCATAGCTAGCTAGCTAAGCAACCAAGGTAACATGCGGATCTAGCTAGTTAGATGGCAGTACTCCGAAAAAACTACGAATGTGGAGGATAACCAACATTTGTGCAACCACAAACTAATCTAAAAAGTAAGTAAACAAATACACGACATGGTTGCTTCCATGATACACACTCATCACAGGAGTCACACAATAGCGTCTACAGCAGCATAACGCGATAGATAAACATTATTTGTTTTTATTTAAGCAAAATATGACCCAGTTCTGAGAGACTCAAACCATTAGAACTCTACATCTGTAGTTCAGACATGTCCGCCCTAGACCAAACCGCGATAGCACCAATACTTCATAGAGTATATATGGATACAGAACAAAATCGAAAAGAAATAACCAAAATCTAATGGGTGCGGCTTTCAATTTATTCCTCCTGTTGCATGATAGTGTATTTGACAGCAAATTTTCTGTTCGCTCCAGGTCTGCAACAAATTGGCAAGACAAAGTCAGAGCTAGTGCTTGTCACTACCATAAGTATGATTATAAAGAAAATTTGTTCAGAACAATCAGTAAATGACTTCGACGCACAATACTTAGAATCAAGAAACAAAGTCTATGTCGATCAACAAATACACTAGATAATAAGAATACCAGAACTTAATATTTTCCACTACAGAAACGAAACACGGACTCGGATAATAAACAACATGTTTGTTAAACTAATAAATTAAACCAGACAATGAACAGGTTTTTCAACAAAAATAATAATTTTGTAGAATCAGATTGGTGGACATGTAAAGCACTTCATTCAGCATGCAGTGTATTGTGCTAGAAGAACCATTCTTCTTCTAATTTTTTCTCTTCTCTTGTTTTTCTCAACCTAATATTGTGATACAGAATATCTCTACACTTAAGTACTACCTGGGCTGGGGCCCCTGCCTCCCGAAGGCGGGCGGTCGCCCCTTTGCCCACCGCTTATGGGCCGGCCCTGCCCTACACGCGCATGTGCTAAACGCTATGAAATGCACTCGTCAAAGTACAAATCTGGCATATATGACCCATTAATATATTCTGACTGATATTGGCATCTCTACCGAATAGATCAAGGATACTTCAAACATAATAAACAAGTGACTTTATTTAATCTTGTTAAAGATGATGGAGTTATCCGTTGAGAGAGCTAACAATAAAGAAACTAATTCGAAGACACGTATTCTGAAACCCAACATAATAATGTTAGTCGAGTTACAAAAAGTTTGTAGTCAGCTGACCTGTCATTTCTTCACTGAAGCATATTGAGGATCGTATTGGTCACCTCCTCCTTGATATCACCCCATTGCAAGTAAGCCCTCATTTCGGCAACCTGTTGATTGTGGATTTTCGCATCGAGTTCTTTGGCCTTGTCTTCTTCCATATTAAAAAATGCAACTTTCATCATGGACGGATACTTTGCCTCTAGTGCCACCACCTCCTGGCCAAGGAACGGGTAAACATGGCACTTTTCTTCGAAAAGCTTGTCCACATCGCTCCTCGGCAGCAGAACGTGCTGGGCAGCCTCAGCCGACCGGATCCTCTTTTGCTGAGGTGATTGGGGAGTCGACAAGGGTTTGCGCTTTCTCTGGGGCTTCACGGTGAGATCAGCAGCTACCGGAAGACTCTCCTTCGGAACAGGTGCTGGCATGGGAGGCAGTGCCTCCTCGCAGTTGGATTCAGTACCTTCCTCCTCCTTCTCGTCCGATTCTTCCTCGTCTCCTGAGCCAGAGGAATCCTCATCTTCCGCAGACGAAGACACATTGGTGGAGGGGCTGGGAGCCTTTTTGCGAGGCACCGCGTCGTCCTCTGACTCCGAATCCGGGACCACGTCGTTGGATCCTGGCTGTGGCAGCTTTGGCTCCGCCACGTTTTCCCCCTTCTCCTCGTCGGATTCTTCTCCGTCGCTAGCGTTGTCGTCCTCTGACTCCGAATCCGGGACCACGTCTTTGGATCCTGGCTGTGGCAGCTTTGGCTCCGCCACGTTTTCCCCCTTCTCCTCGCCGGATTCTTCTCCGTCGCTATCGTTGTCGTCCTCGTCCGAGACGGCGTTCTGCTCCTCCGCAGGACGTGCTGGCTGCTGCTCCACGTCGTCATGCTCGGAGCTGCCGGAAGAAGTGCCCTCATCGGAAGAGGCGGAGCGGCTGGGACTGGGGGCCATGGAAACGGCGTTGTTGTTGGCGGCGGTAGGGCTTTAGGTGGCGTTGTAATTGGAGTCCGATAGATGCGAAGGATGCTCTATATAGATCAGAAGAGGCAGTATTCTTGGACGTGGATCGTTATCAATCAATTGTTACCAAATGGGTCGCGGACCGTACGATAGAACGATTAATTAGGTTACAGCTGCGACACCTCTAAGAAACAGTCAACAGATGTGACCATGGCTGAGGCCTGAGGATCAATTAATTAGGCCGATCTCCAGCTGAGACGGGGCGGAAAGAACCAGTGCGTTGCAAAAAAAAAAAAAATGACGGGGAACAGCCCAGACTTCGTCGGTGGCTAAAAAACTGGAGAAGAAAATCATCCATCACGAAAAGAGGACCGATTGCAAATCAATCCGGCGTCCAATGCCATGCGAGATTGGGTGGCTCGGGGCGGCGCCAACCGTAGGGATACAGGGGCGGACCGCGGTGGCGTGGAGTTGGATAGGTGGAGCTGGCGTTGTGGTTGCAGGGAGACCATCAGGATTGGTTGGGTTGGAGGCGGCAGGGGGGCTGATGAGGCGCCATGGCTGGACGCGGGAGTTGGTGAGGGAGTTAGAAGGAAGAGAGGGAACCGTGGGGTGGTGCTTGCTTGCGGGCGGCGACGGGAGGAAGAGCTGCAGCCTGCAGGCCGCTGGGGCTCGCGCGAGCGGGTAAGGCGAGATCGGGGACGAGACACAGAGAGAGCAAGCCCGTCCTGTTGTGAATCTACATCTGCACCGGCTTCCTCAACTGTATGCACTTCTCCATGGATCGAACCGTCGCTGCCTCAACGTGCCGTACGGCCGCCATATCGGCCCGCTGTCCCAGCCGCCGCCTAGCGGCGCTGCTTCTAGCTGATCTCTCTCGCAACACTGCAGCTCTCCCTCTATCTTTCTCTCAAAATTTGCTCCTTCCGCATCCCCGGCTATCACGAACGCGCAGCTGCTGCCGTTCTGCTGCAAACTTGTATGAGAATCAATGTGATGTAGTTCTGTACCTACAACGCCATTTGCTAAGGAACATGGGACTTGGCCGTGGTTAAAACGATAAGAGAGAGACAGATCTTTACTATTAAATGGGAGTTGGTCGTTTGACGCTCAACGCGTTTGATGGTCGTCATGGAAGACATCCCGTCCCTCCATTCTAATCCCGCGCTCTCCGCTCAGCTGCAATCGTCCGATCGGTAAGGTTCCTTGTTAGCGCTAAGTAGTCATAGTCACCAATTAAAGTAATCTTTCCTTGCCCCGAATAGACAAAAAAATTTAAAGTAATCTTTTCTTGCCCCGAATAGACAAATCTTGCAAGGTGCTCCTCTCTCGCCTCGATCCCCTGCCATGGGAACGGAGGTCCTCGCCCACACAACGCGACTGCCTCTCCGCGTCCGCCACCACACCACGCCGGCTCCAGCGGCCGCCGGGCCCGGCGGCGAGGAGCACGCGTCACGGGAGGTCCGGGGCAAGGCAACCGCAGACGATGGGCTGGCGTTCGGTGCCGCCGCCGCGGGCGCTGACGCTCGCGCTGCTGCAATTCAGAGACGGCCGCTGCCACCATGCACGACTCGGCTACGCGAAAGATCCCGATGGCTACTAGGCATGAACAGACGAATTAACCACCCACTTGACGGATTGATCTGACAAGCAGCATCAGGCCTGTACGTGTGTCTCTCTTTCGTTGATTCTTTTTGGTTAATCTCCGTCTCCGTCTTTCCGGCGGCCCGTTACAGTCAGATCCGCCTCCCTTGTTTTTTTGATGTTTTTTGTCAAGGATGGAGGGAGGGGACGTCCAGAGGGAGGTGGGGAGCGATGGTGCATAGAATACCATTGTCCGGAACCGTTTTCAGAGAGTTTATTTATGATTTACTCACGAGAAGATTCCTATCTTTATTTGGATGCATTTTTCTGTTCGATGTGCACCTTATGTATCTTGATCTTTATTCAGTTAGTTGCATTTATTCTTTGCAAACAATTTCCAGGTGGTTTCAGATATGAACTTGCAGGTAAATTTCCAGTTTACATTTGGCTGGATGGTTGAAGATCATAGATATACATTAGTTTATAGCGGTGGCCTTAACAGTCTGCTGTTCAATTCTAGGTACCTGAGAGAGGATAAGCCACATGGGTCGCTCGGGGGGCCTCTACAGCTTCAGAGATTACATCATGGAGGACAGTCCGGTCTGTCTCATACTGTTTGAATTGAAGTAGACTTTTGGCATTACCATTATTTGTTAGGATCAAACTATAATGGATTGCATCCATCCAGTCTGTTTAATTATCATTTTTGCAATGGGATACTTGCAATGGCTTGGCTGTTGTTGGTATATAGTTGGTATATATGTTGCAGTGCTGGGTTGGATTAAGCCATTAAGGGAACTTTCGCCTTCTAGATACCTTTTGTTTCTTGCAGTTACACATTGTATTGCTCAACTATGACGTCTGTTCAAGCTTCCGCCTGCCAGAAATGCCCATTGTAAATTAACAATGTTTGCTTTGTTGGATACTGATCACTAAATGTATCACCATATCATCTTTGCAGAGACCCATAAAAGGTACGGTGGGATGGGCACTTTGCTGGTCAATAAGCTGTGACAATAATGTAGTACTAACTTCCATATTAGTCTATTGTAGTCTCATGCATAACATTATCCCAAAAATCTTCATCAGGTATCTCCAATGTCAGCTAACCAATTTGGCGAGTTAGTAGCTGATCCTGAAACAAATGGACTATTACACTATACGGAAAAGAGCGACTTTTCTGAATATACGGTGCTGATTATTTGTTGTTTGGTTTCCTCTTATATTTTCCATTCAGAGACATATGTGTCTTATTTAGCTTTTAGATTATTTTGGCACAACCAATTGTTCCTGATGAGTAAAGTGTGTCTCTAATCTTCTAGCATTATGAAGATGAGCAGGTACGTGCACGTGAATGTTCTTAACAAACTTCAAAACAACAAAGTGATGAGCTGGTTAAATAGGTATGTCACGACTCCAATAATTAATAATTCAATATCAATAAGTGTACTAATATCTAGATTTTCTAACTTCTTGCAAATGCTTATCTGAAAAAAATGTTGTCTAACCTAAGGAGCTGCCCTTGATCCTTGCTGGATTGCTGTTTCAGGTGAGCCTCTCAATATGTTTTGATGAATTATTTTTTCACATGTGTCAAGTACCGGATAATGACATGCTCTGTAAGTTGTCAATGCTACCCTCCGAGTCTATTAAGTTTCTTGTAAAATTGATGGCCCGGAAGTTATAGTTAGCTGAACTGCGAGCAAATACATTTATATACCAGCTCCTATCAAAATCATTTTTACTTAGGTGGAGAGCACCGCAGAAGGATGCATTCCTTGGAATTGTTGCTATGTGGGTTTATATATACAACACTAAGATCATTTTTCCTTCTATTTAATCAAAGGAATCTACTTACGTTTACAAACTAACTTTGGAAACAATCGATGACTCACCCAAAACATACTTATGCTTGGATCAGTTGTTTATAAGAACAATGGGCTTTCTTAACTTAGTATTTCCATAGGGATCATCAGCAATTAAAAGCCACGGAAAGACCATTTATAATTACCGGAAATCCACCACATATATCCAAGAGAACTATCTGCCTTATAATATTTATGTCAATTTTCGTTGTCGCTGCCTTTTGTGTCCAGAACGTTTGTGCAAATCTGCAATATTGTAACAGTAGCCATAGTTTGGATACAATGGTGTATTTGTCCTGTTGGTTTAATCCACTGCATTTATTATTAAGTTCACGGGATGGTCTCTGTTAAATGGGACAAATTTTAGTGGAGGCGAGATGTTAGTGGGATCACTAAAATGTGGATGTTTTTTTCGATGTACATATGTGGTACATTATATCCTACATGTCACAAACAAGGTGTCTTGCACGTACCTCATGTACACATCTTGCAGGAAAATCTGTTTTCGTAGATCATTGTTTTGTGATACATGCAGGGACTCTGTTTATGGAAGTATAACTAACATTTGTTTGTTTTCCTTTCAATATGAATATATAGCACTGTGGAATTTCTTGATGTTCAGGGATGCCCAAGAGGCTTTAGAACTAGCTTGAGTTGATATTCTATGTGAATTGAAGAACATATAAGAACAAGGTTGTGTAGTTGCACTTCACAAACCTGTCATAGAAGAACATTGTCTTCTTGCGTAGTGGATTATCTTTAGGATGTTTTATTACGTAGTGGATTATCTTTAGGATGTTTTGAGGAGAAAGATGGATAACAACCAGGTTTGCCCTCTGGATCTTCGTGGTCACTTCGACTGAGGCGGCTAGCAGGTTGCTTCAGCCTGGTCGAATAGTGCTTTCCTTGACGATTGTTAGTTAGTTTTTTCCACGGTAACACTTTCTGTTACATTGTTTAGTCATTACCAAGTAGCGGTTTCGTGATAGTGATTTTCTAGCTGGTTGAGTTTTCGCTGCACACTTTTCATGAATGATTTTGAAATGGGAAACTGATGATATATTTGATGTAAAATGGTTGCAACCTACTTTCTTGAAATTTGGCAACCAATTGGTTTTTTGTTCATCAGAATGTAGAAAATTAGGTAGTGGGTAAGCATGTTTCTCCGCTTTCTTGAAATTTAGCAAAAAAATATCATTAAACAATAGGTTTTTGTTGGTTGAGACTTGCATTGAGTAATCGCAATAGTCACTATGTGGATTCATGATGATGTTTGTCAGTCACATAATTAACCATTAGAGAAATTATTCTTAACTGATGCAGTAACATCGTACGTTGCATGTGCTCTTTGGTAAGGATCCCAAAGACTCGTGGTTGTGCGGTATTTAAAATAGGTCAAGGTTGACCGTTGGCGACATTGTGCCTCCATCTTGATGTTTGGAGCATGTTACCAGACTTGCTATTTCAACTTCACCATGAGCGTCTCACTAGAAAGGGATGTTTCGGATGTGCCATGCAGAGCATAGTTAACTTCCCCATGCGACTTGTGTGTACCATTGTGTGCAGGACAACTATCTTTCGTTTTTTTGGACATATAGGAATGTTACGCTGACTTCCTGAAATGTTGTCTGTTGGAGTTTTTTTCCTTTTATTTTAGTTTGTAGTAGTATGTTTTTATATTCTTAATCCAATTGGGGAGTAAATCCGCTTTGTAATTTTTAAAAATACTTATCATGGGTGACCTAATTCTATTATCACCGGGGGAAACAGTTTCTTCATGAGAATGAGAGGAGACGAATGCACGTTGCACCATGTCCTCTTGACTGTAGTACTAAGGTGGACAGGTGGTGGTAATTAAAATACAATTTCATCAAAGTTCAAGAATGACAACGGCATGAATGGACCAAGCTATGTGAATGCTTCATCTTTTTATTTTGACCTGCAACAGCGCGATTCCATTAATGAAGCTCAGCAGACTCGCTGGCCACCACAACGTTTACATCGTCAAGTACAACATCCGGCCATAACAACCGAATCTTGTGCTGATTTGCACCAAAAGCAGCTAAAAGATGAGCATCAACATTACATATTTGTGGCACATGGGCCACCTCGACCGAGATGAAATTTAGACGAAGTGAGGCACGTATATCTCGGAATATAACACCTTCAGGCGACAAGTCATAATATGTGCCTTGCACCTTACAGGCCAATATAGACGAGTCAGTCTCCAGGAAAATCCTTCCCATATCCCATTTGATCGCGGCACGATTAATATGACAAAGTAGACCCTAAAAAAATAAAATATCATGGGTTCAGAGCCAAGAGTCCGAAATATGACTTCTGAAAGAGGAGGACGTTGGATGCTTGGGCCTAAGAGTTCCAAAAATGACTTCTAAAAACCAGTTCTCATGAGAGAGAAAAATATTATGAGGAAAATGTGTTGTTCTCCGGTGCAGCTTCTCCGTAAAATATTAGTGTACTCGCACCTCTATCTATGTATTGGAGGTATCGTCTCAATACAATGTGTCGCCAGGTACAACAAGGTCCCGATGACCAGGGTCGTGACGATATCTCATGGGCTCGTGATGGATGGGTGACGAATCTCATTGTTTGGCATTGATCGCCGGAAGGAACTCCTACGGCAGGGCCTCGCGCAAGCGCGTTTGTGTCATCGAGGGTAGCACGGACATGCGGCGGAGGCGATGGAGCTTGTAGGGTTTCTGCAATCGGCAAGATGACATACACGCTAATGGCAGGGAGTGACCAACCATGCCTAGGACGTTCCTCTCCAGCTGAACTAAGGGCGATGATAAGGGGGTGGGGTTTGCGGCCAACAGTTGGATCTATGATATATGGCAATTACTTTTTACCGTTTAGGCACGATGATAAGGGGGTGGGTTGGCGGCCAGCGGTTGGGACTCCAAAATTTTCTTTTAGAAATTGTGAGCAATTTAGGCACTATGCTGGAATGTTTTTTTACCGTTCTCAATAATGTTGAAGTTTCTTAGGGTTGGAAGCAAGTTTTCGGTCTCTAATCATGATGCTCTTATGTAATTATTATGTGTATCATAAAATATACTTATATCTTTTTCTTCTAATATAATTTAAAAACAAACATTGAAATGGTGAACAAGATGAAACCGTAGCAACGCACGGGCATTCAACTAGTAAGAATAGCATGTGTGTGGTTGGTGCACAAAATTCACGTACCGTATTTTATTGTGAAAATATCAACTGCTTGTGGAAACAAAATTGATCGGTCAATCGATCGGATAGTCAGCGAAACTTGCAGCGGCCTGTTAGGACCGCATATGTTTTATAATGTTGAAAAACATAATAATTATTTGAGAGAATTGGTATTTATGATGTTGAAATAGAAACTATGTGCATTCATATTTGACATATTTATAAAATATAGGACAATAACTTTAATTATGTATTTTTTTATCATTCAGGGACGCGTCGTCATTTAGATAGTATAAATCAGCCGCACGTCGTACCTCGCATAATTTTTAGTTTAGCCTCTCGGACATAGGGAAACCAACCCGAGCCTAGAAAATCGGCGCATTTGCAATTTAGCCCCTCGATTCTATCCACTCAATCCTTTCTTGAATGGGGCATCCGGCAGGCTTTGTTGGGCCTTCGGTTGCCTTGCTGGAGTGGGTGGGCCTAGCGGACCAGGGAGGTATCGAGGTGGGGGGTTCTCACTGGAAGTATTATTTTTTGAAGAAAATTTTAATTTAGTACTCCCTCCGTTCGTTTCTATAATACCTATAGATTTTTTGCATTTGTTTCAGAATATAAGGTTGTAGCTTGGCTCTTTTTCAATTACCCCCTCTACCGGTCAGCTTCCACACGATATGCGTCAAAAAAATCCATACAAAAAGGATACAATTAATTGAGATTCCTAATGCATGACCCCCAATGATTTTTTAGATTTAGGAAGCAATTTTTTTATTTCCTTAATATAACCTAGTTGCACATATATGGAGAGTCAACCAGAGAGATTTGTGGGATTTGTTATGTTAATTTAGGATGTTACCGATTTCCCTCATTTTACTCTGATCTCAAATCGTTAATCTAGGGGGTCTTGTGTAAAGAACACTCTTGTGCTAATTTCCGTGCCAAAAAACTATAGGCACTATAGAATGGAATGGAGGGAGTAAAAAGCATACATGTAGAAATAAAAAGGTACCGGTGATTTTTTTAAATAATCAAATTTATTTGTTTGTGATCGCATTACACTTGTTAGCAAATATCATTCCATTCTCACTAATCTTTATTAATGGAGCATATGCATTTGTAAGTCCCACTAACATTCTCAAAACATTCTACATCTTGTAGTATTATTATTACGGTTCCGTAGCGAAGCATGGGCAATTAGCTAGTTCCCCTAATCACCCGACACGTACCTGATCGTACGTGTAGAAGGAAACAATACATGGGCTTGAGGACGGAATTTCAGCCACATGACCAGCGTCCAGCTGCGTGCTTGCTGGTGGTGAGATGAGAAAAACCACGGAGTCGGGACACTATATATCCCTCGGAAAGTTCCACCGTCGAGTACGCCGACAACGGCGGAGCCATAGCGCCTACATCCACCAATCATGTGGTGATCAAATGGTGAGAAGTTCTCGTTTGTCCAATGGCATCGCCGGTTCGCCGACGGCGGCGCACTGCCTATCAGTGATGAGATGATCGACGATACACAACTTGTTACTTTTTTCAGTGGAGTGTCCGATTATCATGTTTCCATGGACATATCTCTGCCCATGGCCGGTCTCAAGAGCGTGGAAATTCCAGCAAGGTCATGTCTCCACGTCCGCGGCAACGATCCATACATTGACCTTGATTTCATGTTAACAACCCATCGTTGCAAATTCATTGACAATTAATTACTACAACCAATTAACTGTCGGAGATACGTGTCCGCGAAGGAAAACGGGTATCACCGAACCGGAGAGGTTCGAACACAGGGGACTCAGAAGCACGCCGACGAACTCACGACGTTGGCACTGCAGAGATGAACAAGGAAATTACCCAGGTTCAGGACCCTTGGAGAGGTAAAACCCCTACGTCCTGCTTTGGTGGATGTATTGCAGGTCACAATGGAGAAGATGACCGTACATATGTCTAGGGTTTGTGATCGCACTTTATCGTCCTCTTATACGCTAGCAAGGCTAGCCCTTTTATAGAGGAGTTGCTCCTCTTTCCCCGAAATATCTTGAGGGGGAAGGGTTGCCACATCTCCAAACCGAGGGCGGGAAACTCCCTGCCCTTCACAATATGGACATAGTCCATGGTTGATTAAAGTGGCGGTCCATGGCAGATCCTGAGGTCTTCGATGACGCCTCCGGTGGCCGCTTGTGACGTCCACCTGGTCTTGCACCAAAGCAGCAAGGACAGGGTCTTGTTGCTTTAGTCCTCATCGAGCTTGCTTTAATCACCAAAGAGGCAATGGCATCTCGCCTCCTCTGGACGGAGCCTTTTGAGCTCAACCATGATGCACGCTGCCTCTGTCGATCTTGTCTTGTAGCCTCCGAACCCTGCGCCTCGTTCTTTGTGGCGGGGCCCGTGGGGGCGGCATCCGATGCTCCCTTGGTTGATCTTATCGCTCTAAGGGAGGCTCTCTGATCTAGAGAGGCTGGTGACTCGGGAACTGATGGCCCACAAGTATAGGGGATCGCAACAGTCTTCGAGGGAAGTAAAACCCGGATTTGTTGATACGACACGAGGGAAGTCAAAGAATATTTATAAGCTTTAACAGATATGTTTTCAGTTCACCTGCACCTGGAAATAGACTTGCTCGCAACAGTTTATCAGTAGTAACAGTTTTATAGTAGTGGTAGTACTGAAGTAACAACAATAATGAAATAAAAACTGCAGTAGCGATGATTGCAGTAGATAGTTGGATTTAAATATTGTAGGCACATGGATGGATGAATGGGCGCTGCATGAATGAGATAGTTCATATAATAAGAAAGACATGGGCATTGCAAGTAATAATGATAAAAGCATCCTAGTATAAAATAACCATAGGCGTGTGTTCCTATTTAGTCGTGCGTGCTCGCAATGAGAAACATGCACGACATCTTTTGTCCTACCAGCCCGTTGCAGCGGGGCCTCAAGGGAAACTACGGGTAATTAAGGCAATCCTTTTAATAGAGTACCGGAACAAAGCATTAACACTCCATGAACACACGTGATCCGCACATCATAGCCATCCCCTCTGGTTATCCCAATTATTGTCACTTTGGGGCCTCGGGTTCCGGACAATGATATGTGTATACAACTTGCAGGTATGATAAAAACAATAGTTATCCTCATGAATCAATAACATGTTCAGATCTGATATCATGGCACTCATGCCCAAAGTGAAAGCATTAAGCATAACAAGTTGCAACAATGTAAAAAATACTAGCAACAGATACTAGGCACTATGCCCATAACAATCTTATAGCTATTACATGAGAAATCTCATCCAATCCTTACCGTCCCCTACAAACTAACAGTGAATTACTCACACATGGACGGGGGAATCATGGATGGTTGATGGAGAGGCGTCGGTGAAGGCGATGGCGATGATCTCCTCCAATTCCCCGTCCCGGCAGGGTGCCAGAACGGAGTTTCTGGTTCCCGGATTGGGGTTTCTGGTGGTGGCGGAGCAGCTGAACTCTTTCTGGAAAAACATCGAACCACCCCTCTGTTTTTAGGGTCAGAGGCTTAATATAGTCGGGAGGAGAAGTCGAGGGGATGGCCGAGGCGGCCAGACCACCCCTAGGCGCGGCCAAACCTGGCCCGCGCCTAGGGAAGTTGTGGGCCCCTCGTGGCCCCCTCCGTCTCGTCTTCTGGCTCCGTGAGTCTTTGGGTAAAATATGGATTTTGCGGTATGTTCCGGGAATTTTCCTGAAAGTTGGATTTCTGCACAAAAAAAGAGAGACACCATAGCAATTATGCTGAAAACAGCGTTAGTCCGTGTTAGTTGCATTCAAAACACGAAAATTAGAGGCCAAACATCAAGAAAAGTGTTTAGGAAAGTAGATACGTTTTGACCTATCAACTTCCCCAAGCTTAGCTTATTGCTTGTCCTCACGCAATTCAGTGACAACTAAGTGCGAAAATAGAACTTTCACGAACCAATTTGCTTCATATGATGTATATATTCTCATTACATGATCAAATATTTAGTCAATTCATAATAAGAAGTATGCAACTAAGGCTACTCAATAGTCATGCAAGCTATGAATAGATACCAACACAACAATAAGCAACATGAAACATAAGTATTTGCAGGATTGCAATGCTCCTAACATGGTATGATAAAGTGGTATCTCACTTGATCTTATTTGTGGAGCAAAACATAAATGCCAAGGCACCTCTAAAGTTCAAGAGAAGACTATAAGTAAAAAGTATCGAAAGATTCAAGCATCACATTTATACCACAATTAATCTTATTCTGGGACAAGCACATTACACTAAGAATGACAACTATGCTTTCGATAAGGTGCTCAAAGAAAGGATGTGTGGGGACCCCAGACTAGCTGTCTGAAATACCCTGTTATGTATACAGTTCACGATCCCATGATCAGTGCGCCGTGAACACATAACCGAACTGATATCAAATTACATCATCCAATTACAAAATGGAATAAGAAAATTACATCAAGGTCACATGACCAATCTTTACATAATAGCCTCGAAGGGCCTAATCTAAACATCAGAGTCGCGGAATCACTTCAATCAGCGTAGAGCCCAAGTCATCTGCCATAACCCTACAAGCAACTGACTGGGAAGACGTTCCTAGCTCGCATAGACGTCGTCAACTCCTTCTTCATCTGTCGAATTCCTCCAAGTCTGGCCAAGTAAATAGCCAGGGACAAAGTCGTGAGTACATTGGAATTGTACTCGCAAACCATCCAGAAAGGTGCTAACAATGCTAACTAAAAGAGACAAGAGAGGAAGAATAGTTTCTCTTGTGGATATAGTATGTGAAAGAGAATCAGTTTCTCTTGTGGATATAGCATGTGAAAGAGAATCAGTTTCTCTTGTGGATATAGCATGTGAAAGAGAATTAGTTTCTCTTGTGGATATAGCATGAAGAAGAGAAGTAGTTTCTCTTGTGGATATAGCATGAAGAAGAAAAGTAGTTTCTCCTGTGGATATAGCATCCTAACATCACAGTTGAAGGGGATACTAAGAGGGTTTTATGACATCTCTATATCTTTGTTGAAGAAGATACTTCAAAAGATATCCTATGACATCTCTATATCTTTGTTGAAGAAGATACTTCAAAAGAGTTCCACAACATAAAACACTAGGATGGGGTAACCCAATTTTATTTATCCTTCCCGACCATCTCCATATGGTCGACACATCCTTTCCCGTACCCTTCCGGTACTTCAAACAAGTTATTTCATTTCCTTTGTCAAACAATTTTGTAAAACAAAACTCATCAGGCTAAGCAACAGCCATTCCAACCGTCCATGACCGCGGACGCGGCTATTCGAATAGATTTTACTCTGCAGAGTTTGCACACTTTCCCCACCTCTATCCGGATACCTATCGTGTGGGCATCATCCCCGCATAACAACATATGCCAAAACTACACGACGGAAGGAACCAAGTATATAATGGAACAACGAACACAACAAGAAGGATAAATAGCAAGAGATCAAAAGATGGCTTGCCTTGGTTGGCTTATTTGTCCCTAGACTTCTTCAAATCCTTCCTCTCCAACTCCAACATCGCTCAAATCTAGCGTCGTAAAATAAAAGAACACGCAACATACAATCAACACCATATTTCAAACTTACAAGCAATGTTTTAAATGAAACAAGTCTAAGCATGCAGGGGTACTTGTTTTGTAGGCTTAAAACACAAGGTGGCTGTTTTTAAGTAAAAGTGGTGGTTAAAGGGTTTAATAAACAAAACGATCTTGGTTTATCAAATCATGTGATACACAATTAACACAAACAGTAACAAAAATGCATGAACAAAGATTAACAATATTTTTTTCTATATGGCCAGTACTAAAACAAGACTAACCCAATTGGTTTCATGGAAAAAGAGATTTCCTACCATTTTATATCTAACTTTGAAATTAACCTACACATAGGACAAGATATATCTAGCATAATTCGTGGAAACATCAAAAAAAAAATGGGACCAGCGAAATCTAAAAGATATTTAAATTTATAAACTAATGCAATTGGTTTCATCAAATTTGAACATGTATAACTCGAGATATTTGAATTTGAAAATCTCTGGTTTCAAACAAATTTCAGGGATTCGAAAAAAAAAAAACGACACGGTCACACGGACCAACAAATCCGTGCTGCGCGAGACCAGGGCAGGCCAGCCCATACATGAGTGTTTCACCTATAAGCTAAAGGAGTATGATACTGTAGGATCCTAATCTAACGGTAGGAAATTGCCATTATGATTAAAGCTAAAAGTAGTGCTTTAAAAAGTGTGCACCAGCTAGCTAGTGTACGTGCTGATCAACACTGCCATGGCGTTCACGTTTACGACGACGGAAGCAGTCGGGGAGCTCACCATGGGGCCATCGGAGGCTAGGACAAAGTAGGACTGCGGATGAGGCTCGTCTGGTTCTTCTCGTACGTGCAGGAGGACTTGCGGTCGTCGGCGAGGTCGCCGCTTGGCGTCGCCACGGAGCTGCAGTCACTAGTAGAAACAAGGGCTTTTATCCTGTCCTCGAAAATGCTTTTGCACCGGATTTGGCACGAACCGGTGCTAAAGGGGTCATTAGCACCGGTTCGTGCGTTCTGCACGTCCAGGGGCGCACCGTTCGTGCGGGACCTTTTGCACCGGTTCGTAACACGAACCGGTGCAAAGGTGGCGTCAGCCCGAACTCTTGCACCGGTTCGTGTTACGAACCGGTGCAAAGTCTACCTTTGCACGGTTCGTATCACAAACCGGTGCAAAAGGTTTTTCTGCTCCCACGCACCTCCACCCCCCTCCCGTGGATCGCCTTTTTTAACACTGTAAAATAGAAAAGAAAATAATAGATTATTCAAAAAATAAAATCTTTTGAGATTCATGTATGTTATGCAACCTACTATTAGGGAAAATTAACAAATTTGAATTTTCACATTTATTGCAAAAAAGTTTGAAAAATGGTAAAATCGCATTAACTTTTGCATACGACGTCGAAATTTTTTTTATAATATATCAAAATCATCGTGGGAAAAAATTACATCCGAATTCACCTGGGTTTACCCGGTTAGCTAATTTTTAGATTTTGAAAATTCCAAATGAAAATATGAAAGCAGGAAGATTTTAGTTTTTTTCCAGAAATTTAGGATTATATATTTTTTTATTTTTTAAAATTAAAATTAATAATTGCATCCTGCATAAAGATTGCTATTACTTTTAGCAAATTATAAGATTTTCGAATTTTTAGGTTTTAGGTTTGGCAAAAAAAAATTAAAAATTAAAAAAATGAAAAATAATTAAAAATAATACAAATTATAAAGTTAATGTTTATTTATTTATTCAAGATTATTATTACAACATTACTTTGGTTTATTAAAATAATTATTTGAAATTCGAACAATAAAGAAATATGACATCGATCGACATGTTAATAGGATTGATATGATACTTCTATCATATACATGCGCGCGAAATACTTGGATGCGGGATGGAAAGGAACTTGGAAGTTAAGCGTGCTAGTGCTAGAGTAGTGGGAGGATGGGTGACCGAGCGGGAAGTAAGTAATTGGACTAGAGATAAAGGTAGTTAGAGACTAAACTTGTGAAGTAACTAAAATATTAGAAATTCCGAAAAAAGAAAAAAAAGGAGTACAAAATAATTTGAAAAAAGTGTTTTTCTGCCGCAGCAGCGTTTTGGAACGTTTTTCTGCCGTCCTCCCGCTCGGACGCCCGGGAGCCGCCACGTGGTGCCCCCTTTAGCACCGGTTCGCAACTGAACCGGTGCAAAAGGGGGGCCTTTTGCACCGGATGCTTTGCACCGGTTGTGCATCCGGTGCATATGGGCCTTATCAACCGGTGCAAAAGCACCATTTTCCACTAGTGAGTGCTGCACGGGTGCGCTCGACGACGGCGATCAGGAGCTCACCGGGAGAGAGCGCTGGTCGATGGAGGAAGCTCGGCGGTGCAGCGGAGGATCCGGAAAGTCCAGGGGCGCGTCAAGATGGACAACAGGTCCTCCACGCGATGCCCGAACAACTCCTTCTCCGGCGACGCTCGCGGACGCTCGACGACGGCGGCCACTACCGGCGGTACTGGGCAGAAGAAAAGGTCGAGTTAGATGCGGGAGAGGCATGGGAGTGCAGTGCAGAGGGAAAAGAGAGGGAGAGAGCACTGGTGCCGGCGCATCCTTCTTTGCCACCCGACGGTGACCACGGGCCGAGGGTGCTCCCTTCGGCGAACAGCCGCCAGAGCTGCGCCTCAGAGCTCTTGCGTATGGTCTGGAGCAGCAGGAGGAGTGGGGAGGGAGTGGTGTGAGGGAGTGGAGTGGCTGTGAGGTGGCTTTTATAGCCGAGCGTCGGCGTACGGTGGACGCAGCCCATCCCCGCGGTGCACTGATCCATTGGCTCGCCATTGGGCAGCTGGGACGGCGGGGGAGCGTCTCCGCGCGCACTGGGCTTTCGGACGCGAGGTTCCGCGCGGGAACGGGCGGGAGAGCGAGGGAGGTCCACCGCACATAGAGTGCTCGAGAGTATGCCATGTCAAGACTGACGTCGCTGGGCGCTTCGGGTGGCGAGCTGCTGACGTCCGAGGGCTTGCGTCAGCGCTGGGTGGGTTCTGCTCTCACGCACGCGGTCGAGCGCGTCCGGGGACCACGATTGGGTCGGGTTCGCGTGCCGGTGTTGTGCGTACTTTGTGCGACGCGCCGTGGTGAGCTGGTCGTGCTGGGCACGGGAGACTCAAGGCCGGGGTGCGTGTGTATGCCCGCGGATTGGTATGGATCGTTTGTCTTGAGGTCAGGTCTACACCGTGGGCTGGCACAAGACCATCTCCTCTAGTCTTCTTCTTCTCATTTTCGTAGACAAACAATGATTCAGAATCTTGCAAAATTGCACAAGATAAAGAGGAGGGTGCGAGGCAGATGGTTGGGAAAAGAGAGTGCAAAAGAATAAGTCCGAGAGGAAGAAAATGGTTTGTCAAAAATTGTTGGTGTGAAAATAATTCTAGAATTTTTACTTAAGAGATGTATTTTATTTAGTGCAAAAAGTGATGAAAAAGTGTGGTGCACTAATCCCCAAATTTTGGAAAGATTCTGTCCCTTCTTTTAGAATTTTCTAAAATAGCCGAAAAGATATGTTGGAGATTTTGAAGATTTTAAAAATAACCAAGATGGTCTTTGGACAAGTAATGTCCTTTTCCCAGATATAGGCTTTGCATAATTTTACCAAATTAAAAATATATATATAAGGCTTGATGTATGCATCATGGAGCCATCATTTTAAAAAATTTAGAAAAAAAAAATTATATAAAAAAAATGTTCGCAAAACTAAAGAGGTGTTGTCCTTACATTCTTTTCTTGAAACCAAAAACCACTTAATAAAGAATTTTAATAACCACAAAGGGGTGGTTTTTATGGAACCATGAGAGTGAGGGGCAAAATTGGAATTAAAAAGGTGAAAATGAAGTTGAGAGAAATAAGTGAAGAGATAACATCCTCAAACCTTAGTTTCAAAAAAAACAAAAGGGAAAGTAATTTCTCAGGTCATAGAGACAAATGGTCTTGTTTTCAAAAGGAGGATTTCAAAATAGAGTAGTACTGGGAACCTTGGCATGCACAAAGATCAAGGTGACAAGGATAGTGCCATTATGCTAAGGAGATGGGTGTTGGCTAGGAGACACCTTCAGGGTTTGATTGAGATTTTAGCACCAAGTATTGGGGTTATCTTTGGTCATATAGTTTCAGAGTAGTAGTGGAAGATAGGGGTGAGCTTTGAATAGATTTTTATTAAGGTGAAGATCCCATTGGATTCATGTACGTGTTTTTAGATCACATAATAGTGTATTAGTGGGAATGGCAATGCCATGGATACTTGATCACAGATCAAAAGTCCTAAAATTTGGTTGTGGTGCATATGGCCTTTATTTGTTTTAAACAAAATAAGAAACATTACTTGAAGTATTTGAATTGGAGAAAGGCCTTTTAGAAATTTTTGAATGATCCATGGTTTTAGTGAAAATAAGAATGGATCATTCCATCTTATTTTAGAAAACCAAAACTGTATATAAAAGCTTTTATAAAACCACACAAGTAAGGGTAAACCATTTGGTAAATACTTTGTGCCAAAATAAATAAATAAAATCTTTTAGAAACCGCTTTGATACCATGATCAAAGGTGATCATACTTAAATTTTACAAGAAAAGGTTTTTGACAAGATATTTTGAATTAAGAATTTTGAGACATAGGACGAAGCAAAGAGAGGTTTTGTGGTTTAGGTCAAAAGGTCCAATTATTTTTAAAGAGAGGAGGTTAAGGTAATACAAGAGTGACCATAGCTTAACTATTTTTCTGGAGATTAGAAATTGCGTGTTGAGGTACTTATGGGAAAACACCAAGCAAATGAGACATTGGGTTTTATGTAGTGGAGAGAAAAAGAATTTTCCAGGGCCACACATGTGTTTTGTTAGGTGAGTTGCTTGTTTTACCACTAGAGGTGTTGTTCTGTGGGGTAGCTCCAGACAAAACTCAACAAGCAATTCAAGACAATTCATCTACCAGCAGATCAAGGCAATTCATCTTAACAGACATATCAAGAAAAATCATCCTAATAAGTCTTTAGAAAAAGTTTTTGTTCCCCCTGATTTTTGAACTATGGATAACTAAACAAGGTTTCAAAAGTTGGGGTGTTACAGGATGGTGACTCAACATAAAAAGTAAAATATTGGCCCTACACAGAGGGAAGCAAGATTACTCATGTGCTAGAGCTTTTGATTTTGAATGCAATAGGAGTGTTGATTTTTTTGAGAGGTATGCATGTCTATGTCAACGACTGGAATTGAGTGATTTATCATCCTTTCATATAGTGACCTCAAGAGCGGCTCCCATGTATTTCTCCAATGCACACCACTATTTAGGATCTCTCCAGTACATAATATGCGGAGCAGTGTTTGTTTATCTGTTCATTTTATATTTTATTTGGGATGGGCACCCGGTTGCCTTGCTCTTTTTGCAATATTATGGACCAGCATATTATGCATGCTATTCACGGTATGAAGTCATGAAAGGACAATAAAGCACTCAATACTTCCTCATGAGCTAAAACAAAACACAAAACATGTGGTAATTTTGAAGGTTTAAAGGTAGCACACAAGTAATTCACTTTGGAGTGGCGGTGAAATACCACATAAAGGTATGTATGGTGGACACAATTTGAACTTTGGTTTTTGGTGGTTTGTATGCACGATGAGAGCTCATACTCAGTACAAGTGAAGGCTAGCAATAGACTGGGAAGAGACAATCAAGAAAGCAGTAGCTGTCATAATCATGCTTGCGACGGACAAAATTAATGGAAGAATAAAGGTAATACAAGAACTCCGAGGTAAGATAAATCATCAAGGATTAAATAATTTTTTTAGTCTTATGCATGCTTGAGCATGTGCCAACTTGATTCAAATGAAGCATTCAGAGGAGGATACCATAATGTCATACCGTTATATGAATAAAGCAATGCGAGCAAACATCTATATGACATGTTACCTACTATTAGTAAATTGGAACTAATCATGAGAGAGCATAAACTACTAAGCATCATTAAGTAGCATACACCTTACACAAACAAACTAAGCATGTCCACATAAATTAGTATATGTACAAAAACGAAAACAAATAGAGTTCATACCAGTCTCTCACCATATCTCGAGTTGTCGTTACCGTCATTATTTCTCTTTACTTGTGTGGCTTGAATAATATGAAATGATAACCAAGATCCAAATGAATCACGAAGACCGTTTAACCCTGCAGCAGACTTTACAAAGCCAAAGAAGAACAACAAATATTTTTGGGTTTTCGATTTTTGATCAACACACAAAGCAAAATCTTTTTGGATTTTCGAATAGCAACCATAACGAGAAAATGAAACAAACTAAAGAAACAAATGAAGAGATTTTTTTTGGTCTCTTTGTGTCTCGGAAAGTAGAAACAAAACAAGAACAAAAAAAGAAAGAAAAACTAACATAGACACACAGATGCAAATAGTGGAAGGAATCAGCCAACACAGAACAACAGGAAAAGTGCTCAACTACCGAAAGTTAGATAACAATCTGGGGCATATGCTCAAAAAATGGCAGCTCAAACGTTCTAGCTGGGCGTACAAATCTTTACGGTGACAACACAAAATCTGTTTTTGGGACAACAACTTGCCAAATTCTTACCTCCTTCCTATTAGAGGCTATCCTCGGTATAAAAACGAAATAAATAGGCTAAGGAGAGGTTACTACAGTAGTAACAACTTCCAATATTCAATAAAAGAGAAATTGCAAAATAAACTACACAAGAACAAAAGAAAGAAAAACATGGATGTACAAAGTTCCGACGGAATATGATGTATAGATGAGTGAGATGTCGGTAAACCTCCCCCCAAGCTTAGGCTTTTGGCCCAAGTGGAGATCAACCCCAGCGTGGGTACTAGCTCCAGGATGATGGGTCATCCCTAGCATGATCGTACCCTGACCCTCGCGAGGAAGAAGAACCAGAAGGCTCAAAGTCATAGTCAGGTTGCTGATATGGAAACCCGGCAGTGTTGGAGGGCTGGACGAAATTCTCTTCAGCCTCTCATCCATCACCTCTACATGCTGGCCGTGCTCCTCTATGTATGAGTCAAGCTCCTTCTCCATGAGTGACCATCCTCCCCTGACATCAAGGTTAAACAAAAGAGGCGCAGGCAAATTGACTAAAAGATCGGACTTAGCTACCCTCCATGTTGATTTCTTGAAAAAGGTTATTTCATAAGGTAGGTTGTCCATGTTGGCTTCAGAAGAAACAAATTTGTGTTGAATCATGGATTTAAGATCAAGCCTTTCTAATGCAAATTTTATGTCTAAGTCATGTGGAACTAGACCGTGAAAGGCTAATACACGAGAGGCAATGAGGCCTCCACAAATTCCTCCTTTCTAACGGTTAGTAGTAAGACGGGAAACTATCAAAGCACCCAAATTATAAGTCCTATCTCATCTCAACGCAGCAGCTAGGAAAGCTAATTCATAAGAAGATAATTTATTTGCATTCTTTCTAGCTAGAACACACTTAGTAATAAAATATGAAAAATACCGAATAGATGGAAGTTGAATACTTCAGATTTTACCATTCTCATCTAGGAGGCTTCTTCCCTGACAGATTTCTTTGTAGAGGTCTAGCAATAGCTTGGGTCACTCCTTCATCCTTCTACGCGAGCCGCATTGTGGCAATCTAATGGCTGCACAAAAATCATCAAAAGGCAAGTTGAAAGCTTTATTGTAAATTTTGTAGTGAACCATGGGGTTAGGCAAATCCCAACTACATCTAAAATCCTGCACCAAAAACATAGTTAGTTTGCATATTGGTATGGTTCACCATCAACAAAACTTTCCAACCTTGCATTGGCGATCAAAGTCTGGAAATCCTGCAGAATCCCTGCAGCACTCATGAATTCCGCACATGGATAAAGAGAAGGGAAAACTCCTTTTTCCCGGTGGACCCTCATGACTTCATTCACCTCCAATTCATGTTGAATGAGTTGGTATGCATTGCCTTCCATCTCTAATTTTTTTAATAAACCTCATAAAAATGATTTTAAGACAAACAAATGAAGGAGAACACTATGGAGACTTGTAAGAGCACTAAATATGCATCAAAACAACTTATCTAAGCATAATACAAGCATGCAACCTCACTTAACATGTCATTTACAGCATCAAAATACTCAAGAAATACTCCACCAAACAAAATTCTACTTGGATAACCGGAGAGCAAATGCTTCAAATTTCAGCAGGAAATATGGGTTGAGCAATGGTGACGTGTTCTTTCGGGAGAGAAAGTGGAATGGCAGAGGGGAGAGCAAGTGGAGGGCCACGGGGCCCCACACCTGGCCTTGGCATGGCCAGGGTGTCCCCCCGCGCCACCACATGGTGTGTTCGGATGGTGGGTCCCCCTGGGTTGCCCTAGGTGCCTCTCTGCCCCTTTTCATGCGTAAATTTTTTGTAGATGTTTTCTAGAATATTTCAAGAAAATTTATTTTTGGGCAATTTTCAGAATTTGAATAATGATTCTAACATGGGAAAACAATTATCGAATGATGAAAAACAAATTTAAAACCAAATCTACAACAACTCTAAGACATTCTAATATGGAATTACTAAGTGGTACATAGGTGAAAACATAGTTTCATTCATTCAAAATTACTTTGCTAACAAGGTTGATCAAGTCTCGTTACTAAAACAATTTTATATGCATCAAGACTTTGCATTTCACTAAATGATTATGTTACCTCAATCTTGATAGGCATAGTCCCAATCATGACAATATCATTATCTTTCTTTTGTATTGACATAGGTAAAGGAAATTTCCCAATTTGGATGGTCTAAATATTAATAATTGAATTTAGACCATACTTACTGTCAATCTTCTTGGGAAAAACCCGTGTGCTCTTTGTCATCAACATTAAAAGTCCTTTCCTTGGTTGCAATCAATAACAACCCATGGAGTGTTAAGAAAAGGTATCCCAAGAATAATAGACATATTATCATCTTCAGGCATTTCCAGCACAACAAAGTCAGTTAACATCATACAATTATGAGCAAATTTAACAGGAACATCCTCACATATACCAACAGGAACAGTAGTAGACTTATCAGCCATTTGCAAGGATACATCAGTTGGTATTAATTTTTCTAGATCAAGTATCTTATATAGAGAAAAAGGCATAACACTAACTCCCGCTCCCAATTCACACAAAGAAGTTCTAACATAATTATTTTTGATGGAGCATGGTATAATGGGTATACCTGGATCACCAAGCTTGTTTCGAACCTTGCCATTCAAAGAATAATTAGCGAGCATAGTGGAGATTTCCTCATTTGGAATCTTTGTTATTAGAGACAATATCTTTCATATACTTTGAATAAGGAGGCAATTTAATAGCATCAGCCAAACGGATTTGGTAAAACAAACGTTTTATCCATTCACATAACTTATTATAGTGTTCTTCCTCCTTTGATTTACGTTTCTTATGAGGAAAAGTCATTGGTTTTTGTACCTAAGGTTCTCTCTCACTACCATGTTTAGTAGCAATGAAGTCTTCCTTAGTGTACTTCGTATTTTTAGTATGATTTTTAGGTTCCTCTTCATTTTGTTCTTTATCGGAAGCATCATTTTTATCATTACCACTTTCAGTTTCAGCATCAAAGATACATATACTATTAGGATCTTTAGCAGGTTCAGACGATTCTACAATTTGAGTTTTATGTTTCTTCTTCTTTTTCTTAGACTTAGTCCTAGTATCATTAGCTCGTTGAGAATCTTGTTCAATTCTCTTTGGAGGTCCCTCAGGATATAAAGGATCCTGAGTAGAAACACCACTTCTAGTTCTTGTTTCATAAGCATGTTTTTTCCTAGAAGAATTTATTAGCAAATCTTTTAACACTTCAGTGAGTTGATCAATTTGAGTTTGAACCATATGGAAATATTTAACAAGCATTTTAACATCATTAGAGGTTCTTTCCACAATATCATGCAAATTATTGATAGCTCTAGCCACTACGCCACATATTATTTTTAATGACAAACAACTTTTGTCACCTAATATACCAAATTCGTCATGTATTACTCTCGGATGACAAAATTTGTTCGTCATTAGGTTCGTCATGGAATCTCCGTCATAGATTACTTTCTGGTGACAGATTACATTTGTTTGTCATTGTCAAATTGATGATATCGCGACGGCCAAATTAGTTGAAGCGACAAACTACCGCGACAATGAAAAATTCCGTGGCCATAATTTATTTCAACACAAATTATTTTGGTGGCAAGAAACTATGTCAACAAATCTTATATGCATGGAAAAAACGAATGGCCACAAACAACTCAATCGTGGTAAAAGAATTTTCTGGTATCGCGACGGCCAAATTAGTTGAAGCGACAAACTACTGCGACAATGAAAAAATCCGTGGCCATAATTTATTTCAACAGAAATTATTTTGGTGGCAAGAAACTATGTCAACAAACCTTATATGCGTGGAAAAAATGAATGGCCACAAACAACTCAGTCGTGGTAAAAGAACTTTCTGGTATCGCGACAGCCAAATTAGTTGAAGCGACAAACTACCGCGACAGTGGAAAATTCCGTGGCGATACTTTATTTCAACAGAAATAATTTTGGTGGCGCCAAATAGTAGTCGCAACGGCCTAAATATTAGTAGCTACACACAAGAGCGACAGTCTAAACTATTCGCTGCGCTACTCTATCACAACGGCCAGAATGTTAGTGGAGAAAAACTATTTAAACAAAACCCTCGTTTGGGTGCCAAGTTATCACAAGATGTGAACAAAACAGGTAGTCGTGGTGACTGAGACTTGACGCAACACTACATTTTCCGTTGTAATAACGTATTGCCACGTTAAAAAAAAATTGGGGAAACCAAAAATACGGGCATTGCATTAAAATATTCATAACCGTACGTACAATATGTATATTCATACAAATCATAATTCTCATAGCTCATATGGATCAAATAAAACTCAAATATATCGTAGTTCTCCTAATATAGGTTATGTACAATCGAGTGCATCTAGTTATTTCTATTTCCTTTTGCATTTGCTTGACCATCCTGCAATCAAGAATAAAGGAAAGTTAAGTTCATGGCCCTAGCTAGCACATATCTGTTGTTTGTTGAAGTTGTCAGTCAACGCAGCAACAACACATGGTGTAACAGAAGTTGCAGGTGCAGCTAGATGTTACTGTCGGTGAAGACAAAACACTAGTTGTGACTCAACACAGCAACAACACATAGTGAAACATAAGAAGCAGGTGCAGCTAGGCTATAGTGTGAGTGAAGCAAAAAAAACAGTATGTACTAGTACCAATTTGCACAAGTTTGTGACTTACCAATGCTTTATACATTCGAGAATTTTGTAACGTGTTGTGCGCAGCTACTATTTTGTTAGCAGGGCTCTGTAGAGGTGTTTGCTGGTTTGGATTAATATTCTCTTTCAGGTTAGGCTTCTTAGAATTTTGCGAAAAGATGTGCATTGTTAGGAATGCAAGTAAACAACTAAATCTTATGAGTTTGCAATCATATGACTATCATCACCTTATTTGTTTGCGTCTTCTCCGTTGCAATCTGCGAAAACGATGTGCATTGTTAGCAATGCAAGTAAACAACTAAAACTTAGGAGTTTGCAAGCATATGACTGTCATCACCTTATTTGTTTGCGTCTTCTCTGTTTAATCTGTTTGCTGAACTCTTCAAACTGTAATTGAAACTGTGCTTTTAACTTTGCCATCATGGTTTTCTCAAATTCCTCTCTTGAGGTTTGCTCAAGATCCATCATTCTCTCCCTATCAGCACGCTCTTCCTCTAACCTCTGCTCAAGTAGTTACCTCTGACCACGCTCAAAATTAATCTTCTCATCCATACTATCACGTTCATCTTGTAACTTTTGTTCCAATTCTATGACCTGCTGGATGAGCTCTAAGTTTACCTTCTGGGTTGCACGAGATTGCTCTTCTACCTGATACTTAATCATTTCAAACTTAGTTGGCAGTTTGGCCATGTATCCAAACCCACGTGGCTGTGATGACTTGCATTTCACCGATTCTTTATATGCAGCCTGGAAAATATTGATTCTTTCTTCAAATGAAACGGGACCTCCAGTTTCCGTTTCTCGGTTTTGAATGTCTTCAGATGCTTTTTCCTAATTACGAAAAAAACACTCACATTAGATGCAGAACCATACACGATGAACAACATTAAGTAAGTTTAGAGTAGCTTCTTACTTAGTATACTCACGTAAACTTTTTTGGACTCTTCGGTAGTCCATGATCCATTCTTGAAGTGGGTGATTTCCCAGAGAGCAATGCAGTCTGGCTCATCTCCAGTTTCCTTATTTCTCTGCAAGTAGTGCAACAATTAGACACTACAAACATTAAAGCACAGTGAGCAACAAATAATGCAGAGTGAGTAGGCTCATACATTCTCAAAACTCAGTTGACATTAGGGGTTAGATCCAGCTGTGTGGTTTGTCTTGAGTTTCTTCCAGTTATCCGAGTTCTTTTGGCTGACTTCCTACACATGCAGTGAAAGAAAAAATGATCGAGACAAGCCATGTGAATTATAGTACACAATTCACAAACTGTGAGCATAGAGATAACCTTGAATTTCTGATCAGTGCCAAAGTACTGAATCAACCATTCCCACTCTTCAGGTTGTAGATCTTCTGAAATATTTGACATTCTTGCATCATCTGTTTTGTATGCCTTGTAGGTGCTGCTTTAAGATGCCCGCCAGCCTCTGTATCGCTCTTTGGCAACTTTTAGGATTTTCTCTTCTGTTTCAGGTGTATCTTCCAGATCATATATGTCCTGTAATGTGTACAACAAACGGATAGACTTTAGTAATTCAGTATGGACGAAAAAATAATACAACACATGTGAGAAAGGTTGTACTCACCAACATATCTGAAACTATGAGTCGATGGATGTCATGGTGAATGTCCGTCCACCTCCTCACTCCAATAATTGGTAACCTTTTTTTCATTATGATAACGATGTCATCCTTGAATGAACGGTAGTTCATTCATACTGCGCCACCCAATGTATCAGAGAATGCAATATTTAGCTTTGTAGCTCCATTGGCATGACGCTTCTTACTTGCTTTACAACCTTTCGGTACACCTCTCCCTTTCTTCTTGGGTGTGTCAGCGTCTACATCCCAAAACATACACAAACAATTGTATTACTGTGTAGTACATTGTAAGAAATGATGACATACATGTAAAAAAAAACTAGTACCGTCCTGTAGTTTCTGGCGGTAGCGGCGAGCATGGGAAGGCCATTCAGTAAGGGGGCACATGTCATCTTCACACACTGGAGCGCTAGATTTTCCTTCAGTTCCTGTATCAGGGTTACCATTCAGCAATCAAGTTTTTTATGCATTATAGCAAATGTTCGACATATCTTTAATATCAAAAATAAATTACCGGATCTGGCTTTTCCATGTTTTCTTATGTAAGCTTCTAAAGTATCCAACCTATTCATCTTAACAGATCCTTTCTTTACTGATCATGTAAACAATAAATGGACATAGCATTATCAATGGGCACAATTCTGAAACCTGATTAATAATAGATGTACTTGTGCACCATTTGTAGCGGAAAAATCTGATTCTTCTGTTTCATTTGAATCTTGGTCCTCAGATATTGCATCCCTAACTGCATGTTTATTTTAAATATTTGATTAGTTAAAGCATGCATTAAAATGTGACCGGGAAAATATTTATTAGAGTCTGAACTGAAGGTGATGTGCGATGGAGATTTGTGATGAAAGCATAACCTGAGACAGTGTACCCTGACTTCTTTCTGGTGCAAACGCTTTCATCAGTACTCTGGGACCCTGGTGTTACAATATCAATGTTGGGCTTCTCCTTAAATACATACAGGTAGATATTCTTCTCCTTATTGAGCAGGGATACCATTGTCTCCACTTCAGACGCATGCTCGATGGGAACCAATTGTGCTCTGCCATGGGCATTTTTTACCCTGTAGTAGAGGTAATCAAACGCGCCATGGAAGCCAACAGTTTCAATCATACTGATCAATTCAATATAGCAGATGTCAGTCCTGTCGATTGTCATGGCCATAACTTTTTTTGTTCTATCATCATCTTCGTAGTGCAGTTTAACTCTCCAAATCTCCTCGCCAGTCTACAGTTAAATAGAAGATAAAAATTAGCACCAAAATAATCAGTAAATTCGCAGATCTTAAATAAAAGAATAGTTACATGGCTATGTAAATAAAAGAATATAGGTCGTAAAATGAAGCATGCATGTATCGTTCATTCTCAGTTCGATACACGATAAGAAAAACATATATATATATATATATATATTCGCAAATGATCCACAGAGGAACAACATGATGAAAATTGACAGCGGCATTTTTCACATGGATAATGAGTCTCCCATCGTCACTACGATGGTGCACAACACGGAAAAATCGAATTACACATGAAATCCTACGATCTACCAGGTGAGCTTCATACACAGATTTACGCTTGGCACAGAGGAAGAACAGAGAAGAACTGAAAAAAATAATATCCAAGAAAAACCAATTTCCAGAACAGATTTCCGCTAGTGCGGACGCGGGAGGCGCGTCATGGCTCAGCCTTTTCGCCGGCGCGGGCGAAGCAGCGGCGGCGGCGCCTAACGTGGCAACAATCCCCGCCGCCAGCTTGTAATTCTAGGGTAGAAAAATCGGTGCGCTACACATCTTTGCGACCGAAGAGTAGATGACAAATGAATAACCTGAGAGGATTCCATTGAATCCGGTGAGGACGATGAGTGAGCTCAGATCCAATCGGGAACAAACTCGCCGCGGTGATTGGGTTTAGTTTGGCAGTCGTGGTTAGTTATGAAGATAGTTTACCGGGAAGGTTAAAAAGATGGTTTTCGTTTTTGGTGGGAACAAAAAATTTCGCAGAGTCTCCACGTATGGCCCTTTTAGCAGGAGGTTTTAAATTTTTGGCCAAAACTACATTGGTGGGAATGTAATTATTTGTTCGATGGTTTTTTGAACGTTAAGAAAAATGAAATAAATTTGGAAATTAATATTTCTAACCAATATATGAAATATATATGCTTGCAAACAGAAAATTTGTGTTTAATGATTAGAATGGAGGGAACAAATGGTGGCAGTGGACGATGCAAGAAGGCTCTACTATTCTATCAAAATGGGAATTCACGGCCTAGCGTTCGAGTGCGGAGGAACCTGAGGCTAAGGCCTACATTTCTGATCTGAACCTCCTCATACAACTACAATGTACCTCTGCTACTGTGGAAATGGACTTCCGAAGAACGGTAAAAGTTATGGTGAAGGGAGAACCTGATAAATCAGCGAGCTGGCCTATCTATTTGGAAGGCCAGGACCTTTTAAAGGTGCATCAATCTATTACTGTGACAAAAGTAGACATGATAACATGTGAAAGTCTCACATGAGTAATGTAATGCCCCTAAACAATTATGTCAAGAATCTAATTTGCTGCCGCCGCGTTATTAATATCTTTAAACGTCAAATTGCCACTGAAAAAAATAGAGAAGACCAATAATGATCATAGCTAATATGTAGACATCACAGGGTTTTGGTGTTCAATGAACTGAAGCACATCAACTGCACAGGGTTTTGGTGATGAATGTACTCAAGCACATCACTGTTGCCCCTACGATAAATACATGCCTCCATGTGTTGATGATCTCATGCGAATGTCTTAGTTAGCATTCTACTACAACTAGGGCGACACCGCCTGCATCACAATCTTCATGTCCAAGTGGCGGTTACGGGTGCTCCAAAGTGTAATGAGAAGAGCTTGCATTTCCTTAAATGCTTGCCTTTAAGGAACTCCTGCCATGCATTCTTGCCAAAAATAATGCGGCCGTCTCTGTCTGTGTTGTACGGAACTGTGGTGAACGCCTCTGACTCTCTGGGCGAAGCCCAGCATGGCCTGAAGACGAAATGTCAGCGCTGTGCGCTACGGACTTAGGTATTTTCTGGATTTTAAACATGTGGATGAAAGACAAAAAGAAGGAGGTCATACAAAGGAACACGTTGTAAGGATAAATTGTGTAGAAAAACAAAAATAGCATTAGAACCATACGTACCATCTCATTTCTGGCCAAATTTGTCCTCGTCAAACGAGTCACATATGGCACTCCAATGTACTCATGTTTTGAGGCTAGAAGCTCACGGATGTGGTCCTTCTCATCGTTATCAAGATCAGCTCTCCTGGAGACGATGATGGAAGAGTCAGATGGGTCATCCCCATCCATGGACTCCTCATATGTGGACTCCTCATCGGTCCTGGGATATGGGCCAGTTTCACTGCTTGTACTGGCGTCGTGGTCGTAGTAATAGTGCCTGCGACACATGTCTAGCTTGAACACCTTGACGGTGAGCAAGGCTTCACCGTCGAAACTGAAGAGGAGCAAACTGCCGCGCTGCAGGCAGTAAATTCGGGCGAACTGCTTCCATCCGCGCCCGAGGTAAATGCAGCCAGCTGCATTGAACAACACATCCACGTCCGACGGGCTGCTACTCGGATCGTCCGCCTCACGCAACTTCAGTCCGCGCGGTTCATGGCCCTTCAGCAACTCCGCGAACTTCATTGGCAGCATCTGCAGGAAATATCAAAGTTAAATAGATTTAAAAGAGGGCTTACAACAAAAAAAGCTTACTGTTTGATGATGCATCAGTACTATAAATATGTAAAGTACCAGTTTGTCCGATGAAGCTTACCAGTTTGTCCGATGGAGCGTCTTGTAGGGTCGTGTAGAACTCAAAGTCTGACAACTCCATCTTAACAGATCCATCTGTTCATCATATAAAAAAATGCAGCTTACGTTCCGGCAACATACAGTATAATTGACATTTTGGTTATAGAGTGCACGTGCTATAGGTCGCATCGTATTGAACACGGCACATGCTCAGGTCAAACATCTTGACTGTGAGAACATCGCGGCCGTCGTAACTGCAGATGAGAAAATAAAAATGCTGCAGGCCATACGTCCGGGCGAAACACTCCCAGCCGCGCTTGAGGAACATGCGGCCAGTGCCGTCAAACCACACATCCATGTCCCACGTGCTGGTACGCCTAATGCCAACCTCACGCACCTTCAGTTCATGGGGTTCACGGCCCTCCAACAAGTCCGCAAACTTCTTAGGCAGCGACTGCAGCAAAGGATAGAGCAGGCCATGAACATCATTACAACTAATCTGACAAATATGACACCTAAACTGAGTACCATACCAATTTGTCAGATGAAGCATAGTTTATTATAGCGAAGAACTTGCAGTCCATCATGTGCAAGCCCGCCTGTTCATCATACAAAAAAGTCTGACTTCAGTTACATCTAGAAGACATGCCAAAACAGCAAAGTTCTAAAACATAAGTAAACACATTCTATAACCAGCAAGGTTCACTAGAAATGTAGGATTAAATGCAGTCTAGCAGCAACAAGGAGTAAAAGGGCTCACATTGTACTGCTGAAGAGAAAAAAGGGAAATTACTAAAAATAGCTACTGGTCCTAAAAAGGGCAGAGTGAGTGAGTACCTCTTACTTTCAACATCACAAAGTACCTACCTATAAAAGTGCACACACAACACCAGCTACCAACATCATTTGGGCACCTGGAAGTATCAAAATTACATGAAGGTACCAGGGACGGAGCTCCCTTATAAGCTGTGGTGTCAGCTTACCCTAGTGATACTAGCAAAACCTTCAGTAATTAGTGTTAAATAATACTAATTTATGGAGCAAGACCCAAGTGAAAAAGAGAGAAAATAGAGTTAACTACAGTGCCGAAAATTCCTAGCTCCTTCACATGAAGCTTCAGTCCAACATCTCATTGAGATGCATGTAATTGTATAAGTACCATCTCAATTAGTAATAAATGTGTAACACACCAATCAATCATGAATGACATGGAACATAAAAACGTGGTACCATCTATATCTAGCACAAGATCGCACAACTCTTTCCTGTCAGGACAAGTAGGGCACTTGGAAACGAAAAGAAAATTAGTGTTTGAACCCAAATCGTTCTGCAATCGCATCCAGAAGAGAAGAAGTAGTAGTAACCTGAGTGCCGCCCATGATGGATCTTTGGTGAATCGACGGGACGTGGGTCAATCTGCAGCGCGATGACGACAAGGGCGACGACGGCGGTCGAGAGAATGCGGCGGCAGAGAGGGATGGTGAGCGAGGGGCGGCGAGGTCGAGAGATGGATGGCGCCGGCGCGCGGTGGTCTCCCTCCTCTGCAGAAAGAGGGTTTTCTCGGAGTAAATTTTGGTAGGTAAGCAAAGAGGAGGAGTGCGAACTGGACGTGACAATACGAGAGGAAGATGACATCGAAAACACTTGGGCCCACATGTCGGTATGTTACCACAAAATGTGGGTACATATCGGAGGGGCAATTGCCATTTATACGGTGCCTCTCTCAACTCCCCACCGAGTCGTCTTCCATCCTCTCCCCTGCTATCTCCTCTGTTTCTCCACTGCGCCCACTTCGAAAAAGGTTTGACAACCTCTTAGTGCACTGAGGTCAACCTAGGTTTGACCAAACACTCAAAATTTCATATAAAATTGAATATTTGTTGAAATCTTTCCAAACCTTGTGTATTGGCCAATGTGTGGCTAACACTTTCCATGGAAAATAACAAACTAGAAAAAATTGTTTCCCTAGAAAAGCACTCACAAAAGTGAGGTGCGTAGTGAAAGATTATGTCCGTCTACCCCGAACGGGCAGTTCTTGACCATTTTTTGAGGTAGCTAACTTGAAATGGAATGAAATTTGGCACAAGGGTGCATCAACATGTGGGTAATGACACTAGCATGCTATCTTGGCAGTTTGGTTTGAAAATTTTCAAAAATTCATCCCCTAAACTCAAGAAGAGGCATCACTTGTGAACCATGTACATCTTAGGGTATTGGGAAAATTGGGAGCACGTGCTGGTCTCATTTGGCGTCACCACATTACCCTACAACAGAATTTTCACTTTGAGAAAGGTTTGACAACCTCTTAGTACAATGAGGTCAACCTAGGTTTGACCAAACACTCAAAATTTCATATAAAATTGAAAATTTGTTGAAATCTTTCCAAACCTTGTGTATTGGCCAATGTGTGGCCAACAATTTCCATGGAAAATAACAAACTAGAAAAAAATTGTTTCCCTACCAAAGCACTCAGAAAAGTGAGGTGCGTAGTGATAGATTATGCCCGTCTACCCCGAACGGGCAGTTCTTGACCATTTTTTGAGGTAGCTAAATTGAAATGGACTGAAATTTGGCACAAGGGTGCATCAACATGTGGGTAATGAAGCTAGCATGCTATCTTGGCAGTTTGGTTTGAAAATTTTAAAAAATTCATCCCCTAAACTCAAGAAGAGGCATCACTTGTCAAACATGTACATCTTAGGGTATTGGGAAAATTGGGAGCACGTGCTGGTCTCATTTGGCGTCACCACATTACCCTACAACAGAAGTTTCACTTTGGAAATGGTTTGACAACCTCTTAGTACAATGAGGTCAACCTAGGTTTGACCAAACACTCAAAATTTCATATAAAATTGAAAGTTTGTTCAAATCATTCCAAACCTTGTGTATTGGCCAATGTGTGGCTAACACTTTCCGTGGAAAATAACAAACTAGAAAAAATTGTTTCCCTACCAAAGCACTCAGAAAAGTGATGTGCGTAGTGAAAGATTATGCCCGTCTACCCCGAATGGGCAGTTCTTGACCATTTTTTGAGGTAGCTAACTTGAAATGGACTGAAATTTGGCACAAGGGTGCATCAACATGTGGGTAATGACGCTAGCATGCTATCTTGGCATTTTGGTTTGAAATTTTTCAACAATTCATCCCCTAAACTCAAGAAAAGGCATCACTTGTGAAGCATGTACATCTTAGGGTATTGGGAAAATTGGGAGCACGTGCTGGTCTCATTTGGCGTCACCACATTACCCTACAACAGAAGTTTCACTTTGAAAATGGTTTGACAACCTCTTAGTACAATGAGGTCAACCTAGGTTTGACCAAACACTCAAAATTTCATATAAAATTGAAATTTTGTTGAAATCTTTCCAAACCTTGTGTATTGGCCAATGTGTGGCTAACACTTTCCATGGAAAATAACAAACTAGAAAAAAATTGTTTCCCTACCAAAGCACTCACAAAAGTGATGTGCGTAGTGAAAGATTATGCCCGTCTACCCCGAACGGGCAGTTCTTGACCATTTTTTGAGGTAGCTAACTTGAAATGGACTGAAATTTGGCACAAGGGTGCATCAACATGTGGGTAATGACGCTAGCATGCTATCTTGGCAGTTTGGTTTGAAAATTTTCAAAAATTCATCCCCTAAACTCAAGAAGAGGCATCACTTGTGAAGCATGTACATCTTAGGGTATTGGGAAAATTGGGAGCACGTGCTGGTCTCATTTGGCGTCACCACATTACCCTACAACAGAAGTTTCACTTTGAAAAAGGTTTGACAACCTCTTAATTCAATGAGGTCAACCTATGTTTGACCAAACACTCAAAATTTCATATAAAATTGAAAATTTGTTGAAATCTTTCCAAACCTCGTGTATTGGCCAATGTGTGGCTAACACTTTCCATGGAAAATAACAAACTAGAAAAAAATTGTTTCCCTACCAAAGCACTCACAAAAGTGAGGTGTGTAGTGAAAGATTATGCCCGTCTACCCCGAACGGGCAGTTCTTGACCATTTTTTGAGGTAGCTAACTTGAAATGGACTAAAATTTGGCACAAGGGTGCATCAACATGTGGGTAATGGCGCCAGCATGCTATCTTGGCAGTTTGGTTTGAAAATTTTCAAAAATTCATCCCCTAAACTCAAGAAGAGGCATCACTTGTGAAGCATGTACATCTTAGGGTATTGGGAAAATTGGGAGCACGTGCTGGTCTCATTTGGCGTCACCACATTACCCTACAACAGAAGTTTCACTTTGAAAATGGTTTGACAACCTCTTAGTAAAATTTGTTTGGTAAGCAAAATTTCGGAAATTTCATCCTCAAAATCAAATACATGCTTCATTTTTTATTTTTATTTCCCTCATATTCGGTAGGATAAGGGTTGACCAAAGAAAAGGCCGCTAATTGCTACAAAATATTACTTTCTGAAACAAACAGAATATTCATACAAACAATCTACACAATCTAGGCAGCATTAATATATACGTCCCTTGACGATCGCTCCGGCCCGTTTCTCTGTCAGCTTCGCCTCTTCCCATCTCTCATCCGTGTTATCTCGCGAACTCCCTCGATCTTGAGCTTGGTGTCGGCGAACTGTCCTACACGACGCCTGCTATGGCGATGACTCCAACTCTCCAGGTATGTTCATTATGTTTGGCCAACGTGATGAATTGTAGGGACTTTGGTTTGGTCGAGAAAGGTTCACATATTCTACATTTTTTTAGATCTTACGATATCGTTATATCTAGTGAATTTGGTTTCGTCGACTAGGTTGACACATTCTACATAGTTTTTTTTAGATCTTAGGATATATCTAGGGACTTTTGTTTGGTCGACTTTGTTTGTAGATCTGATGGACTGCACTCACGATCTCATCTAATTATCATGTAGTGTGGTGTCTGTTTCGACACAAAGGGACTGTGCACCGCTGGGACTCACAAAAAAGTGTACAACTTTATCCTAAGAGAAGTATTCGAGGAGAAGACGGTACGATTTTATTACTGCAAGATGTGTGAACTTTTGATCGTTTGTTGTAGATCTGGTACTATTATTAAATTAGTGGCTTGACTTGCATGATAAAATGAAAAATCATAGGGGGATGCATGTTATTTTTACATGCAACTGCTGTCCTCTCATTGTATGATACATGCTGGACAGGTCCTCCCATGCTATGGAAGAGCTGCTTTGCTGAAAAAGTATAATGTGAAAGCTTCGCACAGAAGGATATTCTTTGCGTCCTTTACCACACGAGAATTTTTTTTATTTGAGTTTAAAGTCACAAATGAACCAGATAAAACTTTCATCAGTGGTAATGCTTGGAAGGAATACTGTAGAGTGTACCAACTTCAACTGAACCAGGTGCTGCATTTTTCCATTTTACTGACGGGTTTGGAACCAAGCACTGCTGTTTGTCCACACTACCCTATTATTCATCCATGTAATAATACTTCTTTCCTACTTTCATTCTAGCTTGCATATAAGTAAGTTGTGATTTCTGTGCAATAACTATGTGTACCACACATTTTATTTTGTAGCATACTATTTTCTTGGTGTTCTTAAGAGAGATATAGTTGATCGTCTCACTGCAACAGAGGGAACATACGTTAACTGGAAAGAAATGGGGAAACTGATTGCGGAAGTTGACAAGCTTGATATGTTTGTAGAAGAAAATGATGCTGGTGACTTTTATCTTGGAAGATCTTATGGGCTGGTTCATACCTTGAATTGGTCCAACACAACCAAGAATTTCATGGTAAATGTTTTCATTTTTTCTATTACACAAAAATGTAATTTACTTTTTCCATGTGAATTACAAAACTCACCATTTGGTTTTGTAATTGACAAGAAAAGCTGCCTCGTTGTATTGTTCCAGAAGACATGGATGAAGAAGGTGCTATTACTCTTGTTTGCCATCCTAACACGAGGCTATCATCGACGTACACCATTTCTCATGATAATGTGGACAAGCGTGTGTGCGTCAACAAATGGGATAAATTCATGAAGATGGAACCTACCTTGAAGATGGGACGTAAGGTGCTCATAATCCTTCCATACATAAAGTAGACATTGTTATTTACTACGATAGGGAATGTCTCTAACTTATTCTCCTGCATTCACTACCTGGATAAGCATAGGCATTCAATGACTCATCAAAAAATTACTTCATGTATAAAAATAAAATGTTAGTCATTGACATGATGTCCCCAGGACACATGGGACCCACTGGCCAGTGTCACGTAATTGTAGTTGTCTGCAGTTATTATACTGGTAAGCACAATATTTTATCTAGATATATGAACGGACGCTCCAAATTTCGAGGAATTGCCGCCCCTGTCTAGTCAGAACCACCACCATCCTCTAGTAAATACTCTGCAGTTCCACTTTGTTCTTTCACACTGGAAAAACCCGTTTGTCTTTCAGTTCTCTCTCCCCTTCGTCTCTTCTCGATCTCCTCTTCCACCATGGGTGTAAGCCCGTCGGGGCTGATGCGACTGGCCAACAACGACACCATCGACGATGGCGACCGGACGACGGAGGTGCACAAGTTCAACCCCCACGGCGACACATGGATCCAGGCCGTCTACACCAACGAGGGGAACACCATGGAGAGTGTCCTCGACATGTACGAAGAGATGCTCAAGGACGAGGTCGACAAATTTGTAGGTCTAGATCTCGAGTACAACTGGAACAAAGACAAGATCGCCGTCATTCAGCTTGCCATCAAGGAACACGTCCTCGTCTTCCACCTAATCAGGTACCAAATGGAAAGATAAATCGAACTATTTTTCCTCCATTTTAGCCGATTAGGTACTGAATATTTGTTGGAGTACGGATATGCAAACAATGTTGGATTTGGTAGTGATGAACCATTTAGGATACCTAAATTTGTTTTGGATAATTAGATTTTTCTCCCCATGATAGAAACACAGAGTTGGGCCTCGAGCCGACGCTTGCCATGACCGTGTTCAAAATATTTGATTATGTATGAACACTAAACTCTTGACCAAGAGACAAACCATGCATGCACCACGCTATAGTGAGGCTACCACACATTAAAGTTTCTGTAATACGGAAGTAGTAGCATTCTCCCTCTCAATTAACCATCTCAGTTAATAGAACAAATTAAAAAAATAAGACTCGGAGGCAATATGAGGTTGCTACGAGCTCAACACACGAATTTGTTCGTTGTGTTGTCATAGATTATTGGTTGCTGTGCACTGATTTTTACACCATTAATTTCAAATTTGGATGAACTGTGCTTGCTTTCACAAGAATGACAGTGAGTTTTCTCACTTCAGTATGTACCTGATTTCAAGTTTGGATGAACTGAGAATGACAGTGATTTTTATTTTGCAATGTAGGTGCAAAGACAATATCAATAGGCTGAAGAAATTCCTTTGGGACAGCGCATATATTTTCGTCGGTGTGGACATGAGCACAGACAGATGGTTGCTGGACAGACTATGGTTGTACATTCCAGATGGAAAACACATTGACCTTCATGACATGTTCATGCTTCCAGGTCGTCCTAGAACTGGTATGGCTGCTATGGCTGAACATCTCATCCACCCCAAGTACGCCGACATGAAGGCGAACTTCGTGACGGACTATGAAAAGCACGTAGGCCATTCCTTCTAGGAATATAAGCCACTTGCGGACATGAACCTCGAGTATGCTGCTACTGATGCATATGTGTGCTATGAGCTCTGTCGCATTATCACCTTGGTGAACCAGGGTAGGCGGCACCTGACGCCATTCTGCGCAAGTGAGACCAACGATGGGGCTGGTTCTTCAGTTGAGGGGGCCAAGCTTCGTCGTGGCTATTACAGTTGATCAACCTTAACAGCTTCCCTTGTTGCAGCAACTATATATGTGTATATATATATGTACTAATCATGTAATGTGATGTTAAGACTTATTTGTGTAGGTTCTAAGTGTATGAAGAACAATATTGTTTGCAGCGTATTTTGTTTCAGAACTACTTCTATGTAAGACGTCTTTTGTCCATATGATCGATGATGACAAGGCTATTTAATTTGTTGCTAATCCTGATGATGATAAGGTTGGTTGTGTGTGTCATGGTGATCCCATGGTTGGTAGGTGACGAAACAATGGTTTTCGGGGCAACGGTGGTCCGTTTACAAGGAGACGGTGGTTTTCTAGGTTGGTTGTGTCTTTCATGGTGATCCCATGGTTGGGTGGTGCGGAAACAAGGGTTTTAGGGGCATCACTTGTGAAGCATGTACATCTTAGGGTATTGGGAAAATTGGGAGCACGTGGTGATCTGATTTGGCATCACCACATTACCCTAGAACAGAACTTTCACTTTGAAACTTTTTTGACAACCTCTTAGTACACTGAGGTCAACCTAGGTTTGACGAAACACTCAAAATTTCATACAAAATTAGAAATTTGTCAAGATCTTTTCAAACCTTGTATATTGGCCAATGTGTGGCTAAAACTTTTCATGAAAAACAACAAACTACAATTTTTTTGTTTCCCTACCAAATCACTCCCAAAAGTGAGGTCCGTAGTGAAAGATCATGCCCTTCTACCCACAAACGATAAGTTGTTGAGCATTTTTTGATCTAGCTAACTTGAAATGGACTGAAATTTGGCACAAGGATGCATCAACATGTGGGTAATGATGGTAGCATGCTATCTTGGCGGTTTGGTTTGAAATTTTTAAAAAAGTCATTCCCTAAACTCAAGAAGAGGCATCACTTGTGAAGCATGTACATCTTAGGGTATTGGGAAAATTGGGAGCACGTGTTGGTCTGATTTGGCATCACCACATTACCCTAGAACAGAAGTTTCACTTTGAAAAAAGTTTGACAACCTCTTAGTACAATGAGGTCAACCTAGGTTTGACCAAACACTAAAACTTCCAGCCCTAATCATGGTATGAAATTCTTAGAAATTTGAAAGAATTTACATACTCGATTCATTTTTTATTTATTTCTTTCTTACTTTCTTCGTATGGAGACTCCATGTTAAAGGTGGGAAAGGTTTGTAAACAAATATCCTTCACTATGTGTGATCACTAATTTGTATTTAAAATATTTTATAGTTTTTAATACCCATACTGAAAATTTTGTGCCTGCCCATCCATCATGCATGGGACCCATGTCAACGTAATGGGAAAGTGGACTACATGCACGACTCCACGTTCTCACACGCACTCGTCACACAGAGGAACCCAAACGGCAGCATCTACTATATATCCATCGGCCCCATCGTCTCTCCCACCCGCAACTTCTATTCCCCAATCTCTGGCGAAAAACCCTGCTTGCACCTCCACCAGCGCACCACCGACCTCCTCCCCTTCCACTGAAGATCCCGAAGATGAAGCGTGTTCGCGGAGACGAGCCGGAGGCGAGTGCGGTCGTCGACGTCGACAGAGGCAAAGGCGATGCTCTGGTAGTAGTCGACGCCGCGGAGGCGGGATCTTCTTCCGGAACTAGAGCCGCTCTTTGCCGCGCTGTGACCGTGGAGGGCTCTGCCCAACCGGCCGTGGTCGCCATCGCTGATGAGGCCAAGGGAGACGTCCTCGCTTCCGCGGCACAAGCAGATGACCAGGGCTTCAACCCGAACGACCCGTACTACCGCGACTCCAAGCAGTACCGCGAGCTCTATGGCCCCAGAGAGTGCGACGAGTTCGAAGAGGAGGCCTCCGACAACTGCACGAGGTACTCTACTATTCCGATCGATCCCCTGTTTTTCTTGATCTTACTGTTCACCATAGGGTTTGCTCATAGGGTAGATTGATTTGCCCTGTCTGCTACTTCTTGTACAAATTGATGATTCTGGGGTTCTTACTCATCTGATTTATGGTTTGTAGTTACTAGATTTGTAATATTTGATGCACATCTTGATTCAACTGTACCAAAGTATCAACCAAATGATTTATGGTACCATGAATATTCATGCATGTTTCAAATTAGTAGATGACACTTATCTTAATTAGGCCATGATTCCTTGTGTGTGATGAATCATACCTGCTTAGTGTAATGCTCACTGCATTTCAAACTTAAATTCATCCGAATATGAATCATACCAGAGTGATTATGATTACAAGAATTATATTATAGGTACTATTGATTGATCTGATCCATGGATTTTATAATCACCATTTGTTTTAAACTGGTGCTTATTTATACGATGAAACCATAGTGTGTACATCATTTTTATTTAGGGAACAAATGAATGATCAGATGAATGTTATTTATGACCACCATTTTTCTTAATTCCTGCTTATTGACGTCATGAATCCATATTGTTTTATGAATCAGTACATCTTGAGGGAACAAATGATTGATCCCTGATCCATGAAATTTATAATCACCATTTTCTCTTAAATTGGTGCTTAGTTATATTACTGAAATAATGATTGGACTACCCATGAACAATTTGTGACAACTGTTTAAATTGGTGCTTATTTATATTAGTAAACTAATTATCTATGGTTGGATCTGGATCATAAATGTTGATTCTACATGATGATTAATTCTTAATAATGTTCATAAAAAATATATAATGCTTGAATTGTATTTCAGTTAATTTCCTTCTCTCACTTCTTTACTTTAAAATTCGCAGGAAGACTCCGAGGACATGGACAACGACAAGGAGGACCGGGACCGGAAGAGCCGCTTCGTTCTGAAGAAGCTGAAGAATGGCCAGATCCCTTTCCACCAGAACGGTCAGCCTAATTGCCCATTCCGCGGCAGGGTTTTCCCGAAGGACATTGAGAGTCTGATCCAGCACGCGACGGTAGTTGGAAAAGGTAGCGCGCACAAGCACAAGGCTGCTAGCAAGGCGAAGCACGCTGCCTTTGGCAAGTTCCTCAGGGACTACGTCAAGACTGGCCTCATCCCGCTCGTCGGTCCAGCTGTTGGCCCTCATGTTCTCCACTAAATTTAGTTTCTGTTTAGTTGTTCCCCTGGAGGTTCATGGTTAAACTATGTCATGTTTCAAAGACTATGTTCTACTTTTGTTATTTGGAACCTGGGCAATCATACCCAGTTGTTTAAGACTATGTCATGTTTATATGTTGTTTGCTGTTGCAGAAGCATTACTGCTGCACATGTTATCTCTTTTTTCATGTTGATGCACGCTGCATTTGTGTAGATGCTTTATTCTGTAGCTAAGCAAGTTTCGAGTTAATTTCGACTACCAATGTTTGGCTACACCAGAGTTGTGTAGATTACATATCCCTTTGTCCCACAAGTTTATTACTTTTATGTATCCTTTTTTCGACTTGTAGTTGCTGTTGTTAGTTTCAAGTTTTGTTTTCATAAACACAATCTGTGTTGGTAATCAGAAAAATACAAGCAACTACAAGTAACAACATCACAAAATATTTGGTACTGCAAAATATATTTTCCTGTTATGAAAAACGTGTCCATTAATCCAGTTGCTACTGAGCCATAGACTTTATTATATCATTGCCATGTGCTGCCGTAAATAATTATATAACAATTATCACGTACGAAATTATTAACACAAACGGATTGTAGTATAACGGTAGTACTTCCCGATCAATTCCACTTCAAACGTCCCTAGTTCGATTCTCATATACGCCTGCTTTTTTTCCTATTTGTTGAACTAGTTTATTGCTATTCTACATTCACATTAACAACCTGGTCCCACCACTAATCAGTGACAGACTAATGTACCACGAACTCAATTTCGTCATCAGGATTATCCGTGACGGTTAACCATGACGCAATTTTATGCCGTCATGCATGTATGATCATGCGTGATAAAAAAGCCAATCCGTCACCTACTTACCTTAATACATGACAGACCAGACATTTTTCACGAGGAAATTTGTCACTGAATATGATATCTGGCGTAGTTAGCATTTTCCATTAGATGATTTTCCACTCTCTTTTTAAAATTATCTTGATTAACAATATAATTATCAAATTCATCTAAGCATTGATCAGGAGGTTTGGAGTAGGGAATATCTCTAATATCAAAACATTGGAGAGAGTGTAACTCAATAGTGGAAGAACGAGGGATTGGCTTACATAATTCTTCTATAGGTGGTAGATTCTTCACATCTTCAGATCTAATACCCTTCTCCTTAAGAGATTTCTTGGCTTCCCTCATCACTTCATCATTTGATTCAATCATTCCCCTTTTCTTCGATGTTGGTGTTGGCTCAGGTGTAGTCCAATCATCATAAGTTTTTACTTATTTTAGCCAATAATTCCTCAGCTTCAGCAGGAGTTCTTTTCCTGAAAACACAACCAGCAGAACTATCCAGGTATGTACTAGATTCAACAGTTAGTCCATTATAAAATATATCAAGGAGTTAATTTTTAGTTAATGGATGTCTAGGTGTGCTCTAATTAAAGAACAAAATCTTGCCCAAGATTTAGGCAATTTGTCTGCTTCTACCTGCACAAAGTCAAAGATTTTCTGCAAAGCAGCATGTTGAGCACTAGGGGAAATATTTCTGAAAGAAGGCATTAACCAAACACATAGGACTGTCAATAGATCCAGGAGACAAATTATCATACCAAAATTTAGCTGCACCTTTCAAAGAGAAACGGAAAATTTTAGTGACAAAGTAAGTGTGTATCTTAATATCATTGGAGAATAAATTGCTCAAAGTAGAGAGTTCATTCATATGTTTCATAGCACTTTCATTTTAAGTACCACAAAAGGGTTCTTTCTCAACAATAGATATGTAAGATAAATCCAGAGAGGAATCATAATCCTTATCTCTAATATTTATGGGAGATGTGGCAAACTTAGAATCAGGAGACAATTTATATCTAACATCTCGTCTTGCAAGAAGACTTTTAATAGCACTTGCATCTCTAGTAGCATGCAATTCTTCAATGAAGTCATCATCAAGTTCAATAAAAGTTTCATCAAGATCATCACTAGGATCCCCCTAGCTCCAGGTGAACTAATAGGTGTAATAGTATATTCAGCATTTTCAATTTTGTTAGCTCTAGCAATTGTAGTATAAAGGAAAGGACCTAATGAACCATTCTTATCAAGCACATTAGAAGCATCATCAAAGTCATCAGGAGCATTTGCAGATTCAGCATAAGTAGTAGTATGCATAGCATCTGGCGGAGTAATAAGCTTACTCATAACAGCTGGAAAATCCAGAGCAACAGAGGTGTTCAGAGTTGTACCTCTTCTTGTAGTGGATGGAAATATAGGGAACTTCTATTCACGAGCTTTCCCCATAATAAATAAATTGCAACGAACAATATCACCTTCAAGTGGGCTTGTACATAAAGCTATGCTCCCCGGCAACAGTGCCAAAAAATAGTCTTGATGACCCACAAGTATAGGGGATCGCAACAGTCTTTGAGCGAAGTAAAACCCAAATTTATTCATTCGACACAAGGGGAGCCAAAGAATATTTATAAGTTTTAACAGATCAGTTGTCAATTCACCTGCACCTGGAAATAGACTTGCTCGCAACATTTTGTCAGTATTAACAGTTTTATAGCAGTGGTAGTAGTGAAGTAATAGCAGTAATGAAATAAAAACAGCAGTAGCGATGATTGCAGTAGACAATAGGATTAAAATACTATAGGCACATGTATGGATGAACGGGCACTGCATGAATGAGATAGTTCATATAATAAGCAAGACGTGGGCATTGCAAGTAATAATGATAAAAGGATCCTAGTATAAAATAACCATAGGCGTGTGTTCATATTTAGTTGTGTGTGCTCGCAATGAGAAACTTGCACGACATATTTTGTCATATGATACGTCCAATTTGCATCACTATTTTGTATCATAATTTGCTGTTATTCATTGATATATTTCACATTTGGACACTATACTTATGTTATTTCATCTATTTTGCATGTTTCATCATTATTGGAGGATCAAGCGGGAGCCAGGATTCTGCTGGAAAAAGCACCGTCGAACGCAATATTTTGGAAGATCAACTGTGGAAGGAAATTACACGTAAATTCCTTTTTTCCAGATGACGAAGGAAGCCGAAGGGGAGCCAGCTGGACCCAAGGTGGGCCCAGACAGGCGGCGCGGCCTGGCCTGGCCGCGCCACCTGTGGTGTGGGGCCCCACAGCCCCTCTCGCCTCCTTTTCTTCGCGTACTCCTTCGTCCCGAAAACCTAAGCCACAGAGGGTACCTCACGAAGAGTTACCGCCTCTGCGGGCGGAGAACACCAGAGAAAGAGCTCTCCGGCGGGCAGGAATCCGCCGGGAAATTCCCTCCCGGAGGGGGAAATCGACGCCATCGCCATCGTCATCGAGCTGGACATCATCTCCATCATCATCATCATCTCCACCATCTTCACCGCCATCACCACCGCTGCACCTCGTCACCGCTGTAACGATTTGGGTTGGATCTTGATTGTTTGATAGGGGAAACTCTCCCGGTGTTGATTTCTACTTGTTATTGACGCTATTGAGTGAAACCATTGAACCAAGGTTTATGTTCAGATTGTTATTCATCATCATATCACCTCTGATTGTATTCCATATGATGTCTCGTGAGTAGTTCGTTTAGTTCTTGAGGACATGGGTGAAGTCTAAATGTTAGTAGTGAATTATGGTTGAGTAATATTCAATGTTATGATATTTAAGTTGTGGTGTCATTCTTCTAGTGGTGTCGTGTGAACGTCGACACGATACTTCACCATTTGTGGGCCTAGGGGAGTGCATCTTGTATTCGGTTGCTAATTGGGGTTGCAGTGTGAGAAACCTGAGCCCCGTTGGTATATCGATGCAAGAGGGATCGCAGGATCTCGAGTTTAAGGCTGTGGTTAGATTTATCTTAATTACTTTCTTGTAGTTGCGGATGCTTGCAAGGGGTATAATCACAAGTATGTATTAGTCCTAGGAAGGGCGGTGCATTAGCATAGGTTCACCCACACGACACTTATCAAAACAATGAAGATTAATTAGCTGTATGAAGTGAAAGCACTAGACTAAAATCCCCGTGTGTCCTCAAGAACGTTTGGTCATTATAAGTAAACAAACCGGCTTGTCCTTTGTGCTAAAAAGGATTGGGCCACTCGCTGCAATTATTTCTCTCGCATTTTACTTACTCGTACTTTATTCATCTGTTACATCAAGACCCCTTGAATACTTGTCTGTGAGCATTTACAGTGAATCCTTCATCGAAACTGCTTAACACCTTCTGCTCCTTGTTGGGATCGACATTCTTACTTATCGAAGATACTACGATACACCCCTATACTTGTGGGTCATCAAGACTATTTTCTGGCGCGTTGCCGGGGAGTGAAGCGCTATTATTGGTAAGTGGAATTGGTAAGGAAAACCCTGTTTGTGCTGATTTTATTTTTGCCTGCTGCTATAAGTCATTATGGAGAGATCTTCTCTTCAATTTCTATTTGGGAAATCTGCTACTACTGCAACGGTAGTGGATGAGGCGCCATGTGAGGAAGTGATACCATATAAAATACCTATGAAAATTATTGAACGTGTTATGGATAACCGCTATGAAGGGGATGGAACTGTCCATCCTGGTGATCATTTACTGTTTTTGCATGAATTATGCGGGTTATTCAAATGTGCAGGTATTGCTATGAATGAAGTTAGAAAGAAACTATTCTCTATATCGCTGTCTGGTAAAGCGGCGCATTGGTATAAATTGCTGAAGAATGGTGATTCTCTTGATTGGGAGGACATTTTGCCTTTATTTTATTCCAAATTCTATCCTCCAAGTGAAATTCACAAAGATCGGAACCGCATATATAATTTCTGGCCTCATGATGGAGAGAGTATTGCCCAAGCTTGGGGGAGATTGAAGTCTTTAATGCTCAAATGCCCCATTCATGAGCTTCCTGGTAATGTTATTATTGATAATTTCTATGCAAGACTTTCTTTTCAAGACAAGACCTTGCTGGATACTTCTTGTTCTGGATCATTTACACGCAACAAAGAAGAGTTTAAAAGGGACCTTCTTGATCGGATCCAGGAGAATACTGAAGGATGGGAGAACGACAAAGATAGAGAGTCAGGTATAATCTTCGATTATAAATGCATTGAAGCTTTTATGGATACTGATAAATTTCGTAATATGAGTGCTATTTATGGTCTTGATTCCCAAGTTGTTGCAAATCTTTACAAAGCTTTTGCCTCTCATTATGAATTGCCTAAGAAGAATTTTGATAAGTATCATGAACCGTATAAAGATAAAATTGATTCATCTGTAAACAAATGTGTAGTGATTGAAACTGTTGATCATGTTATTCCTGAAGCTTATATTGAAAAAACTCCTTTTCCTGCTAAAATGAAAGAGTACTCTGTTATCTCTAGTGTGGTTAATAAAAGTGAAAAGAAACCTATAGAACCTGAAGAACAAATTAAGGTTGAACCTGCTGTTGCAATAGTTAAAGATCTTGTGACTGAAAATGTGGAGGATGGTCATATTATTTTCTGTGAAGATGCTTCTAATATTGTTTCACATCCTAATAAACCCAAACAAGTTAGTGTTCCTATGCTATCTGTTAGAATTGGTGATCATTGCTATTATGGTTTGTGTGATATTGGTGCAAGTGTTAGTGCTATTCCTTATGAGCTTTATACGGAGATCATGCATGAAATTGATTCTTGTGAACTTGAAGATATTGATGTGGTTATTCAGCTGGCTAATAGAGAAACTATTTCTCCAATTGGTATTGTTCGAGATGTGGAAGTTCTATCTGGTAAGATTAAATATCCTGCTGACTTTTTGATACTTGGTTCTGCTGCTAGTGATTATTGTCCTATCATTTTTGGTAGACCTTTTCTAAATACTTGTGGAGCTATTATAGATTGCAAGAAAGAGAAAATTTTGACTAAATTTGCTGGTGAATCTTATGAGTTTAACTTCTCTAAATTTTCCAAAACTCCTTATAAAGCTGATTTGCCTAGTGATGATTTTAAAATGGAGCAGTGTGCATCTATTGTTCTTGTTCCTAATAATCATTTGCAGCAACATTTGGAGAATAGCGAGAGTGAAGTTTTAGGAAAGAAAGAGATGAGCTTGAGGAAATTTTTCTTCGCCAACCTATTCTCAAGCATGATTTACCGGTGGAAGATTTGGGTCCAACACCGCCACCAAAAGAAGATCCTGTTTTTGATTTAAAGCCTTTACCTGATAATCTTAAATATGCTCATATTGATGATAAGAAAATATATCCTGTTATTATTAGTTCTAAACTTTCAGAGATTGAGGAAGAAAGGTTATTGGAAATATTGAAGAAACACAGGAGCTATTGGCTACACTCTTGATGATTTGAAGGGGATTTCTCCTTCTATTTGCCAACATGCTATCAATATGGAAGATGATGCAAAGCCTGTTGTTGAACATCAACGTCGTCTAATTCCGAAGATGAAGGAGGTGGTAAGGAATGAGGTATTAAAACTTCTTGAAGCTGGTATTATATATCCTATTGCTGATAGTAGATGGGTTAGTCTGTGCATTGTGTTCCTAAGAAAGGAGGAATGACTGTTGTGCCTAATGATAATGATGAGCTCATCCCTCAAAGGGTAGTTGTAGGGTATAGAATGTGCATTGATTTTCGAAAAGTTAATAAAGTTACTAAGAAAGATCATTACCCTTTACCATTTATTGATCAAATGCTAGAAAGGTTGTCTAAAAATACTCATTTTTGCTTTCTTGATGGTTATTCTAGGTTTTCACAAATTGCTGTTAAAGCTAAAGATCAAGAGAAAACCACGTTCACTTGTCCTTATGGAACTTATGCTTATAGGCGTATGCCTTTTGGTTTATGTAATGCTCCTGCTACTTTTCAAAGATGCATGTCTGCTATTTTTCATGGCTTTTGCGAGAGTATTGTAGAGGTGTTCATGGATGATTTTTCTGTCTATGGGAATTCTTTTGATAATTGCTTGGGAAACCTCGATAAAGTTTTGCAGAGATGTGAAGAAACTAATCTTGTTCTTAATTGGGAGAAATGCCACTTTATGGTTAATGAAGGAATTGCATTGGGACATAAATTTCCGAGAGAGGTATTGAAGTTGATAGAGCTAAAGTTGAAGCAATTGAGAAGATGCCCTATCCGAGGGATGTTAAAGGTATTCGTAGTGTTCTTGGTCATGTTGGGTTTTATAGGAGATTTATTAAAGATTTCTCCAAGATTTCAAAGCCTCTTACTAATCTTCTTCAAAAAGATGTACCTTTTGTTTTTGATGATGATTGTAAGGAAGCTTTTGAAACTCTAAAGAAAGCCTTAACAACTGCTCCTGTAGTTGAACCTCCCGATTGGAATTTGCCTTTTGAAATTATGTGTGATGCTAGTGATTTTGCTGTAGGCGCTGTTCTTGGACAACGAGTAGATAAAAATTAAATGTTATTCATTATGCTAGTAAGACTCTTGATGCTGCTCAAAGAAATTATGCTACAACTGAAAAGGAATTGTTAGCGGTAGTCTTTGCTTGCGACAAGTTTAGATCCTATATTGTTGATTCAAAAGTCACGATTCATACTGATCATGCTGCAATTAGATACCTTATGACAAAGAAAGATGCTAAGCCAAGGCTTATTAGATGGGTACTTCTTTTGCAAGAATATGATTTACATATAATAGATAGGAAAGGTGCTGATAATCCTGTTGCTGATAATTTGTCTAGATTGGAAAATATTACTTATGATCCTGTTCCTGTTAATGATAGTTTTCCAAATGAACAATTGGCTGTAATAAAGGTGAGGTCGCGAGAGAGCCCTTGGTATGCTGATTATGCTAACTTTATTGTTTCGAAGTATTTGCCTCCAACCTTTTCAGCTCAGCAAAGGAGGAAATTCTTTTATGACTTGAGGCATTATTTTTGGGATGACCCACACTTATATAAAGAAGGAGTAGATGGTATTATGCGAAGATGTGTTCCTGAATATGAACAACAGGAGATATTGAGTAAATGTCATGGTAGTGTTTATGGAGGACATCACGCTGGAGATAGAACCGCACAAAAGGTTCTACAATCAGGTTTTTATTGGCCAACACTTTACAAAGATGCAAGGAAGTTTATCTTATCTTGTGATGAATGTCAAAGAGTTGGTAATATCTCTAGACGCAATGAAATGCCTATGAATTATACTCTTGTTATTGAACCATTCGATTGTTGGTGATTTGACTTCATGGGTCCCTTCCCTTCTTCAGAAGGTAACACTCATATACTTGTCGTTGTTGATTATGTTACTAAATGGGTAGAAGCTATACCTACAAAAAGTGCTGATGGTGAGACCTCTTTAAAAATGCTTTTAGATATTATTTTTCCTAGATTTGGAGTACCTAGATATATTATGACTGATGGAGGTTCTCATTTTATTCATGGAGGTTTTAGAAAAACTCTTGCTAAGTATGGTATTAATCATAGAATTGCTTCCGCTTATCACCCTCAAACTAGTGGTCAAGTAGAATTATCAAATAGAGAGATTAAATCTATTTTGGGAAAGACCGTTAATAAATCTAGAAATAATTGGGCTAGTAAATTGAAGGAAGCACTATGGGCTTATAGGACTGCTTATAAAAATCCTATGGGAATGTCACCTTATAAAATGGTTTACGGAAAAGCTTGTCATTTACCTTTAGAACTAGAGCACAAAGCTTATTGGGTTGTTAGAGAACTAAATAAAGATCCTAAACTAGCCGGTAATAAGAGGTTGCTGCAATTAAGTTCTCTAGATGAATGGAGAAGTGAAGCTTATGAAAATGCTAAACTCTTTAAAGAAAAAGTTAAGAAATGGCATGATAGGAGGATCATCAAAAGAGAGTTTAATATTGGGGATAAAGTCCTATTGTATCGGTCTCGTCTCAGATTCTTTGCAGGGAAATTACTCTCGAAATGGGAAGGACCATATGTTGTTGAGGAGGTGTATCGTTCAGGAGCAATTAAAATTAGCTCTCTCCAAGGCAATGCTACGCAAGTGGTGAATGGACAAAGACTCAAGCATTATATCTCGGGTGATTCTTATAATGTTGATGTTGATATTATTCAAGTGGAAACACCGGAGGCTTTCATCAAAGGACAAATTGACAGTCCGCCAGAACTCGACTTTGAATAGGTAACAGTACAGGTAATAAAAGTCCGCGTTTAGCTTTCCGAACAATATTTCTGCTGTTTTTGGGAAATATGAAAAATTACGGGATCGAAACGGAGTGGAGGAGACGCACGAGGCGTGCCCCCATAGGCCGGCGCGCCCCAGCCTGGTCGCGCCGCCCTGAGGACACCGCCTCGTTGTCCCCGTCCGACTCTTGTTCGACCTGGAACCTTCCTTTTGTTGTAAAAATATTTGCTATATAATCCCCGGACCCCTGGAGGTCCGTATATCGTTTTCTCGTCGTGTTTTGTTTCGAGCTGTTTTCTGCCATATTTGTTTTGATCTAGAAGCCCTATGGTCTCCAACAACAAAGACAAGGAGCCTTGGAAGGAAGAGATGGATGAAAGGATCAATAATGAGAAGAAGAAGATAGCATCAGCAAAAGGAGAGTGGGAAACTATGGAGAGTAAGCCAATCTTGGTGGGATCGGTTAACACTGGGCGTTCTTTTTCTCATAACTTGCAGGGAGTTCCGCCTGCTCTGGACCTCGACTCTTTCCCTTGTGTGGAGGAAGCAATACGGGTTGCCGATGAGTTTTGTGATCAATATCGTGCTCTAAGAAGGGAAGTGGAGATACTTCAGGAGGAGAACCAGCGACTTCGCAGAATGCTGGAATATTACTCAATTCCCAGCACAAGGCCGTCACCGCCACATTCAGATAACAATGAGTCTCTTCAAGTTTTGGTGCAGAATTGCAAAACTGAGAAGCTGAAGCTGAAGGAGATCCTTATGAAGCGCGAGAAGAATCCATCACCATCACCACCGAAGGAGTAATTCATCATCGGTATTGGCATCCCCTTGGTTTGTTCCAAGATTGGGGGAGTGCCGCGGTATCACATCATCAGTACCTTTATCTTTTACTATCAAGTAGTGTCATATCATGACTAGGGAAGTTATCATATGGAATAGTATGCAATGTGGAAGTATCTCTCTTAGCTGGTTATCTATGTATCCGTTGGTGTGAGTTATCGTTATGAAATATTAATGAGAAGTCTTATCATTTACTTTTTGCACACCCTATTTTAGTTTGCAATCTCCATTATATGATTACTCTTGACATTAGTATTGATACCACTTTGGGAGCATCAAGTAAATCTATTTGGTTTTGGCAAACTGAGCATTGGTCAATAGCAACAACATCTTGATGTTTAAATAGAAGAGAGAAATACATAGATCTATTATCTCTATGCTAATGAGTTTCGTATTCTGAAGTTAAAATTGCTTGTGCTTATGAGAAAGATGCATGATTGTTTCTACCATATGTATATTTGTTTGTTTCCTCCAACCTTTATGCTTGCTATCAAACCTTGCTAGCCAAAGACCTGTATTGAGAGGGAATGCTTCTCATACATCCATAACCTTAGAACAAACCTATGCCATTTGTGTCCACCATACCTACCTACTACATGGTATTTTCTGCCATTCCAAGTAAATACTTCATGTGCTACCTTTGAATAATTCAAACTATAATACTCCTTATTTGTGTCAATGTTTTATAGCTCATGAGGAAGTATGTGGTGTTTTATCTTTCAATCTTGTTGGGCGGACTTTCACCAATGGACTAGTGGCACATCCGCTTATCCAATAATTTTGCAATAAGAGCTGGCAACGGGGTTCCCAGCCCCAATTAATAACTTTCATTAATAATTCTCTTCACATGTTTTGCCCTGATTTATCAGTAAGCAACTTAATTTTGCAATAGACACTCCTCCATGGTATGTGAATGTTGGAAGGCACCCGAGGATTCGGTTAGCCATGGATTGAGAAAGCCAAGGTTGGGGGGAGTGTCATCCATAATAAAACTAAAATACATGTGTAAACAAAAGAGAAGGGGGATGATCTACCTTGCTGGTAGAGATGCCGTCCTCCATGGGAGCCGCTCTTGGAAGGTTCGTTTGGCAGGGGGTTAGAGTGCCCGCTACCATTCGTTGACAACAACAAACACCGCTCAAAATCTTACTTTTATGCTCCTTATATGATTTCAAAACTTGAAAAGCTCTAGCACATGATTTAATCCCTGCTTCCCTCTGCGAAGGGCCTATCTTTTACTTTTATGTTGAGTCAGTAAACCTATTTCCTTTTGTCTTAAGCAAGCAATTGAGTTGTTGTGAACCAACCATTTATGCTATGATTGAGCTAATCATGTCCTTTATACTTTCTTGTTTAGTACAAATTTTATCTGAATGAATATGACTTTGAAGTTATCAATGATTATGAGGAGATTGTTATGATTGAGAATGAAAGCCCTGCTATATAAGTTCTAATATGAAAGCCTTGCTTATTAAATAAGAGCAATCCGTTAGTAGTTCTCTGACCAAGAACAAAGTTTGCCATAACCATTTATGATTTCCTATGCACCTTTACTTGTGATTTCTCTTTACTTATTTCAAGTTGAGTTATATGAAGAGAATGTTTACTAGAATGTCTTGTGTGAATCAATATGATGCTTCTTGTTCGTATTTTATTTATCGACTCTTCACTCCATAAACATGTGGTCTTGTTTATTGAGCTCAGTTTCGCTTGGGGACAAGCGAGGTCTAAGCAGGGGAGTTGATACGTCCAATTTGCATCACTATTTTGTATCATAATTTGCTGTTATTCATTGATATATTTCACATTTGGACACAATACTTATGTTATTTCATCTATTTTGCATGTTTCATCATTATTGGAGGATCAAGCGCCGGAGCCAGGATTCTGCTGGAAAAGCACCGTCGAACGCAATATTTCGGAAGATCAACTGTGGAAGGAAATTACACGTAAATTCCTATTTTTCCAGATGACGAAGGAAGCCGAAGGGGAGCAGCTGGACCCAAGGTGGGCCCAGACAACAGGCGGCGCGCCCATGGGGCCGCGCCACCTGTGGTGTGGGGGCCCCATGCCCCTCCGCCTCCTTTTCTTCGCGTACTCCTTCGTCCGAAAACCTAAGCCACAGAGGGTACCTCACGAAGAGTTACAGCCGCCTCTGCGGGGCGGAGAACACCAGAGAGAAAAGAGCTCTCGGCGGGCAGGAATCCGGGGAAATTCCCTCCCGGAGAGGGAAATCGACGCCATCGCCATCGTCATCGAGCTGGACATCATCTCCATCATCATCATCATCATCATCTCCACCATCTTCACCGCCATCACCACCACTGCACCTCGTCACCGCTGTAACGATTTGGGTTGGATCTTGATTGTTTGATAGGGGAAACTCTCCCGGTGTTGATTTCTACTTGTTATTGATGCTATTGAGTGAAACCATTGAACCAAGGTTTATGTTCAGATTGTTATTCATCATCATATCACCTCTGATTGTATTCCATATGATGTCTCGTGAGTAGTTCGTTTAGTTCTTGAGGACATGGGTGAAGTCTAAATGTTAGTAGTGAACTATGGTTGAGTACTATTCAATGTTATGATATTTAATTTGTGGTGTCATTCTTCTAGTGGTGTCGTGCGAACGTCGACTACATGATACTTCACCATTTATGGGCCTAGGGGAGTGCATCTTGTATTCAGTTGCTAATTGTGGGGTTGCCGGAGTGACAGAAACCTGAGCCCCCGTTGGTATATCGATGCAAGAGGGATCGCAGGATCTCAGAGTTTAAGGCTGTGGTTAGATTTATCTTAATTACTTTCTTGTAGTTGCGGATGCTTGCAAGGGGTATAATCACAACTATGTATTAGTCCTAGGAAGGGCGGTGCATTAGCATAGGTTCACCCACACAACACTTATCAAAACAATGAAGATTAATTAGTTGTATGAAGCGAAAGCACTAGACTAAAATTCCCGTGTGTCCTCAAGAACGTTTGGTCATTATAAGTAAACAAACCGGCTTGTCCTTTGTGCTAAAAGGATTGGGCCACTCGCTGCAATTATTTCTCTCGCATTTTACTTACTCGTACTTTATTCATCTGTTACATCAAGACCCCTTGAATACTTGTCTGTGAGCATTTACAGTGAATCCTTCATCGAAACTGCTTGTCAACACCTTCTGCTCCTCGTTGGGATCGACATTCTTACTTATCGAAGATACTACGATACACCCCCTATACTTGTGGGTCATCATCCTACCTGCCCGTTGGGGCCTCAAGGGAAACTACTGGTAATTAAGGTACTCCTTTAATAGAGTACCGGAACAAAGCACTAACACTCCATGAAAACACGTGATCCTCACATCATAGCCACCCCCTCTGGTTATCCCAATTATTGTCACTTTGGGGCCTCGGGTTCCGAAAAACGATATGTGTATACAACTTGCAGGTATGATCAAAAACAATAATTATCCTCATGAATCAATAACATGTTCAGATCTGAGATCATGACACTCGGGCCCAAAGTGACAAGAATTAAGCATAACAAGTTGCAACAATGTCAAAAATAATAACAACGGATACTAGGCACTATGCCCATAACAATCTTATAGCTATTACATGAACAATCTCATCAAATCCATGCAATCCCCTACAACCTACAGCAGGGAATTACTCACACATGGATGGGGGAATCATGGATGGTTGATGCAGAGGCGTCGGTGATGGCGATGACGATGATCACCTCCAATTCCCCGTCCCAGTAGGGTGCCGAACGGAGTTTCTGGTTCCCGGATTGTGGTTTCTGGTGGCGGCAGAGCAGCGGAACTCTTTCTAGAAAAACGTCCAACCCCCCCTCTGTTTTTAGGGTCAGAGGCTTAATATAGTCGGGAGGAGTGGTTGAGGTGGTGGCCGAGGCAGCCAAATCACCCCTAGGCGCGGCCAAGCCTGGCCCGCACCTAGGGAGGTGGGGTCCCCTCATGGCCCCGTCCGTCTCGTCTTCTGGCTCCGTCAGTCTTCAGGTGAAACATGGATTTTACGATATTTTCCTGTAATTTTCCTGAAAGTTGGATTTCTGCACAAAAACGAGACACCAGAGAAATTCTGAAAACAGCGGTAGTCCGTGTTAGTTGCATTCAAAACACACAAATTAGACGGCAAACAACAACAAAAGTGTTCGGGAAAGTCGATACGTTTTGGACGTAACAGGAACCTCCGCGAGGGAGTTCCTCCCCGAGCATGTCTTCCACTCCAGCTTGATGTCTCCAAGAGGGTTTTATGCCTCATGGATCCTCACTCAGTAGTAGCCTCCTCAAGTGATTGCTTCTGGGCAGTTACTATGGGGCTAGCAACCGTAGTGACATAGGCATCCCCAATGGGCCTGCCAAAGATGGTACCCGGGGTTTATGAAGGCCCGAACTCGAAGAATACGAAGACTCGGAAGCCCATTTAATGGTTAGGAAAGATAGTTTGTATTAGGAAAGATAGAGACTTGTAATCTTACGGGTTGGATACGAATCCCTCCCGAACTCTGTAATCTCTGTATCACGAAACCCTCGGCTCCGCCTCCTATATAAGGGGAGTCGAGGGACAAAGAAAGCATCGAATCTACTGTCAACATAACCCTAGTTTTCATAATCGTCGAGTACTTTTCGCCTAAACCTTCGAGATCTACTTGCCCTCTACTTCTAGCAAAACCCTAGTCTACAATCTGTAGGCATTGACAAGTTAATCCCTTGTCAATTGGCGCCGACCGTGGGGATTAGAGGCTGCAAGGATCTGATCTCGATGGCACGTTCAAGATCTTCGACTTCATCGACAGCAAGCAACGCGATGGATCGAGGTAACAAGGAAAAACTGATCTATTCAATTTTATTCCTCACCCGCCCTCCCGTATGGATGCATGTGCCTATCTGGAGGAGCCCATCGTCATGACGTTCGGAGAATTCCGATTTGGCGTCAACAAGGAAGGATCCTATCGTCTCGAAGTTCCGATCTCGTCGGAATTTTCAGCGATCGACTCCAACTTTTCGTCGACCGACGAGGAGTCGACATACTTCGTCGATAACAAGGCAAGCGGAAAGCTCGCCAAGATCTTCAGCAACACATCCTTCGAGTCGTCTGCGGACTCCTTTATAAGCAGCGACTCCAGCGTCGACAGCTTAAACTTCATCGACAAGTCTGCTGCCATCGGAAAGGTCTTCACCACTCTATATGATGGTGTCACCAGTCCCGACAAAAATCAATGCACAAAATATCATCAGATCTATGTGGTAGAAGGGGCAGGCACATCAGACCCGCCAAGAGGCTTTCGACGAATTGGGAAATCCATACGTCGATCCCGCTGATCTCAGACATGGTCTAGGCACCAAATATCCTGGATCCACAACTCGCGCAAGAGTACAACTCCCGCAAAGCGTGGGATAGGCCGCGAAAGCCATGGATGGTTCAGAACCCATGACCAACACCGCTACTGTACAGAACTTCAAGCATATCAATATAGACTTGCTCGAGTAAGCAGAGAGTTGGAAAAACAGACAACATCCTTGAATAGGAGAAAGAAGCAGCTTCGCATCAGCGGACGCCGGCAGATTTAAGTCGCCTTTCAGGAAATACAGGAGATAGTCACAGAGAAGCTCGGAGGAGAGCAATGTCTCGGCGCAAAACATACCTGAAGCAGAAAGAGGAAACATAATCCAAAATCTCGACATGTCCTTTATGTCGATCGATGAGAGAGGAAATATCATCCCGAAAACGCCCGAGGCAGGTTACATGGCAACACAAGCATACATCTTGGCATCCACCTCCTGGAGACCCGAGAGAACCATTGTTCAATATGGCGATGGCCGGAGTAGGAGTTATGGGAACAGCGTTTGCAACAACGCCTCCCGAAGAAAATCCCAGACAAAATAGTCCACGACACACCGCAGCAGTTCAAGACCCACCACGAGCAAGTGGAGCAAGAGACACAGCAGTCCAAGTAAGAGTGGACAGAGCGCGACAAGAAAGAAGGGACCGTCGGCACTAGAGCCGACGAAGATATGTGTGGGCTCCCATGCTTTACGAGAAGAGTGCGAAAAACTCGAGTCCCAAAAGGGTTCAAGTTACCGAGAATTTCAAGAAGTTCGACGGCTTGCAAGATCCCGAGGATTGGCTCGTGGATTATCTCGAGATGGTGAAGCTGATAGGAGGAACCAGAGCAACAGCTATGCAAAGTATCCAAGTTCACCTGAGTGGTGCCGCAAGATCTTGGATAAAGAAACTCCCCTTGAACTCCATCGACAGCTGGGAAACCTTTGAGGACATCTTCGTGAAGAACTTCCGATCCACCTGCAAAAACCCGCGTCGTTGGAAGAATTACGAGCGTGTCGACAAAAACATGACGAGTCGATGAGAAAATATATACAGCGGTGGAACATTATCAAAAACTCGGCAGAAGATATATCTGACGAGAGAGCAATAGATGCGTTCGTGGCAGGAATCCGACGAGCAGACTTCGTCGAGGACTTGGGAAGAACTAATCCCAGGACAATCTCAGCGTTAATGGAAATCGCTAACAAGTGGGCAGATGGAGAAGACGCAATATACAACAAACGACACAGGTCGCCAGAAGAGGATCGTAGTCGAAATTACCAAAATAGAAGGCGATTTTCTCGCCAGTTCTACAACAACGATGCTCCTGGCCATATATCGGCTGGTTTTCGGGGAAACCCTGGAGGAAATAGTCGAGATGATTATCAAAGGAGCAACGAGCAACAAGGCGACAATAGAGGTGATTTTCGCGGCAACAGACAAAATAGTGGACCAAGGATTCAAAGACCTTACGTGTCTCCCGAGGAGATGATGAACGGTCCGTGTCAAATGCACTTTTACCTCGACAACAATGGAAAGAGACAGTCAGGACATCTCCAGAAAGACTGCCGCAATTTTCAGGCAATGTTGCGAGCCGCAGAATCGCAAATGCCCAAGCAAATAACAGAAATCCTCGGGAGCCAAGGAGCGAGATTCACCTTCCACCTCCTCCCGCAATAACCGAAGAAAATCGACACCAGCTCAGAATAGCGGCAGCACCACAACCACCCCCATATGTCGATCCCAATTCCAATGGCGCAGTTTTAATGATTCAGAAAGCTAGGCCGTCCAACAGGGCAGAAGGTCATATCTCGACAAGTGTTTATGGCAGAAAAGATGCTCCACCAACGATCGAGTATCTAAATTGGTCGGGGCAAGACATAGGCTTCACAATTGCGGATCATCCGCAGCAAGTTCCTCGACCAGGACAATCAGCACTTATTCTACCCGCTAATTGCTGGGTTCGACGTGTCGCGAGTTTTCATAGATGGTGGCAGCAGTCTAAACCTCATGTATGCAGACACATTGAGGAAGATGAACATATCCCTGGCAAACTTGAAACCAACCGACACACGTTTTCATGGGATCACACCAGAGAAGCCAAGTTACCCATTGGGTAAGATCAACCTCGACGTTCAGTTTGGAACCCGAGAAAACTACAGGATAGAGAACCTGGAGTTCGAAGTTGTGGATTTCCCGTCGCAATATCACGCTTTGTTGGGACGACCAGCTTACGCCAGGTTCATGGCAGTGCCGCATTATACATATCTGTTGTGGAGGTTGCCTGGGCCTAAGGGACCTATCACAATCAAAGGAAGCTTTGCAGCCGATAAATGCGACAAAGATTTCCATCGACTGTCAGAAACTTTCGGGATGCAAGCAGAATATGCGGCACCTAGGCTCACTGATTATGATGTGCTGCCAGAGGTAGGAAGATCTAAGGAGCCAACTTTCAATATAAATAAAGATTCAAAAGAGGTACAGATCCACCCAACAGATCCAAAAAACGACGTCCATTGCTACAAACATGGATGTCGCATAGGAAAGCGCGCTCGAGTTCCTCCGTGAGCACTGGAAAATCTTCGCATGGTGCCCAGCCGACATGCCAGGAGTACCAGGGAACTTGCCGAGCACCACCTCAATTTGGATCCTCTTGCACGACCAGTAAAGCAACCTTTGCGGCGTTTTTTTTAGCCGCAAAGCTATGTTATCAGAAATAGATCGACTCAAAGATGCCGGGTTCATCAGAGAAATATCTACAGAAGCCACATGGGTAGCTAACTTATGATGGTGCCGAAGAAACACACAATAGTCCTTCGCATGTGCGTCGACTTTACGTGTCTCAATAAACATTGTCCCAAGGATCACTTTCCCCTCCCAAGGATCGATCAAATCATCGACTCCACGGCAGGATGTGAACGTCTTTCCTTCCTGGACGCATATTCTGGTTATAACCAGATCAGATTAAAAGAAGAAGATGAAGCCAAAACAGCGTTCATCACACCTTATGGCGTGTTTTGTTACAAAACAATGCCCTTTGGTCTGAAAAACGGGAGCAACATATCGGATGATGCGAAGTGCCTAGCAACACAGATCGGGAAAAATGTACAAGTCTACATCGACGATGTCGTAATAACATCAAAGAAAGGGTCAACGCTGATTGAAGATTTGAAGGAAACCTTCGACAACCTCGACAAGTTCTGCCTCAAGCTGAACCCGACAAAGTGCTCTTTTGGAGTACCCGCGGGAGAACTTCTCGGGTTCTTAGTATCAGCAAGAGGGATTGAAGCTAAACCCAAAAAAAATACAGGCTATCGTTACTATGAGAAAGCCAACAAAGTTGAAAGAAATACAACGATTAACGGGGCGAGTCGCAGCTTTAGCGTTCGTCGCCAGGCTAGAGAGAAAGGCACTGCCGTTTTATGCGTTGATCAAACAAGGAGAAAAATTTCAATGGAACGAGGAAGCGGACAGAGCTTTCGAGAATCTCAAGCGAGCAATTTCGACACCGCCAATATTGGTGGCGCCAAAAGAGAAAGAACCTCTCCTCTTGTACATTGCAGCTACACCTCGGTGGTCAGCACGCCTTAGTGGTGGAAAGGGAAGAAGAAGGTAAGCTTCATGGAGTTCAAAGGCAGTATATTTCATCAGGAAGTCTGTCACCGTCAAAACAGCGGTACCGCAATATCAAAAGCTAGCATATGGAGTATTCACGACAGCAAGAAAATTGCGGCATTATTTTTCGGCTCACCCGATAATAGTGGTCAATGAAGCTCCCTTATCAAATATATTGAACAATCCAGAAGCTACGGGTCGTGTCTCCCTTTGGGGAATAGAACTTTCCCCTCATCACGTATGAAAAAGAAAAGCAATAAAGTCGCAGGTCTTACCAGATTTCATTGCAGAGTGGATGGAGCTACAAAACACGGACCTCCAGATTTATCGAGAACTTGGACCATGAATTTCGACGGGTCCAAAAGATTGGAAGGAGCTGGAGCAGGCGTAATCTTGGTATCACCCGAAGGCGATAAGTTGAAATATGTCTTGCGGATGACGTTCCCAAACGCGTCTAACAATGAAGCAGAATATGAAGCTCGATACATGGGATGAAGATGGCGAAAGCTTGCGGTGCGACACGACTAAAAATTTTCGGCGACTCACAATTGGTGGCACAGCAAGTCATGAACCAATGCGATCAACGAAAGTATGATGGCATACAAGGAGGTGTACAACGAGCTGGAAAAACTATTTGATGGTTGCGAGGTAAACCACATCAGCAGGATGAGCAATGATGAAGCCGACGTTCTTGCAAACATCGGGTCCCAATGCCTTGCGATCCCTCCAGGCGTGTTCTGGGAAGAGATTAGCGAGAAATCAACAAAGCCAAAAACAAAGGAGAAGAAAGAGAAACCCTCGAGTATCGCCAAAAACACAGCAGACGAAGAAGAAGAGCAAGAGCTAGTCATGATGGTGCAAATTCCATGGATGCAGGCTTACATATCATACATCTTAAGGAAAACACTACCCGACGATCCAGTTGAAGCAAGGCGAATAATCAGGAGAACAAAAGCTTTCACTGTGGTCAAAGGGGAATTGTACAAACAGTATCTCGGTGCTACAGAGATGCGTCACCCCGAAGAAGGAAGAATCATCTGAAAGATGTGCACGAAGGATATGCGGGCACCACGCGAGCAGCAGAGCTATCGCGCTAAGGTTTTCAGAGCAGGATTTTATTGGCTCACAGCAATCGAGGATGCAAAGGAAATAGTGCGTGACGCGTGTCAAAGGTTTGCGGCAAGACCTCACTCACCAGCAGAACTTATGCCAATCCCGCTATCTTGGCCCTTTGCTCAATGGGGTCTCGATATGGTGGGCAAGTTGCACAAAGCGCCGGAGGATATGAGTACTTGCTGGTGGTCGACAAATTTACCAAGTGGATAGAAGCCGATAAATTCACCAGATGCAACGTCCGCAATAAAGTTCGTGAAGGACATTGTCTTTCGCTTTGGAGTACCTCACAGCATCGTCACAGATAACGGCAGTAACTTTACATCCAAGGAATTCAAAGCATATTGTGCAGAAGTGGGCATAAAGCTAAGTTTTGCATCTGTCGCACATCCACGGACCAATGGTCAAGTCGAAAAAGCCAATGGCATCATCTGCAATGGCATCAAGAAACGCCTGCTAGGACCTTTGGAAAAAGCTAGGCACACTTGGCCAGAGGAGTTACCAAGTGTTTTGTGGAGTATTCGAACGACACCAAATACAGACGCGACGCCGTTCTTCTTGGTCCACGGAGCTGAAGCAGTCTTGCCGATAGAAATAGAGCACGATTCTCCACGAGTCGCAGTATGACGAAGAAACTTCGAGAAAAGCTTTGGAGGACGACGTCGACGCACTCGACGAAGCTCGCGATGAAGTCCTGTGCGAGTCACCAAGTACCAGCGGGACTGAAAAACTATCACAGTCGACGATTGCGGCCAAGATCTTTCCAAGTCGGTGACCTGGTTCTACGACTCAATCAAAAAAGCCATGAAAAACTCGAGTCACCATGGCTAGGACCATACATCGTCACAGAAGTGATAGAAGGAGGAGCATACAGAATCAAAGACAAGAAGGGATTGACGAGCCAAATCCCTGGAACGTGGCACAGCTCAGGCGTTTCTACGCCTAGGTGTCGAAAATATAGTCCTCCTTTGTAAAGCTACAATGTACTGAAACGCCCACGAGTTTTCAGACGCACTCTTTTCCTTTTTCGGGGCACCGAGTGGGGCCGGGAAAGGTTTTTAATGAGGCGGGCTCGTGGTGCTGCAATATAATAAAGATAGTGGAATTATATACTTTCTTCTCGACAAGATTAGGGGTTTTCCCCTACATGATACAATATATATATAAACACAGTGTCGACAAATGCAAAAGAAGTATCTGGCCTTGGTAAACATACCTCGCCAAAAACAAAAAGAGATATAAACAAAATAGTGATCAACAAAAGACTCGGGGGCGTGCACCCGCAAAAAATAGTACACAGTGCATATTATCTTGCCTTGGGACAACCTCGCATTATAATAAACAATTGCAATCAAAAAACGCCCGGGGGCTTGGCGACAAAAATAAAATGACTTTACAATATAGTTCGTATACAAAGGACTCAAACTTCGGAATAAGTTCGTCTTCAAGGATTTCCCAATAAATTGTCTATGGTCAAGCGCTCATTATTTACAGCACGGGTACTATGCTCAGCGTAGCTACCTTTCACAAAGAATTCGGAATCCATCCGAAGAAGTTCATCCATCATATCTTCAGCAACAGGCGTAACAAGGTCATCATATTTGCCGAAGTTTCTCCTCTTCTTCGACATCTTCTTCAGGCACTTTGGAACAATCTGCCCTACATCCAACTTCGGGTAGCAAATCTTTACCATGATCATCGCAAACCTTGCGCCAGCAGCTAGTTGGGCTCGTACAAAGCCGTGGATACGAGGAGCATCTCGAAATTTGTCCATCAATGCAGGAAGAGTCTCTGGCATCTTATTACGAGGAAACATGGTACCATAAACCAGAGCCAAAGTCCTTGTACAGATACTCGCGAACCTGAATCGCACGGTCTTGAAATCTCACAATTTGGCGAGTCCGTTCGGGTGTGCCCCAAAAAGTCGACCCATGTTCACGCGCAAGCCGAAGAAGAACATTGGTACGAGCTTCAACACGCTCATCTTCAGTTGTAGCGTCCAAAAAAGCACCTATTGTTTCTCAAAACAATTCAGTGAGCAATAAGGAGGCAAGCAGCAAAGGAAAAGAAGCAAGATAGACAATGAAACTTACCCGCCATATCCAAGCTAGCATCTGTTAGCAGTTGGAGCATAGAATCCTCTCGAGACTTAGCTGCAGTGGCTTCAGCAACAGCAGAATCCTTTTCAGCAATGGCAGCTTGTGCTTGCTGGAGTGCAATTTCCTCGGCTTCAGATGATTTACGAGCCTTCTCCATCAGTACAAGTGATTGCTTCTTCACGTACTGAAGTTGGTGGCGAAGTTCATCCAATTCTTGCGGCAAGGAATTTTCGACAGGCGAAACATCAGCAGGAGTTTTCTTTGTGGGAGAAGAAGGCGAAATATTGGAAGGACCAGGAGCTGGCGTATAATTGTCAAAAATCAACTGGCAAAGAGAAAAATTTCGACATCAATCAATGAGCAAAGATAGATTTCCATTCATCTCCATAAATATATACATGTCTATTACAAAAGGAAGGACCTCCTAAAGGGATAAAGAAGCAGTTCTCGACACTACGGCGACAAAGCCAAAAGACAGAGGTACGCTAAAAACAAAAAGCAGAGGCATTCAACTAGACCTCCGGCTTTGACGAGCTAGGAGTTGAAGATGGTTTGATCCCGATGTAAGCCAGGATTTTCCTCGTGTTGGGCTTGGCTGCCTTAATCAAGGATCTCCACCTCGACTGTTCTATAGACTGTTGGCTATCAGCAACTAAGGCGACAGTGTTCTCCACGGCAACCTTCATATTTTCATGGCGCACCTTTAATCCAAGATCTTCCGCCGGATTGAAGCACTTGGCGAGGTCAAGGAAAGTTTCGGGTTCCTCTTTCCTGGGGAAGAAATAAGGAAAAAGCCGCGACAACCCTGCTTTGGCCTGATCAATGCCTGCGCGTGCCTCACATCCATGAACTTCGAGAAGTGAAAGGGCATCAAGCAGAGGATCATTGACAGGCTCATCAAGTTGAAACTTCTGAGCTGTTTTAGCTGTCACGAAAGAAACTTATTGAGTAAACAAAAGAAGTTCAGAGAAGGAAATACACAAGATATTGAAGTGGTACTTACAAACGAAGCGGCGACTTTGCGTCGTTACACGCTTAAGGATTGCCTCCTCGCGAGCAGATTGGGCAGCTATGTGATCGCCCAGAGAAGTTTCGGCAGTGTGAAGCCTCTTTCGAAGATCTTCGACACCAGCAGCGTCAGCCTTGGCCTTGTCGGCCTCTGCTCGCGCATCAACAGCATCCGACTCAGCCTTTTTGCGCGCCTTTTCACTCTGCTCTAATTGCTGAGCAAGTGTGTTGGCACGCTCATTGGCTTCCGCCAGTTTCTCTACAATAAAAGATAAATATAGTTACAAATTTCGACAACAAAGAAGGAACAAAAGAACAGAGGCAAAAAGAAGCAGAGCATTACCTTCAGCTTTACTCGCATAATCACGGTACCCAACAAATTGGGCACCGATGCGAAGAAGATCCTTTATCACAGGCTGTTAACAAAAAAGAGAAGAAAAAGAGAAAATGCAGGTATGAGAAAAATATGGTGACAGATAAAAGAAAACAAAGGAAGTATAAAACATCGACAAAAAGTTAAGAACTTACATCTTCCATGAGAGGATTAGAAGAGCTACCCAATTGGAGAGTAGGCTCCGAGATAATCTCCGTCCTTGCCCTTTTCGGTGAAGGGGCTCGGGGGCTCGACGGAGGAGTAGAGGCGCCGAGGTTTTGTTGGGGAGGCGAGGATTCTTCTCCCTCAACTCGTGGCTCTGAAATAACTAGGGTACGTGACGTACTCGTTCGAGCAGCCACGTCCAAAGTTGGCGTTTCTTCGTCCTCATCACTATTGAAAACGAGCGGCAGTATAGAGAGCAAGGCAAGCAAAAATTCTTCGAATAGGAAAATACAAAAGACAGGGAACTTACGAGCTGATGATACTCGCAAGATATGGGTCATAAGCTGCCTTTTTCGGTAAAGGAGCAGCTTCTTCGGGTTGAGAGGTCCCGGAATCCTCGTCGACATTTCTCTTCCTTTTGCCCTTCGGAGAAACAGCAGGAGGAGGAGATTGGGCCGACGTAGTCTCTTCAGAAGCAGTACCCGCAGATTTCCTGGATTCTGCGGGTTCATTCACAAACGAGGGGGCCTCCTGATTGTCATCAGAGACAATGGCCCTTTCGTCGACATCTCCACCTTCAGGAAGAGGAGGAAGCGAATCCATAGAAGGATGGTTCTATCGAAATATAAAGACATAAAAGAAAAATATATATGAGCGAAATATCAAAACAATGAGGTGCAGGAAAAGAATGGAGCAAGGAATAATATCGTGAAGACAAAATACCTTGGGTAGAGGATTGGTGGAGCTATATGGTTCCACGCCGCAAGATGAAGGAATAGGATCCCTCTTGTTCAGCGAAGTAATTCTTCGAACAAGTTTCTCCAAATCCTTCACAGAAAGATCCTTCGACAACCTGTTGGCGTCCTTCTCGCCAGCATACGTCCAAAGGGGATTTTTGCGAGCCTGAAGAGGCTGTACTCTAATCCGAAGAAAGTAGGCGATAATTTGGACACCAGAAAGTTCTTTTCCTCGAAGATTCTGCAGCTCATGAATGCGAGTCATCAGCGCTTCTGTCGCCTTTCTCTCTTCTTCGGAAGCTTCAGCATCCCAGGAATAGCGGCGCTGAATTTTGGCGTTTCCGTCAAAAGGAACTATGTTGTGCTCAACAGAGTTGGCATCTTCCTCGTGAATGTAGAGCCACCTTCTGCGCCATCCTTGGACAGAATCAGGGAATTTGACGTCGAAGTAATCAACGTCATTCCGGACACAGATAACAACTCCACCTATGTTATAAGTGGTGTTGTGGGAGCCATTGCGGCGGAGGCAGAAAAGGCGTTTCCAAAGAGCCCAATTTGGAGCAACTCCAAGGAAACACTCGCACAATGTGATGAAAATAGAGACGTGAAGGATGGAATTGGGGGTCAGCTGGTGTAGCTGAATCCCATAGACAAAGAGAAGACCGCGAAGGAAATCATGAATTGGGGCGGAAAGGCCGCGGATGAGATGATCAACAAAACTAACCCGATACTCCATTGGAGGGTTGGGGTAGCTCTCTTCCTTGGGGAAGCGGATGGCGTTCTCTTTCTTCATCAAGCCAAGCCTCTTGAGCAGGTTGACGTCCTGGTTCGAAACCTTGGATCTTTCCCACTCCGCGTTTCCCAGATTCGTGGCGGCCATGGATGAATCAGGAGTGCTGTGGCGAGTGAGACGTGTGCGTGGTGGCATCGACCGCGGACAAAGCAAGGCTTGGGTGTGCGGAAGATCAGAGTTGGGCGCAGGAGAATTTTTTGCAGAGGAGAACAGATGTGCGGCGCAAGCGAAGAACTGGACCGAGGTTGAAGAAAGGTTTATATAGGGTTCAGATGCAGCAGTGCACCGTTGGATGAAGAAATCGTGTGATGAAAAATGATCTTATCAATAGAAGGGTAAAAACGTATTTTTACTGGAAAGTAATGGAACAGGCGTTACCATACGTGCGCCAGGAAAAGCGGAGGACGTGTGTCCCCCACTCGCACGACGTGTCAACGTGGTGCGAACAATGGACCCACAGGAAAAATTTCGACTATTGATAGAGATGAAGAGAATTTGACAAGGGACAGTATGTCGACAAGAAAAATAAAAAGAGAATGGCGACAGGACAAATCATTCGACATACTCTTGGAGCTTTTGATCAAATACAAGTTTTTGCCCAAATGCTCGGGGGCTACTTTGGAAAAATAAAAAAAAAAAAAATTTCGAGTATGACAATATAGAAATGGCGTGAGCCTATGTTCAAATGCAAGCATTTGTTCATAGCCTCGGGGGCTACTCCCATCGGGGCGCTGGTCGCGCACCCGATAGATATGAAAATATCGAGAAGGATTATAAATATAGCGACAAGATGCAATAAAATGTTGAGCCTACAACCAAGCACAAGTTCTTGGCTGTAGCCTCGGGGCTACTCCCATCGGGAACGCTGTTCGCGTGCCCGATGAAATTTGTAAAGAAAAAGAAAGAAAGATAGAAAGGCAAGAGAGTATATTTCGAGTTATACCTAACTCTACATATACTCCCATCGGAAGACAAAATAAGTCATCAAATATGACTCAATAAAATGTGCTATTCCAAAGGCGAAAAGCACTCGACAATATATTCTCAGAACGCCAAAGTTGCGATCAATTTCTGAATGCCGCAAAATTGCGAAGGTAAGACCCAGATCCGTTCTGCTGGGCGTGGCATCGCCAAAGACTGCGCTCTACTTTTATCCGTATCAACAGATACGAAGAAAAATCCTAACGGACGCGTTAGGTACCCGATAAATTTGACTGGGACTCGACAGAATGGTAAGACCTTAAGCGGCGCCTGTCGAAGTTTACACCCCGAGATCATGTCCAGGGACGTGATCTTGAAGTAGGTTTTTGCGGATTGCCACTAGAGCAGTTAACTAGTACCTGATCCGTCAGATGAACTAGCCCCAACTACTGTTATCCCTGTACAAAATAGTGTTTGCATATCGAAAGATTATATGACGAGTAAAAGTGGAGATTTTCCCTGATTCTTCGATTCAAGAAAAATCTCGGGGCTGACATAGGCATCCCCAATGGGCCTGCCAAAGATGGTACCGGGGTTTCAAGGCCCAACTCGAAGAATACGAAGACTCGGAAGCCCATTTAATGGTTAGGAAAGATAGTTTGTATTAGGAAAGATAGAGACTTGTAATCTTACGGGTTGGATACGAATCCCTCCCGAACTCTGTAATCTCGTATCACGAAACCTCGGCTCCGCCTCCTATATAAGGGGGAGTCGAGGGACAAAGAAAGCATCGAATCTACTGTCAACATAACCCTAGTTTTCATAATCGTCGAGTACTTTTCGCCTAAACCTTCGAGATCTACTTGCCCTCTACTTCTAGCAAAACCCTAGTCTACAATCTGTAGGCATTGACAAGTTAATCCCTTGTCACGTAGGTCCATGGCACCCTAGTTGCTAGGGATCCCACGGTAACCCCCGGGCACTTGTCCTGCACGTGGCCGTCAATGGCCATGAAGGGGCAAGTGGCCAACAGTTGCTGGCACGAATCTCTTCGCGTGGGTCCGCCGACCAGATTAGTCGGTTGCCTCTGAGCCGTGCAAACCAAACGACAGATGAACTCTCGCCAATGGTTTGGAAACCGTGGCGTGACAAGACGCGATCTTACGGTTGCGCGCAGAGTTATTGGGGCGCGTGGTGCTTCCCGGTGATTAATGCGCGACGATTGTAGGGGGCATAAGGAGGGGAGAAGGTTCGTCGACTTCCCCACTCCTCACACTTCTCCCTCTCCCTACCACCAAATGGCGCCAAGGAAATCTTCAGTCTTCCTGAAGGGCAAGGCTCCCGCCAGGCTAGAGGGCATGGATCCTATGGTGAAGAGATAACTGGGTCGCCCTCCTGGGAGCGGGAAGCGTGGCGGTCGAGGTAGAGGCGGCCGCAGCGGAGGCCGTGTTGGAGAGGCGTCATCATCGGCGCCCGTGGGGGATGACGAGTCTTTGCCGGTGAAGCGGCCGCGCGGCCCTCCCTGCGGGAGCCGGGACAAGACCCCTTGCCGCAGGCGAGGTGCTTCCGCACCGAGCCCGATTTGGCTCCAGATCTGACTCTGTATCGTTCGAAGAGGAAGAAGCCGGAGATGGTCAGGTCCCACAACACTTGGGACCTGCTCGTCAGGCTTGACGCTCCTGACTAGAACGAGAGGCTTCTTCTGCCTGAGTACTTCGCCCGTGAGACTCTTCGCGGGATGCCGTGCGGTGCGAGGCTGCATTATCCCGGAAGTCAGCGTCATTGGCACGTCGCCGCCGAGAGTCCCACGGTAGGAGTCTTGGTGCTGGCACTGGGCTAGAGGAGCTTCGTCGAGGAGAACGGCCTCTGCCGTGGGTATAGCATGAGGCTTTGTTACCGCGACGGAGGTGCTTTCTTTGTGGGCGTTTGGGACAACTCTGGTCTCCGCTTCGCCATACCTTCCTTCCCGCTATACTGGTGAGCTGGCATCGAAGATCCACCTGGCGGGAGGTTGGTCTTGCTCATGGAGAGGCCGGAACCTGCCACAGGATGATAGGGTGTACTCCTTCTAGCGAAGGGGGTGTACGTAATTAGCAGTAAGACATTGTAGACCTTGCGTGTGAGGCATAATATGTAATATGCATATGCTTTTGAATCAAGTCTTTTGGTGTGCGCTCCTGACCCTCAAGGAGGTTCCGTACGTCATTGTGTTCAGCCACATATCATCTCGGACACTATCCTCAGGTCAAAGTAACATAGCGATTAGTCTGATCAGGACCAACCACTTGTGATTTTCCAGACGAGGTAACTGATGTAACACGCGAGGGTCCTCCGATAGTATGTTTAGAAGGAACAAGAGCGCATAGGAATCATGCAAAAAGTTTGCGAGAGTAGGATGCAGAGGAGACTTATCTTCTAAGTGAAGTGCCCCTGCAAAGGAACTTATCCTAGATCCTCTACAAGGGACGCCTTATAATGGTAGCACTATCAGTTCCTCGAGGAGGTAACTTAAGCGGCCATGGTTTCCGCATGGAGCACTGTCGGTTCCTCAAAGAGGAAGCCTCAGTGTCCATTTTCCATCTTGCATGGAACACTATCGGTTCCTCATAGAGGATGCCCTAGTGTCCATTTTCCTCCGTGATGGAGCACTATCGGTTCCTCATGGAGGATGCCCTAGTGTCCATTTTCACCTGCACTCTGTATTCTTTGGTTCCCATGCGTGTGGTGCTCGAGATATCCAGCACACAAGTACCTTGGTGAGGTGGTCGTGACGGGTAGCGACACCGAAACCAGAGCTCACTAATACAGGCTTGAGGCCTTAGGGGCTGATCCCGTATGGACACAATGCCCAGCCCCCGCTCTGGTGGTGCACGTCAGAGGGGTACTCTAGAATGTAAGAGGGTTTTCTCAAAGAGATTGTTTAGTTACGGCGAGAGCACATTAGATATGGTGGCACGCATATTTTTGAAAATGTCTTTTGCTTTCGAATATGGCGAGAGCACATTAGATGTGGTGGCACGTCATACATCCGCCGCGACAGGTGCAAGGGGTCTGAGGATGCCTCAAAAAAAGCAAAAAATTGGCCGCCGCGACAAGTGCACGGGGCTCCCTCGGGGAGGGTTGAAACTCAGACGAACACGGGTGTCGGCGCTTACTGTGAGGTCTAGTTGGAGAAGGGAGCGCACAACACTATTGTGGCTCAGGAAGCTCGTAGAGATGGGCCAATCCAGCTCGTACCATGACGGGAGTCACATATATAACTTTCTAAGCTGCTAGATGTTCCAGGAGTTTGGCAGCATATCTCCATCTTCATTCTCAAGGCGCACTGCTCCCGGCCTTGAGACGTGAGCGGCCCTGAATGGTTTATCCCACATTAGCGAGAGTTTGTGGATGCCTTCTCGAGAGAGTACGCGCTGCAGCACAAGGTCGCCTACCCTGAGAGTGCGGATGCGGATGTTGCGGCTGTGGTAGTGATGCAGAGCTTGCTGGTACCGGTCTGCGCGGATGACAACCCGGTGTCGAGCCTCCTCAAGGAGAGTGAGGTCGACCTGCCATAGCTAGTCTTGTTGAGTGTCGTTGAAGGCGAGGACTCTTGGAGAGCCGTGCTTGATCTCAGCTGGGATGACCGCTTCAGCACCGTAGATGAAGAAGAAAGGAGTTTCCCGAGTAGGCTTTGCAGTCGTGGTGCGGATTGACCAGAGCACTCTTTCGAGGGCGTCCAGCCACCCTTTGGCACATTCCTTCAGCTTCTTCTGGAAGCTCCTTGTCTTAAGCCCATTCAGGACCTCGGCGTTGGCACGCTCAGCTTGTCCGTTTCTTCGAGGTGTGCGATGGAGGCGTAGCATATCTTCGTACCAATGTCAGCACAGTAGGACTTGAAGAGCCCACTTGTGAATTGGCTGCCGTTGTCCGTGATGATGTAGTTGGGGATGCCGAAGCGGAAAACAAAGCCCTTGATGAACTCCACCATGGATCTGGCAGGGATAGACTGTACAGCCTCCACCTCCACCCACTTAGTGAACTTGTCGACGGCGACGTACAGGAACCGGTAGCCCCCGAGCGCTCACGGGAACGGCCCGAAGATGTCCCGCCCCCAGACCGCGAACGGCCATGAGAGTGGAATGGTTTGAATCCCTTGTGCCGGTTGATGAATCTGCTTGGCGTGGATTTGGCATGCTTCATAGGATTTGACGATCTCGATAGCATCGTCGAGGGCCGTGGGCTAGTAGAAGCCGCTGCAGAACGCCTTCCCGGCAAGAGTTCCCGAGGAAGAGTGGTGGTTGCACTTAATCTCCAGCGTGAATGTCGTTGATGAGCTTCTTTCCCTCCTGGAGGGGGATGCAGTGAAGGGCGACCCCGTTGGGGCCCTGTAGCAGAGCTCCCCGTCGATGAGGCAGTTGTTCTTGGCGCGCCGTACCAGGATTTCTGCTGCCGCGTCATCGTCCTCTGGAGGGAGGCCTCCCTTGAGGTAGTCCCGGAACTTGTCGATCCACCCCGCCTCCTGGGGAGTGATGGTCACGACAAGACGGTTGCCAGAAGGCGGGCAGCAGTCTGGTGCCCCAGTGGTAGGTGGAGGTGGGAGATCCTCGGTGAAGTCCTTGGGAGGCGTGGACAACGGCCTGACGGAGGGTTGGAACAGCCTCTCCTCGAAGACACCTGGGCACTGAGCTTCTCCGCGAGACGCCCGCCTAGTGATCTCATCAGCTTTCTTGATGTGCGAAGGTTAACGCTAACCCGAGGAAGTGCTTTTCCATGCATCGCACCTCCTCGAGGTAGGCTATCATGTGCTCGTCTTTTGGCTTGTAGACCTTGTTGGAGAAGTGGACGCGGAGCTGGGAGTCTCCCTGCACGGTGAGGCGCTTGACACCGAGGGCTGCCGCGGCCCTCAGACTGGCAAGCATGCCCTCGTATTTGGCGATGTTGTTGGAGCACTTGTCAGTGCCCCTGAAGTAGAGCTAGACCGCGTAGCGCAGCTTGTCACCCTTGGTGGAGATAAGTATGGCTACAGATCCAGCCCCGTGCTCATTGAAGGCACCGTCAAAGGTCATGGACCAGAGCCCCGCGCTGAGCTTACCCGGCAGCTGGGTTTCCTCCTTCGCTTCCCCGTCAACGGGGGATGCATCGGTCCATTCTGCGGTGAACTTGGCGAGGGCTCCGCTCTTATTGGTGGGTGTGGTGTCGAACGTGAGTTCGAAGGGCTGTAGCTCGATTGCCCATTCCGCTACTCGCGCCGTCGCGTTGGGGTTGCACAGCACGGTCTCCAGCGGGTATTTAGTGACGACCCTGATCGGATGTGCCTGGAAGTAGGGTCGAAGCTTCCGCGATGCTATGAAGAGCGTTTAGGGGAGCTTATGCTGCTGGGTGTACCGCTCGCAAGCGTCACGCAACACCGTGCTGACGAAGTAGACTGGGTGCTGCACGAACCGGGAGGCCAAGGTTTCTTCGCAAGGGTCGGCTTCCCGGAAGGTCCCTCGAGGTCATCCGGCTGGGCTGTCTCGTCGCGATCACCCTGCAACATTTCCAGCACATTATCAGCGGACGTACCTTCCTCGGAGAGGTTCTGGGCTTGGGCTTGGACTTGGATGCCTTCTTCTTGAGGGGTGGACCTTCCTGTTCTGCCAATAGGACTGCACTTGCTATGCGCGGAGTGGCCGCCAGGTACAGTAGCAGAGGCTCGCAGGTCCATGGCGCCACCATGACCGGGGGACTGGTGAGGTACCACTTGAGTGCCACAAACGCATCGTCTACTTCTGGGGTCCACTTGAATTCGCCTATCTTCTTCATGAGTTCGAAGTAAGGCAGGGCCTTCTCACCGAGGCGAGCGATGAAACACCCAAGTGCCGCTAGGCACCCCGTGAGGCGCTGAATTTCCTTGAACTTCTGCGGTGGCTTCATCTCCTCGATGGCGCGGATCTTGTCGGGGTTAGCCTCAATGCTGCGGTGCGACACGAGGAATCCCAGGAGCTTGCCTGAAGGTATGCTGAAGACGCACTTGGCGGGGTTGAGCTTGATGCTGACCTTGCAGAGGTTGGTGAAGGTCTCGCGGATGTCCTCAATGAGAGTGTCTCCTACGCGCATTTTGACCACGATTTCGTCGACGTAGGCCTCTGCGTTCCGGCCCATTTTCTCATCGAGTGCCATGCGGATCAGCCTTTCGAAGGTGGCTCCAGCATTCTTGAGACCGAAGTGCATGCCGGTGTATCAATAGATGCCGCACTAGGTGGTGAATACCAACTTCTTTGAATCCTCCTTGGCCATCTTGATCTGGTGATAGCCTGAAAAGGCATCCAGGAAGAACATGAGATCGCACCCGGCGGTGGATTCGACGATCTCGTTTATGCATGGTAGTGGGTATGGATCCTTGGGGCAGGCCTTGTTGAGGTCCGTGAAGTCGATGCAGAGGTGTCCTCCTCCTGCTGGCTTTGGCACAATGACGGGATTGGCCAGCCACTCTGGGTGAGCGACAGACTTGATGATCTGGGCCTTCTTCAGGTATTCCACCTCTTCGACGATGAATTGTTCCTTCCGTGGCACTGGACGCCGCACCTTCTGCTTAACCGGGCGTGCTCCAGGGTACACTGCTAGGTTGTGCTCAATGACCTTCCTGGGTACACCAGTCATATCTGACGACGTTCTTGCGAACATGTCGGAGTTTGCCTGGAGGAAGGTCACGTGCGTGCTTTCCTATTTGTCCGGGAGGTTGGCGCTGATGATGACGGTGAGGCCTGAGTTGCTGGAGTCCAGGGCCACCTTCTTTGTTTTTGTCCTTTCCACCGTGAACTCAAGCTTCCTCTTCCCTGGGGGTGTGACCAGCAACCCCTCGGCGAGGGCTATCACAAATGCAAGAGGATTAGCCTCGCGGAGGATCGAGTTAGGAGCCGACTCTTCTCCGTCTTGTGATCCTCCGAGCATCTGTGTGTCTTTGTTGTCAGCAAGATGAGCGAAGGCGGCTGTCTTGAACGTGCACTCTAGAGTGAGTGTGCCGTCCTCCTCGTTGCAGCGGATGGTGATGATGTCACCGCCAACCCCGGCATCTTGAGGATGTTGTAGGCGTGGTGAGTTGCCGCCATGAACCGCGATAGTGCATGGTAGCCGAGGATGGCGTTGTAAGGTAGGTTGATGTGGGCGACGTCGAAGTCGATGTGCTCGGTGCGGTAGCTCCCTGGGATGCCGAACGTGACGGGGAGCTACACCTGCTCGATGGGAACGGTGGTCCCGTCCGTGACCCCAGAGAATGGGTTCGTAGCTCTTAGACGGTCGCAAGGCACGCCCAGCTTGTCGAAGGCTTTGACAGAGAGGACGTTCAGGTCCGCACCGCCGTTGATGAGAGTCCAGAACACCTTGGAGCCACATATGATGGGAGAGCCAAACATAGGAAGCGCCCCACCAGGTCTGTGGTTTTGGGATGATCCCAAGAAGTGAAGGCGATGGTCTGCGGCGACCACTTGAGGCGTGGTGCACACCCAGCAGGCACCGCGATAACGACCGCTCGGGGGTGCTGTGTTGGGCCCCGGACTAGCTGTCTGGAACACCCGTTATGCATACACATTCACGATCACATCATCAGTGTGTCGTGAAAGCATAACTGATCTGGTATCAAATACATCATCCATTACAGTAACGTATATAAAGATTACAACAGGTCACATGACCGATACTTACATAAGTGCCGCAATGGCAGGAGATCAACAATCACACAAAGGAAATACTTCAGACGAAAGCGTTCGCATGGCCCAAGTCGTGCCATAACCCTACAGGAAACTGACTGGGAGAACGTGCCTAGCTCGCATAGACGTCGTCGACTCCTTCTTCATCTGTCGATTCCACCAAGTCTGGCCAAGTAAATAGCCAGGGACAAAGCAATGAGTACATTATGAATTGTACTCGCAAACCACCTTAGAGAGAAGTAAAGGATATGCAATTTGGAAGTAGCAAGGATGAAGCACTATTCTAGGGTTAAAAGGAGGGAGAGATAGTTTCTCTCGAGAGTATGACATCTCTATATCTTTGTTGAAAACCTTTCTGAAAACAAGTTTCTTTTGAAGACTAATAGGTAAGGGTGACCCATTTTCATTTCCGGCCATCTCATATGGCCAAAACAACTTTTCTAACTTTCCACCGTACCTCCTAGGTACTTTTCCACCAGTCCCACTGGCATAAATTTCCCGAAATAATAATATTTGAAAACACTTTGAAAAAACAAAAACTTTCCTCTAATGCCACGTACCGCCATTCCCATGTCCATAACCGCGGACACGGCTATTCGAATAGATTTACGCTTTGCAGAGGTTGTACACTTTCCCCAAAAGATCCGAATACTCATGGTGTGGGCATCATCCCTGCATAATAACATATGCCACGACGAGTACCCGATCGTAGTTTTTCGCCTGCTCGCCTTAGCCTAAGGCAGCCGACTAGAGTGGTACCTCCCAACACCAGGTGAGGGGTCGTTTACCTAGGAGTAGCAAGTTCCCCGACCAGCTCAACCCTCCGGAATGCCGCGACCAACTGCGGGGCATTATTCAATGGGAGCTCATGGTTGTACCCCTGCCATCAACACACAATGGAAAGGCGTTCCCAGTTCGTCGGGAAGGCCACGGTCGATAGGTGTCCATGCTCGGACTACCCCTTACATTTGCAGGACCCAAACCAAGGCGAGACAAACTACTACGCTACGCCCCGTCCCACTAAAGGGTAATGTGGTTGTACTGGCTAGATCCGGTTTCGTACTATGGTCACCAAGGTTTTTCGAAAACAACTTTTCATCTCCATTTGCCTCCAGCAATATTTTTCATAAACCTTTTTTTCTTTCATAAAAACCACACTTGGGCAGGACTACCCCATTCCAAGGTTTTCTAGAAAAACCTCTTTGCTTGAAAACAATTTTCACAAATATTTTTCCAGGGATCCCAACCTATAGTCCAATTTCTCTTTGAAAAGAGGCGACAAGGGTGATAAGGTGGTAAGCACCATATCACTAATAGAGGTGTGATCAGTAGGTACCAACGAGGGCTGCACCCTAGAGGTGGATCGATAAAATTCCGGGTGGTGCTAACCACCGACATAATAAGTAAAAGACATGCACTTTATAAAACCTATAATAATGCAAGAGCAAGGTATATAGGACCAGAGATGCATCAAGAGGTGGCTTGCCTTGGTTGGCTATTTGTCCCTGGACTCCTTCTTCACGAACCTCTGCTTTTCCTTCCTCTTCGAGATCCTCACCAAGGTCAACTCCTTCTCCGATAACGTTCACATTCTAACGTCGCAAGATAAAAGAGAAGGCAATCAATCCCTAGCCGTAGCATGAAATCACACAAACAAACAACACACAGCAGCAAACCCCTAAATCAGAGACACTAAACACATCAATTAAAAAGTACCGAGGGAAATAGGGGGGCTCTATTATAAAGGAACTAGTTCTATCGTTACTAGAAAAGATCTTACCAACATATATTGGATAAAAAGGTTATACCTATCATCAAAACCTAATCTACACAATCTCAGGAGGCTAATGACCTTTGGAAACCACCAGTCTAGGTTTGGTGCCAAGGTTCATTTAAAAGCATTTTAAACAAAAACAACACAATTTCCCTATGAGTAAAATAAGCACTAGCATCTATTTAACAAGCCACTCCAGAATAATGCACACAAAAATTGGGTAAAATCACAGAGAGTAAAGCTTGACTTTATGAAAGTACAGAAATTGGATTCACTCAATTTGGGTTTTTAAAACAACAGATATGATTTTTATAAAGCCAGAAATGACTTAGGGGCCAAATAAATGGCCTAAATCTTTCTGTGGCTCACAAAAATACATGCATCCCCTCTACTGGAAGCTATCAACATTTAGAACACACATGCACAGGAATCACACACAAATAAGTTTTCAAATATTTTTAAAGATTTAAACAAAACATAAACTAGGTCAATACAATTTCTAAGCACACAAGTATCAGAGTAGATAAAATCATTAACAAACATACCCACAGATAGCAACTGAAAAATGTGATGCACTAAAATTGGTTTGGCATTTTCTGAGCTATAAAATAATTATCACAATTTATATACTAAAAAGGTACCCTGTTTTGGTTATATATTTCCCAGAAATAAAATATACGTCACAAAAATATTTCCTCTGACCTAGACATACCCTAGCATTATATCTACCAGGGACACTTGGGGTTTCTGCAAAAAACCTTTTTATTTTTCAAACCAAAAATCATGGAAGGTCCTTCTGGTTAGATATAGTTTCATAAACCAAGCACAATCTATGAATCTCCTCCTAGTCTATGACATACCAAAATGTAGCTAGTCACTAACACAATCCAGTAAAATCTGTTTCACACCAAAATGATTTACCTAACTCTCAAAAATAAATAAACACCCAGAGGCATCATTTCTCAAGATTAATTATCAGAAAACAAATGCAGCAGGAAATCCTATGCATGCAACTTGAGTTGCTTAAGAATTTGTTTAAAAACAAGTGAAATTTTACTTTAAGCAATTTGGATGAAAAATGAATTTTTAAACGAACTATACCTAGACTAAGGCTAGCAGTATCAATATTTCACAGAAACGAAAAGGAGAGGTCCAGGCCAAATCGGCCGGACCTGGGCCGTGTAGCACGAGGCGGCCCACGGCAACCGCGAGTGTGCGCGGGAGGCAGTGGCGGCTCAAACGGCCCAGGCGGGGCCCGCCGGTCCTGCGCCCATGCAGGGCCAGGCTTGCATGCGGCCGCAAATACTGGGTCCGACGATCCATGTCGCTCCCGTCGATGACAACCAGCGAGTGGCGCCGCGGCCGAGTTTCTAGCGACGGAGGGAGTCGAGCAGGGAAGAGGAGAAGCGGAAAGACTCCCCGAGGGGCACATGGGTGGTTGAGGCGACATGGGTGACGATGCGGAGCGGCGCTGCTGCATGGCATGGCCGGCGAGACGTGCATGCACTACATCGATGAGGACGGAGGTGGGTCAAAGCTCACCGCGGATTGCTCGGGGGCGCAGCAGGGAGAACGAGGAGGGGTATCAGCTGTCAGGGAGAGCAGGGGCACACACGCGCATGCTGACGAGCGCCCGGACGTCGACGTGGACAGCGACCCGATTGACGGCGCCGCGGAAGAACTCGATGACGCCGGCGTCTCCCGATGCTCCTGGCATTTCCCTGGCAAGGAAACGTGGGACATGTACGATGGAGGTGAGAGTGTTGTGTTAGGTGAAACAGAGAGAAGGAAGGGAAGGACGACATCCATCATGATGCCCACGGCTGTGCGGTTGCTTCTCGCTGGGCAAGTGATACGTCTCAAACGTATCTATAATTTCTTATGTTCCATGCTACTTTTATGACAATACTTGAATGTTTTATACATACTTTACATCATTATTATACATTTTCCGGCACTAACCTATTAACAAGATGCCGAAGCGCCAGTTGCTGTTTTCTGCTGTTCTCGGAATTGGACGAAATCAACGCCCAGGGTCCTATTTTTCCACGAAGCTTCCAGAAGACCGAGGGGGAAGGAAGTGGGGCCACGGGCGCCGCCACACTAGGGCGGCGCGGCTAGGGGGGCACGCGGCCCTAGCATGTGGGGCCCCGTGACCCCTCCGACTCCGCCCTTCCGCCTACTTAAAGCCCGTCGCGAAAGTACCGAGAGCCACGATACGGAAAACCTTCCAGACGCCGCCACCGCCAATCCCATCTCGGGGGATTCAGATCGCCTCCGGCACCCGAGAGGGGAATCATCACCGGAGGGGCTCTACATCATCATGCCCACCTCCGGATTGATGCGTGAGTAGTTCATCCTTGGACTATGGGTCCATAGCAGTAGCTAGATGGTTGTCTTCTCCGCTTGTGCTATCATTGTTTAGATCTTGTGAGCTGCCTAACATGATCAAGATCATCTATTTGTAATGTTACATGTTGTGTTTGGTGGGATCCGGTGAATCTAGAATATTATGTCAAGTTGATTATCAATCTATCATATATGTGTTGTTTATGTTCTTGCATGCTCTCCGTTGCTAGTAGAGGCTCTGGCCAAGTTGATACTTGTGACTCCAAGAGGGAGTATTTATGCTCGATAGTGTGTTCATGCCTCCATTTAATCTGGGAGAGTGACAGAAAGTTCTAAGGTTGTGGATGTGCTGTTGCTACTAGGGATAAAACATCGATGCTTTGTCTAAGGATATTTGTGTTGATTACATTACGCACCATACTTAATGCAATTATCTGTTGTTTACAACTTAAGGGTGCGGATGCTAACCCGAAGGTGGATTATTTAGGCATAGATGCATGCTGGATAGCGGTCTATGTACTTTGTCGTAATGCCTGATTAAATCTCATAGTAATCATAGGTGATATGTATTGAATCTTTATTTGTCAATTGCCCACCTGTAATTTGTTCACCCAGCATGCTAGTTATCTTATTGGAGAGACACCACTAGTGAACTGTGGACCCCGGTCCATTCTTTTACATCTGAATACATTCTACTGCAATCGTTCTTCTTACTGTTCTTTGCAAACAAACACCATCTTCCACTCGATACGTTTAATCCTTTGTTTTCAGCAAGCGGTGAGATTGACAACCTCATGTTACGTTGGGGCAAAGTATCTTGATTGTGTTGTGCAGGTTCCACGTTGGCGCCGGTTTCACTGGTGTTGCGCCGCACTACACTTCTCCACCAACAACCTTCACGTGCTTCTTGGCTCCTACTGGTTCGATAACCTTGGTTTCATACTGAGGGAAACTTGCTTCTATACGCATCATACCTTCCACTTGGGGTTCCCAACGGACGTGTGCTTCGCGCGTATCAGCAAGAACCGTGATGAAATGAAGGAGGTCTAGATCTCGCGCTCTAGGATGGATATGGAGTGGAGAGGGAAGTGTGGAGAGTCACGGGGAAGGCTTAAGAATGAGAAGAGGGGGAGTGGAGCGGGAACGCGTTTCCCATCCGGGTGACGTGGTCACCGCCACTACGGGAAAAATAGGAGCCGCCATGCAGCCTTTCTTTGCCGTGTGCCCCCGTACGGCAAGATTTATTTGTCGTGTGCACAGATAAAAACGCACGGCAAAGATCTTGGCCACGGAAAAGATAGACACGAGCGCACAACAAAGATACGATTCGTGGAAATGACAGAAGAGGCCGCACGACAAAGAAATGTGCAAGGCAACGACGGAACACACCGCACGGCAAAGATTCGGTGCACGGCAAAGGCGTTAGGCATTGCCGTGCCTCACTCTTTGCCGTGCGCGCAGCTGGGTGATACGTCTCCAACGTATCTATAATTTCTTATGTTCCATGCTACTTTTATGACAATACCAACATGTTTTAGTCATACTTTATAATGTTTTTATGCATTTTCCGGAACTAACCTATTAACAAGATGCCGAAGCGCCAATTCCTGTTTTCTGCTATTTTTGGTTTCAGAAATCCTACAAGAAATATGAATTGGACGAAACAAAAGCCCACGGTCTTATTTTCCACGGAGGGTTCCAGAACACCGAAGAGGAGACGGAGAAGGGCCACGAGGCGGCCACCCCATAGGGCGGCGCGACCCCAGCCCTGGCCGCGCCACCATATGGTGTGGGCCCCTCGGGCACCCCCTGCACTGCCCCTTCGCCTACTTAATCCCTCTGCTGCTGTCAAACCCTAGTACCGAGAGCCACGATACGGAAAAAGTTACAGAGACGCCGCTGCTGTCAATCCCATCTCGGGAGATTCGGAGATCGCCTCCGGCACCCTGGGAGAGGGGAATCATCAGGAGGGCTCTACATCACCATGCCCGCCTCCGGACTGATGCGTGAGTAGTTCATCCTTGGACTATGGGTCCATAGCAGTAGCTAGATGGTTGTCTTCTCCTCTTGTGCTATCATGTTTAGATCTTGTGAGCTGCCTATCATGATCAGGATCATCTATTTGTAATGCTACATGTTGTGTTTGTTGGGATCCGATGAATATTGAATACTATGTCAAGTTGATTATTGATCTATCATATATGTGCTGTTTATGTTCTTGCATGCTCTCCGTTGCTAGTAGAGGCTCTGGCCAAGTTGATACTTGTCACTCCAAGAGGGAGTATTTATGCTCGATAGTGGGTTCATGCCTCCATTGAATGGACAGTGACAGAAAGTTCTAAGGTTGTGGATGTGCTGTTGCCACTAGGGATAAAACATCAATGCTTTGTCTAAGGATATTTGTGTTGATTACATTACGCACCATACTTAATGCAATTGTCTGTTGTTTGCAACTTAACACTGGAGGGGGTGCGGATGCTAACCTGAAGGTGGACTTTTTTGGCATAGATGCATGCTGGATGGCGGTCTATGTTCTTTGTCGTAATGCCCTAAGTAAATCTCATAGTAGTCATCATGATATGTATATGAATCTCTATTCTGTCAATTGCCCAACTGTAATTTGTTCACCCAACATGCTATTTATCTTATTGGAGAGACACCTCTAGTGAACTGTGGACCCCGGTCCTTTCTTCTACATCTGAAATACAATCTACTGCAATCCTGTTCTCTGTTGTTTTCTACAAGCAAACATCATTCTCCACACCATACGTTGAATCCTTTGTTTCAGCAAGCCGGTGAGATTGACAACCTCACTGTTAAGTTGGGGCAATGTATTTTGGTTGTGTTGTGCAGGTTCCACGTTGGCGCCGGAATCCCTGGTGTTGCGCCGCACTACACTCCTTCACCAACTCTTTTTCTGGCGCCGTTGCCGGGGAGATCAAGACACGCTGCAAGGGGAGTCTCTCACATCCAATATCTTTACTTTGTTTATTGTCTTGCTTTATTTTATTTCCTGTCTTGTTTGCTTTCTTATATCAAAAACACAAAAAAATTAGTTACTTGTTTTTTACTTTATTTAATTCGGTTTGCTTAGTTTATTTTTATTACTGTTAAAATGAATACTCCTGAAAATACTAAGTTGTGTGATTTCACTAGCACAAATAATAATGATTTTATATGCACTCCTATTGCTCCACCTGCTACTACAGCAGAATTTTATGAAATTAAACCTGCTTTACTAAATCTTGTTATGAGAGAGCAATTTTCTGGTGTTAGTACTGATGATGCTGCTGCCCATCTTAATAATTTTGTTGAACTTTGTGAAATGCAAAAGTATAAGGATATAGATGGTGATATTATAAAACTGAAATTGTTTCCTTTCTCCTTAAGAGGAAGAGCTAAAGATTGGTTGCTATCTTTGCCTAAAAATAGTATTGATTCATGGACTAAATGTAAAGATGCTTTTATTGGAAAATATTATCCTCCTACTAAGATTATATCTTTGAGAAGTAGCATTATGAATTTTAAGCAATTAGATAATGAACATGTTGCCCAAGCATGGGAGAGAATGAAATCTTTGGTAAAGAATTGCCCTACCCATGGACTAACTACTTGGATGATCATCCAAACCTTTTATGCAGGACTGAATTTTTCTTCAAGGAACCTATTAGATTCAGCTGCTGGAGGTACTTTTATGTCCATCACTTTGGGTGCTGCAACAAAGCTTCTTGACGATATGATGATCAATTACTCTGAATGGCATACTGAAAGAACTCCTCAAGGTAAGAAGGTAAATTCTGTTGAAGAAACCTCTTCTTTGAGTGATAAGATTGATGTTATTATGTCTATGCTTGTTAATGGTAGATCTCATGTTGATCCTAATAATGTTCCTTTAGCTTCATTGGTTGCTCAAGAAGAGCATGTTGATGTGAATTTCATTAAGAATAATAATTTCAACAACAATGCTTATAGGAATAATTTTGGTAACAACAACTATAGGCCATATCCTTCGAATAGTGTTAATGGTTATGGTAATTCTTATGGTAATTCTTACAACAATATTAGAAGTGTACCCTCTGGTCTTGAAGTCATGCTTAAAGAATTTATTAGTACACAAACTGCTTTTAATAAATCTGTTGAAGAAAAGCTTGGTAAAATTGATGTTCTTGCTTCTAAGGTTGATAGTCTTGCTGCTGATGCTGATCTTTTAAAATTGAAAGTTATGCCTAATGAAGATAAATATATTAAGTTATTTGCTACAGCAAACGCTATCCAAGTTCAAATTAATGATAATATTAGAATGATGGCTGAATTGCATGCTAGGTGGGAAAGAGAAGAACACGAAAAACTTGCTAAAGAGAATAATGTAGCTAAAGTTTGGACTATTACCACCACTAGTAATTTTGATGCTTCACATGTTGCTAAACCTCCTACTATCAATGGTAAAATAATTGGTTTTGGCAATGTTTCTAATTCTACTGCAAAGCGTCCCAAATTGCCTGAAACTGTTGAAACTGTTTGTGATAAAAGTGCTGAAATTTTTCAGAATGCTGTAGATCATAATGGTTTAGATTTTGATAGTTGTCATATTTCTGAAGTTATTAAGTTCTTACAAAAACTTGCTAGAAGTCCTAATGCTAGTGCTATAAATTTAGCCTTTACAAAACATATTACGAATGCTCTTATTAAAGTAGGGAAGAGAAATTAAAACTTGAAGCTTCTATTCCTAGGAAGTTGGAAGATGGTTGGGAGCCCATCATTAAGATGAAAGTCAATGATTTTGATTGTAATGCTTTATGTGATCTTGGTGCAAGTATTTCTTATGCCTAAGAAACTTTATGATCTGCTTGACTTGCCACCTTTGGAAAATTATTATTTGGATGTTAATCTTGCTGATAATTCTATAAAGAGACCTTTGGGGAGAATTGATAATGTTCATATTACGGTTAACAATAACCTTGTCCCCGTTGATTTTGTTGTTTTGGATATTGAATGCAATGCATCTTGTCCTATTATTTTGGAAAGACCCTTTCTTCGAACTGTTGGTGCTATTATTGATATGAAAGAAAATATTAAGTATCAATTCCCTCTTAAGAAAGGTATGGAACACTTCCCTAGAAAGAGAATGAAGTTGCCTTTTGATTCTATTATTAGAACGAATTATGATGTTGATGCTTCATCTCTCGATGTTACTTGATTTGCACATTCTGCGCCTAGCTGAAAGGCGTTAAAGAAAAGCGATTATGGGAGACAACCCATTGTTTTATTTCTGCAATTTTTGTTTTATATTTGATTCAAGGTGCTTGTTACTACTGTAGCAGTACCTTTGTATCTTTATTTTCATGCATTGTTGTGCCAAGTAAAGTCTCTAATAGATTTGGATTTCTGCGCAGAAAGAGATTTCTTGTCTGTCACGAATTCGGATTTTTCTCTCTGTACAAGAATCAAAAAAATCAGCGAACATTCATGCATGATCCTCAGATATGTACGCAACTTTCACTAGTTTTGAGTTTTTCCATCTGAGCAAGTTAAGTGTCTCAAAAAAATTCTTCTTTACGGACTGTTCTGTTTTGATAGATTCTGCCTTTTATTTCGCATTGCCTCTTTTACTGTGTTTGATTGGATTTATTTTCTACATTAAATTTTAGTAGCCTTGGGTAATGTCCAGAAGTGTTAGGAATGATTGTGTCCTCTCTGAACATGTGAATTTTTATCATGCACTAACCCTCTAATGAGATTGCTTTAAGTTTGGTGTGGAGGAAGTTTTCAAGGGTCAAGAGAGGAGGATGATATGGTATGATCAAGAAGAGTGAAAAGTCTAAGCTTGGGGATGCCCCCGTGGTTCATCCCTGCATATTTCAAGAGGACTCAAGCATCTAAGCTTGGGGATGCCCAGGGCATCCCCTTCTTCATCAACAAACTTATCAGGTCACTTCTAGTGAAACTATATTTTTATTCCGTCACATCTTATGTTCTTTACTTGGAGCGTCTGTTTGTTTTTATTTTTGTTTATGTTTGAATAAATTCGGATCCCATCAATCCTTGTATTGGAGAAAGACACGCTCCGCTTTTTCATATTGAACACTGGTGTTCTTAGCTTTACTTTTATATTCATGGCGAAGTTGAAAGCCGCTTCGTTGATTGCTATTTGGTTGGAAACAGAAAATGCTTCATGTGGTAAATGGTATATTATCTTGAATAATTAGATACTTGGCAATTGTTTTGAGCTCTCAAGTAGATCATGCTTAAGCTCTTGCATCATGTAGTTTAAATCTATTAGTGGAGAACTACTGTAGAGCTTGTTGAATTTTGGTTTGCATGATTGGTCTCTCTAAGGTCTAGATATTTTCTGGTAAAAGTGTTTGAACAACAAGGAAGACAGTGTAGAGTCTTATAATGCTTGTAATATGTTCTTGTGTAAGTTTTTGCTTACCGGTTCATACTTGTGTTTGCTTCAAACAACCTTGCTAGCCAAAGCCTTGTACTGAGAGGAAATGCTTCTCGTGCATCCAAAAACCTTGAGCCAAAACCCATGCCATTTGTGTCCACCATAACTACCTATATGTGGTATTTTTCTGCCATTCCAAAGTAAATTGCTTGCGTGCTACCTTTAAAATTTCATTCCTTTTCTTTGCAATACATAGCTCATGGGAAAGTGGCCTATAAAACTATTGTGGTGATGAATATGTTGCTATGTATCTTAGTTCTTATAAGTTGCTTGTTGAGCGGTAACCATGTTTCTGGGGATGCCATCAACTTTTTTACTTTGTTGAATATCATGTGAGTTGCTATGCATGTTCGTCTTGTCTGAAGTAAGGGAGATTTCTCATGATTAAATGGTTTGAGTATGCATATTGTTAGAGAAGAACATTGGGCCGCCAACCAAAGCCATGTATCATGGTGGAAGTTTCAGCTTGGACATTAATCCTCAGAATCTATTATGAGAATATTATTGTTGTTGAATGCTTTAAGCATTAAAAAGAGGAGTCCATTATTTGTTTTCTATGTTGTCCCGGTATGGATGTCCTCAAGTTGAGATCTATCAAAATCGAGAAATCAAATGCGATTTATCTCCTTGGACCTTTGTACAGGTGGCATAGAGGTACCCCTTTGTGATGCAATGATAATCCATGGAAATCCGAGCTAATTAGGAAAAGGTGCGGGCACTATTGGTATTCGATGCATGAGGCTTGCAACTTATAGGAGGTTTTATGCATAACACATATGAATTATTACTACCGTTGACAAAATTGTTTCCATGTTTTCCTCTGCTTCCCTCTGCGAAGAGCCTTTCTTTTACTTTATGTTGAGTCAGTCTACCTACTTCTTTCTATCTTAGAAGCAAACACTTGTGTGTCACCGATTCTTACATGTTTACTTATTGCACTTGTTATATTACTTTATGTTGCCAATTATCCGTGAGATATACATGTTACAAGTTGAAAGCAATTGCTGAAACTTAATCATCCTTTGTGTTGCTTGAAACCTCTTACTTTGAATCTATTGCTTTATGAGTTAGCTCTTATGCAAGTCTTTTTGATACTTGTCTTGAAAGTACTATTCATGAAAAGTTTTGCTATATGATTCAATTGTTTATTCATTATCTTTTTGTTAGCAAATCATTGCTTTGAATCACTTCATTCATCTCATATGCTTTACAATAATGTTGATCAAGATTATGTTGGTAGCATGTCACTTCAGAAATTATTGTTTTTATCGTTTACCTACTCGAGGCGAGTAGGAACTAAGCTTGAGGATGCTTGATACGTCTCAACGTATCTATAATTTCTTATGTTCCATGCTAGTTTTATGACAATACCAACATGTTTTAGTCATACTTTATAATGTTTTTATGCATTTTCCGAACTAACCTATTAACAAGATGCCGAAGTGCCGTTTTTTTCGCTGTTTTTGGTTTCAGAAATCCTACAGAAAATATTCTCGGAATTGGACGAAACAAAAGCCCACGGTCTTATTTTCCACGGAGGGTTCCGGAACACCGAAGAGGAGACGGAGAAGGGCACGAGGCGGCCACCCCATAGGGCGGCGCGGCCCCAGCCCTGGCCGCGCCGCCATATGGTGTGGCCCCCTCGGGCACCCCCCTACGCTGCCCCTTCACCTACTTAATCCCTCCGTCGCGAAAACCCAAGTACCGAGAGCCACAATACGGAAAAAGTTACAGAGACGCCGCTGCCGTCAATCCCATCTCGGGGATTCTGGAGATCGACTCCGACGCCCTGCCGGAGAGGGGAATCATCACCGGAGGGCTCTACTTCACCATGCCCACCTCCGGACTGATGCGTGAGTAGTTCATCCTTGGACTACGGGTCCATAGCAGTAGCTAGATGGTTGTCTTATCCTCTTGTGCTATCAGGTTTAGATCTTGTGAGCTGACTATCATGATCAGATCATCTATTTGTAATGCTACATGTTGTGTTTGTTGGGATCCGATGAATATTGAATACTATGTCAAGTTGATTATTGATCTATCATATATGTGCTATTTATGTTCTTGCATGCTCTCCTTTGCTAGTAGAGGCTCTGGCCAAGTTGATACTTGTGACTCCAAGAGGGAGTATTTATGCTCGATAGTGGGTTCATGCCTCCATTGAATCTGGGACAGTGATAGAAAGTTCTAAGGTTGTGGATGTGCTGTTGCCACTAGGGATAAAACATCAATTCTTTGTCTAAGGATATTTGTGTTGATTACATTACGCACCATACTTAATGCAATTGTTTGTTGTTTGCAACTTAATAATGGAGGGGGTGCGGATGCTAACCTGAAGGTGGACTTTTTAGGCACAGATGCATGCTGGATGGTGGTCTATGTTCTTTTTCGTAATGCCCTAAGTAAATCTCATAGTAGTCATCATGATATGTATATGAATCTCTATTCTGTCAATTGCCCAACAGTAATTTGTTCACCCAACATGCTATTTATCTTATTGGAGAGACATCACTAGTGAACTGTGGACCCCGGTCCTTTCTTCTATATCTGAAATAAAATCTACTGCAATCACTGTTCTCTGTTGTTTTCTACAAGCAAACGTCATTCTCCACACCATACGTTTAATCCTTTGTTTTGAGCAAGCCGGTGAGATTGACAACCTCACTATTAAGTTGGGGCAAACTATTTTGGTTGTGTTGTGCAGGTTCCACGTTGGCGCCGGAATCCCTGGTGTTGCGCCGCACTACACTCCTTCACCAACAACATTCATGTGGCCTTCATCTCCTACTGGTTCGATAACCTTGGTTTCTTACTGAGGGAAAACTTGCTGATGTACGCATCACACATTCATCTTGGGGTTCCCAACGGACGTGTGCTTTACCGTCACAAGCACTGGGTTGCATGGCAAAGCAACCTTTGCCTAGTGTTTTTAACAAACGCACGGCAAAGAAGCCTTTGCCTAGTGTAAGCGCACGACAAAGATGTAAAAACTGGATTTCTTCTCATCTCAAAAGGTGTGGCGTGGTATAGTTATCAACAAACAAACACTTAGCCCAGTGCAAGGTTGCACACTTTCCCTACTCTGTGTCCAAGGTTCGATTCCCAAACTAGCTAGTTTGGGGATTTTTTTTAGATAAAACATGTTTGGCAGATGGCAAAGAAGTGACCTTTGCCATATGGCGTCGCACGGTAAAGCCTTTGTAACACCCAAACTTTTGCAACCTTGATTAATTGTCCTTAGTGCAAAAATTAGGGGGAACAAAAACTTTTTTTGCAATCGAATTAAGATGAATTGCCATGTTCTATCTGATGATTTGCCTTGATCTGTTTGTTATGATGAATTTCCTTGATATGTTGGGAGATGTATTGTCTTGATTTGCTTGTTGAGTTTTGTCTTGAGCTACCCAAAGAATAACACCTCTAGTGGTTAGACAAACAACTCACCTAATAAAACACATGTGTGGCTTAGGAAAAATTGTTTTCCTCTTTACTACAAAAAACTTTCCACTTATGGCAACATGTTTGTGCCTCCTTAAAATTCATCTTTGTGGTATAACCTAGCTCAAACCATCCTTAATCCAAACTTGGGATCATCTACCTCTTTCTATATCCTCCTCTTATACCCTAGTCAAAACCCCCTCAAAACATCACAATTTTGGCTAAGTCCTAAATCTGTTTTCAGGTTCCATTTTGGAGCCCCTGGATTAAGCTACCCCTTGCCATCCAAGGCAATGCACATGGTCCTGGACCTACCTTGTCATGTGAACTCCCCAACCATGCCTTTTCCTTGAACCAGATCACTCTCATACCCACTTATCCTTGATGGTTTTGAGGCCAAGTCAAAACTCTGTTTTGGCAGGCTTAAAATATTCAAACTTTGGCAGTTGATTCCTAAGCACCCACAATTGTTATTGGTTACCTCAATGCATGGATCTCATCTATGCAACACCCTCTACAACTTCCATGTCTTGCATGTCCCAATCTACGCCTACAATTCTTATCTTCACTTGATCTTCTACCCTACCCACTATTTCAGCACTAGATCACTTGCTCCTCTCTTGTCTTTTGTTTTTCTTTGATCCAAGTTTAATCTCCACAAAACCAAGTGTGGAGATGATTGCTACATTATGTAGCCACCATCTACCCTTGAGATCACTCCTCCCAAAATTAGCTTTCCTTCTCCCTCTCAAAACCCTATTGTTTTCTTCCCTAGTTTTAACCACAAAACCACTTCTAGTTTTATTAAAACTCTTCAAATATTTTCCTCAAATAAAACAAGGAAATGAAATGGGTTTTGTTTATCATCCCATTTCTGCCAAGTATTGATTTTTAAAACATTACTTTCCATTTTTCTTTCCTTTTTAACAAAAGGCTTGTTTATGGTACTTATACCATTTCTTGTTTATTTTAAAATTTGAGAAAAACTCTACCTTATTTGATAAAGAGAGTAGGACTTTTTGAACTCCTATATTCCACCTAGTTTCTCTCAACATTTTCAAATTACCTTTCACTTCAAAATTTTCCATAGCCATAGGAGAGATTCCAACCTTATTTCTTGAGCCATACTATTTTAATAACCTTTATGCACCAACTATACCTCTATATTAACACCTAATAATGTTTATGCATTATTGCATGTGATCATGCTCACACCTCCTCTTCTCTCTCTTTATCCATGTTTGAATATCACATATTTCAACTCTCCACTTCCTTCTACCTTGATCAAATTATCACTACCCTTGCCATCATTAGTAACATCACCTAGGATATTTCCTTAGTACATTTGGGCAATGTGCATGACCCTCTAGGTTTGACACTAGAGGAGAGCCAGCCATGTTGATCATGATCTTGTACCATGCACCCTCCCTTATCTCTCTCTTTAAAAGTATGACCCCTCCACACAAAACCAACGAGCATCCAGCCCTCACACCACCCCAGGACGTGATGAGAGCCCCCCTACCTAGCCCTAGCCTTCTCTTTCCCTTCCCAATGCTATGAATGGCATAGGCCTTGACCCAAACGCTCTAGACCTACACCCCTGCGCCCATATCCTTGTCTTGCACCTCTCCCTGGATTCCTCGAGACGTGTGGTGCTATTTCCCCGAGCCCCAATGCTCCCCTTCATCAAAACCGAGCATGCCAACTTTTTAGCCACCTCAATCTTGGTCAAGAAGGAAGCAGGCACCGCAGCTCCCTAGGCTGCGCCACGAAGGCTCCCTGGCACACCTCTACCCAATTGGCATGGTCCCGAGGTGAGACCAGCCCCGCAGCATCTAACCCGTGATCGCCAAAAACATGGTCACCCCGTTCTGGCCATGCCTGCGCGTTCCCAACCATCGTCGCCTCTCCCATAGAATCCTTTGACATAGGCCTGCAAGGCACCGTGCTTAGGCCCCAATACAATGATCATCTCTCCCCCGCGTGACCTCTTCTTCCGTCTGACGTATCGAACACTTGAGGCCCGCGCAATCACCACCTCGTTTCAGGAGACTCAGTCCACGAATCTTCTCGTTCTCGGTGGCACTAGATCCGCCTCTAGATGCCCTACTCAATTGTTGTTGAAACCCAATCGCATGCGTGCACCACCGCCGTGAACCGGGTCCTCGGGCTCCCGCCCCGGGCCCGCAAAGCCTCCGCCGCACGATGCTTCCCGTCCCTGTACCATCCTCGCCAGTTTCCCAGCTCCCACAACCACGTACATACGAGCCGATCGGCTCTCTGTCCTGTCGGCTCACGGAGATTCTTATCCGAGGTGGTCCCGAACATATGGTGGTCCTGTGCATATGAGATCCACGACGATCTGGGGTTTTCACCGCATAATCGGATCATCCTACTCACGATTGGGCCTCGCGCTCACGAACGGTAAACGTAAGCCAGCCCTAGACAAGGCCTAAAAACCAACACTAGGTTGATCCTCGGAACGTCTGTCTAGGGGCAGCAAACTACACCCTGCATGCCTGGATCCTCCAACCCTTTCTAAGGCCTAACTATTGCAGATATTAAACTAATCCTTGATGAATCAAGGAGCGACCGTAACGGATCAGATCTACTAAATAACGATCAAGCGGGGTGCCGCCCCTGCACCCATGATGAGGTACAAGGACGGCTAGATGCGCAAGGGTTGCACTACGTAAGCATATGATGCTGAGAACAATGCTAACCCTAACGCATCTACGATAACTACGTTGCTCGCCATCAAAAGGCTTCAGTGCGAGCAACGCATGAACAACTAGGCGGCTGCTGCCTAGATCGCGAGATGCGATCTAGGCAGCATGGTGCTTACCGGAGGAACCCTCGAGACGAAGGAGTTGGCGATGCGCCGAGATTGGTTTGTGTTGAACGTTGGTTGTTGTTTATTCCATAAACCCTAGGTACATATTTATAGTCCAGCGGACTTTCTAATGTGGGCGTGCACTAAACCGTGCATAAACTCTAATTTCTAAACTAAGATGCGATCTAATATGTTACAGATACACGGGCGGTTCAGCCAAACTTGGTAAACCAGGCCGATTCACGTATTTCTTCCACGTACAATCTTCACGTCCATCTTGATCGCGGCCCACCTCTGACTTGGTCAAATTCTGGTGATAACACATGCCCCCCTGGTTTTGGAAATGATATTTCCAAAATCATTACGCTTTTCCTTCGTCGGGTCATGTCGTGGCAGAGCAGAACCGTCGCAGAGTTCTTCATCATGATAACTTGCCTCCTCAACTTCTCTGCACGATTTGACAGTTCTGGCACCACCTCCTCGGGAACTGCTGTGGCATTGAATTTTTACTATGCTCCTTTTTATTTAACCGCAGCAAACAGTCTTCTTCCTTATCCCCTTCGTACTAGCCTTCAAAAAACCCTTCTCTGCCACCATGTCTTCACCTTCCTCTTCTTCCTCCTCATCGGGTCTTTCCTACGTGTCCTCTCCCATCCGAGAGTCGACGCCCTCGTGGGGCACGCAGGCGGCGATATCTCGCCCCAACGAAGTGGGACAAAGAGGACCATGACTCCCTTGTCTGGTCCGAGGATGACAAATCCTTGACCGGCGGTGAGAGTGACCTCCGCTTCCTCGCCGTAGGTGAACCGGAGGAGGAGAGCGACGACGACAACTTCTCCTGTGACTTCACCTCTTCCGGGGAGGAAGGGGAGCAGGAGAGGAGGAGGAGAACGACGATGAGAGCTCCTCCGACGAGCCGCCGCCAGCGGTTCTGCCCTTGGCCGGCAATCTTAGCGACCTCGGCGGCGAGGACGACGGAGAAGATGAAGACGACGAGGCCCGATCGCGGCCATTGGAGCGGCACGAGCCCGCCGGGAGCAGCGCCGACGGCGAGGACGAAGGCGACGACGAGGGCAGTGATGGCCCGTAGATTAGGACCTCTAGAATAGGACCAGCAGTAGCAGATGGCAATATATCCCCTCATATTTCCTTTTGAGAGCAACTAGCTTTTTATGTAAGAAATCTCGCCTATCAATGAAGAACTTTTTTCCCCCAATTTGATTTTGCCGATTTCTTACGAGCTTAATTGAGCCGATTCCCTCTCTACTGTCCTTGCCGATTCGCCCCCTCTGCTAATGCGTAATGAGCCGATAGCACCGCATCGGTCCTTCGAAATTCGCCCTTCCCTTCTTCAACTGATGATTTTCTAAATCTGGCAGAAAATGCAGGATCTTCAGGAAAACCTTTGAACTTTTCCAACCAAACCCAATAATCCTCTTCAGCACTCATCATTTGTGACGAAGGTTTGCAATGAAGGATCAGCCGATGGCATCCCAATCGGTTCTTTAAACAGAGCAGAACAAAATATCCACCAGGCCTGCTGCCCCCCGAGTCTGGGCCAAGGCAAAAACAGCAACGAAGTCGAGTAACTTAGTTGAATTAGCCTAGGCTTGCTCATGTAGAGCCAGCCGATTTGCATAGAAATCGGCTTGTAGAGAACCTTTAAGGTGGGCTGCCCCCCGAGTTTCTTCAGGCCGCTCCTAGCGCCCTGCTGGTCAGATCGGCTCCTTTCCTTTGGCGATCCATTCTCGACCTGATCTGCACGTCCGGACTGCTCTTGAAGAGGGGAACCAAGCCCTTAAATCACTCCATTGAGGGGTTCTTCCATGAAAAACCCCCTTCGTGCTTCATTGGTCCTCTGGTCGTAACATTGATTGATCGTGCATTGCTTCTTAATTCTGAAGTCGATGCCCTTGCATCGGCTGTGAAATGTTTAAAAATTTTAGGCCGATTTGTGTATTGGCCTCCATACTTAGTATTATCTCATATCCTCATGTTTTATCCATCTAGGTGCCCCCCGAGCCGATTCTGTCAAGAGAATTGATGGTATCGGCTCTTTTAGGTAGTCCCTGTTGGGTCAAACGTTGATCCCAGACCAAATGGATGGTGAGGATAATTTTGGCCGATTGCTGGAATCGGCCTCCACGTTGCTTGCTTAGTGAAGGTTTTGTAATATCCTTCATCGTTTCGGAGGGCCGATCGCAAGGATCGGCCTCGCCATGTTGCTTATCGACGTAGTCTTGCTACTCGTCCATGTCGGCGGATAACACCAGCCCAATCTCTGACCTTAGCACGTTGGTGCGCTTGCTGTTGTCCACCTTGGGTGCAACGTGTGATCGTGGAGGTCTACACCCCGCCGGGCGAACGAGCACCATGTTCGTGCCAGCCGATGTTTCATCATCGGCTCTCTTTGCTTGGGGCGCCACTCTTTTCTTTGCGGCAGTCCCTCCTCATCCGGGTCCTCGGACTTTCGCGGCCAGATCAGGTCGCGCCTTCCTCAGCCATGCAAGTACATCCTTTCGGCTTCCTCTAGACCGCGCAATCGCTGAACCCTGCGCTTTGTGAATGGCTGAGACCGTCAGGGCACCACCTTGGACGGTGGCACCTGTCTTCTTCGTATTCCCCTTCGTCTTCGAATCCTCGAGATCTTCCAACGAGGGGTCTGCACGTCTGTCTGCGGTGGGAGAGGCCCTAAGCGCTGAACAGACACGTTGGCTGTCTCCTTCTTTTCCCGGTTGTTCTGGGCAGTTGCCGATTGTTGGTAATCGGCTCATTCCTGAATCCCAGCAGTGTCGAAGAAGGGGCAGGTGCCAATGCCTGTCCGTATCGTCCTGCTCCCTGCCGTGGCGCTCCTGCCGCTCCTCATCATGATTATGCCGGCGATGCCTTCCGTCGTTTCTGGTCAGACGACCTCTTTCATCATTGTCGTTGTATCGCCGGCGTTGGTCATATCGACTAACATACTTGTTGAGGAGGTGATCAGAGAGGGGTCGTTATCTTATGTTCTTCACTTCCCCCTCTGTGACGTAGCGCTTGCCATCTTGACGGAGCCGATCGCATGGAGCGGCCTCCTCAGTGTCCTTGCTCTGAAAGCAGCTGTCCTCATCCCCGTCCTTCTCAGAGCGGTGTCCAAGCTCTACCATGCTGATGTTGGCTGAGAAATCAGGCTGGCACCCTCCAAGGTGGGTAAACTCCACCATGTTGACGGCGGGGAAGGGGTGTGTGTCGACCTTCATGGCATACTGGTTAAAAATTAGTCGCCCATTTTCTATCGCCACTTGGATCTGCTGACGCCACACCCTGCAGTCGTTGGTGGTGTGGGTGAACGTGTTATGCCACTTGCAGTATGGCTTTCCGTTCAGCTCTTGCACCGTAGGAAACTTGTGGCCTTCGGGTATCTTTATGTGCTTCTCCGCGAGTAAGAGGTCGAAAATCTGCTCGGTTTTCGTCACGTCGAAGTCGAACCCTCTTGGAGGCCCTGGTGGCTTTACCCATTTGCAGTTACGGGCCTGCGGCTCCGAGTCCACTCAGCTACTGCGACCTCTCGTTCTCCCGTAGGACCTTCATCTTCGCCTGCGTCAACCATGGTAACCACGCGCTTGAATTTATCTTGGTAGACATCCGGGTGGCGTTGTTCATACGCTGACAACTTCTGCACCATGTGTGCTAACGAAGGATAGTCCGCCTGGGAGGCCACTTCCTTGATCGATGATGATAGACCCACCACCGCCAACTCATTGCTTCTTTTCGCTTACGTGAACCGAATAGCATCGGTTCCTAACGGTCCTGAAGCGCTGGATGTATTCTGACACCGTTTCTCCGCGCTTCTGTCGTACTTGTGCTAGATCGGCAATGCCAGCCTCGGAAGCCTCGAGTGATATTGCTCATGGAACCGTTCTTCCAGCTGCTTCCAGGTCTGGATTGAGTTCGGTGGCAGCGACGGTACCATAAAGCCGATCCTGTGAGGGGAGCGAGAAGTACCTCACGCGCAGCTCGTCACGCTGAGATCATGCCCCTGCGCCAAATATCGGCTCACATGCTCGATGGAGCTGGAGCCATCTGATCCGCTGAACTTTGTGAAGTCCGGGAGCCGATATTTGGGTGGTAGCGGGATCAATTCGTACTCGTTGGGGTACGGCTTGGTATAGCCGATCGCCTTTCTTTTCGGCATCATGCGAACTGATCTTTCAGGATCGTACAAATTTGATCCGCGGTGATGGCTGCGGTGCCGAACCCGAAGATTCGTCGGAGTGGCGTTAACCAGCCATGCTCGTTTCTCGGTTCGAGCCTGCAGGAGCTGGGCTCGGGAGTTTTGTCGGGGTGGCGTATTTAGCTAGCCACGTTTGCTTCTCGGGTCTGTCTCCGACGTTCCTCCTGTTGCCCCAGAAGTCCCCGCTATAGCGACCTGGTTCGAGGGTGCCCAGGTGCTGCAGCTGGCACGTATGCGCATGCGTATCCGTGCGGGATCTCCTTGGGCGCGTCCTGTAGAAATTGGTAATCACCGGGGTCACCACCAATCTTGTAGACGACATAGGCCGATGAGTTCGGCGCTTCGGGCGCTGCCAACGCGAACGGCAGCGGTGGACGGGACTGGAGTAGCAACTCCCCTTGATGAGTCCCTAGGGCTGGTCCTGACGGAGAGTACCGATGGCTCATGATCTCCGGATCACGCGAAGCGACGCGCTCCAACGTGTTCACCAGGCTCTCGGAATGGCGGTGTAGCGAATGAGCCACCATGAAGTTTATCTCCTGACGCAGCGACCTGGTGCGTTCTTCGGGGTGGACAGGTCCACTCCATCAAGCGCGCCTTCAGGTGTGAACCCCTTCCATCGATGCCGTGGGAGCGGGTCCGTGGAAAGAGCCGATTAGGTCGGCTTCGGGCGGACTTGATCTCGTCGTACTTCTTCTTGAGCTCGCCGGTGAGCTCCCGTACGTGACCGGTTTCTTCTGCCACTTCTGATGAAGATGGCATGGTGTTCGATGTTGAAGATTGTCCCACCGGGCGTGCCGAATGTGTTGACGTCGAAACCCACCGGCGGGCAGTGACTGGTCAACACCGTAGAGCCGGGAACGACTAGGGCTGCGGGTGGCCCCAGTCCCTCAGAGCGACGGCCCGCAAAGCCTCCTGGTCGCGCGCCGATGCGGGTCGCAAGGGCGTGCCACCTGACCTATACCTGGTCAGGAAGGTGTGGATGATGCCTCGCTTAGTTTCTGCGGGGCACACACGTACACGTTAAATACGAGCCTCGATCTCTCGGGTTGTCCTGTGAATCGGCTCACGGAGCCGATTCACCCATGATTCGTCCGAGGTGGCCGAATATATGGTGGTCCTGCTTGATCATGATAAAGCATATGAGATCCACGACGATCTGGGGTTTTCACCGCATAATCGGATCATCCTACTCACGATTGGGCCTCGCGCTCACGCACGGTAAACGTAAGCCAGCCCTAGACAAGGCCTAAAAACCAACACTAGGTTGATCCTCGGAACGTCCTGTCTAGGGGCAGCAAACTACACCTGCATGCCGCTGGATCCTCCAACCCTTTGTAAGCCCTATTGCAGATATTAAACTAATCCTTGATGAATCAAGGAGCGACCGTAACGGATCAGATCTACTAAATAACAAGCGGGGTGCCGCCCTGCACCCATGATGAGGTACAAGGACGGCTAGATGCGCAAGGGTTGCACTACGTAAGCATATGATGCTGAGAACAATGCTAACCCTAACGCATCTACGATAAATACGTTGCTCGCCATCAAAAAGGCTTCAGTACGAGCAACGCATGAACAACAAGGCAGGCTCGTGCTGCCTAGATCGCGAGATGCGATCTAGGCAGCATGGTGCTTACCGGAGGAACCCTCGAGACGAAGGAGTTGGCGATGCGCCGAGATTGGTTTGTGTTGAACGTTGGTTGTTGTTTATTCCATAAACCCTAGGTACATATTTATAGTCCAGCGGACTTTCTAATGTGGGCGTGCACTAAACCGTGCACGAGATAAACTCTAATTTCTAAACTAAGATGCGATCTAATATGTTACAGATACACGGGCGGTTCAGCCCAACTTGGTAAACCAGGCCGATTCACGTATTTCTTCCACGTACAATCTTCACGTCCATCTTGATCGCGGCCCACCTCTGACTTGGTCAAATTCTGGTGATAACATCAATGACACCACTTTCCCGTCCAACCACGCTCGTCCCTGACATGGCTTCGTCGCCCTACACCACGTCCACCGTGAGCCCGTGATCGGCTATAAAACGCCACCCAGCTAGCCAGCTTCTCCATTCTCCTCCTCTCCACTCCACACCCCCTCCCCCACCTTCCCAGACCTCCCACAGAGAGCACTTAGGCACTTCCCTGGCCGCTGCTCGTTGGAGGAGCACCCCCGCCCATGGTAACCGCGAGGTGGCGGTGAAGAGCACGAACGCCCCGGCCCCGTTTCCTCCTCCCTCTCCCTTGCTCGATGCATAGTCTCTACTTCTCGTCCTAAACCCCTCCTCTGCACTGTCCAGGTTCGCCGGAGCCGCCGCCACCGTCATCTTGCCGGGAGGTGCTGCGAGGAGGAGGCGCTTGGAAGAACTGCTGCTGACGCGTGGAGCGTTGCCGAGCCGCCCCGGATCCGCCCCAGGTCGCCGCCACCCTGCCCAGCCCCGCCGTCGACCACCGCCGGCCGCCGACTCCCGCCCTTCTCTGCATCGCCGCACACGCGTGCGTCTGCATGGTCGAGGACGGAGACGATCCCGACCCGATCGTGCACTGCATGGGCTGCATGGCCACGTCGGCCACAGGCCTGGCCCGCCTGGGCCCTCCTCTCCCTTTCTTTTTATTTTGTTTCTCACCGCCACCTGGGTAATCTCCTGGGCCGGCCCAGTTTTTCAAACTCGCGCGGCCCAGACGTTCCCGCCCATTTTGGGTTTCGAAATTTGCTGTTAAATTATGTTGAAACCAGTAGCACTGTTTTGAGTATAACTCGAGATCCAAAAACCAAAATCGAGTGAAACCAATTGAATTAGTTCACAAATTCAAATATCTTTCCAATTCCATTGGTCCCATATTTTTAGGATTTTTGTACGATATTTGGTGAATTAAACTTGTTCTATGTGTACTGCAGAATCTAGCTAATTCCTAAAATTGTAGGATTAATAATTTTGGGTGAATCCAATTGGGTTAGTCTTGTTTTAGTACTGGCCATCTAGGAAAAATATTGTTAGTCTCTAATCATGCATATTTGTTACTGTTAGCAATATGTGTGTGTCACATGAATTGTTGAACCAAAACTTTTTGTTCATTTAAAATCTTTGACCTTCTTTTTTTAATAAAAATGGTCAACCTATGTTTCTTTCTTGCAAACTTACACCAAGTTTTTATTGTTTTCTTAAGATTTCAAATGTTGGGGGTATATGGTTTACTTCCTATTTTTGGTGTAGTGTTTTGTTAACAAAATAAAAGAGAGAAATATTTTCTACCTCTTAAAAAAATGTTTGAAAATAAAAGATGAATGCTTTTGATGCAAAACCAATGCACTTGTGTTTTTTGTGGTGTTATCTACCAAGGTATTTTTAGTTTAGGCCTTGGTGATAGCCAAGAGGGGCAATGGTGAAATTGTGATGTTCTCTTGCTTTTATTGAGTGGAATAAATGGGTTTTTCTTAAAATAAAATTTAAAGTTGAATTGTGATCCTTAGTATGTTAGCTCTTAGTAGAGTGGTTAGCTATTGATTGTTGATTGTTGAATGTTGTTTTCGTGGTGCCAATGTGTTGATTGTGTTCCTTTTATGTTTTCTGGCGATAGATGCGAACAATTCCGGAGAATAAGGAGAAGTGGTTCGGACGAGGATTTTATCTATATTGTTGGAATTCTTATTTGATGGAGTTGAAGAAGTCCAGGGACAAATAAGCCAAGGCAAGCCATCTTTTGATCTCTTGCTATCTATCCTCTTTGTTGTGTTCATTGCTCCATTTTTATGCTTTGCCTTTGTTATCTCGTGTTAGATTTTGAACCTCTTTCTTTGCATGCTTACCCCCAAGCATGTGAACACTTGTTGATGGTGTGCATGCTTCCTTTTGCATGTATGCCCTCATGACCTTGTTGTATTTCCCATACTCATGTTGCTCTTAAGCATGCTTAGCCTAAGTGTGCATGATCACCTTGACACTTTTTGTCCTCACCAGTGGTGAGATGGCTAGCATCATACCCCCTTGATAATCAAGTACACTACAATAAAACTCTTAGGTTGGGAACCCGCTAAGGTTTATGCTTTAGAAAAAGTTTTGAAAGCCTTGGGAAGATGAAGTCTTGCCCATGTGTAACTTTTATATGAAAGGTTTAAAAAGGAAGTAACTTTGTGGATATGATGGAAAGGCTATAAAGGTTACTTGGTTTTTGGTAAAATAACACATGGTTCTATGTATTCGCCCGAAACAACCAACCCGCGCAACCACATCTACTCCAACATGGGCACGGAGCTTAGCTTGACGTTTGTTCTTCTTAGCATGAGGCACCGCACAACTATACAAGGGTACAGTTACCCCCGAGTCTGGGTTGTCATTGTTCGGACAATAGTATAACGGGATGCCTTCGAGGCTACCCGTCCAGAAGACACTATGGGTCTCCTGGCTTGGCGGTGGAGGAGGAGGTGAGCTGCCACGGTGCCGGGGAGGTACATACTCCATAGGGTAGGACCTCTTGCTAAGTCGAATGGGCGAAAGGTTATGTTCGGGTATCCGTCGTGGCATATGTTGTTATGCATGTGTCAGATGGTGATCGATGTGTCTCTTCCCATCTCTGCATGGATTTGGATCCAAGGAGAGGAGCTGCAACATTTCCTTTCCAAGCTTTTGTCTAAAGCATGCATCGGCCTTCCAAGATTCTCTCTCTCTTTCTCACATATCTCCAAGGCAACTGGCCAAAAGGGGTGCTGTAGCAGTGCAGGGGGGTCGACTAAGGAGGGAGAGAGAGTGCATGTGTAAGGTTCTTGAGTGCCACGGCAAAACTAGAGAGAGGGGAGGAAGAGTATGACACACATATGCATGCAAAGAATGGCATGGTCGGCCCACATGAAACTCTCAGTTGCACACGCTAGGATACCTGGTTAGTGGTGCTAATGATGGCAAAGTCTAACATGAGGTAAGGAGCAATTTTGAATAAGTTCCCCAAATAGAAGTATAGAGTGAGATTAAGTCCAACAAATAGTCAAGCAAGCCATAGATCAAAATACGGTTTGCTAAGATTGATGAAGTTGATGGATGTTTTGAAGGGGTGCATAGGATGTCCAAAAGGTGTCACCCAAGTTAGGATTTGTTTGGTATTTGTTTTTGGGCCACTCGAGGACTATGGCTAGTTTGAAAGAAATTCATCTGAAATCGATTTTCGAAAATTTTGAAAATAAAAGGATATAGAGGGTTTAAAATATTATGCGTGCATATCTTGCATAGAGAGTTTTCTCAAACATGAAATAAGCATCAAATGAAAGAAATGGGCATAAGCACCATAAACAAGTATTTTGTAAAAGAAAACATAATTAAGGAAAGATATTTCTAGAAGCCATTGTGGATGGAGGCAAGGTGATGTAAGGTAGAACTCACATTGCCTATTTTATTTGAGAAAAATTATTTGAGAAGTTTTGATGAAACTAGAGATAGCTTTGTAGTGAAAATATAGAAGAAATTTAAATAGGGTTTTGGAAAAACTTGCCATTTCAATGCTAGATATGATTTATACATAATGTAGCCATCATTTCCACACTTGGTTTTGTGAAGATTAAACTAGATAAAAGAAAAACAAAAGGTAAAAGAGGAAGAAGTGATCTAGAGCTAAAACTCTGGATAGGGCACAAGATCAAGTTGGAAAAATGGGATGCAAGGTTCCCATGGGACATGCAAGACGTTGGAGTTGCAGAGGAGGTTGCATAGATGAGATCCATGCCTTGATTTCACCTATAATAGTTGTGGGTGCTTAAGGATCAACTGCCAAAGTTTGAATATTTTAAGCCTGCCAAAAATAGATTTTTGACATGGCCTCAAAACCAACAAGGATAAGTCGGTATATGAGTGGTCTGGTCCAGGGCATTGGTAGGGTTGGGAAGTGCTCAAGACCTGGTAGGCCTAGGACCAAGTGCATTGCCTTAGAGGGCAAGGGGTAGCTTAATCCAGAGGCTCCATAATGGAACCTGGTAACAGTTTTAGGACTTAGTCAAATTTGTGAGGTCTTAGGGTTTTTGTCTAGGGTATAAGAGAGGGCTGTATTAAGGAGTAGATGATCCCAAGCTTTGAATCAGGGACAAGGTGAATTAGAATACGTCACAAGGAAGGTCCCAATGTAGGTGCATTGACATTTCCACATGTATTCAAGTCAGAGGTGTAAATGTTGGACTTTATCACAAATTTGGATCAGTCAGCACTTCGTTGAGAAGAAGTGAGCTTAATGTGTTGAGGTGTTCAAGAAAACCTAAACCAGCAGATCAAAGCAAATCATCTACAAGCAAACCAAAGCAATTCATGTTAACAAGCATATCAAGGCAATTCATTTGCAAGCAGATCAAGGCAATTTATCTTAATTAGTTTTTAGAAAAAGTTTTTGTTCCCCCTGATTTTTGCACTATGGACACTTAAACAAGGTTGCAAAAGTTGTGGTGTTACATGCTGCCACGGGTGCCCGGCATGACGTGGAGTGCTTGCCCCGCCAAGGAGGCAGGCGACATGGCGGGGCGTGGCGGCGGCTGCCTCGTCCTGGCTGGCGTATTTGCCGACCAACGCGAAGAGCCTTCCTCTTGTCAGAGCGCCCACGGGTAAGGTGTCGAGCGTGAGCCCTGTCATGAAGGCGATGCAGAGGGTTGCGTTGGGGAGTCTGGGGATCCGCTGAATAGCTGGCCCGAAGTGCGTGACATACGAGTGGAGCCCCTCTCCGTGACGTTGACGCACGGCGTAGAGGTTCCGTAGGGTGGGTAGGCGTTCCGGGGCACCCAACGGGATGGCCCTTCGAGGGGCGCCTCCATTGCGTCTCCTGGACGGCTCAGCCCCCTGCCGCACGAGTCAATTGTTCTGACCGCAGGGCGCGCCCCCGTGGAGGATGCGCCTAGCGCAGTCGGCACGGCTATGCGGCACTGGTGGCTCGGGCTCCTGGCCGAGAATCAGGGCCGGTGGTGGTACTAGAGCATCGTCTTCTCCGGCCACGGGTGCTCCGGACTGGGCGCAATTAAGCCCGTCGATGTAGGAGAGCCACTGGTCAAGGATGGTGCCGAGGGGGCAGGTGCACACACTACTAGGAAAAGCCTTACTGTCGGCGCACCAAAAAACAGTACTGCCGGCGCACCAGCGCCCGCCGGTGGGAACGGGCCTAGTGCACCGGTGCACCAGCCTAGTGCACCGGAAGTATGTTATCCAGGATTCAAAAAAAAACAGATCTAAATCTAGATCTAGGTCGGTCGAGTTCTAGGTCGTTAGTCAAGTTCTAGGTCGTGCCCTGGGAGATGTACCAGCGCCCCGTGGTCATCTGCTTACAAAGAGGAGGTGGTAGCCGGTGTGGGAGGAGGTGGTCGCCGGGGTGAGAGGAGGTGGTCGCCGAGAAGCTCGCCGGACCCAGGGTGAGAGGAGGTGCTCGCGGGCGAGATGCTTGAGAAGGTGCTCTGGTGAGTAGCTTGAGGAGGTGCTCCGTTGAGTAGCTTGAGGAGGTGCTCGCCTGAGGGAGGGAGGGATTAGAGGGGTAAGAAGGTAGAAGAGGGGGAAAAGTGGAGGAGAAGATAAGGTGACCGGAGGGAGGAAGAGAGGAGGAGGAGGAGGAGAAGTGAAAGAGATGATGGGGGAAATGGAAGAGAGAGAAGGTGCGTTGGGCTGGTTTGGCATCTATAGCCTAGGGTTACTGCCGGCGCACCAATATGGTGGTGCGCCGGGGGTAATATTTTTATTTTTTTCATCAAAATCTAAAACCTGAAAAAAGTCTTGTTTCTATTTTGAATTTGTCGAAGCCAATTTTTTTCTAAACGATCGTAAGTGGTTGAATTCGGATAGGAAATTTCGCGTAGATAGATTTTGATATAAAAAAAAGTTTTTCAGCGGATGTCGTATGCAACCAGAAATCCCGTTTTACCGAAAGATGATGCCATTTTGCATAATATATCGAAATTCATGTTTTTAAATTTCACTAAAACTAGATGACATATTACATGGGCATTTCAAAGGACTTTATTTTTTGAATTTTCTATCATTTTCTTTTATTTTTTTTTGAAAACTGAAAAGGTGGTCCACAGGGGGGTGGGCGTGGAGAGGAAAAATTGCATCTAAACTTATTGCCGGCGCACCACCATATAGGTGCGCCAGTGGTAACAAATTACCACCGGCGCACCAACATGGTGGTGCGCCGGCAGTAAGGGGAGCGCGGTTTTCAATTCGGCCCGGACCTGATTCAGCCTTATTTCCGGCGCACTAATTTTTTCCTGTGCCGGCGGTATTGGGTCATCACCGACGTGGCAGAAACATGGTGCGCCGGTAGTATTTAGCACCGGCGGTCATCTTTTTTGGTGCGCCGGCAATAATATTTGCAGCTATAGGCCTTTTCCTAGTAGTGGCAGGAGTTCCTGCGCCACCAAGAGCGCCGCCCCCGGTACGAGGTCACGGTGTGGCGGGCGCTCGTCGAGCGGCCCGTCGTGGCTGACCATAGTGATGAAGGTGTCGGAGAAGAACGTTGGCGCGCTTGAGCCCCCTACCTGGTGCACCAAATACTGGAGATTCGTGTCCGCGAAGGAACACGGGTATCACCGAACCCGAGAGGTTCGAACTCAGAAGCACACCGACGAACTCACGACGTTGGCACTGTAGAGATGAACACAACAGTTACCCAAGTTCAGGGCCCTCGGAGAGGTAAAACCCCTACGTCCTGCTTTGGTGGATGTATTGCATGTCACAATGGAGAAGATAACCGTACAAATGTCTAGGGTTTGTGATGGCACTTGATCGTCCTCTTCTACGCTAGCAACACTAGCCCTTTTATAGAGGAGTTGGTCCTCTTTCCCCGAAATATCTTGAGTAGGAAGGGTTACCACATCTCCAAACCTAGGGCAGGAAACTCCCCGCCCTTCACAAGATGGACATAGTCCATGCTTGATTAAAGTGGTGGTCCATGGCAGATGCTGAGGTCGTCGATGACGCCTCCGGTGGGTGCTTGTGCCATCCACCCGGTCTTGCACCAAAGTGTCAAGGACATGGTCTTGTTGCTTTAGTCCTCGTCAAGCTTGCTTTAATCACCAAAGAGGCAATGGCATCTACCTCCTCGGGACGGAGCCTTTTGAGCTCACCCATGATGCTGTCGATCCTGTCTTGTAGCCTCCAAACCCCGCCCCTCGTCCTTAGTGGCAGGCCCGCAGTTTGTAACATCCCAAAAATTTCAAATCAATAAAGAGACAATTTCCAATATTTAGAATTTGGAACCAACAAAAACTTGAATTGAGTTATATGGTGTGCCTAGTGCTCATGCATAAATGTTGTGATCTTGCTATGATGTTTGTTTGAAGTTGTTTAACAATGCTCGAAACCCTAAACCATGCCAAATTGAATCAAAGAGGGACAAAGAAAAAAGAAAGAAAATCAACATAACATCACATATGAGCCTATGGCCATTTTTGCAAAACTTTAACCTAGGCCATTCTACTTTGTTTAGAAGGTTTTGAAACATTACTACACTCATAATAATCACATTTGAATCAAAGAAATACAAAACAAATCAAAAGAAATAGCAAAACCAAGTCACATGTGATAATGGTCATTTCTGACTTTTATAGCATGATGCCTACTTTGAGCCCCTGTATTAAGCAAACTCTAAACTAAAATTTCTCAACTCTTTGCACCTCATCCAAGAACTCATCAAGGTGAACACATTTGGTGTCGATCAACTATACAAATTATTTTTCAATTGCTTAATATAATCAAGCAAAGATGCAACAGTGAAACAGAAACAAGATCACACCAAATTTGGATTTCACCAAATCACTTCCATTTTGCAAACCAACACCATCAATAGAAGCCAAATATTATTTGAATCACATCTATGAAAAAGTTTGGCAAAATTCAAAAATAAATTTCATGCGGCCATTCTTTCGAGCACCTTGTGTGCACCAATCTACCAACTCCACACCCTCTTATATGCATAGGTTTTTAGCCTCAACCATCACACCATAAGTCATCATTATCTTCCTCTTGAACCTCTTGGACAATGCCAAGCATTGGTACCCCTGTACCTTGATGAATTTGACCAGAACATGGCCATGCCGAGGTGATCATGTCACCACCATGCCAACCCCTCTCTCCTCTCCCATCTAGCCTACATCACCATGTCCTGGAGACTCTCCTCACTCTGCTGAACACGATGGACACCACTGTTGGCCAAGGAGAAGCGTGCAACGCTCTGGCCAGGACGTGGCCACGACGTCCAGTGACGCCAGCGCGCGCACGGACACGCCTCGGAGCGCGCCAGAGCACGCGCTCGCCCCGTCAGCACAGTCCTCCCCTTGACCTCCTTTTCTGCACCGAGCATCATCACGCCACCATCTACCTCCCAGACACGCTCAAATGGACCGGAGAGCCATGTCGCCGTCGTCCTCGTCGACGACTTCCTCCACGGTACTGCAAGCTCGCGTCATGTTCCCCGCCGCGTCAGACCACCATTTTCCGTTCCATGGCGCTCATGATCATCGCCGTGACACCCAAAACAGCGCTGCATCCTCGCCAACATCACCGAGCCATTGTATCGTTGTCGCCATGGTCGACCTGCCCCGTGTGCCTCGACACCTCGTCGCCGCTATAAATAGAGCACTCCCCCGCTCATTTTCTCCACACCAATCTTCTTCCCTCTCCTCACCGATCCACATTGAGCAGCGCCACCTCCCAATTTAGCCCATAGACCACCAATCGCTTGCCGGAGTACCGCGGGACCGGCGCAGAAGCTCGCCGTCGATTGGAGCCACCCCTGGATCAGCCGCTGGTACCAGGAGCACCACCGTCGTCGACAACCTCGCCCTACATCAACGCCGATCATCGTCGGATCTCCGGTGAGCCGCCGACCCCCTAGTGCTCGCCGCCAGTAGCGCCCGTGCTCGTCGTCGACGACGACGACCGTCGACCGTTCGATCATAATCTGATCGAACGGATCTTGGCGCGAGTACTGTTTCTGTGTTTTAAGACACACTGACGTGTGGGACTCATTGTCAGGCGGCCCGTGCATGCGAGACGCGTTGCTGGGCCGGCCTTTCTCCCTTTTTCTCTCACTGGCCCATTACCGTTTCCCGCCTAAGCCCACGATTTGAATATGAATTAATTCATTTAGTTTAAATTCAATACTGATGCCATGTTCAAAATTAAATAGAACAAGATCCACTAAGCCAAAAATTGTGAATTAAATATTGTTGGAAAGCTTAGGAAATTATCTAGCCAACTACACTGGTCTCAACCCTTGATTTATTATAGACCAATTGCAATGAAAATAACAGGGCAGTACCTTTTCAAACTTCAAGTATTTATTAAAAATTAACCATAATTCATTTTGAGTTGATTCCAACTCTCATAATTCACATTTCCAATGCTCTACATAAATATGTAAAAATATGACAGTAGTGTTTACCATGATCATGTGCTAGAGCAAAATAATGGCTATGTGGCTATTTCTAGTCCATTTAAATTACCCCAATTTTATTAATTCAATATTATGAGAAGTATCCTCTTATTTAAATCATTGTCCCAAGTAATTCAATACGAGGTAATGACTTTAGTCTATAGAACCTCATATTTTATTACTTAGTGATATTAAATTGTTTCCAAAGTAATATTTAAATTGTATGAGATGTGTTGTCTCATTTAAATCATTATCTCAAATGAATAAGTATGAAGTGGTGACTTTGGTCAACATGATCTCATACTTATTATTTGAGGATATTTAATCTTAGTAATGTTCAATGAGAGGAAATTAATCTTCAAAGGAACTAAATAGCAACCCAAGTAAATATTTCAATGAGAGGAAATTATTTTTCTTAAAAGAAAACAAAGCCAACCACCATGTTGATAATGTTGTGATGCTAGATTAGCTTGTGTGAGCTCCTTGAGTGTTAAGTATAGTACTTAAGATTTGTTTGGTGATTGTGTACCTCGTATCCGTTTATAGACGCTAGTACCGAAGGCTACCAGGAAGACGAAGTCTTCTACGAGGAAGAAGAGGAAGAAAACTTTGACCACTGTACCAATCAAGGCAAGCTATACTCTTGCAAGCTACCCTAATGCAAGCTCTACTAGAGCAAGGCACCATTACAATATTACTTTGTGTTTAAGGATTCCAATCCCAAGTTTTTATCTTGCAAACTTTTATTTTGGTTATCAAAGTTGATTTTGTTCATAGTTAACCTTGGCCTAGATATGGAGTAGTACAAGAGCATCAAATTTAGCCTAGAAGAGCTACAAGTTAGTTATCACCCCTCATGACTAGTTGCTAGTGCTAAAACTAAAATTGACTACTCTAGATGGGAACATGTGAATCAAATGACTTTGAAAACCTTGGAATGCTGAGTCATTCTATTGAAAGATTTTGAAGGTGAATATGACTTGAATGACATGGTGAATTTGATAAAAACTAATGATTGGGTTCGGATGCGATACCATTCCAATTCTAAGAGTACCCCCACAATACCTGATTATGGGTAGGGATTAACTGGAAATTTATGTACTTTAGTATGGGTTCCCTCTAAACAAGCGTCATAGGGGTTATGCCGAGGCTGCCTCCGTGAAATGTGAAATGACGTGAAAATAAGGTGAATGTCTTATCCAAGCTCTGTGCAGTTCCCAGGTTGGCAGATTTCCATCACTAGGAGGCCAAAGTCATGGGGAGGTGCCTATACTAGGGTATGTAAGTGAAAGGTTAATGGTTGATGATCCGCATACTGAGTATGATTATTCAGGGTTATCCCTGACAGATGTAATCAAAAGTTGTGGCACAAGTGTACAACCTCTGCAGAGTGTTAAACCTATTCGAATAGCCATGTCCACGGTTATGGACGATTGGATGGCCATACTGTTCCGTTGTCAGATGTTTTCAAAATGAATGTGACTTGAAAAGTGAACTTGACTTGACAACCACCAAGTTGTGGGAATGACACTAATGTTCCCACTTGAGTTAGTTAGACAACTAAAGAGTCTTTACTACTAAGTGCTTATGGAATAAAATTGGCTTTATGAAAATAAACCTAGAGCTTAGAACCCCATTACTATTGTTGATAGTAATTACACTAATATTAGTTTGCGAGTACTTTAAAATACTCATGACTGTGTCCCTGGCTATTCAAATGGCCAGACTATGAAGAAGAGCAACAGTATCAGGATGATGGACAACAAGATGTATATGATAACTAGGCTCGTCTCGTGACGTCAAGCATTGCCTGTGGAATAGATGGACCCCTACTACTTCGCTTCCGCTATATGTTTTGTATGTTGATCTGTAGATCAACTGTTGTTGAATATTGGATCATGTGATACCGTGTTGTAAGACGATTATGGTTTGTAATGAATAATGTTCTGTGATATCAACTGTTATGTCTCGCAAAAACAATCTTCCTGGGATTGCGATGTATGGCATAATAGGCATCTGGACTTAAAAATCCGGTGTTGACAAGTTGGTATCGAGCCATTGTTTGACCTTAGGAGACCCTAGTTAGAATGGACTGAAAAACTTAGTTTCAAAACAAATGAAGTGAATATTTATGAAAACTTATTCACACTCTTACCCTTGGGATCTTTTACAAAATGAGAAATCCATGCTCTACTTTTTCTTGTAATTCTACATAAAATTTTGACACACTTGCTCACTTCTCTAACTTACTTATCCAATTCACTTACAGATGGAGCCACTCAACCACACCAAGTTTTACCAGTTGGGCAATCGAGGAAGCCTGATCTTCGAGAGGGACTTGGATGCCTTATCTGAGTATCTCGAGCGCCCGCACCCGGAGTTCTTTGGAACTCAAGTCAACAACCAGCCCGGAGGAGAGCTACAGTGGGTTGTAGTTGCGGATCTGAGGGGCAAGATGGAGCCCCTATGTCCGAGAGGATTCAGTTTTCCATCAGGGAGAACAACTGGCTAGATAGACTAGCTAGAGCTCTGCAGGAAGCCCTTGCCCGTCTGTGTGGGCAGAATGTGACTCAGATCCAGGGGACTCGCTTTGCCCACTTTGCAAGGCATGACTCCATTGGAGGACCCATGGACCTGTCACCGCACCCGGAGCTGAAGTATCACGTGGAGCACCTGGACTTTATGCTGCACGGGACCCGCAAGGAGCTGGACAACTCTCGTGTCTATGCCAACCAGACTCACCTCCACATGTCGCAGCAGACCGAGACCATCAAGATCCTTGCTAGGGAGCGCAAGTCACCCCTCCAGCAGCGTGCCAAGAAGGACTCCACCATTGCTCGCCTCCGCGCAAAGATCGCATCCTTGGAGGAAACTGTCAAGGCACAGGAGGCCCAGTTGAGGGATCTGGAAGAAGAAGGTGAAGACATTCAGGGAGGAGCAGCCTACCTGAGTGATGATGATGACTTTGAAGAAGACGAAGACACTGATGTGGAAGGCTATGAGTTCATGGAAGCCGGAGAAGATGACTTCATCCCGATAGATGTGGATGATGAGTAGTAGTATCACTTAAGCACTTGAGTAGGTGTGAGTTTGTATCCATCCCCTATGTATCGTAGAACGAGGAAATGGTTCTTAAAATAGTTTGATGTGTTAGTTTGTAATGTGTGTTGTTTGAATGAATGAAGGTGTTGTTTGAATTCAACATGAAAAATACTCAAGTTTTAAAATTTTAAACTTACCCAAACAAGCCATAGAAAATACCCTCTTATCTCATGATCTATCTCAATGTTCAAATGGCCCCTCCAACCCGCAGTAGCAATCAAGATGCAATGTTGCAGATCTTACAAATGATGGTGGCCGATAGAGAGGCAGAAAGAGTTGAGCAACAAGCCAATCTTGCCGCACTGCAGCAGATAGCCCATAATAACCAAGGCCATAGAAATCATGATCATCCTGGATCTAAGCTAAAGAACTTCCAGAATACTAACCCTCGAATGTTTAGCAAGACGGAAGAGCCGTTAGATGCAGATGATTGGCTCCAAACAATGGAGAACAACCTGGAAGTCGCAGGAGTTGAAGCTGCGGAAAAAGTACTGTTTGCCACTCACTATCTGTCAGGAACTGCAAGAGCCTGGTGGACTAGTGCCGGTGCAATGAATACGAAGAAACGACGAATCCCAACTACGGATATATAAGAACCAAAACTTCTCAGAGCATTCCATCCGGCGTAAGCATCTGGATAATCTGGAATATGACGTGGCATACCCGAAAGCCCTAAGAAATGCATCGGAAAGAAGGTCAGATTAACCCCGAAAAAAGTGATCCAAAAAGGCCAAATGATGACTTGGGAAGACTTCAAGCTCAAGTTCAGCAAGTACCATGTGCCACCGGGTCTGATCAAGAAGATGAGAGACGAGTTCAGGGAACTCAAACAAGAAAGGATGTCCGTGGTGTACCGTGACAGATTCCTCACTCTGTCTAGGTGCGCCCCGGATGAGACCGACACCTACGAGAAGAGAAAGGAAAGGTTCCTGAATGGACTGCATGATGAGATGCAGACTGTACTTGTGAACATCCCATTTGCTGATCTGGAAGCACTTGTGAATTCTGCCATCCAGATGGAGGGAAAGCTCCATCAAGCCAATGAGAACCGCAAGCGAAGAATGATGAACCAGAGTGGGCCCAGCAATACCCCAAGGTATCGCCCCAGCTCAAGTGGAGGATTTGCTCCAAGACACAACAAGCCCCCGATGCCGATGTCACGTCCGAGTTTCCCCAATCGGAGTGGAGGACACCCAAGGTCAGGAGGCCACAACAACAACCATGCCAACAACAACCACTTCAACCGTGCCCCGATGAGAGCCCCCGACAACCACAACAACACCAACACTGCTCCAAGGACTGGGAGCAATGCTGTTCCCATCACCCCCAAGGACAAGTCAACTATGACTTGTTATTTATGTGGAGTTGTGGGCCACTACTCCAATGAGTGCCCCAAGAAGTTAGCCAAGACTGCGCCAATACCGCTGCACCTGCCCAGCAGCAACGCCGTGTCTCAACCGGAAGGAAGTTTGCCCCAGGCAACACGAACAACCGCAACGGCCGCCTCTTTCACATGAATGCCGAAGAAGCCCAGGAAGCGCCAGATGTCGTGCTGGGTATGTTTTCTGTTAATTCAGTACCTACAGGAGTGTTGTTTGATTCTGGAGCATCGCGTTTGTTTGTTACTGAAGGTTTTGCATGCACTAGTATGATTCAACCAATCAGTTTGAAGCATGTTATGATAGTTCAAATATCTGGTTCAACTACAAAAGCTAGAAAAATTTGCAAAGATATGCCCATCAGAATACATGAAATAGATTTTTATGCAAATTTGATTGTTTTGGGAACAAAAGGTTTGGAAGTAGTACTGGGTATGGATTGGATTTCAAAACATCATGGATTGATTGATTGTGCCAAGAAGGCCATCACCATGACTAGTAGCATCGGTGTGTTAGTAGAACACGTGTCTGAAAGGCTGCCCAGAAAGTTTACATGCAATCAGAGTTTAGCCAAGCCAACCTTGGATCAAATCAGGGTTGTCTGTAGATATCCCGATGTGTTTCCTGATGATTTACCCGGTATGCCCCCAGATCAAGATATCGAGTTTATCATTGAGTTGATACCTGGAACAGGACCCATAGCTTAGAGACCCTATAGTATGAACCCGACGGAGCTAGTGGAACTGAAGAAGCAACTGGATGATATGCTAAGCAAAGGTTTGATTCAACCAAGTGCCTCGCCATGGAGATCCCCAGTTTTGTTTGTGGATAAGAAGGATGGTGCCACTCGTTTATGTACAGATTACCGTAAACTTAACGATGTCACCATCAAGAACAAATACCCCTTGCCAAAGATAGAAGACCTATTTGACCAACTGATCGGTGCCAGAGTTTTCTCTAAGATTGATCTTAGGACTGGTTATCATCAGTTGAAGATTCGTGCAACTGATATCCCCAAGATTGCCTTCACCACCAGATATGGACTGTATGAGTACAATGTCATGTCATTTGGATTAACCAATGCCACAACTTATTTCATGAATCTCATGAATAAGATCTTTATGAATTTTTGGATAAGTTTGTCGTTGTCTTCATCGACGATATTCTAATCTACTCCCAGTCAGAAGAAGAGCATGAACAACATCTGGAAATTATCCTGGAAACCCTTAAGAGCATCAGTTGTACGCCAAGTTCAGCAAATATGAGTTTTGGTTGAAAGAAGTAGGATTCCTAAGACATATTCTGTCTGCGGGAGGAATTTTCGTAGATCCCGCAAAGATCAAGACCGTTGAAGAATGGAAAGCCCCAACCACCCAAATTGAAGTCCGTGCATTTCTTGGATTAGCGGGATATTACCGCAGGTTTGTTGAAGTATTTTCAAGCATAGCCAGACCAATGACTCAACAGAAACAGAAAGACAAGAAGTTTAAATGGATGGATAAATGTGAAGAGAGTTTTCAGAACCTCAAGAACAGATTAACCTCATGTGGTGACCCTGCATACCACTTCATGTTGTAGTATGCCAGTCATTGATATAACATTCGCGAAGTACCAATCCGCAAATATTACATCCCTCAGAGTAGTACAACAGAACATAGCAGGTCCATAACTCATTCATTTATTATTACAAGCCATATATACATATCATAACGGAGCTCCTCTTGGGTCCTAAGAGGGATACTCCTGGGTTCGAGGCAAACTCAACTTAACTTACAATATAGAAGTCTTACGAGGCTATACATTTATTAGAACGAGCAGTTAATTACTAAGAGTTCGGACTGCTCGGGTACTATTACTACTATTACTGAGTCTAAGATTGTTCTCCTCCGGATCCCTCCCCGGTTCCGTAGACTATCAGGTAGTCTACACCTTCAACACCTCCAGAGAGGTCTGGTTCTTCGTAGCCGATGATATCGGCTCCTTCAGGGTTGTCGTTGTCCTCCTCCAGATGGTTCAAACAGTCTAAGCAGAGGATTTAAGAGTGGTATGAGTACGAGCGTACTCAACAAGTTCATATTAGGAAAGAGGTGTTTAATGCACTAACTACTATACCAGACCAGAAAGTCTGATACCATGCAGGTTTTAATAACCATTTCTTCAAAATATTGTTTTTATTCAGAAAAACTATGTCCGTCAGCCTTCACCGGTTGACTAGAACTTCATGGAGTTCCTCTCCGGCAGCGTTCGCAGTTCCAAATCCCAACAAGGAGTGGTCACAGTCGTTACACTCTCAGAGGTGTGTTACTTTACCCATAAGAGATCTTAACCTTGGTGCCAACCGGGCAGCTTCTCGTCCACACTTCCTTTGGTGTGAGGCCCGGTATAAGGTCCTAGTCAATCATGTTCCTCCGCTACCTCGAACACCCACCCTTTGTTGCAATCTCCGACCCTGGGTCCACGCCGGTTCACTTACTCCAATTAAGGATGGGCCCCGACCACGACAACAATGCAGGGCTCTACCATACATTCCTACGGCAGTTGCAACCCATCATAGACCTCATTACCGTTGGGACTTCTACGGGTTCCCACCCCTGCATCATGTCTCTCGAGATCATGTGCACCCGGTAATGAGCATCCATTGATGAACGAGAGGTGGAAACACTTTTGACTACTCCGTCCCACTCCAGATCTTATGGTAAACACTGGTTATACGGCACAAGAATCACCGGACGACATTTGTTGTTTAATCCTAGATGGATATAAACCCTTGCAATGCAACCTCCAACATATCAACACAATCCATGGTTCCATTGCCCACCACATAGTCATATTCATAGTTATGAAAATAGTGGTTTTGCTTTTTATGCAATAGTGATAAACATAGTACTTTGCAAGTAATTTGGTAAAAATACTCAAATGACATGAGCAAGCGATGAACTTGCCTGAACACTGCAAAGTTTTGCAGTTGGATGGTGTGGACTGACCCTTGTCCTCTGTTGCTGAAAAATAGCATCATTGTCCGATAAGGGCAATGGTTAAAGAAGCAATTATGCATGATTCAGCTTTTAGGGTTGTCCCCCCCCTTTCCGGTGCTTTATTATTTTATGTGGAAGGTTAATACTAAGAACAATTTAGGGATACTCTGCTTAGGGTAAAATACAACCTTGAAATGTTGTCAAGGTGTTTTTATAGTCCAAAGGCATTAATGGACTTATTTTCATCATTGAAAATAATATGTGTGATTTAAATGATTATTTAAATCATCAAATTAAGACTTATTCTTAGTTGTCTTCAAAAATTCCCTTTGATATTTTATTCAGGTAGAGAATTTTATGCTGATCAATTTTCATATTTTTAATTATTTTTTTAGAGCTATTTAAATATTTATTGTGCTTTTCCAAAGTTTATGTATTTTAATTGAATTGTGAAATGGCAAAAATGACCCTGGGCCCACCTGTCGGTGCAACCCAGTGGGTTAGGTCGAACCGACCGGCCTGGTCCGGCTCGACCAGCCCCACTTCTCTCTCTTCCTCTCACGCGCGATCGAACCCTAACCCTAGCCCTCTATGGCGACTCGCGTCGCCTCCGTCGTCTCCGCTCGATTCCGGCGAGATTCGCCGGACCTGGCCCCCGCCATGGTGCGCAATCGACGCGCCCCACGACGGCGGTCAATCCTATCCGCGTCGATCTGACGCGGGCGACCTGCTGCTCTCGGCCTCGACCCCTCTGGTGCTAGGGTTACGGGATCCGCTCGATCCCGCCGTTCCTGGTGCTCCTGGTGCTTGGACCGCCCTGGCTTCGCCGCCGTGGTGCGGGTGGTGCCGTGGTGCCGCCATGGCCTGGCTTGGCTTGGCGCCGCGCTCTGGCGTGTGCCGCCATGGCCGCCATGGCCGTGCCTATCTGCTCGACCACGGTAAGTGCGCCACCTCTTCTTCTTCTTCGTGTTCTATTTCTTCTCCTCCTAGCTTGAGATGCGGCTACTCCTCCTCATGGAGAGGCCATCTCGTGCTGCTGCTACTGCTCTACTAGCTGCTGTTGCTGTGCTTGCGGTTGCGATGCTTGCTGTTGCTGTGCTTGCGGTTGCGATGCTTGCTGTTGCTGTGCGCATGCTGGGCTCCTTGCTGCCCTGGATGCTAGCTACTGCTGCTCTCTGCTATGCAGCTGCTGTGCTATTACCATGGCCACTGCTACTGTATCCATGCTTGTGCTTGTGCTTGTCTGTGCCTCTGTTCCTGATGCTATTCTTGCCAATTACTCAAGTGTGTTCATATATGTTGCCCTGGCTTGATTGCGGTGTGCAATCCTTGCAAGTTTGCAAGAGCCAGTGCCTTTGGGTGCTATTCAGTGTGCTACAATTCATAGACATGCTCCCTTGAGCATGCATGTGGGCTAAACAACACCATCCCTTGATGGTGTGCTTCTTCATACAATTATATGTCATATTTATGATTATCTGCTTTGCCATTGTTCCTGTTCTGTGGCTAATTCACTTGTCTGACATGTGTTGGTGCTATAATTGATGTTTAGCATACTGTAGCATGCTCTTGCAAGCTTCTGGTGGTCATATGATCACCAGTTGCTTGTAGAAACTGCTTTATGTTGTCTGTGCCTCACTGTGGTTCACTCTGGTGCTCATCCAGTGCTGTTTGTGCTACATACAGGCTTAGCCTGTGTGTGTTGTTGCTTGCTCAAGCATCAGTGGATGCTTGCAATGATCCTTTGGATCATCTGCAAGACTCTGTGCATATATAGCTTGACTATTTCATTTATCTGTGTAGTTCTGATTGCTTAAATAGATAAATGATGTGAACTGTGACACAGTGATGATCATATTAATTTAATTTGCTTGGGCTAGAGGGATGCCAACATTTGTTGGGGACCCTAGCCCACTCTGAACCCTTCTGGGTGATGATGATTGTGTTGGCTTGGTGGTTTAACTGTTTTGGTTGGTTGAGGTGGCCTCAGTAGCCACTCTTGGCTGCTCAGGAAGCTCCCACCCCATGTTGGCTTGCTGTGGATGAACAACTGTTCTCTGGCTGATCCCTTTTTGTTGGAATGGCCAGTAGCCTTTGCTGTTGAAACAAAATAGACACATATTGTCTATCTGTCTGATGGCATAAATAGCTGTAGGTGCTAAGTGTGTGGGCTAGGCTAGTCTATGACTTCATCTTTTGCTGGATTTCATCAGTTATGCACTGATTTGCATAACTGATGTTCCCATAGGATGATTTCCTAGGGTCTTTACCCATATTTGCTTGCACCAACTGGCTTTACAGCCAGATGATGACACAAACAGGGTCCTACCCTTCTTTTGTTTCTGTGACTCATGCACATGAGGGATTTGTATGAGCAGAACTTTGCTTGCTCATGATCTATAGGTATACCTCACTCCAGCTCCTAGAAATGTGTGTTGGTGTAGAGGTTCAGCTGCTGATTGAGTTCTTGGCTTGCCCTGCTCCTCCTTGCCAGCTTGATATCTTGATTTATTTTCTGGTGATTGGGAATAGATGAAACAGCTCTAGCTGTTCACCTGTTCTTGGTGTTCTTGAGCTGTTCTTGCTATCTGGTGACCTACCCTGATGCTATGTCGATGAATGAGTTAATGGCTAGGGTTTTGGCTGTGAAAAGCTTTTATTTTCCTGGCCCTTGCTTCTCTGGTGACTCCTCTCTGTGCTGTGTGTGTGTGCTACATGCACACAACCTTGTGAGCAGGTTGTGTGTGTGTATACCAGATGCTTTGCACTTGGGCTTTGAGAGGATCAGCTCGGCAAAGTTGATCATATCTTCTCAATTCTCATTTCTTTGCTAACCTGCCAAGTGGCAATGCCACTTGGCATAATACTTGTTTTATTTTCTTTGTGTTTGTGTGCAGGGATCCAAATGATGATCAAAATGCCATGAAGATCATCATGCTCAAGATTATCTTGTAGTTTAGGATATATTTTATTTACTTGTAATTTTCTTTTTCTTTTTCTATTTAAGTAATTCATGTAATGTGGTGTAATATTCATTTATTTTCATTATGAATATTGTAAAGACAATGTATATTGTGTGTTAATCAATAAAGCTCAAGGTTTTCTCTAATGAGGTTTATTATTATTTGTATATCTCATTATGTGTATTATTATTATTTACTTAATGAATTTCCTCACAATTGAATTAAGAGATATTTATTTAATGTTTGAATTTTGAAATTCAAATTCAACTTTGAGTTGAATTCAATCATGCAACTTAACTTTGAATTCTACCATGCAACTTAAGTTTGGTGTAATCTCTCCCCCTCTCTTCTCAAAACCCTAAACTAGTTAAGTGAGGTGCAAGTTTGTCGCACTCTCGAAACCCTAACCCTGTAAGGTGTCGAGAGAGAAACTTGTCCCCCTTCGATGCAGTTTTTGTTTAAAAGCGCGAAATTTCCCCAGAATTTGCAATACAATGAACATCCCTTTCTAAAATCTACCCCTCGATCGTCTCTAAACCTGGGACATTACAGCCTTTCCCCCTTAAAGAAAACTTCGTCCCGAAGTTGTGGTTGTAATACCTGAATAGTTCGGGGTATGTTTTCCTCAGGTCTTCTTCTTTTTCCCAGGTGGCTTCCCTCTCGGGGTGATGCTTCCATTGTATCTTGCAGTACTTTATTGCTCGATTTCTGAGTTGTTTCCAGTTCTCCTCGAGAATCTTGGCTGGCTTCTCGATGTAGGTTAAATCTGGTTGTAACTCGAGCTCATCATGTGATACTGGCTCATCTGGGGTCTTTAAGCATTTCCTGAGTTGCGACACATGGAATACATTGTGAACTTGGGCTAGCCTTCCCGGTAGATCCCATTCAAAGGCTAAACCTCGGTTCTGACTCAGTATCCTGAGAGGTCCGATGTATCTAGGGCTCAACTTTCCTTTTACTCCAAATCTCTGAAGACCTTTCATCGGGCTCACCTTAAGATATACCATATCTCCAACTTGTGGCTCCCAAGTTCTTCTCTTCTGATCTGCATAGCTCTTCTGTCGACTTTGGGCTATCTTCAGTCTATCTCTTATAATGTCAATGATATGTTTCTTTTCCTTGACATAATCAGGGTTGAACTCCTTGCTTGATCCAGCTTCATACCAACATATCGGTGATCTACACTTCCTTCCGTATAGAGCTTCGAATGGTGCCATCTTGATACTACTTTGATAGCTATTGTTGTATGAAAACTCTGCTAGTGGCAAGTGTTCCTCCCATGATCCTCCGAAGTCTAGGTCACAAGCCCTAAGCATATCCTCCAATATCTGGTTTGTTCTCTCAGTTTGTCCACCTGTCTGAGGATGATATGCAGTGCTATAATCTAGCTTGGATCCTAAAGCTTCATGTAGTTGTTTCCAAAATGCTGATGTGAACACGGATCCTCGATCTGACACTATCTTTTTGGGCACTCCATGTTTACTCACGATCTCTTTGATGTAAAGATCGATGAGTTTCTCCCCTTTATCTTGCTGGTTCACTGCTAAGAAGTGTGCACTTTTCGTCAACCGGTCCACGATTACCCATATCATGTCCTTCTTTTTATTAGTCATGGGTAGTCCGGTGATGAAGTCCATACCTATCTCTTCCCATTTACATTCTGGGATTGGTAAAGGTTGTAACTTTCCTGCTGGACTTTGATGTTCAGCTTTTACTCTTTGACATGTATGACATTCTGCCACATATTGTGCTATTTCCCTCTTCATATTATTCCACCAGAATAATTCTTTAAGATCCTTGTACATCTTTGTACTTCCTGGATGTATGGAGTATGGTGTTTGATGTGCTTCCCGGAGTATAACTTCCTTCATCTCCTCAATATCCGGAACGCAAATCCTTTTCTGGAACCACAATGATCCCATTTCTCCTCGGTGAAATTCTGATGATCTTCCTTCGTCAATCCTCCTCATTTCCTCCACGATAAATGGATCATCCAATTGACCCATGATTATCTCATTCTTTAGGTTGACATTCATTTCATCGGCTACTTGTAAAGCCGATAATCCTTCGTGAGCTTCTTTCTCCCAAAGTTGTATTTGGGCTTGGCTTATTTCCTTCTTCAACTCCGATGATATTTCTGGTTCTATTCCACCAGTACTCTTCCTACTCAAGGCATCTGCTACAACATTAGCCTTTCCTGGAGTATAATTGATGGTCAAATCATAGTCCTTGATCAATTCAAGCCATCTTTTCTGCCTCATATTGAGTTCCTTCTGAGTGAAGAAGTACTTGAGACTCTTATGATCCGTATAGAGCTCACACTTGGCTCCATAGAGAAAATGTCTCCATGTTTTGAGTGCAAAAACAACTGCTGCTAACTCTAGATCATCTGTTCGATAGTTTACTTCATGAGGTCTGAGTTGCCTTGATCCATATGATATAACTTTCCGATCTTGCATGAGCACACATCCCAATCCATGTTTGGATGCGTCGCAGTACACGGTGTAATCCTTGCCATCTTCCGGAACTGCTAACACCGGTGCTGTGGTGAGTTTCTCTTTCAGAGTTTGAAATCTCTTCTCACACTCGTCAGACCACACGAATGGTGTGTTCTTTCTTAACAACTTGGTCATTGGTCCTGCTATCTTGGAGAATCCTTCAATGAATCTCCGATAGTAACCTGCCATTCCCAAGAATCCTCGGATTTCCTTGACGTTCTTGGGTGCTTCCCAATCCAAAACTGATGCTACTTTACTTGGGTTTACTGCTATCCCATCCTTACTAATGACATGTCCAAGGAATTCCACTTGATCTAGCCAAAATTCACACTTACTGAATTTGGCGTAAAGTTGATGTTCCCTTAGTGTTTGCAACACTATCCTTAGATGTTCAGCATGTTCAGCTTTGTCCTTGGAATATATCAAGATATCATCGATAAATACGATGACAAACTTGTCCAGACATGGCATGAAGATCTTATTCATAAGATTCATGAATATTGCTGGGGCATTGGTTAGTCAAAAAGGTACTACGAGGTATTCATGATGTCCGTACCTCGAGACAAAGGCTGTTTTCGGAACGTCTTCTATCTTGATCTTTATAAGGTGATAACCGGATCTTAGATCAATCTTGGAAAAGACTCCCACGCCTCTAACTTGATCAAAAAGATCTTGGATTCTAGGAAGTGGGTACATGTTCTTGATAGTAACATTATTCAGGTTTCTGTAGTCCCCGCACATCCGTCTACCTCCATCTCTTTTATCCACGAAAATCACAGGTGATCCCCATGGTGAGATACTCTCCTGTATGAATCCTTTCTGTTCCAGGTCATCCAATTGTTCCTTGAGTTCTTTCAACTCTTTAGGCCACATCTTGTATGGTGCTTTAGCAATGGGAGCTGTTCCTGGAATTAGGTCGATAGTAAATTCTATCTCCCTATCTGGTGGCATTCCGGGTAATTCCTTAGGAAATACATCTTGGAACTCGTTGACAACTGGAATATCCTCGAGTTTCACCTCCTTCATACTATTCAACTCCACTTCAATCTGAGTATGCTTATCTCCTTGGTATATGATTCTATCTCCTGGGCTTTTCAAAGACACTGTCTTATGGGTACAATCTATAAGTGCTCCATTTTCCTCTAACCAGTTCATACCAGAATGACATCAATGTCCTTCATCGGTAAAATGAACAGGTCTGCGTCAAACGCACACTTATTGATCATAATGACTTGTCCAGGTTTAGTGTGGGTTACTAATATCGTTCCCCCCGCAGAAAGTATGGTTATAAGTTTATCTAACTTAGCGCATCTAATCCCATGTTTGATGATGAATTGCTGGGAAATGAATGATGTAGTTGCACCAGTATCAAAAAGTACTTTGCCAGGATGAGTGAGTATCTGAAGCGTACCTATCACTGCTTGATCGGAGTTCACCACCTCCTCCAAGTTGGTGCAGTTTAGCTTGCCGAAGGGTGGGTTTCTTGTTCTTCCAATTCCCTCCGGTGTTTCCTCCTCGGCTTCCTCCTCCTCCTGACTGACCTCCTCCATTCTTTCTCTTAGGGCAATCCCTAAGCATATGTCCTTCCTCGCGACAGCCAAAGCATATTATCCTTGGCTTCTTGCAATCCTTGGAAAAGTGTCCTTTGCCTCCGCAGCTACGGCAGACTATCGGGTTGGCAGTCTGGAACGCTTGGTTCCTCCTGCTGTTATAGTTGTTGTTGAATCTGGGCTTGAAACTCAAACCCATGTTTGGCTTGTTGCTGACAAATCTTAGGCTCAAATTTAGCCTTCTTCCTCTTTTCATCTTGCAGTTGCTTGAAGTCATCTTCAAGAGTGATGGCTGCATCCACCAACTCTGGAACTCAGTCGCTCTCAGCATCCTGAGCTGTACCTTGAACTGAGGATTCAATCCTCGCATAAACCTCTTCTTTTTCTTGTCCTCGGTATTGACCTCCTCCATGGCATACCGAGACAATCCTGAAAACTCCCTGACGTAAGTCAGGATGGCCTTATCCTTCTGCTCGAGACTTTCAAATTCTCGACGCTTCAGTTCCACTATGCTTTCAGGGACATTGGATTCCCTGAACTTCCTCTTGAACTCTTCCCATGTGAATACCTTACCAGCCGGATATACGGCTACTATATTATCCCACCAAGATGCGGCGGGTCCACACAGCAAGTGTGTCGCATACCTGACCTTCTCCAGGTCGTTGCATCCAACTGTATTGAGCTTGCGCTCAGTATCCATAAACCAATCTTCCGCGTCCATGGGTTCGGGCGCGTATGCAAAGGAGATTGGCTTCGTGTTTTGGAAGTCTGACAATGTGACTCCCTGGTTCTCAGGTCTTTCCACTTTGTTCTGTTGCAGCAGATCGTGGAAGAATTTGTTCTGCTGCTCCATGGTAATCCTTTGCCTTTCCTCCATCATTTGCATATACTGGAGGAAGTTCTGCTGCGTCATCGGTGGTGGTGGTGGTGGAAACTGATTCCTGGCTGCTTCATCAGCCTCAGCCTTCTGCCGGCCTCGCGCTGCTCTTCGCTCTCCTCTCCTCGCGCTCCCGACATATCCCCCTAGTTCTGCAACACAAAGTGGTACTCATAATTACTCCATGCGCAAGCTTTCTGAGCTCAACTTTGTGCACAGAACTAGTCATGCAATGGAAATCAAGAAACAAATGCAAATCATACAAAACATATACCCTATATATACATACCTAAGTGGTCTTATTACAATACTGATACGTCTCCGACGTATCGATAATTTCTTATGTTCCATTCTACTTTATTGATGATACCTACATGTTTTATACACATTATATGTCATATTTATGCGTTTTCCGGAACTAACCTATTGACGAGATGCCGAAGTGCCAGTTCTGTTTTCTGCTGTTTTTGGTTTCAGAAATCCTAGTAACGAAATATTCTCGGAATTGGACGAAATCAACGCCGAGGTTCCTATTTTCACCGGAAGCTTCCGGAGCACCGAGAAGGACCAGAGGGGGGCCACAGGCCCACCACACATGGTGGTGGCGCGGCCAGGGCTGGGCCCGCGCCCCCCTAGTGTGTCGTCGCCCCGTCAGCCTTCCGACTCCGCCTCTTCGCCTATTTAAAGGTCCCTGACCTAAAACACGATAGGAATAAGCCACGGTACGAAAAGTTCGAGCCGCCGCCATCGCGAAGCCAAGATCTGGGGGACAGGAGTCTCTGTTCCGGCACGCCGCCGGGACGGGGAAGTGCCCTCGGAAGGCTTCTCCATCGACACCGCTGCCATCTCCACCGCCATTTTCATCACCGCTGCTGCTCCCATGATGAGGGAGTAGTTCTCCATCGAGGCTCGGGGCTGTACCGGTAGCTATGTGGTTCATCTCTCTCCTATGTAGTTCAATACAATAATCTCATGAGCTGCCTTACATGATTGAGATTCATATGATGATGCTTGTAATCTAGATGTCATTATGCTAGTCAAGTGGGTTTTACTTATGTGATCTCCGGAGACTCCTTGTCCCACGTGTGTAAAGGTGACAGTGTGTGCACCGTGTGGGTCTCTTAGGCTATATTTCACAGAATACTTATTCACTGTTATGAATGGCGTAGTGAAGTGCTTATTTATATCTTTTTATGATTGCAATGTGTTTTGTATCACAATTTATCTATGTGCTACTCTAGTGATGTTATTAAAGTAGTTTATTCCTCCTGCACGGTGTAATGGTGACAGTGTGTGCATCGTGTTAGTACTTGGCGTAGGCTATGATTATGATCTCTTGTAGAGTATGAAGTTAACTATTGCTATGATGGTATTGATTTGATCTATTCCTCCTACATGGTGTGAAGGTGACAGTGTGCATGCTATGTTAGTACTTGGTTTAGTCATGTCGATCTTTCATGCACTCTAAGGTTATTTAAATATGAACATTGAATTGTGGAGCTTGTTAACTCCGGCATTGAGGGTTCGTGTAATCCTACGCAATGTGTTCATCATCCAACAAGAGAGTGTAGAGTATGCATCTATCTATTTGTTATGTGATCAAAGTTGAGAGTGTCCACTAGTGAAAGTCTAATCCCTAGGCCTTGTTCCTAAATACTGCTATCGCTGCTTGTTTACTATTTTCTTGAGTTACCTACTGTTGCGTTACTACTGCTTGTTTACTTCCTACAATATTACTACCATCAAGCGCACGCCAGCAAGCTATTTTGGCGCCGTACTACTGCTCATATTCATTCATACCACTTGTATTTCACTATCTCTTCGCCGAACTAGTGCACCTATTAGGTGTGTTGGGGACACAAGAGACTTCTTGCTTTGTGGTTGCAGGGTTGAGAGGGATATCTTTGACCTCTTCCTCCACGAGTTCGATAAACCTTGGGTGATCCACTTAGGGAAAACTTGCTGCTGTTCTACAAACCTCTGCTCTTGGAGGCCCAACACTTGTCTACAAGAATAGAAGCACCGTAGACATCAAGCTATTTTTCTAGCGCCGTTGCCGGGGAGGAAAGGTAAAGGTACTCACACTCGGATCTCGGCTACTAAGCTATTTTCCGGCGCCATTGTAAGTACTCGAAGCTATTTCCTTTAGATCTGCAATTGCATCTTTTGGTTTCTTGTTTACACTAGTTAGGCATAATGGACAACAACTAGCTTCTTATTCTATTTCCTGAGTTAAGACATGGATTGTTTGCTGCGAAAATTAAAAAACCTATGGAATCTTATTTGCAGGCTAGTAGCAATGATATTAGTATGAACGTTTTGAACACCATTGTTGTTAATGATATGGAAAATTCTAAGCTTGGGGAAGCTGGTTTTGATGAGCATGATATTTTTAGCCCCCAAGCATTGAGGAGAAAATTTACTTTGATGATACTTTGCCTCCCATTTATGATGATTATAATGATAGTAGTCTTTTGTTACACCTGTTATGGAGGATAAATTTGATTATGATTACAATATACCTCCTATATTTGATAGCTACTTTGTTGAATATGCTCCCACTACAATTAATAAGAATGACTATGCTTATGTTGGGAGTAGTAATTATTTTATGCATGAGACTCATGATAAGAATGCTTTATGTGATAGTTATATTGTTGAGTTTGCTCATGATGCTACTGAAAGTTATTATGAGAGAGGAAAATATGGTTGTAGAAATTTTCATGTTACTAAAACACCTCTCTATGTGCTGAAATTTTTGAAGCTACACTTGTTTTGTCTTCCTATGCTTGCCACTATACTCTTCATGAACTTGTTTATTTACAAGATTCCTATGCATAGGAAGCATGTTAGACTTAAATGTGTTTTGAATTTGCCTTTTGATGCTCTCTTTTGCTTCAAATACTATTTCTTGCGAGTGCATTATTAAAACTGCTGAGCCCATCTTAATGGCTATAAAGAAAGAACTTCTTGGGAGATAACCCATGTGTTTATTTTACTACAGCAATTTTTGTTTTGTTGAGTCTTGGAAGTTGTTTACTACTGTAGCAACCTCTCCTTATCATGTTTTTGTGCCAAGTAAAGTTTCTATGTTAAAGTTGATGTTATATTTGGGATCGCTGCAGAAACATCATTGCTGTCTGTCACGAATTCTGGCATAAGTCTCTGTAAAAAATTCGAAAAAATCTGCAAAATTACGAGCGTGATCCTCAGATATGTACGCAACTTTCATTAGTTTTGAGTTTTTCCGTTTGAGCAAGTTAAGTGCCCCTTTCAGGTTCGTCTTTACGGACTGTTCTGTTTTGACAGATTCTGCCTTTTATTTCGCATTGCCGCTTTTGTTAAGTTGAATGAGTTTCTTTGTTCCATTAACTTTCAGAAGTTTTGTGCAATGTCCAGAAGTGTTAAGAATGATTGTGTCACCTCTGATCATGTGAATTTTGATTATGCACTAACCCTCTAATGAGTTTGTTTCAAGGGTCTCGAGAAGAGTGAAAGGTCTAAGCGATGCCCCGGTGGTTCATCCTGCAGACTCAAGCATCTTTGGGGATCAAATCATCGACAATTTATCAAGTGAGTGTACTTTACTTGGAGCGTAATGTGATAGAGAGAAATGAACAGCTTTAATGTTCATGAAGGTTGGGTTAATTGTTCTATGGTTGGAAACATGCTACATGTAGTAATTGGTAAAATGTCTTGTATAATGTGATACTTGGCAATTGTTGTGCTCAGCTCTTGCATCATATACTTTGCACCTTAATGAAGAAATTAGAGCTTGCAAGCATATTTGGTCTCTCTAAGGTCTAGATAATTTCTAGTATTGAGTTTTGAACAACGACGGTGTAAGCCAATGCTTTCATGAGTTTGCTTCATCGCTACTTTTATCAGAGTTTCTCATGCATATCCTTGAAACTATAGATGTCACCTTATGCCAGGCCTGTTTACTTTTTTGTTTGTTTGAATAAATCCTGTGCATCCAGAAGCACGTCTTTTCATCACCTTGTGTTTTGGTGGTTGAAGCCTATACCAATAAAAATACTTGTAATTAATTGGTAAAATGTCTTGCTGTGATACTTGAATGCTCATTTATCATCATATACAACCACGATAGCTTAAAATTTGGTTTGCATAGACTCTGAACAACAAGGAAGGCGGTGTAGAGTCTTATAATGTTTACAATATGTCTTTTATGTGAGTTTTGCTGCAGGTTCATCCTTGAGTTTGCTTCAAATAACCTTGCTAGCCTAAACCTTGTATCGAATACTTCTCATGCATCCAAAATCCTTGAGCCAACCACTATGCCATTTGTGTCCACCATACCTACCTACTACATGGTAATTAATTGGAGTGCTAACTTTAAAATTTCATTCGCCTTTGCATATAGCTCATGGGACAAAATAGCCTTAAAAACTATTGTGATATTGAATATGCTTATGCACTTTATTTCTTATTAAGTTGCTTGTGCGATAACCATGCTTCGCCATCAACTACTCTTTGTTGAATATCATGTGAGTTGCTATGCAGTCAGAGATCTACCACCTTAATAGTTGGAGCATGCATATTGTTAGAAGAACATTGGGCCGCTAACTAAAGCCATGAATCATGGTGGAAGTTTCAGTTTTGGACATATATCCTCAATCTCATATGAGAACATTAATTGTTGCCACATGCTTATGCATTAAAGAGGAGTCCATTATCTGTTGTCCATGTTGTCCCGGTATGGATGTCTAAGTTGAGAATAATCAAAAGCGAGAAATCCAAAATACGAGCTTTCTCCTTAGACCTTTGTACAGGCGGCATGGAGGTACCCTTTGTGACACTTGGTTGAAACATGTGTATTGCGATGATCCTGTAGTCCAAGCTGATTAGGACAAGGTGCGGGCACTATTAGTATACTATGCATGAGGCTTGCAACTTGTAAGATATAATTTACATAACTCATATGCTTTATTACTACCGTTGACAAAATTGTTTCATGTTTCAAAATAAAAGCTCTAGCACAAATATAGCAATCGATGCTTTCCTCTTTGAAGGACCTTTCTTTTACTTTTATTGTTGAGTCGGTTTACCTATTTCTCTCCACCTCAAGAAGCAAACACTTGTGTGAACTGTGCATTGATTCCTACATACTTGCATATTGCACTTATTATATTACTTTATTGACACTATCCATGAGATATACATGTTATAACTTGAAAGCAACCGCTGAAACTTAATCTTCCTTTGTGTTGCTTCAATATCTTTACTTTGATTTATTGCTTTATGAGTTAACTCTTATGCAAGACTTATTGATGCTTGTCTTGAAGTACTATTCATGAAAATTCTTTGCTTTATGATTCACTTGTTACTCATGTCATTACCATTGTTTTGATCGCTGCATTCATTACATATGTTTACAAATAGTATGATCAAGGTTATGATGGCATGTCACTTCAGAAATTATCTTTGTTATCGTTTTACCTGGGACGGCGACTAACAGGGATGCTGATACGTCTCCGACGTATCGATAATTTCTTATGTTCCATGCTACTTTATTGATGATACCTACATGTTTTATACACATTATATGTCATATTTATGTGTTTTCCGGAACTAACCTATTGACGAGATGCCGAAGCCAGTTCTGTTTCTGCTGTTTTGGTTTCAGAAATCTAGTAACGAAATATTCGGAATTGGACGAAATCAACGCCAGGTTCCTATTTTCCGGAAGCTTCGAGCACCGAGAAGGACCAGAGGGGGGCCACATGCCCACCACACATGGTGGTGGCGCGGCCAGGGCTGGGCCCGCGCCCCCCTAGTGTGTCGTCGCCCCGTCAGCCTTCCGACTCCGCCTCTTTGCCTATTTAAAGGTCGCTGACCTAAAACACAATAGGAATAAGCCACGGTACGAGAAAAGTTCCAGAGCCGCCGCCATCGCGAAGCCAAGATGCAGGGACAGGATCTATTCGGCGCCGTCGGGACGGGAAGTGCCCCGGAAGGCTTCTCCATCGACACCGTTGCCATCTCCACCGCCATCTTCATCACCGCTGCTCCCATGAGGAGGGAGTAGTTCTCCATCGAGGCTCGGGGCTGTACCGGTAGCTATGTGGTTCATCTCTCTCCTATGTAGTTCAATACAATAATCTCATGAGCTGCCTTACATGATTGAGATTCATATGATGATGCTTGTAATCTAGATGTCATTATGCTAGTCAAGTGGGTTTTACTTATGTGATCTCGGAGACTCCTTGTCCCACGTGTGTAAAGGTGACAGTGTGTGCACCGTGTGGGTCGCTTAGGCTATATTTCACAGAATACTTATTCAATGTTATGAATGGCGTAGTGAAGTGCTTATTTATATCTCTTTATGATTGCAATGTGTTTGTATCACAATTTATCTATGTGCTACTCTAGTGATGTTATTAAAGTAGTTTATTCCTCCTGCACGGTGTAATGGTGACGTGTGTGCATCCGTGTTAGTACTTGGCGTAGGCTATGATTATGATCTCTTGTAGATTATGAAGTTAATTATTGCTATGATGGTATTGATTTGATCTATTCCTCCTACATGGTGTGAAGGTGACAGTGTGCATGCTATGTTAGTACTTGGTTTAGTCATGTCGATCTTTCATGCACTCTAAGGTTATTTAAATATGAACATTGAATTGTGGAGCTTGTTAACTCCGGCATTGAGGGTTCGTGTAATCCTACGCAATGTGTTCATCATCCAACAGAGAGTGTAGAGTATGCATTTATCTATTTTGTTATGTGATCAAAGTTGAGAGTGTCCACTAGTGAAAGTCTAATCCCTAGGCATTGTTCCTAAATACTGCTATCGCTGCTTGTTTACTGTTTTACTGAGTTACTACTGCTGCGTTACTACTGCTTGTTTACTTCCTACAATATTACTACCATCAAGTGCACGCCACAAGCTATTTTCTGGCGCCGTACTACTGCTCATATTCATTCATACCACTTGTATTTCACTATCTCTTCGCCGAACTAGTGCACCTATTAGGTGTGTTGGGGACACAAGAGACTTCTTGCTTTGTGGTTGCAGGGTTGCATGAGAGGGATATCTTTGACCTCTTCCTCCCTGAGTTCGATAAACCTTGGGTGATCCACTTAAGGGAAAACTTGCTGCTGTTCTACAAACCTCTGCTCTTGGAGGCCCAACACTGTCTACAAGAATAGAAGCACCCGTAGACATCAAATACTCAGTAGCGATGTGAGTATGCAAACTCACTTATTGAAGTATATGTACAAATTTATACAAATATTACATACTACAATACATGTGGTACAACTGTATTGTAGTCTCGCCTCCCATGGTGGTCTCTAGTCGTGCTTCACTCCCGGTACATCCCAGGCTTCCACCCAGTCGAACGTGAAGTCCTCCTGGCAGAATCTGGAACATAGGGTCTTCCCGTAGGCTTGTAGTCGGAATCGGATGATGATCCGAGGGAAAAATCTGTGTTCATGAACTGGTCATTTAGTGCATCATAATCCACCCATCGGGTGTACTCCCCGGTGACTCCGCCATAGGTATCTCCACGATCAGTATCAGACTCAATCAGCATCGGGTACCCCTCAATATATCCTCTATTATACTGATTGTTCTGAAACTGGGTTGTGGCATCATCATTCATCTCAGGATTATACTTAACCTAATCACTATGGTTTCTAGTATCTGATCCCCAACGCCAACCTGTTGAGTTTTCTATAGGAGTCACGGAACGCTGATGGTTTCCGGATTCCTCACCACCTTCATATCCTCCATAGGAGTTACTAGGAAAATACCTAGGTGTAATAGGTGTGGTTTGTTGTTAAAGATGGTCAATACTAATGTAGTCACCAGCTGAGTAAACTGGTGTATGAACCACTCCCTCCATGGGTTCCTTTCCTTTTGTCTCCTCCTTGGGCTTAGTGAATTCTTCCAACATTGTGTCAATTGCCCCTGACAAATATCGGTTCAACTTAAAGAACAATTTCAGTAGGTTACGACTATTATCCATGTACTTAGCGGCTTCTGCTGGCTTGCGTTTAGCATACTTAAAGTGTTTAAGCATAGGATCATCTTCCTCCTCCATATGAGGAATATGAGAAAATTCGGATCCAATAAGCTCTTTCGTCTTATGTTCCCGAATATCGGTGATGGCTCTCATTATGGCAATGTGGTAGGCTGTTTGGATAGTTCTAGCCTCACCAACTGGCATCACTACACTCATTCCTAGGGATTCTGGAAGTCTTAGTCCAACCCTAAACTTCGCTAACACGGTACCGTCGTAGTACATGTATTTCGTTACTTTGATTTGGGGATCGCACCCAAATTCAAGCAACATAGCGCGAAGAATATCCGCGAGTCCTCCGTCATATTCACTCAGGTTTGATTCCATCACTTTCACGTTACGTCCCGAACGTGAACTTGCCATAGTTGGCTGTAGAAAAGAAAGAATATAAGATTAGTAATAATGCATCATAATAGAGATAATAAAGAATTATCGCACTAAAAGATATGATTGTTTTATTCTCAAGTGAATATACACCATATTTTTAGAGAATTCTTTACTAATCCTATTTGACTCCTAACGTTTTCGTCCCATTTACTAGGTTCCAACCTAAGGTCAAAGCTTTTGCTCTGATACCAACTGTGGTGACCCTGCATACCACTGCATGTTGTAGTATGCAGTCGTTGATATAACATTCGCGAAGTACCAATCCGCAAATATTACATCCCTCAGAGTAGTACAACAGAACATAGCAGGTCCATAACTCATTCATTTATTATTACAAGCCATATATACATATCATCCCGGAGCTCCTCTTAGGTCCTAAGAGGGATACTCCTGGGTTCGAGGCGAACCCAACTTAACTTACAATATAGAAGTCTTACGAGGCTATACATTTATTCCAACGAGCAGTTAATTACTAAGAGTTCGGACTGCTCGGGTACTATTACTACTATTACTGAGTCTAAGATTGTTCTCCTCCGGTTCCCTCCCCGGTTCCGTAGACTATCAGGTAGTCTACACCTTCAACACCTCCAGAGAGTCTGGTTCTTCGTAGCCGATGATATCGGTTCCTTCAGGGTTGTCATTGTCCTCCTCCAGATGGTTCAGACAGTCTAAGCAGGGGATTTAAGAGTGGTATGAGTACGAGCTTACTCAACAAGTTCATATTAGGAAAGAGGTGTTTAATGCACTAACTACGATACCAGACCAGAAAGTCTGATACCATGCAGGTTTTAATAACCATTTCTTCAAAAGATTGTTTTTATTCAGAAAAACTATGTCTGTCAGCCTTCACCGGTTGACTAGAACTTCATGGAGTTCCTTTCCGGCAGGTTCGCAGTTCCAAATCCCGGAACAAGGAGTGACTGGTCACAATTCGTTACACTCTTCAGAGGTGTGTTACTTTACCCATAAGAGATCTTAACCTTGGTGCCAACCGGGCAGCTTTCCGTCCACACTTCCTTTGGTGTGAGGCCCGGTATAAGGTCCTAGTCAATCATGTTCCTCCGCTACCTCGAACACCCACCCTTTGTTGCAATCTCCGACACTCGGTCCACGCCGCTTCACTTACTCCAATTAAGGATGGGCCCCGACCACGACAACAATGCAGGGCTCTACCATACATTCCTACGCCGGCAGTTGCAACCCATCATAGACCTCATTACCGTTGGGACTTCTACGGGTTCCCACCCCTGCATCATGTCTCTCGAGATCATGTGCACCCGGTAATGAGCATCCGTTGATGAACGAGAGGTGGAAACACTTTTGACTACTTGATACGTCCAAAACGTATCTACTTTCCCGAACACTTTTGCTATTGTTTTGCCTCTAATTTGTGTATTTTTGATACAACTAACACGGACTAACGCTGTTTTCAGCAGAATTGCTCTGGTGTCTCGTTTTTGTGCAGAAATCCAACTTTCAGGAAAATCCTCGGAATTTATGCGAAGGGCCCTATTTTCCCAGAAAACTAACGGAGCCAGAAGGGCAAGCCAGGTGGGGGCCCGAGGCCCCCACACACTAGGCCGGCGCGGCCGGGCGCGCCGCTGTGTGTGGCGCCTCGGCGGCCCCGGCTTCTCCTTCGGACTATATACGTCTTCGACCTAAAAACTCCAGGGGGTACGTCGATATTTCCAGAGACCATCCAGTGCGCCGCCGCCATCGCGAAACTCCGCCTCGGGACCAGAAACTCCGTTCTGGCACTCCGCCGGGACGGGGAATTGGAGGGGATCTTCACCGCCATCACCAACGTCTCTCCATCGACCAGCCATGTTTCCCCCATCCATGTGTGAGTAATTCCCCCGCTGTAGGCTGAAGGGGATGGTAGGGATTGGATGAGATTGATCATGTAATAGTCACAAGATTGTTAGGGCATGGTGCCTAGTATCCGTAGATGTTACTTTTATGATATTGTTGCAACTTGTTATGCTTAATGCTTGTCACTAGGGCCCGAGTGCCATGATCTCAGGTCTGAACATGTTATTATTTCATCATGATATGCATTGTTTATTGATCTTACCTGCAAGTTGTATACACATGTCGCTGTCCGGAACCAATGGCCCCAAAGTGACAGAAATTGGGACAACCGAAGGGGAAGGCGGTGATGTGAGGATCACATGTGTTCACGGAGTGTTAATGCTTTGCTCCGGTACTCTATTAAAATGAGTACCTTAATTTCCAGTAGTTTCCCTAGAGGCCCGGCTGCCACCGGCTGGTCGGACAAAAGATGTTGTGCAAGTTTCTCATTGCGAGCACGTACGACTATATATGGAACACATGCCTATTGATTGATTAGTACTTGGATACCGCTTTATTATTATGCCCTACCATGATTGTTACATGAATTCTCTCATCCATGCAACGCCCGTCCATCCGTCCCTGTGCCTACCGTATTTTAATCCTGCTGTTTACTATAATCACTACTGCTGTCTTTATTTCACCGCTACTGTTATTTCACTATTCCTACTGCCATAAAACTGTTGCTACTGATAAACTCTTGCGAGCAAGTCTGTTTCCAGGTGCAGCTGAATTGACAACTCCGCTGTTAAGGCTTACAAGTATTCTTTGTCTCCCCTTGTGTCGAATCAATAAATTGGGTAATACTTCCCACGAAGACTGTTGTGATCCCCTATACTTGTGGGTCATCAAGACTCCGTCCCACTCCAGATCTTATGGTGAACACTGGTTATACGGCACAAGAATCATTGGACGACATTTGTTGTTTAATCCTAGATGGATATAAACCCTTGCAATGGAACATCCACCATATCAACACAATCCATGGTTCCATTGCCCACCACATACTCATATTCATAGTAATGAAATAGTGGTTTTGCTTTTTATGCAATAGTGATAAACATAGTACTTTGCAAGTAATTTGGTAAAAATACTCAAATGACGTGAGCAAGCGATGAACTTGCTTGAACACTAAAAGTGTTGCAGTTGGATGGTGTGGACTAACCCTTGTCCTCTGTTGCTGAAAAATAGCATCATTGTCCGATAAGGGCAATGGTTAAAGAAGCAATTATGCATGATTCAACTTTTAGGGTTGTTCCCCCCTTTCCGGTGCTTTATTATTTTATGTGGAAGGTTAATACTAAGAACAATTTAGGGATACTCTGTTTAGGGTAAAATACAACCTTGAAATGTTGTCAAGGTGTTTTTATAGTCCAAAGGCATTAATGGACTTATTTTCATTATTGAAAATAATATGTGTGATTTAAATGATTATTTAAATCATCAAATTAAGACTTATTCTTAGTTGTCTTCAAAAATTCCCTTTGATATTTTATTCAGGTAGAGAATTTTATGCTGATCAATTTTCATATTTTTAATTTTTTTTAGAACTATTTAAATATTTATTGTGCTTTTCCAAAGTTTATGTATTTTAATTGAAATGTGAAATGGCAAAAATGACCCTGGGCCCACCTGTCGGTGCAACCCAGTGGGTTAGGTCGAACCGACCGGCCTGGTCCGGCTCGACCAGCCCCACTTCTCTCTCTTCCTCTCACGTGCGACCGAACCCTAACCCTAGCCCTCTCTGGCGACTCGCGTCGCCTCCGCCGTCGCCGCTCGATTCCGGCGAGATTCGCCGGACCTGGCCCCCGCCATGGTGCGCAATCGCGCCCCACGACGGCGGTCAATCCTATCCGCGTCGATCTGACGCGGGCGACCTGCTGCTCTCGGCCTCGACCCCCTCTGGTGCTAGGGTTACGGGGTCCGCTCGATCCCGCCGTTCCTGGCGCTCCTGGTGCTTGGACTCCGCCCTGGCTTCACCGCCGTGGTGCGGGTGGTGCCGTGGTGCCGCCATGGCCTGGCTTGGCTTGGCGCCGCCGCGCTCTGGCGTGTGCCGCCGTGGCCGCCATGGCCGTGCCTATCTGCTCGACCACGCTAAGTGTGCCACCTCTTCTTCTTCTTCGTGTTCTATTTCTTCTCCTCCTAGCTTGAGATGCGGCTACTCCTCCTCATGGAGAGGCCATCTTGTGCTGCTGCTACTGCTCTACTAGCTGCTGTTGCTGTGCTTGCGATTGCGATGCTTGCTGTTGCTGTGCTTGCGGTTGCGATGCTTGCTGTTGCTGTGCGCATGCTGCTGGGCTCCTTGCTGCTGTCCTGGATGCTAGCTACTGCTGCTCTACTGCTATGCAGCTGCTGCTGTGCTATTACCATGGCCACTGCTACTGTATCCATGCTTGTGCTTGTGCTTGTCTGTGCCTCTGTTGTTGATGCTATTCTTGCCAATTACTCAAATGTGTTCATATATGTTGCCCTGGCTTGATTGCAGTGTGCAATCCTTGCAAGTTTGCAAGAGCCAGTGCCTTTGGGTGCTATTCAGTGTGCTACAATTCATAGACATGCTCCCTTGAGCATGCCTGTGGGCTAAACAACACCATCCCTTGATGGTGTGCTTCTGCATACAATTATATGTCATATTTATGATTATCTGCTTTGCCATTGTTCCTGTTCAGTGGCTAATTCACTTGTCTGACATGTGTTGGTGCTATGATTGATGTTTAGCATACTGTAGCATGCTCTTGCAAGCTTCTGGTGGTCATATGATCACCAGTTGCTTGTAGAAACTGCTCTATGTTGTCTGTGCCTCACTGTGGTTCACTCTGGTGCTCATCCAGTGCTGTTTGTGCTACATACAGACTTATCCTGTGTGTGCTGTTGCTTGCTCAAGCATCAGTGGATGCTTGCAATGATCCTTTGGATCATCTGCAAGACTTTGTGCATATATAGCTTGACTATTTCATTTATCTGTGTAGTTCTGATTGCTTAAATAGATAAATGATGTGAACTGTGACACAGTGATGATCATATTAATTTAACTTGCTTGGGCTAGAGGGATGCCAACATTTGTTGGGGACCCTAGCCCACTCTGAACCCTTCTGGGTGATGATGATTGTGCTGGCTTGGTGGTTTAACTGTTTTGGTTGGTTGAGGTGGCCTCAGTAGCCACTCTTGGCTGCTCAGGAAGCTCCCACCCCATGTTGGCTTGCTGTGGATGAACAACTGTTCTCTGGCTGATCCCTTTTTGTTGGAATGGCCAGTAGCCTTTGATGTTGAAACAAAATAGACACATATTGTCTATCTGTCTGATGGCATAAATAGCTGTAGGTGCTAAGTGTGTGGGCTAGGCTAGTTTATGACAACATCTTTTGCTGGATTTCTTCAGTTATGCACTGATTTGCATAACTGATGTTCCCATAGGATGATTTCCTAGGGTCTTTACCCATATTTGCTTGCACCAACTGGCTTTACAGCCAGATGATGACACAAACAGGGTCCTACCCTTCTTTTGTTTCTGTGACTCATGCACATGAGGGATTTGTATGAGCAGAACTTTTCTTGCACATGATCTATAGGTATACCTCACTCCAGCTCCTAGAAATGTGTGTTGGTGTAGAGGTTCAGCTGCTGATTGAGTTCTTGGCTTGCCCTGCTCCTCCTTGCCAGCTTGATATCTTGATTTATTTTCTGGTGATTGGGGAATAGATGAAACAGATCTAGCTGTTCACCTATTCTTGGTGTTCTTGAGCTGTTCTTGCTATCTGGTGACTTACCCTGCTGCTATGTCGATGAATGAGTTAATGGCTAGGGTTTTGGCTGTGAAAAGCTTTTATTTGCCTGGCCCTTGCTTCTCTGGTCGACAGCACTGCCTGGCATGTGTTGGTGACTCCTCTCTGTGTTGTGTGTGTGTGCTGCATGCACACAGCCTTGTGAGCAGGCTGTGTGTGTGTGTATACCAGATGCTTTGCACTTGGGCTTTGAGAGGATCAGCTCGGCAGAGTTGATCATATCTTCTCAATTCTCATTTCTTTGCTAACCTGCCAAGTGGCAATGCCACTTGGCATAATACTTGTTTTATTTTCTTTGTGTTTGTGTGCAGGGATCCAAATGATGATCAAAATGCCATGAAGATCATCATGCTCAAGATTATCTTGTAGTTTAGGATATATTTTATTTACTTGTAATTTTCTTTTTCTTTTTCTATTTAAGTAATTCATGTAATGTGGTGTAATATTCATTTATTTTCATTATGAATATTGTAAAGACAATGTATATTGTGTGTTAATCAATAAAGCTCAAGGTTTTCCCTAATGAGCTTTATTATTATTTGTATATCTCATTATGTGTATTATTATTATTTACTTAATGAATTTCCTCACAATTGAATTAAGAGATATTTATTTAATGTTTGAATTTTGAAATTCAAATTCAACTTTGAGTTGAATTCAATCATGCAACTTAACTTTGAATTCAACCATGCAACTTATGTTTGATGTAATCTCTCCCCCTCTCTTCTCAAAACCCTAAACTAGTTAAGTGAGGTGCAAGTTTGTCGCACTCTCGAAACCCTAACCCTGTAAGGTGTCGAGAGAGAAACTTGTCCCCCTTCAATGCAGTTTTTGTTTAAAAGCGCGAAATTTCCCCAGAATTTGCAATGCAATGCACATCCCTTTCTAAAATCTACCCCTCGATCGTCTCTAAACTTGGGACATTACACCTCATCCCCAATTTTGATCATGCCTGACATCACCAAGCCATTTGACGTCTAGTGTGACACATCCAAGATTGGTCTTGGATGTGTGTTGATGCAAGAAGGCAAAGTGATATCTTATCTGTCTAGGCAACTGAAGCATCATGAGCAGAATTACCCAACCCATGACTTAGAGTTAGCAGCAGTCATTTTAGCCTTGAAGGTATGGCGTCATTAGCTCATGGGTAATCGATGTGAGATCTATTCGGATCATAAGAGCCTGAAGTACATTTTCACTTAGAAGGAGCTGAATATGAGGCAGAGAAGATGGATAGAGTTGATTAAGGACTAGAAGGACCTCGCGCGTCTTGTCGCGCCGATCTTTGCTATTATCGTTTAATTTTATAATTTGTGCGTACAACCTCACTAACCAGTCTATAAACATGCAAATTATACCACTCCTATATGCAAAGTATTGAACCCGCCAGAAGAATATAGAGCAAACTAAATTGTGAATGTATATACATTAGTGAACTGATAAAAATGTACTTAAAGAACAAAAAATTTGTGTAAGAAACACTAACAGACAAAAACTAACAATGGACCATCTCGTAGAAACATGTATATATATAAAGTTCTTCAGAAAATAATAAGCTAAGCACCAACAAAATGTATATCTTGTTCTCAAGCTGAATAATGGTGTGACTAAACACAACATCAAGACCCGAGCCCTTCAAGAGACATGTTTTATAGAGGAGGATATCATATGTATCAACGATGTACTGCAATATTGAGCCGATATAACTGAATTCCAGGAAGTATATGTACAAAGTTTAAAGAGCTTGTCTAGAATCACACCTTCTCCATCTCTGTTACATGTATTTAGATTAAGAGACAGGTAAATTTCTATGCTACATGAGGAGAGAAGCAAACATACATTAAGCACAAATGGCCAGGCTGAGCTTTTAATCACAGCCATAGCAAGAGTTAGCCTTGTCGCTGGCGAAACTACAATCCGTAACTGAACCATATCGACATGAACTCCACCCAGTTGTTGATGCTGCACATTGGCTTAATTAGGAAGGGCCCCATCAGCTGTCATTGTCGACAAAGAGAATGTGTCCTCGAGTGCTTGGAGAGGAAAGGAAACATAACCTAATAATAATGTAACAGAGCTCATATCCAAATCAGCATGGAGGATTCAAAATAACGTACATGATCCATATCTGTGCAGCAAAGAGGTAGACGTTCAGAAGAAAATGTCTAGACAAGGATAGGTGAAAAGTGAACCTACAATGTAAAGATTAAATAGCAAACAACCACTGCATGGTCACTAATATGTAAAATATGATTGTATTCTGTGCCGGAATCTAAATGGCCACCGAAAGGAACAAGGACACATACCATTTTGCACATTGATCGTTGTTAATAAGTGTGTGGTAAAAGAGGACAAATTATTGATAAGTAGGTTGAACAAACCTTCAAAACATTGAGAAGTTCCCTTATTTAAGAGACATTGTATCACAAATAGTGTGGTACCAAAAACTTTTGCATATATTTTTTGGAGCCCAGTACAAATGGATGATCAAATATTGAATATGATAAATATATGAATAACAGGGATGCGGTATATGTTCAAAAACATGAAGAACGGGTAAGATGGAGAAAACGATCATGCATGTAACTTAAAGAACTATTGTTTCTCGAATATTGAACAACATAGAAATCCTATAAAAGTAAAACACATGGCAAAAGATACATACATAGCATGTTATAAAACAAAATTATAGGAGACAGCACCACGAATGTTAAAAAACCTGAAGTCCTAAAAGTATCAAATGATGAAAATAAGATAGTGTTTTTTTAGATTTGTCTTAAAATAATACTTAACCGCACTGTTCCTAAAGGGACCTTCTCTAGCCTCGGACGCCTGTTTGAGTACACCTGAACTCAAACATCTAAATAGAAAATTCAGCAAAACACATTACAAATCAGTTTACTCGATAACCCCTAGCTGAATATATGCTTTCATCAAAACATTAGTACCATGCAAATTTTAAGAAGTTTGTCCAAGACGGTCAGACAACTAATATGTAGAACATGAACTATTTGGATAAGAGAATGAATGATGCTCTATAAAATTATCAAACAACTGACTAATCACAGCTTTTTTGTACTATATTTGATAATTCAAGATCACAAAGATGAAAATATTGAGCTTTATATAATAACAAAACTAAGCACCACTGGTAGAAAAAAGGCCTTCCGTCCAGCCCCATTAGTCGCGGAAATGCAAAAACCGCGACCAAAGGGGGATTTAGTCGCGGCTTGGTTGCCCAACCGCGACCAAAGGCCTGGGCCCAGCGCGCTCGGTGGCCAGCTGGTGGACGTGAGGGCTTTAGTCGCGGTTGGCCAGGCCAACCGCGACTAAATGTCCTCAGGCCTGGCCCAAAGGCCTTCAGTCGCGGTTGGCCAGGCCAACCGCGACTAAAGCCCCTCCCCTATATATACCAGCCAGCACTTAGCCATTTGGTGCCCACTTCTCTTCACAAACTTCACAAGGGGGTGTAGGTTTGCTTTTGGCTCTTCTTATGCACACAAGGTGTTTGATGAAATGTCCCAAGAGCATGAAACAAACATGATATGAAGTGTCGGAGCCACACTTGATCGAGCTTCCTCATTTATTTTTTCCTCCTCGATCGCGGTTAGCAACAACACACTTGAACCTTTCATATATATGTGTCATTGATAAAATATGCATATGTGTGTAGTTCATTGTTTAAATTTCTATTTAATTAGTTTAACAAATGCATGCGATGGTTAATTATATATTTTGTATTATAATAATGCAGATGAATCGGCAATGGATGTACGCTAGCCGACTCTCCGGCGAATTCACTACGGGTTTGCAAGATTTCCTTGTAGTGGCTAATGCGAACAAGCGGGGGGTTTTGTTATCTGTCCATGTGTTAACTGTAAGAATCAGAAGGGTTACTCTTCCTCAAGGGAAGTTCACGTGCACCTGATTCGGCATGGTTTCATGCCAAGCTATAATTGTTGGACCAAGCATGGAGAAAGAGGGGTTATAATGGAAGAAGATGAAGAAGGGGATGACATCGATGAGAGCTATCTTGATAATTTCGGTGATACTTTCATGGATGATGCTGAAGGTGGGGAAGGTGAAGGGGAAGGTGATCAAGAAGAGGCACGTGATGAGCCCTCTGATGATCTTGGTCGGACCATTGCTGATGCAGGAGTCGCTGCGAAACTGAAAAGAGGGAGAATTTGGATCGCATGTTAGAGGATCACAAAAGTCGCTGTACCCAGGATGCGATAATGGTCTGAAAAAGCTGGGCTGCACCCTTGGATTTGCTGAGATGGAAGGCACGGAAGGTGTAGCTGACTCGGGATTTGAAAACTTGCTGAAAATGTTGAAGAATATGTTTCCAAAGAATAACGAGTTGCCCTCCAGTACGTATGAAGCAAAGAAGGTTGTCTGCCCTCTAGGTTTAGAGGTTCGAAGATACATGCATGCATCAACGATTGCATCCTCTACCGCGTGAATACGAGAATTTGAATGAATGCCCGGTATGCACGCATTGCGTTATAAGATCGAGGCGATGACCCTGGTGACGATGTCGAGGGAAACCCAGGAAGAAGGTTCCCGCCAAGGTGATGTGGTATGCTCCTATAATACCACGGTTGAAACGTCTTTCAGGAACAAAGAGCATGCCAAGTTGTTGAGATGGCACAAAGAGGACCGTAAGTCGGACGGGGAGTTGAGACACCCCGCAGATGGAACGCAATGGAGAAAGATCGACAGAGAGTTTAAAGATTTTGCAGCTGACGCAAGGAACATAAGATTTGGTCTAAGTACAGATGGCATGAATCCTTTTGGCGAGCAGAGCTCCAGCCATAGCACCTGGCCCGTGACTCTATGCATCTACAACCTTCCTCCTTGGTTGTGCATGAAGCGGAAGTTCATTATGATGCCAGTGCTCATCCAAGGTCCGAAGCAACCCGGCAACGACATCGATGTGTACCTAAGGCCATTAGTTGATGAACTTTTACAGTTGTGGGGCAGACCTGGTGTCCGTGTGTGGGATGAGCACAAAGAAGAGGAATTTGACCTACGAGCGTTGCTTTTCGTAACCATCAACGATTGGCCTGCTCTTAGTAACCTTTCGGGACAGTCAAATAAGGGATACAATGCATGCACGCACTGCTTACATGAGACTGAAAGTGTACATTTGCCAAATTGTAAGAAGAACGTGTACATGGGGCATCGTCGATTTCTTCCCAAAAATCATAACGTAAGAAAGCGCGGCAAGCATTACAACGGCAAGGCAGATCACCGGCCGAAGCCTGCGGAACGCACTGGTGCTGAGGTATTTGATATGGTAAAGGATTTGAAAGTCATCTTTGGAAAGGGTCCTGGCGGACAATCAGTTCCGAAGGGAGCTGACGGGCACGTAGCCATGTGGAAGAAGAAATCTATATTCTGGGAGCTAGAATATTGGAAAGTCCTAGAAGTCCGCTCTGCAATCGACGTGATGCACGTTACGAAGAATATTTGCGTGAACCTGCTAAGCTTCTTGGGCGTGTATGGGAAGACAAATGATACAAAGGAAGCACGGCAGGACCAGCAACGCTTGAAAGACCCTAATGACCAGCATCCGGAATGGTTTCAAGGTCGTGCCAGCTACGCTCTTACCAAAGAAGAGAAGGTCATCTTTTTGAATGCCTGAGCAGTATTAAGGTCCCGTCTGGATTCTCGTCCAATATAAAGGGAATAATAAACATGGCGGAGAAAAAGTTCCCAAACCTGAAGTCTCACGACTGCCACGTGATTATGACGCAATTGCTTCCGATTGCTTTGAGGGGGCTCCTGCCGGAAAATGTTCGAGTAGCCATTGTGAAGCTATGTGCATTCCTCAATGCAATCTCTCGAAGGTAATCAATCCAGAAGTTCTACCACGGTTACAGAACGATGTGGTCCAATGTCTTGTCAGTTTCGAGTTGGTGTTCCCGCCATCCTTCTTCGATATTATGACGCACCTCCTGGTTCACCTAGTCGAAGAGATTTCCATTCTCGGTCCTGTATTTCTACACAATATGTTCCCCTTCGAGAGGTTCATGGGAGTATTAAAGAAATATGTTCGTAACCGTGCTAGGCCAGAAGGAAGCATCGCCAAGGGCTATGGAAATGAGGAGGTAATTGAGTTTTGTTTTGACTTTGTTCCTGACCTTAAGCCGATTGGTCTTCCTCGATCGCGGCACGAGGGGAGACTAAGTGGAAAAGGCACGATCGGAAGGAAATCAACGATATGTATGGACGGCCATTCTCTGACTGAAGCACACCACACAGTTCTGACCAATTCCAGCTTGGTGGCTCCGTACTTTGAGAAACACAAGAATATTTTACGCTCGGACAACCCGGGGAAGCCTGAATCCTGGATTAGGAAGGCCCACATGGAGACTTTCGGCAGTTGGTTGAGAAAACATTTAATGAGTGACAATAAGGTTGTAGATCAGCTGTACATGTTGGCCAAGACACCATCTTCGACTATAACGACTTTCCAAGGGTACGAGATAAATGGGAATACATTTTACACGATCGCCCAAGATAAAAGAGCACCAACCAAAACAGTGGTGTCCGCTTTGATGCAGCAACCGAGAATGGGCAAAAGGTCACATATTATGGTTACATAGAGGAGATATGGGAACTTGACTATGGACCCTCCTTCAAGGTCCCTTTGTTCCGGTGCAAATGGTTCAAGCTAACAGGAGGTGGGGTAAAGGTGGACCAGCAATACGGAATGACAATGGTGGATTTCAACAATCTTGGTTACCTTGACGAACCATTCGTCCTAGCGAAAGATGTCGCTCAGGTTTTCTATGTGAAGGACATGAGTAGCAAACCGAGGAAACGGAAAGATAAGAAAACGATCAGTACATCATGCGATGATCCAAAGCGCCACATTGTTCTTTCAGGGAAAAGAAACATCGTGGGAGTGGAGGACAAGACAGACATGTCAGAAGATTATAATATGTTTGCTGAAATTCCGCCCTTCAAAGTGAACACCGACCCAAGCATTAAGTTAAATGATGAGGATGCTCCATGGATACGGCACAATCGTAAGCAAGCAGGGACACAAGGGAAGAAATGATGTGTAATAATTTATTGTACCAAACTTTGTTGAATGGATCATGTGAATTATATTGCCCGTGATGTGTTTGGTGTCCATTTTCGAATGATTCGATTGATTCGAGAGATAGCACTGATGATACATGAAATTTGGAGTGATTTAGTCATACTCCTGCCTAGGCGTATAATATGCATACTCGTAGTCTTCATAGCCGCCGTTGTACTGGTAGCCGTCGCCTTCTAAGTTGCCGCCGTCGTCGTCGCTGCTGTCGTCGCTGTCGTCAGGCGGCGCTCGTGGCTCGAATGAGGGTAGCGCGGGCGGGGGATATCGCCGGCCGTGATGTAGTCCATGACTGCAGAGTCCGGCCGTACCACCATAGCCGACGGCCGGCCTCATGGAAGTTCCCAGGAGGCAGACCGTCCTCCTCATACGCGAGCGCCCTCTCACGCCGATTGATGAAGAAGGCGTCCCAAGTATGCTGGTTATCGGGATGCCAGCGGGGATTCATCCGCTGCTCCGGCGTGAGGTCGAGGTAGTAGTGGTTCGTGATGGCTGCCCGGCGCGCAGTACACCCGAGGGAGGGGAGGGACCGGCACGCCGCCGGCGCTTAGGCTCCGGCCGGCGGGGACGCGGTAGCCCGGTGGGCAAGGGTAGTTCGAGGCGCAAAGCTCCTCCACCTGCTGGTAGGTTAGAGTGGGTGCGGTGGAAGCCATGAGAGAGTGATGAGAGATTGGAGAGATGTGATAATGCTGGCCAAGCCGGGCAACATATATGTAGTGAGAAATGGCGGGAAAAATGGGAGCGGGAAGACAGAGGCGGGAAGAAAGTGGCGGGAAGAAAGAGGCGGGAAGAAAGAGCTGGCGGGAAGAAATTGGCGGGAAGAAAGAGGCGGGAAAGACAGAGGCTGCCGGGAAGAACTGGTGGGAAGATTTTTATTTTTCTGAATTTTTTGATATATTACTTGTATTTTTAAGATTTTAAATGAATTAGTTTTATTTACTGAATTTTTTTATATATTATTTGTATTTTTAAAATTTTTAAATGAATTAGTTTTATTTTTCTAAATTTTTTAATATATTATTGGCATTTTTAAGATTTTTAATGAATTAGTTTTATTTTTCTGAATTTTTTGATATATTATTTGTATTTTTAAGATTTTTAAATGAATTAGTTTTATTTTTCTGAATTATTTGATATATTCTTTGTATTTTTAAGATTTTTAAATGAATTAGTTTTATTTTTCTGAATTTATTGATATATTATATGTATTTTTCAGATTTTAAATGAAAACTAATTTGAAAAATAGCCTTTGGTCGCGGTTGGGATAACCAGGGTTTTCCGCGGGAAACGAAAAACCCGAAAATACCCTTTGGTCGCGGTTGGGGTCGCCAACCGCGACTAAAACCCCTTTAGTCGCGGTTGGTGACCCCAACCGCGACCAAAGGTCCTACCCTATATAAGCTCGCGCACGCCGCGAGGCGGTTCACACTTCGTCTTCTCGATCGATTTGCGCTTCGTCGTCTCTCTGCCGCCTCGCCGTCGTCGCCGTCGCCCTCGTCGCGCCGCCCGTCTCCGCCGCCCACCGACACCCGTACGTCGTCGCCGCCGCCCCATCTACCGCGCGCTCTTGCGCGCGCGCGCCTGCACACGCGCCTGCCCGGCCGGCCGGCCGCCGCGCCCACACCGCCGCTGCCGCTGCGCGCCTGCACGCGCCTGCCCACGCCCACCGCGTCGCCGTCGCCCTCGTGCCGCTGCCGCTGCTCGCTGCCCGCGCCCACCGCCGAGAGAGGGCCGGGAGGCGGCCGGCCGCCGCGTGGCGCGCCGGCCGGCGGCGTTTTTTTTTTTCTTGTTGTTTTTAATACAAACAAATAAAAAAACTATATATACTTAACAAAAAAACTTAAAAAAAACTTGATATATACTTAACAAAAAAAAAGAGTTTGTCTAAAAAAGAATTAAATTTTGTTTGTTTTTTTTAATTTGAACTATATATACTTGACAAAAAAAACCGGCGGCGGGCCAACACGGTAGAGCGGGAATGACTAGGGCTGCGGCTGGCCCCAGTCCCTCGGGCGACGGCCCGCAAAGCCTCCGGTCGCGCCGCCGATGGGTCGCAAGGGCGTGCCACCTGACCTATACCTGGTCGGGAAGGTGTGGATGATGCCTCGCTTAGTTTCCTGCAGGGCACACACGTACACGTTAAATACGAGCCTCGATCGGCTCTCAGGTTGTCCTGTGAATCGGCTCAAAGAGCCGATCCACCACGGTTCGTCCAAGGTGGCCGAATATGTGGTGGTCCTGTGATCATGGTAGAGCTAATGAGATCCACGACGATGTGGGGTTTTCACCGCATAATCGGATCATCCTACTCTAGGTTGGGCCTCGCGCTCACGCACGGTGATCGTAAGCTTGCCCTAGACGAGGCCTAAAAACCAACACAAGGTTGATCCTCGGAACATCCCGTCTAGGGCTCGCAAACGACACCCTACGTGCCGCTGGATCCTCCACCCCTTTGTAAGGCCTAACTATTGCAGATATTAAACTAATCCTTGTAGAACAAGGAGCGATCGTAACGGATCAGATCTACTGAACTATGATCAAGCGGGGTGCCGCCCTGCACCCATGATGAGGCACAAGGACGGCTAGATGCGCAAGGGTTGCACTACGAAAGCATGCAGCATGAAGAACAATGCTAACCCTAACACATCTATGATAACTACGTTGCTCGCCATCAAAAGGTATCGAGCAACGCATGAACAACGTAGGCAGCCTGTGCTGCCTAGATCGCAAGATGCGATCTAGGCAGCATGATACCGGTAGAAACCCTCGAGACGAAGGAGTTGGCGATGCGCCGAGATTTGTTTGTGGTTGAACGTTGGTTGTTGTTTATTCCATAAACCCTAGGTACATATTTATAGTCCAGGGGACTTTCTAATGTGGGCGTGCACTAAACCGTGCACGAGATAAACTCTAATTTCCAAACTAAGATGCGATCTAATATGTTACAGATACACGGGCGGTTCAGCCCAACTTGGTAAACCAGGCCGATTCACGCATTTCTTCCACGTACAATCTTCACGTCCATCTTGATCGCCCCCCCTCGACTTGGTCAAATTCTGGTGATAACACATGCCCCCCTGGTTTTGGAAATGATATTTCCAAAATCATTACGCCTTTAGTCGGGTCATGTCGTGGCAGAGCAGAACCGTCGCAGAGTTCTTCATCATGATAACCTGCCTCCTCAACTTCTCTGCACGATTTGACAGTTTTGGCACCACTTCCTCGGAAACTGCTGTGACATTAAATTTTTACCAAGCCCACTTTTATTTAATCATCCCAAACAGTTTTCCTCTGCATCTCCTTCGCATTAGCATCCCAAAAACCCTCCTGCGCCACCATGTCCTCTTCCTCCTCCGCCTCATCGGACCTTTCCACCCAGTCCTCTTCATCTCGCGAGCCGACACCGGAGCACAACCCGGCGGAGGTCCATGCGGCCAACATCCGCCGCGCCATCGCGGCCGGGGAGGAGTCAGACCATGACTTCTCCACCTGGTCAGAGGACGACCAGTCCCTCGATGGGGAGAGCGATCTCCGCTTCCTCGCCGACACGGAAGCGGTGGAAGAAAGCGAGGACGATCGCTTCTGAGGGCTCCGAGAGGTGGAGGAGGAGGGAAGAGGAGGATGATGACGACGACCTCCCTCCGACGAGCCGCCGGCCAAGCGCCATTGTCCCTGGCCGGGGAATCTGAGCGACTTCGACGCGACGGACGACGACGACGCCGAAGAAGATGAGGACAATGAAGGTCCCGCCGGCGGCTGGAGCAGCGACGACGAGGCGGGAGCAGCGCAGCGCGGCGATGACGGCGACGACGAGGGCAGCAACGGCCCGTAGATAGGGCCCTATAGTAGCAGTAGGCGGGGCAATGTATCCCCTTTTGAGGGCAATCCGCTCTACTATGTAAGAAATCTCGCCTATTAATGAAGAACTTTTCCTCATTTTGATTGTGCCCGATTTCTCCTGAGTTCAATTGAGCCGATTCCCTTTTCTACCGTCCTTGCCGATTCGCCCCCTTTGCCAATGCGTAACGAGCCGATGACACCGCATCGGTCCTTCGACACTTGCTCTTTCCTTCTTCAACTGATGATTTTCTAAATCTGGCAGAAAAATGTAGGATCTTCAGGAAACTTTTGAACTTTCCCAACTACACCCAATAATCCTTTCCAGCACTCATCATCTCTGACGAAGGTTTGCAATGAAGGATCAGCCGATGATCACTCAATCGGCTCGTAAAAAACAGAGCAAGGCAGAACATCCACCAGGCCTGCTGCCCCCCGAGTCTTGGCCAAGGCAAAAAACTTAACCGAATTAGCCTGGGCTTGATCATGCAGAGTCAGCCGATTTGCACGTAAATCGGTTTGCAGTGAACCTTCAAGGTGGGCTGCCCCGAGTTTCCTCAGTGCACCTCTTTGCCCTTGCAAGTCAGATCGGCTCCCTTCCTTTGGTGGATCTGACGCGACCCACCTTTAACCTGATCTGGACGCCCAAGCTGCCCTTAGCACTGTTCTTGAAGAGAAGATCTGAGCTGTTAAACCTCTCTCTCGAGGAGTTCTTCCATTGTGGCTTCTCTTCATAATTTACTAGGGCTGACCTTCTGGTTGACAATTGTATTTCTTGAGTCGATGGCCATGCATCGGCTGCTTCTCAATTCTGAAGTCGACGCCTTTGCATCGGCTGTAAATTTTTTTTAAAAAATTCTAGGCCGATTTGCGTATCGGCCCCCATACTCAATACTATTTATACTATTTCGTATCCTTGTGTTTTATCCCTCTAGGTGCCCCCCGAGCCGATCCTGTCAAGAAAATTGATGGTATCGGCTCTTCAGGTAGTCCCTGTTGGGCCAAACGTTGATCCCAGGCAGAATGGATAGTGAGGATAATTTTGGCCGATTGCTGGAATCGGCCTCCATGTTGCTTGCTCGGCAAAGGTTTTGTAATATCCCTTCATCAGCTTCGGAGGGCCGATTGCAAGGATCGGCCTCGCCATGTTGCTTATTGACGTAGTCTTGCTACTCGTCCATGTCGGCGGATAAGACCAGCCCAATCTCTGACTTTAGCACGTTGGTGTGCTTGCTGTTATCCATGTCGGGTGCATTGTATAATCGTGGAGCACTACACCCCGCCGGACGAATGAACACCATGTTTGTGCCAGCCGATGTGTCATCATCGGCTCTCTTTTGCTTGGGGCGCCACTCTTTCCTTTGCGGTAGCCCCTCCTCATCCAGGGTCCTCTGGACTTTCGCAGCCAGATCAGGCCGCGCCTTCCTCGCGTATGCAAGTACATCCTTTCAGCTTCCTCCAGACCGCGCAATCGCTGAACCCTGCGTTTTTGTGTATGGCTGAGACCATCAGGGCACCACCTTGGACGGTGGCACCTGTCTTCTTCGTATTCCCCTTCGTCCTCTGAATCATCGAGATCTTCCGACGGAGGGGTTCCAGCCCGTCTGTTTTGCGGTGGGAGAGGCCCTAAGCGCTCGAACACAGATACGTTGGCTGTCCCCTTCTTCTTCCGGTTCTTCGGGCAGTTGCCGATTGTTGGTAATCGGCTCATTCCTGAATCCCAGCAGTGTCAAGAAGGGGCAGTACCAATGCCTGTCCGTATCGTCCTGCTCCCTGCCATGGCGTTCTGTCGCTCCTCATCATGATTATGCCGGCTTTGCCTTTCGTCGTTTCTGGTCAGACGACCTCTTTCATCATTGTTGTTGCATCGCCGGCGTTGGTCATCTCGACTAACATACTTGTTGAGGAGGTGATCAGAGAGGGGTCGTTGATATCTTATGTTCTTCACTTCTCCCTCTGTGACGTATCGTTTGCCATCTTGACGGAGCCGATCGCATGGAGCGGCCCCCTCGGTGTCCTTGCTCGAGAGCAGCTGTCCTCATCCCCGTCCTTCTCGGAGCGGTGTCCAAGCTCTACCATACGATATTGGCTGAGAAATCAGGCTGGCACCCTCCAAGGTGGGTAAACTCCACCATGTTGACGGGGAAGGGGTGTGTGTCGACCTTCATGGCGTATTGGTTAAAAATTAACCGCCCATTTTCTATCGCCGCTTGGATCTGCTGACGCCACACCCTGCAGTCGTTGGTGGTGTGGGTGAACGTGTTATGCCACTTGCGTATGGCTTTCCGTTCAGCTCTTGCACCGTAGGAAACTTGTGGCCTTCGGGCACCTTTATGTGCTTCTCCGCGAGTAAGAGGTCGAAAATCTGCTCGGTTTCGTCACGTCGAAGTCGAACCCTCTTGGAGGCCCTGGTGGCTTTACCCATTTGCAGGTTCTGGGCCTGCAGCTCGAGTCCACTCAGCTACTGCGACCTCTCGCTCTCCGTAGGACCTTCATCTTCGCCTGCGTCAACCATGGTAACCACGCGCTTGAATTTATCTTGGTAGATATCCGGGTGGCGTTGCTCATATGCTGACAACTTGCACCATGTGTGCTAATGAAGGATAGTCTGCTTGGGAGGCCACTTCCTTGATCGATGATGATAGACCCACCACCGCCAACTCTGCTTCTTTTTCGCTTACGTGAACCGAATAGCATCGGTTCTGACGGTCCTGAAGCGCTGGATGTATTCTGACTGTTTCCCCGCGCCGCCGTACTTGTGCCAGATCGGCAATGCCAGCCTCGGAAGCCTCCGAGTGATATTGCTCATGGAACCGTTCTTCCAACTGCTTCCAGGTCTGGATTGAGTTCGGTGGCAGCGAAGTGTACCAACCGAAAGCCGATCCTGTGAACTGTGAGAAGTACCTCACACGCAGCTCGTCGACGCTGAGATCATGCCCAGCTGCGCCAAATACCGCTCACATGCTCTATGGAGCTGGAACCATCTGATCCGCTGAACTTTGTGAAGTCCGGGAGCCGATATTTGGGTGGTAACGGGATCAATTCGTACTCGTTGGGGTACGGCTTGGTATAGCCGATCGCCTTTCTTTCGGCATCATGCCGAACTGATCTTTCAGGACGTACAAATTTGATCCGCGTGATGGCCGCAGTGCCGAACGAAGGTTCGTCGGAGTGGCGTACTTAACCAGCCATGCTTGTTTCTCGGTTCTGAGCCAACTGCAGGAGTTGGGCTCGGGAGCTTAGTCGGTGGCGTATTTAGCTAGCCACGTTTGCTTCTCAGGGTCCGCCTCCGATGCTCCTCCTGTTGCCCCAGTCCCTGCTATAGCAACCTGGTTCGAGGGTGCCCAGGTGCTGCGACGCACGTATGCACATGCGTATCCGTGCGGGATCTCCTTGGGCGCGTCTTGGTAGTCACGGGGTCACCACCAATCTTGTAGACGACAAAAGCCGATGAGTTCGGCGCTTCGGGCGCTGCCAACGCGAATGGCAGCGGGGGACGGGAATGGAGCAGCGCTTCCCTTGGTGAGTCCCTAGGGCTGGTCTGACGGAGAGTTGATGGCTCATGATCTCCTGGATCAGCGCGACGAACGTATTCACGCTCTCAGAATGGCGGTGCAGCGAATGAGCCACCATGAAGTTGATCTCTGACGCAGCGACCTGGTGCGCTCTTCGGACGGGGTGGACAGGTCCACTCCATCAAGTGCGCCTTCGGTGTGAACCCCTTCCATCTGATGCCATGGGAGCGGGTCCTGTGGAAAGAGCCGATTAGGTCGGCTTCGAGGGCAGACTTGATCTCGTCGTACTTCTTCTTGAGCTCGCCATGGAGATCCCCGTACGTGACCGGAGTTTCTTCTGCCACTTCTGATGAAGACGGTAAGGCGTCTTTCGCCATCTCTTGTAGATAGCGAGGTGGTTGTCGCTGAAGATGAGTCGTTGAAGATTGTCCCACCGGGCGTGCCAGAATGTGTTGGCGTCGCCCCACCGGCGGGCAGCGGGCCAACACGGTAGAGCGGGAATGACTAGGGCTGCGGCTGGCCCCGGTCCCTCGAGCGACGGCCCGCAAAGCCTCTGGTCGCGCGCCGATGTTGGGCGCCACCTGACCTATACCTGGTCGGAAGGTGTGGATGATGCCTCGCTTAGTTTCCTGCAGGGCACACACGTACACGTTAAATACGAGCCTCGATCGGCTCTCAGGTTGTCCTGTGAATCGGCTCAAAGAGCCGATCCACCCACGGTTCGTCCAAGGTGGCCGAATATGTGGTGGTCCTGCTTGATCATGGTAGAGCTAATGAGATCCACGACGATGTGGGGTTTTCACCGCATAATCGGATCATCCTACTCTAGGTTGGGCCTCGCGCTCACGCACGGTGATCGTAAGCTTGCCCTAGACGAGGCCTAAAAACCAACACAAGGTTGATCCTCGGAACATCCCGTCTAGGGCTCGCAAACGACACCCTACGTGCCGCTGGATCCTCCACCCCTTTGTAAGGCCTAACTATTGCAGATATTAAACTAATCCTTGTAGAACAAGGAGCGATCGTAACGGATCAGATCTACGAACTATGATCAAGCGGGGTGCCGCCCCTGCACCCATGATGAGGCACAAGGACGGCTAGATGCGCAAGGGTTGCACTACGAAAGCATGCAGCATGAAGAACAATGCTAACCCTAACACATCTATGATAACTACGTTGCTCGCCATCAAAAGCGCTTCAGTACGAGCAACGCATGAACAACGTAGGCAGGCTTGTGCTGCCTAGATCGCAAGATGCGATCTAGGCAGCATGATGCTACCGGTAGAAACCCTCGAGACGAAGGAGTTGGCGATGCGCCGAGATTTGTTTGTGGTTGAACGTTGGTTGTTGTTTATTCCATAAACCCTAGGTACATATTTATAGTCCAGGGACTTTCTAATGTGGGCGTGCACTAAACCGTGCACGAGATAAACTCTAATTTCCAAACTAAGATGCGATCTAATATGTTACAGATACACGGGCGGTTCAGCCCAACTTGGTAAACCAGGCCGATTCACGCATTTCTTCCACGTACAATCTTCACGTCCATCTTGATCGCGGCCCCCCTCTGACTTGGTCAAATTCTGGTGATAACAACTTAACAAAAAAAACTATATAGGTATAGTTAACAAACAAAACATATTTTGACTTAATAAAAAAAATCTGAATTTTGACTTAATAAAAAAACATAGAGTTAACAAACAAAACATATTTTGACTTAATAATTTTTTGTTTTGTCCACTTATAATTAATGAATTAATTAGTAACTATATATATGTAGTTAACAAAAAAACATAAAACTTGATAATTTTGACTTAATAAAATTTTAAGTGGACATAAAACTTGATAATTTTAAGTAGCCACCGCCACCGCCACCGACCCCGCGTGTATACGGAGGGCGGCGTGGCCTCGCCTCCCCCTCCGTATACGCGCGGTTTTTTTCTTTTTTTACGAGAGAGAGGATCGGCACACCGCCACCGCCACCGCCCTTTCGCCCTGCCTCGCCGCCCCCTCCGTATACGGCGAGGGAGGGCCTCTATGTGTTGTCCTCTCGGCACCGCCACCGCCCTTTTGCCACCGCCACCGCCCTCTCTCCTTTTGCCACCGCCCTTTCGACACCGCACTTAAATAATTAGTTTTTACTACATGTTTTCAGGACTGACATATGGCGGACGATAGAGCTGACCCGATTATGGAGAACTATGATCCAGAAATTGAAGAACAGCTATTTGGCATAATAAAAGGCGATATTCCTTATGAGCCGACCGAACAAGATGAAGAGGATATTTCTTCTTATCTGAATCTTGACGGTCAAGATGAAGGCCGTCAGCAAGATGATGGGGAAGAAACGTCGATCAACGACGATCTTCAATTGCAAGTAGCAACTAGCTCCGGCGCCGAGGTATATATATATACATTTTTCCTCTGGTGATACAAACTTACTGATTTGAATAAATATGTGTGTACTAACACGCGCGACTCTCTTTCTTATTTTAGCCCTCGGCCGGATCGTCGAAAAAATCGAGTACGTCGTCGTCAAAGCGTGGCGCAACCAAGACGCTCAAACCAGGAGAAACATATACCATCGAGGTTGTCGACAGTGCAACCGGCAGGCCGCTGGAGCCCCCGAAGTACGCCACCAAGTTTATCAACCAATGCGGAGCCGTTGTTAGAGACAACATCTCGATCACCCTCCAGGAGTGGAATGAGCCAAAGAAGGAACGTCTTGGTTTCACTTTTGTTGACAAGAGAACTAAAAAGGATTGCTTTCAAAAGCTTATGGAGCATTTCATCCTACCTCCGGAATACCACAAATTCGATGAGGCGGGTAACAAGATTCAGGAAAACAAGGAGAGGAGGAGGCTACTCAAACACTTCGCTCTTGGTAAGATGGCCGATACATTCCGGAAATTCAAGCAGAATCTAGCCCGTGACTATGTCAACCAGAACAAGACTCCGGAATTCAAAGGACAGTATGAGAGACTTGAACATGATTGGCCAGAATTTGTGAAGCAGAAGAAATTGGAGCATTTCATTGAAATATCGAAAAAAATAAGGAAAATGCGGCTAAGAAGGAGTACAATCATGTTATGAGGCCAGGAGGGTATCGCTTTTGGGAGCCTAAGTGGGAGAAGATGGAGAACGAGCTGAGGAGGCGAGGAATCCGTCCAGGTACGGAGGGATGGGACCGAAGGGCCAAAAGCTGGTGGTACGGGCATGGGGGAACGCTAGACCCGGAGACAGGGGCGTGTGTTTACGGGAACAAAATGTTTAAACCCACCCAAGCCCTTATTGACGCAATGAGGGATGCTCAAGAGGGAAGATCAAGTTCAACAGAGAGAACGACGCGCTGACAAGAGCCCTCGGGAATCCTGAACACGGAGGACGTGTACGAGGCATGCCCGGGAACATTACGTGGAAAGAAGGGTTCTCCCAGGACGATGACCCGTACGGTTACAGAAGCCGTAAGAGAAAGTCGGATCGGGATGCCGATGTTGTGGCGCGGTTGGCATCGGAAGTCGATGAGATGAAGAAAACCCTGTCTATACTAGTACAGGAGAGATCGGCAGCTGGGACGCATGAAGATCATCCAGCGGATCTCGGAAGCCAGCGGAGAAGCAGCGTGGCTTCCACGGAGGTCCAGCCGGCTACTGATGCACCGGAGATCCAAATTACTGCACCGGAGCCTCCTCGCTACCCCGTGGACGATGTAAAGGAGATGAAAGAATGTCATCTGCATTATCCTACTGGGAACATGTCCACGAAGGTAGCCATCGGCAGTGCTTTGCCATGTGAGCCTGGAGCACTCCACCACAACAATCCCATTGCAGATGGCTATGCTCGTGTCACGGTGGAGGAAATAGTCCCAGGGTTTGAGAACTGGAGATTGACATTGCTACACCCGAAGGGGAGAGAAGACTTGGAGGTGTCAAGCGCAGTTTATTCTCTGGAAAAGAAGTTTATCAAGTTTCCAGACGAGGCGCCAAGGCGAACAAGTCCACCCCCTCCGGTGGTGGTGGTGGCGGCGGCGGCGGCGGTGGTGGTGGTTCACCTACACCTCCTTCACGTCAGCCGACGCCGCCCCCAATTCACCTCCGGCGGTAACGCCGCCCCAGTCCACCTCCGGCGAAGAAGCAGCCGCCCCCGGCAAAGAAGAGGAAGCAGTCCTGGACTATTAACCCGGACCCTTATGTACCTAGGACCACAAAGATACCGGAGCCATCACTGAAGCCTCTCACCCCGAGACCTTATGACCTTAGTGTGGAGGAAAATGCAGCGGTCGTGGCTGCTCATCATGAGAAATGGCAGGCGGACTGCAAGAAGAAAAGAGAGCCCGAGCCCAAGCCAGTATATTCTGACAAGCAGAAGAAGTGGGCTAAGTCATTTTTGACCGAACCGTCCCAAGCCGCGAAGAATCTGCCTGACTACTATTCACATGAACTTCGTAGGCAAGCACTCATCTTGCAAGAGTTGGCGGAGAAGCAGGAGAAGAAAGCCTCTCATAGTGAAAGTAAAAAATAGGGGAAACAAGTTGCCCAGCTCGGGAAACAGAGTAAACAATCCATCGCCCCTCTCATAGTGAAAGCCGCCGGTCCGGATGACCCCGAAATCATAGCAGCTGCGGCAAGACAGGGATTGACTGTAGCGAGTGCCACAGAACAAGCGGCCAACTTAGGTCTGACTCTTCGTGCAGTGTTAGGCCTTGATGAGGCGCCAACAATGAAGGACGCAGTAATTACATATGTGTCAAATGGGCCTCTCGTCGAGCCTGCGCAGGAAAAGGATCTACCTCCACAAATGACAGGTCTGCTAAATTGGTACAAGGCTTACATAAAATTAAAAACGCCAAAGACTATATTTATGCGGAAGTTAGACCTGAGCATCACTTCAAACATTACTATGTACAAATTCATCGGAGTGAATTGTTCCAGCTTTTCAATCTGCGCGAGCTCGACAAATCTATCATCAGTTGCTACGTTCTGTAAGTGATTTATTTCTACCCCAAACTTTGCCAACCACTATCCTTTGTATGCCAACACAATGTGCCACTGCCTGCCATCACTAACAGTAATTTAGGAAAGAAAAATAAACGGTTAAGGAAACCCATGTTGTGAAGACGACAGTGGCAAGTTCCCCTAATTCATTATCCAGGATCTCGCGCAGAAACAATGATATCTTAAGACAGAGGGAAAACAAGAGGGTTAAGAACATCATGACAGATTGATTGTAAGTATACTGACTCAATCGAAAGTGTCTACATCATACAAACTTGTGAAACCATTGTACTTATATTATAATTCAACAATTCTTAGCGCAAGGAGAACCTGAGATGTTGTATTGAAAAAAATAACTCATCCAGAAATGGGTGATTCTACTCTCCCTAAAATCTAATAAAACATGCTCTCCTTATAATCTAATATAATAGTAATGAGACTAAGGGGTCTTAACTGGGAGATAAACATGGCACTAAAAGAAGAATAACATAATGATACGCGAGAATGAGTTTCTAAGCCAAATTGTACATATTTAGGATGAGTTATATAAATATAAATGATATCATGACTTTGAAAAATGAGGATTCGATCTGACATGTATATATAAAACACTAAAATTGCCATACAATTAGACCGTTGAGAGGCAGGAAAATTGTAAGAGAAAAATATACACCAGAACTTGGATTTTTTTTTTACAAAACTAGCAAAATTGTCCGTGCGTTGCACCGGGAAGGAAACAGAAATACAACAATGCAGTTGAAAATACACATCTCTGCTTAGTCCATAATTTATAATATTAATAATTAAAAAGCTTGACCTTTGTCATCTTCCGTAACCACCTAGTAACGTTGTAATACTTCACTAAACAAAAAAGCAGTGTAGTACACAGGTTGCACTTCCAACCAAATATCATTAACCAGTTGTACTACTCAATGAGACTAAGCAAAAAATGAATTTAATTACATGCAATTGCTTAAGTCCAAGAGGAAATCGCGTGGACACAGCTAGGAACAGTAGACGTAAAAAAAAATCAGAAATAAGTAGTACTATGTATATACTGGTTATTTTCTAGTACACAAGCAATTTCAAGATCCGGTAGCACATTAGCTGGTGTAAGCAACATGAAATACCTACCTCCGGCCGAGTTGTGGCTAGCTATTGCTTCATGACGGCCGGTGGATTATATTGTACCTCTCTTGCGAGCACCTTACACGTATAGATATCAAAGCGAGGGTCCTCTGATGAATACAACAGGTAAATAGCAATTACGTACAAACTTTAATGAATACATGCACATAGATTATACATACGGGTGTGCTTGCCATTGCGTCCAAAGAGCTCGCTTGTGTGCTTCGTACATCATGATATACGCCCGTCAACTTCATCTGAATCATTTGTGTCATCGGTTTGTGCCACCTGACTACACGAGTAACATCAGCGGCGTGAAAAAACCAATTCGGCCCAGAACATATCGGAAGACGCCACCAGGATTTAACTGCCGCCCATGCCTAGCGAGCAAACCGAAACCTGATAGTCATGAGTGAGCGTGACGATGCGACCATGGAATCTAGAGCTCCTTTCATCAGATTCAATCTATAATTTTTTATACGTGCTCACCTGGCGGAAGTGCGATGGTGGAGATCATATCGTAGTTAAAGCTAGCCCCGCCGATGGCTTCCCGCCGGTTCTCATGTTGGCAAGCAGACCAAGCGGCTAGTCTCGATTTCGTGTTCGGAGTTCCGCAGGCCTTTCTTTTCATGACGGTGCGTGCACATCGGCAAGTCGACCGGCCGTCCCTCCTCAACGAGATCATGTTGTCCCGATGAAATCAGCAGACGAGGAAGAGGACGGACCCGCACGTTCCTGTCCTCACAGACGCATGACTGCATGAGAGAGGCCATCCTCTCGTTTCTGTCGCTCGATCCGTTCTTCTGTACTGCGGCGGCGGGTACCAGCAGAAGCAGCACGTCACGTACGGGCGGAGGCAATTGCAGCCGTGTACGGAGGCGCGCGGTGCCGTTGTATCAGACATAGCACGCCAGCCTAACATATGCTCATCAGCTCCGTTGATGGCACCAAGTCCCTAGCTTGGTCCGCGAAATCACGAATACACGCTGCAGCCATGAGAACATGCACCACTTTCCGATGCGATCTACTCCGTAAAAGGCAACCTTGCGGTCTTGCTGGCCACGCAGCCTAGGCGGGTCACGCGTGTCTTTCTTCTCTGCGTGGTCGTCACCGTCGACCTGGCTGGCATTCGAGACGCGCTCCGGCGACCAGCTGCCATCGTCGTTATTGGTAGCAGTGCGAGCGCAGAATCTAGGAGAAAGGGAGTGCGAGGATCTCGGAGTCACGGTTGTGGCGGTTGAGGTAGACTTGTTCTAACAAAATCTGGATTTTCTCTGTCTCAGCTACGTGCACTCGATCGACTCCCATTGAAGGAAAACTCTCCTGACAGCGGCGCCATGCCAAGATCGCGTCGCTCTTTGCCAGAGAGGATCTCGCCGCGCGTTTTGGGAGAGTCTAGCCACACGATTCCGGTCGTTCCGGCGCTTGCTCGCAATGTGGACAGGAACGATCTAAGATCGCGTCGCTCTTTGCCAGAGAGGATCTCGCCGCGCGTTTTGGGAGAGTCTAGCCACACGATTCCGGTCGTTCCGGCGCTTGCTCGCAATGTGGACAGGAACGATCTAATGATTGATGGAACCGTATAAGTTAGACGGGGGGGATTCGATCCTAGCTCATTATCCCCCTTCCCCTCTCTCACTCCGCTACAGGACCTTGAGGGTCGACTCCCGTCGGCCGGGCCGATCTGAGGCCCTCTCCGCCGGAATAGCCGGCCGGAGTAGGTCAAAGATGGGTGCCGGAGTAGGTAGAAGTAGATATAGCTATAGATCTAGCCTAGTTTTAGATGCTACCCATGTGGAGAATGGCGCCATGCCCATGGGGGTTCGGCCATGGTGGAGCTCGGGCTGCTCCCGGTGGCCTGTGGTGGTGTCGGCGCGGTGCGTGGCGCTCCCATGGTGGGAGCCAGAGGCGGACGGCGGCGGCGCTGCAACGACCCTCCAAATAAAGCTCATCTGCTTTCCTCTTGATCTGGCCAGATCTGGGCTGGATCCTTCTTCTCATGGCCACCGGGGAGGTGGGAATGAGGAGGAGATCCTCTCTGGAGCTGTTCTTTACAGATCGACGGGAGAGCGTCCTGGAGCAAGATCTCTTCTCCGACGAGCGCAACACGCGGTGACCATGATTGTCGCCGTGATCCTCGGTCAACAAGGTGACCCATCCTCAACCTCCGTTTTGGAGGCCCTTCGTTCTTTCTGCTGGTGCTCGACGCCTTTGGGAGTCCAAGTGGTTTGTCCCCGGCCTCCTGGAGGTTGCCAGCAGCGGGATCTCCTCGCCGGAGCAGGGCTTTCGGGCATACAACTCTCTAAGCTCGGCGGTGACGCCTCGAGCTTGCCGGCGTGTGGTGGCAGAGGCACCCAGGCACCGGATTGCTTTTCTCCTTATTTTTCCAGGGTGCTTTATGTAATTTGCAAGGTCTCTTCTTCAAATAGCTGGTTAGTTAGGGCAAGAGATGATAAGGGACTCTGCTGTAATTTGTACCTGCCATGTGGTGTTCAATGAAATTGCTCCGCTGGGGTCGATGACCCCATCTTGTGTTCAAAAAAAAAAAAGTTAGACGGGGGTGGCTTGGCTTATATCTACGCTATTGTATCGATCAGAGTCCGTGAAGATGTCCTGTTCGTGCTCGAGTCGATCGAAATCCTGCTTCAGGGAGTGGTTTTGTTGTGCACGTACTTGTTATGGGCTCATGGATCCAGTCCACTGAGAGGCTTAGTTCGTATAGGTTGATGGTCCGGCAGGAACGGGCGGTAGAAATCCAGGCCAAGGCCCATCATGGCGACAGAAGAACCAAACCAGGCACCACCAATCGGTGGGGAGACAGACATACAAAGCGTAGATTTAATTGAAACGTTTTTTTAACTTATTGGTGTCAGCAGTGGTAATACTATTTTGGTGGGAGGGCAAATCGGTCCAAAGAAAAGGTGGTTGACGACCGAGGGAGAAACCCTTTTGCTTTTATTATTAGGTATAGATATAAAAAAGCGAGAATTTTCGATATTTCTAGACTATTAACATCCTATATGAACTGGATCTTAGTAGATGGATTCCCTATCCCGAACTTCCTTGCCTCAACGCTAAGCATGTTAGATCCGAGGGCAGTAAACAAGTTAGAAGAAATACTCTTACATTGTAGTTCCCATGTCGCCATATGTTATAGTCATTAACTATTTATATAGTTTCTGTTTGGCCATGAACTGGTTCAGTATTGTTCGTTCAGCTGTACAAAAGAGAGAGAGATATAGGGAGAGAGAGAGAGAGTGAGAGAGAGAAAGAGAGAGAGATGGAGAAAGTGTAACCATCAGATGGCTTGAATTAATCTGCAATATTATAAATTAATGAACAATACAGACTGCAAGTTTTACCGGGGCAAACTACAGTAACATGAGAAACAGAAACCATGAGATTACATATAGTTGCAAATAATCATGAAATTTGCTTGCTACAAAAAGGAAGAAGCAGGACCGCAGGAGACAAATTTCTTAGCTCAACATGGACTAAGCACTGGCCATCTAAACTACAGCTCAAGCAAATAAATCGTCTATGCGAATGAAAGGAATAAACATATATCAGGTCACATAGTCTGAAGTTGAAAATCACTGCACCAAGAGGCACTCTGAATAGAAGAAATGGTTATAACATCATTGAGATCGTGTGTAGCACTCTTTTTTCCACAAAGGTTTAACAGTTGATGCATCAACTTTGCACTTGCCCACCATTCAAAAATCAGACAACGACATTGCTGCAAAATACTTGACTGATTATGAATTGGAAATATAGCACAATATATTTATTTGACCTGTGTGTGCCCACAAACCAGGCATCACAATGTACATGAAAGCTTAAATGAGAGTAAAGGAGAGGAAAGTGGAGCAGGTGGTGACCTTCAGCGATGTGATGGAGCCACAAGCATTGTTGTTGTGGCCGAGGTGGATCTCACAAGGATAGAGGGAGCACCACGGCTAGCGTTGGACAGGCTTCAACCGGCAAGGCCTCCAAAAACTCGGAGTAAGCGCGCAGCCTAACAACAGTAGATTATACCAATTAAAACGTCAATGCGCCATGAAGAAAAAGCTCAATTTGTGCCTGAAATCGTTCATACAGGGAAGCAAAATATACTTGAAGTATCTGAACTGGGGAATAGCCTACCTACTACATAATTACTGTTGTTGCTACTGTCGGTGTTGCCTGCTTCAGTGTTGTTGCCATCGTGGATCCGCACTCACCAGGAACAGAGCGGAGCCTCGCCAGTGCCTTTGCCGCCACAGCGCTGTCTGACGTCAACGGCCGATCGCCGTAAATATACGCCGTCGATGACCGCTGAACTGCCACCGGGCGATCCGGGTCCCGGCTAGGGTTGACGATGGGGGCAGAAGGTCGAGGCAACGGTGGAGAGTGGGCATAGGAGAGGAGGTGCGGTCTGGCCAGTGACCGGTGGCGCCGATTAGAGGTGGAGGCTGCGGCGGAGGGGGATTTCGGGGGAGCGGAGAGCGGCCGGGAGCAGAAAGATAAGTCAGGAGAGGAAACTATCTGCATGGGTCTTGGGGGCTCACGCGTGGTGACCGCCTTCAGATCAACCAGCAGGGAAGCAACCGACTCCCAAATCCACCGGCAGCAGTGCGCTCAACCATCAGGTGGACCAACGACAGCGACAGCCAAATCAACCAGGAAGGCTCGCAACCCTGGGAGCTTAGAGCTCTTAGAAGATTATGACCTAGAAATTCACTACCATCCCGGCAAGGCCAATGTGGTAGCGGATGCCCTGAGTAGACAACCGTGTCAATTGAACTCCATGATCGCAGAAGAGCAACCTAGTTTGCATCAGGAATTTGAGCAGTTTAGACTGGAGCTAGTTAGTGAAGGATTCCTAGCAAGCATTGAGCTCTAGCCTACCATGATTAGTCAGATAAAGGAAGCACAGAAAGGAAATGCCAGTATTGATGGAATCAAAAGCCAAATAGCTGTAGGAAAGGCACCTGGATTTACTGAAGATGAAGAAGGAGTTCTTTGGTACAACGGACGCCTCTGTGTGCCAGTAGATTCAGTGTTGAAACAAGTCATTTTGAAGGAAGTCCATGATACCCTGTATTCCATTCATCCCGGTGGAACCAAGATGTACCAAGATTAGAAGGAACAATTTTGGTGGCACGGAATGAAGAGTGAGATTGGAAGTTACATAGCCAAGTGTGATATCTGTCAGAGAGTCAAAGCAGAACATCAGCGACCCGCAGGATTGATGCAGCCATTAGAGATCCCTGAATGGAAGTGGGATTCTGTAGGAATGGATTTCATAACTGGATTGCCCAAGTCAAGTAGAGGAAATGATTCTATTTGGGTAGTGGTCGATAGATTAACCAAGGTAGCGCATTTCATCCCCGTCAAGACCACCTACCAAGGCCCTAAGCTAGCTGAGTTATATATCTCAAGAATAGTGAGCCTGCATGGAACACCAAAGTCAATTGTGTCAGATAGAGGATCCCAATTTACCTCAAGATTCTGGCAGAAGGTACATGAAGGATTAGGAACCCGACTGAATTTCAGCACATCTTATCACCCGCAGACTGATGGATAGACTGAAAGAGTCAACCAGATACTTGAAGATATGTTCATAGCCTATGTGCTAGAATATGGCTCTAATTGGGAAGACTGTCTGCCTTACGCAGAATTCTCATACAACAACAGTTATCAAGCAAGTTTGCAAATGGCCCCTTTTGAAGCATTGTACGGAAGGAAGTGTCGTACCCCTTTGAACTGGTCAGAAGTCGGAGATAGTCAAATATTTGGACCAGATATTCTCCGAGAAGCTGAAGAGAAGGTTCACAAGATCCGTGAATACCTCAAGACTGCCCAATCTAGACAGAAGAGTTATGCTGACAAAAGACGCCGAGAAATGACCTTCAATATCGGAGACTTTGTGTATCTCAAAGTATCACCCCTTAAAGGAATGCAGAGATTCCAACTTAGAGGAAAAATTGCACCCAGATATGTTGGACCCTTCAAAGTTCTAAGTCGCCGAGGAGAAGTATCATATCAGCTGGAACTACCGGAGGAAATGTCAGCTGTGCATGATGTGTTTCACATCTCATTACTTCGAAAATGTTTGGAAGTTCCTGAGAAGACCGAGGTTGTCAAAAACACCGATCACAGGTCTGTGGATATCAACAAGGACTTGAGCTATCGTGAGGTACCTATTCGTATCCTAGAAGAAGCCTTCAGAACCACCCGCACCAGGAGTATCAAGTTTCTGAAGATTCAATGGAGCAACCATACCGAAGAAGAAGCCACTTGGGAGCGAGAAGATTATATGAGGACTGAATTCCCAGATCTCTTTAGTTCCTAGTTTTCTATAGGATCTCGGGACGAGATCTTTTGTAAGGGGGAAGGGTTTGTAACATCCCAAAAATTTCAAATCAATAAACAGACAATTTCCATTATTCAAAATTTGGAACCAACAAAAACTTAAATTGAGTTATATGGTGTGCCTAGTGCTCATGCATAAATGTTGTGATCTTGCTATGATGTTTTTTTGAAGTTGTTTAACAATGCTCTAAACCCTAAAACATGCCAAATTGAATCAAAGAGGGACAAAGAAAAAAGAAAGAAAATCAACATAACATCACATATGAGCCTATGGCCATTTTTGCAAAACTTTAACCTAGGCCATTCTACTTTGTGTAGAAGGTTTGGAAACATTACTACACTCATAATAATCACATTTGAATCAAAGAAATACAAAACAAATCAAAAGAAATAGCAAAACCAAGTCACATGTGATAATGGTCATTTCTGACTTTTATAGCATGATGCCTACTTTGAGCCCCTGTATTAAGCAAACTTTGAACTAAACAATCTCAACTCTTTCCACCTCATCCAAGAACTCATCAAGGTGAAAACATTTGGTGTTGATCAACTATACAAATTCTTTTTCAATTGCTTAATATAATCAAGCAAAGATGCAACAGTGAAACAGAAACAAGATCACACCAAATTTGGATTTCACCAAATCACTTCCATTTTGAAAACCAACACCATAAATAGAAGCCAAACATTATTTGAATCACATCTATGAAAAAGTTTGGCAAAATTCAAAAATAAATTTCATGCGGCCATTCTGTCGAGCACCTTGTGTGCACCAATCTGCCAACTCCACACCCTCTTATATCCATAGGTTTTTAGCCTCAACCATCACACCATAAGTCATCATTATCTTCCTCTTGAACCTCTTGGACAATGCCAAGCATTGGTACCCCCGTACCTTGATGAATTTGACCAGAACATGGCCATGCCGAGGTGATCATGTCACCACCATGTCCTGGAGACTCTCCTCACTCTGCTGAACACGATGGACACCACCGTTGGCCAAGGAGAAGCGTGCAACGCTCTGGCCAGGACGTGGCCACGACGTCCAGTGACGCCGGCGTGCGCACGGACATGCCCCGGAGCGCGCCAGAGCACGCCCTTGCCCCGTCAGTACAATCCTCCCCTTGACCTCCTTTTCTGCACCGAGCATCATCACGCCACCTTCTACCTCCCAGACACGCTCAAATGGACCAGAGAGCCCTGTCGTTGTCGTCCTCGTCGACGACTTCCGCCACGGTACTGCAAGCTCGCGTCACGTTCCCCGCCTCGTCAGACCACCATTTTCCGTGCCATGACGCTCGTGATCATCGCCGTGACACCCTGAACAAAGCTGCATCCTCGCCAACGTCACCGAGCCACTGTATCGTCATCGCCATGGTCGACCTGCCCCGTGCGCCTCGGCACCTCGTCATCGCTATAAATAGAGCGCTCCCCCGCTCATTTTCTCCAGACCAATCTTCTTCCCCCTCCTCACTGAGCCACCTTGAGCAGCGCCACCTCCCAATTTATCCCATAGACCACCAATCGCTTGCCGGAGTATCACCAGACCATCGCAGAAGCTCGCCGTCGATTGGAGCCACCCCTGGAGCAGCCGCTGGTACCAGGAGCACCGCCGTCGTCGACAACCTCGCCCTGCATCAATGCCGATCATCGCCGGACCTCCGGTGAGCCGCCGACCCCCTAGTGCTCACCGCCAGTAGCGCCCGTGCTCGCCGTCGACGGTGATGATTGTCGACCGTTCGATCATAATCTGATCGAACAGATCTTAGCGCGCGTACCGTTTCGGTGTTTTAAGACACACTGACATGTGGGACCCATTGTCAGGCGGCCCGTGCGTGCAAGACACGTTGCTGGGCCGGCCTTTCTCCCTTTTTCTCTCACTGGCCCATTATTGTTTCCCTCCTAAGCCCACGATTTGAATTTGAATTAATTCATTTAGTTTAAATTCAATACTGATGCCATGTTCAAAATTAAATAGAACAAGATCTACTGAGCCAAAAAATTGTGAACTAAATATTGTTGCAAAGCTTAGGAAATTATCTAGCCAACTACACTGGTCTCAACCCTTGATTATAGAACAATTGCAATGAAAATAAGAGGGCAGTACCTTTTCAAACTTCAAGTATTTATTAAAAATCAACCATAATTCATTTTGAGTTGATTCCAACTCTCATAATTCACATTTCAAATGCTCTACATGAGTATGTAAAAATATGACAGTAGTGTTTACCATGATCATGGGCTAGAGCAAAATAATGGCTATGTGGCTATTTCTAGTCCATTTAAATTACCCCAATTTTATTAATTCAATATTATGAGAAGTATCCTCTCATTTAAATCATTGTCCCAAGTAATTCAATATGAGGTAATGACTTTAGTCTATAGAATCTCATATTTTATTACTTAGTGATATTAAATTGTTTCCAAAGTAATATTTAAATTGTATGAGATGTGTTGTCTCATTTAAATCATTATCTCAAATGAATAAGTATGAAGTGGTGACTTTGGTCAACATGATCTCATACTTATTATTTGAGGATATTTAATCTTAGTAATGTTCAATGAGAGGAAATTAATCTTCAAAGGAACTAAATAGCAACCCAAGTAAATATTTCAATGAGAGGAAATTATTTTTCTTAAAAGAAAACAAAGCCAACCACCATGTTGATAATGTTGTGATGATAGATTATCTTGTGTGAGCTCCTTGAGTGTTAAGTCTAGTACTTAAGATTTGTTTGGTGATTGTGTACCTCGTATCCGTTTATGGACGCTAGTACCGAAGGCTACCAGGAAGAGGAAGTCTTCTACGAGGAAGAAGAGGAAGAAAACTTTGACCACTGTACCAATCAAGGAAAGCTATACTCTTGCAAGCTACCCTAATGCAAGCTCTACTAGAGAAAGGCACCATTACAATATTACTTTGTGTTTAAGGATTCCAATCCCAAGTTTTTATCTTGCAAACTTTTATTTTGTTTTTCAAAGTTGATTTTGTTCATAATTAACCTTGGTCTAGATATGGAGAAGTACAAGAACATCAAATTTAGCCTAGAAGAGCTACAAGTTAGTTAGCACCCCTCATGACTAGTTGCTAGTGCTAAAACTAAAATTGACTACTCTAGATGGGAACATGTGAATCAAATGACTTTGAAAACCTTGGAATGTGAGTCATTCTATTGAAAGATTTTGAAGGTGAATATGACTTTAATGACATGGTGAATTCGATAAAAACTGATGATTGGGTTCGGATGCGATACCATTCCAATTCTAAGAGTACCCCCACAATACCTGATTATGGGTAGGGCTTAACTGGAAATTTATGTACTTCAGTATGGGTTCCCTCTAAACAAGCGTCATAGGGGTTATGCCAAGGCTGCCTCCGTGAAATGTGAAATGACGTGAAAATAAGGTGAATGTCTTATCCAAGCCCTGTGCATCCCAGGTTGGCAGATTGCCCTCACTGGGAGGCCAAACTCATGGGGGAGGTGCCTATACTAGGGTATGTAAGTGAAAGTTTAATGGTTGATGATTCGCGAACTGAGTATGATTATGCAGGGTTATCCCTGACGGATATAATCAAAAGTTGTGGCACAAGTGTACAACCTCTGTGGAGTGTTAAACCTATTCGAATAGCCGTTTCCGCGGTTATGGACGATAGGATGGCCATACTGTTCCGTTGTCAAATGTTTTCAAAATGAATGTGACTTGAAAAGTGAACTTGACTTGACTACCACCAAGTTGTTGGAATGACACTAATGTTCCCACTTGAGTTAGTTAGACAAATAAAGAGTCTTTACTACTAAGTGCTTATGAAATAAAATTGGCTTTATGCAAATAAACCTAGAGCTTAGAACCCCATTACTATTGTTGATAGTACTTACACTAATATTAGTTTGCAAGTACTTTAAAGTACTCATGGCTGTGTCCCTGGCTATTCAAATGACCAAACTATGAAGAAGAGCAACAGTATCAGGATGATGGACAACAAGATTTCTACGATAACTAGGCTCGTCTCCTGACGTCAAGCGTTGCCTGTGGAATAGATGGACCCCAACTACTTCGCTTCCGCTATATGTTTTGTATGTTGATCTGTAGATCAACTGTTGTTGAATATTGGATCATGTGATCCCGTGTTGTAAGACGATTATGGTTTGTAATGAATAATGTTCTGTGATATCAACTGTTACGTCTCTCAAAAACAATCTTCCTGGGATTGCGATGTATGGCATAATAGGCATCTGGACTTAAAAATCCGGGTGTTGACAGGGGCAACATCCAATGCTCCCTTGGTTGATCTTATCGCTCCAAGGGAGGCTCTCTGACCTAGAGAGGCTGGTGACTCGGGAACCTCCGCGAGGGAGTTCCTCCCCGAGCCTGTCTTCCGCGAGGTTTTACGCCTCATGGAGCCTCACTCGGGAGTAGCCTCCTCGAGTGATTGCTTCCGAGCAGTTACTATGGGCCTAGCAACCGTAGGTACATGGCACCCTAGTTGCCAGGGATAGCACATTAACAAGGGAGCTCTTTCTTCTAGTACCCCTTATTCATTCAGGCATAACCTATGAGAGAATGAAACTCTATATGCAGAGGTGGGGAAGAAAAGTGAGTTGTGGCTGCTTCTCCATACCTGTGGTGGGGAGCCCGGCGGCCTGGCAAGTGGTAGGTGGCGCCAACAGTCATAGAACCCAGCAGCAAGATCCATGACCGGAACTTCCAAGATGGACGGCCGACGGCGAACCCACGGACGGTCGCGTGCATGTGGCTCCAGTGGCGGCGGTGGAACTAGGGGGCGTGACCTGTTGTCGCTGCTTCTGCTAGGATGGGAAACCACGGCAGGATTGCGAGCAGTGGGCAGACGCGAGAGAACGGTGAAAACAGCTCAGATCATTGACTCGCCTTCACCGGCGCAGGGAGAGGTAGCTGGCCAGAATCTTGTCGCAACAGTACGCTGGTCCTTAGGTACGATTAGTGTACAAAAATACAGATACGTATCGGGTGATTAGGTGAATAGGTGATTAGGGTAATCGGGGATGCTTTGAGATGCGGGCTGAGGGTGAGGTGTCATCATCACACGAGGGGCCCTAGGAGGAGGACGGTGCAGCCCTACCCCAGAGAATTTTTTTCATCGTCATTGTGGCATCATCATGACATGGGGCTGCACACGTATTGTCTAGTAGTACGTATGATTAACGCGAAGATGTAGTATACTAGTTGAAAGCCCGTGCGTTGCTACGGCTTCTAAAATTTTATCGTCGCACATGTAAACATAATGCACATAAATATTTACATGTATAAAAGGATACCATATTATTACAAAAACAATGAGGTTCTTCTTTGCTTAAAATGTAATTTGATGAAAATTCATTGCTGAACACCATACGCGTAGAAATAGGTATGAAAACGAAGCGGAGACGGACAAAAGTGGGTGTTTTCATTCTTTTTTTTTGCGGAACAACAAACAAATACAGAAACCTCCAAAAACAAAAACAGATATTGTTAGAAATAGGTACATACCAAATACGGTGCGGATACCGAGCAATGCGGATATTGGCCGGAACCAAAGGAATCATTGAATCATGCAAAAAAAAAATTAAAACATTCAAGCAAGGCAACAAAGTTATTTCTTAATTTTAGTTCGGTATCCGATTTACTATGGAATAGGGAAATGTCAAACTATTGAAGCCACTCGAATGCATGAATGGATTACATGGTCATCAGTTTGGGGAAGATCTGCTTTGAAAGTTCATCTTGAAAAGGTTAGGTAATGGGTATGTTGAATTGGACCGTGCACAGCATCCCTAAAACGGAAATTCCATGTTAGCCGAATCAGAAATGTTCCACCGGAAAAGATGTTCCGTTTTCATTTCCGCTTCCGCAAAAAAATGTTCATGTTCTCATATTTACATTCCGTTTCCGTTTTTCCGTTGAATAGTAGAAAACTTTCCACCGTAGTTTCATCCCTATATAGAAATCAACAACTCAATAATTTTCTCCTATATATAGCTAAATACCCAACACAACCATGGAAAAAATATGCACATATAGGTGTCATCTGGAATATTTTCTATTCCATGATAACAGCCAGTCTAGCTCCAAGGACATTGCGACAAATTTGTATTTTCTTTCGTTTGTCCGCCCAAATGCACAAGGGGTTCTTTGCTCCAAACCACTTCGTCTCTCCTTGACCATGAAAGAAAAAAAATTAAAAAAATCCACTTGTGTTACATGTAGTCTGGTATAAAATAAAAAAATTGGCAGTGTGCCTTAGATTTCTTGTGTATAATAACAAGCTTGAGTAAAATTGTATGCAACAACATCAGTAACAATGTCTATGCTGGTTATGGTGTCTTTTTCTCTAAATCACTGCTATATTTGGCAGAAGAGTGAAAGGAAGAGATGTCACCTAGAGGGGGTGGTGAATAGGTGTTTTAAAAACACTTACAGATTTGGCTTGTAAGAATGCAGAATTAAACTAACATTTATTTTACGAGCACAAACCCCAAATATGCTAGGCTCAACTAAGTGTAACAACAACAACTAGAGCTAATCAAGATAGGCACAATATATATATGTACAACAAGTGATAGCAAGATATAATAAATACTTCAAACTTGATGGCTATCACAAGGGAAAATAATCTCGGGTATAGAAATAACCGAGGCAAGCAGAGACAAAGATTTATTCCCGTGTTCCCTTCCTTTGCAAGAAGGTACGTCACGTTTGGAGAGGTGGGGATCCCACGAAGGATTTCCCAACGCCACGAAGGCTCACCTTCTTCTCGGAGCCTATCCCACGAAGGAATAGCCCCTTTACTTATGGTTAGCTTTTCCTCCACTCCGGAGATGGAAAGCTCCACAGCCACTTCACAAGCTCCACGAAGGAGAAGCCAGCGTCCCTTCACAGCCTACCACAAAGAGGTCACCGGGACACCAACCAATCCAACTAGGAGGTCACCCTCCAAGAGTAACAAACTCACGGTCTCTCCCTCGAACTAATCGTGGTGGAGAGCTCAACACTATGAAATGATGCAAAGAAAGAACACCAAACGTGTTCAAATCATTCACACTCAAATCCCACTAAAGCAACAAATGCTAGGATGAGATTAGAGAGGAAGAACAATGGAGGAAATCAACAAATGGTTCTGATTCTTCAGTGAATATGGTTCTGGATGGGGTTGCACCAGTTCAGCAGAATTTGCAGGTGTTTGCCATGGTGGAGATGTTTATTGGCCCCTCTCCTCCTCCTGCGATGTTGAGGCATAGGTGGTTGGTTGCAGTGCTTCCTACAGCTACCCCTGTCCTGCAGTTCAGTAAGCTGGGTTCTTCTCCTTTTATTTTTCTCAAGCATGATGCAGTTATGTTGGGGAAAGATGGGTGCTTGTCTACATACCAAGGTTATGATGGGGAGAACAAGGAATGCAGGTTTTTTGAGGAGGAGGATCTGCTCTCTGGACAGTTGTCACTCCAGACACCTAAGAAGAGGAGGCAAAGGAAGAAAATGGTCCCACTGGTGGAGAATTCTGAGAGGAGGTTCACTAGGAGCTGTCTCAACAAGGAGGGTTATAGACCCAGGCCTGTTTTGGACATTCAGCCAAAAGTCAAGAAGAAGTCAAGGGCTAAGCTATTGCTAGTCAGAGCTGCAGAGAATGATGAGGAGGAGCAGCACAATCTGCATAATGAGGACACAAGGGAGGAAGAGACTGATGAGGCAACTGCAGATATTCCTGTGACTCCTCTACCTGTGCTTCAGTCTGTGGGGATTGCTTTGGGGATTGCACCAGAGAAGCTTACAAGGGAGCAGCTTGAGGCTGATCCTGTGAAGGGGAATCCAAAGCAAGCAGATAATGTGTAGTCTGAAGGGCAAAGTGTGTTTGGGGGCTTTGTCTGGTCTTATAGTTTTTGTGAAAGCTTTTGTGGGGCTTGATCTAGTGTGTGGGGTGTGTGATCTGTTGCATCCTGATGAGGAGGTTTATTTTGTGGGAGTCTTAGCTCTTGTGTTTGCTGATCATGGAGTTAGACACAGTTGGTATATTTTATTGTCCATGATGTATATTTTGTGCTGCAGTAATGAGCTGGTATTGCATATCAGCTTGGTCTTGTCATACATTATTTATCTTTATTATGAGTAAGATCTATATGAGGAAGTGGCGTGTGTTGTGTTGGAATGTGCATGGACTTAATGCTGATAACAGACAAAGGGAAGTTAGAGCTAAGATTGATGAAAGTGAATGTGATATCATTTGCCTCCCAGAAACTAAATGTGAAGTGTTTGATTGGAGATTAATTAGGAAATTTTGTCCCAAATTTTTTGACTCTTTTGCATATGCTCCCTTTGTGGGTGCTTCTGGTGGTATAATTATTATTTGGAATTATGCTATATTCCAAGGTGTGTTGACACAGTCAGAGAAGTTTAGGCTGGTAATTAAATTTACTTCTGTCCATAATAATGAGTTCTGGTATCTTGTGTGTGTGTATGGGTGTGTATGGGCCTTGTCATGGAATTGAGAGGGATAATTTTGTATCTTGGTTATATAATTTACAAATTGCTCCAAAAGATAATTGGCTTATAGTGGGAGACTTTAATTTCATCAGAGCCCAGGATAATAGGAACAAACCTGGTGGGGATGTTAATGATATGTTTTTGTTCAATGAGATAATTGGACACCTTGGTTTGTTGGAGTTGCCCATAAAAGGAAGAGCATACACCTGGTCCAATATGCAGAGAGATCCTTTGCTTGAGCAGTTGGATTGGTTTTTTACTAGTGCTCATTGGATTTCAGATTATCCTAATTCAATTGTGCTTCCTCTTGCTAAAACTGGGCCAGATCATGTACCATGTGTGATTAATATTGATACAACTATCCCAAAGGCTAAAATATTCAGGTTTGATAATTACTAGTGGATCTCCCAGGGTTTAAGGAATGTGTTGATAATTCTTGGAGTCAGATTTCCCATAAGAAGTATAGTTCTGCAGTGTTGGCAGACAAATTGAAGAAGTTAAGATATGATTTGAGGAAATGGTATACTAGTATGTCTAAGCTTAAGGAGATAATGAAGAGATGTAATGATGTCATACTTATTCTAGATTCTTTGGAGGAAAAAAGGCCATTATACAATGTGGAGTTTAATTTTAGGCGCATTATGAAATTGCATCTTGATGAATTGCTGCTAGTGGAATGCAATTATTGGAGGAAGAGGTGCACCATTAGGTGGATTAATCAAGGGGAGGATAATACTAAATTTTTTCATGCTATGGCAACTGAAAGGTACAGAAGAAACTCCATTGCTTTGTTACATGATACCAAAGGAAATGAAGTGAATGATCATCAGTTGATGGCTAGCATGCTTCTTAAGGAATATAAAGGAAGATTGGGACAGTCTGAACCAATTAATATGCAGTTTGATTTGAGTGTGTTGCTTCATAAAGTAGATGGTTTGGATTCATTGACAAGGCCTTTTGAGGAAAAGGAAATGGATGATGTCATTAAGTATATGCCAGCTGACCGTGCTCCTGGTCCTGATGGATTCAATGGTTTGTTCTTGAAGAAATGTTGGTCACTAATTAAAGCATATTTTTACAAATTAGCAGCTGATTTTCATAGTGAATCTGTTCAGTTGAAGAACATAAATGAGTCCTATATTACTCTAGTGCCAAAGAAGCAAGTACCTCTGCATGTGAATGATTTTAGGCCTATTTCATTGACAAATGTCTGTGTCAAGTTCCTTACCAAGCTAGCTGCTAATAGACTGCAAGATGTAATCTTGTCTTGCATCCATAAGAATCAATATGGATTTCTCAGAGGTAGATCCATTCAAGATTGTCTGGCTTGGGCTTTTGAATATCTTTATTTATGCCATGCCTCTAAGATACAAATTATTATACTCAAGCTTGATTTTGCTAAGACATTTGATACTATTGAGCATGAGGCTATTTTGCAAGTGATGCATCATATGGGGTTTAACAGTAAATGGTTGAATTGGGCAAAGGAAATTCTCTCTACTGGCACTTCAGCTATCTTGTTGAATGGAATTCCTGGTAAACAGTTTGAATGCAAAAGGGGGTCAGGCAGGGTGATCCTATCTCCCCTCTATTCTACTTGTTTGGCTCTGATTTGTTGCAATCTGCTGTTAATGATCTAGTAGCCCAGGGGTTGTTGTTTACACCTATCAACACAAATGAGGAGGACTTTCCAATAGTGCAGTATGCTGATGATACATTGTTGATCTTGCCAGCTGATAAGAAGCAATTGTTGGCCTTGAAGGAAACTCTGAATAAGTTCACCTTGTCTACAGGTTTAAAAATAAACTATGATAAGTCTCAGATGGTGCCAATTAATGTTCCTCCTGAACTTCTTGCTGATCTTGCTGAGGTGTTTGGATGTCAAGTTGGCACTATGCCATTCACATATTTGGGACTTCCTCTGGGAACAACTAAGCCTACTATTACTGAGTTGTCACCTTTAGTGTGCAGATTGGAGAGAAAGCTTACTGCTAGTTCTAGTTTTCTCTCACAAGGTGCAAGCCTGCAACTGATTAATTCTGCTTTGGTTTTAATGCCTTTGCATTTTTTATGTACTCTGCAGCTACCTCCTGGACTCACTAAGCAATTGGATAGAATCTTGAGGCAATGTTTATGGAGGGATCAAGAGGGACACCCAAAGCAGTCCTTGGCAGCATGGGAAATGATTTGCAAGCCTAAACTAAAGGGGGGACTTGTTATTATCAATTTCCAGAAACAAAATGCCGCTTTGTTGCTAAAATTTCTGGATAAGTTTTACAATAAAAGGGATACTCCCTGGGTTCAGTTGGTTTGGTCTGCTCATTATCAGGGTAAAGTCCCACATGAGGAGAAGTTGTGTGGTTATTTTTGGTGGAAGGATGTCATGAAACAAGTGGATAATTTTAGAGGTATATCAGTTATTTCCATGGGCACTGGGGATACTTTTATGTTCTGGCAGGACAATTGGAAGGTGGATGGACTTGCTAGACCATTTATGCTCAGATTTCCAAGATTATTTTCATATGTGCTTAATGATAAAATGTCTGCAAAGGAGGTGTATAGTGTAGAGGATTTATCAGAACTGTTATATAGACCTTTGTCTACTCAAGCATTCCAAGAACTTCAGGCTTTGCAGAGCTTAATGGATCAAAATCAATTGTCAGGGACAAAGGATGAATGGCATTACTGTTGGGGTGAGAGCTACTCTGCTAAACAGTTCTATGATCATATCCATGCGCACATTATGGTTCCTAAGGTTTATACATGGCTCTGGAAGTCCTCCTGTGTGATGAAGACAAAGGTGTTTGCATGGTTATTGCTGGTTGATAGGTTGAATACTAGAGACCTGCTCAGGAGGAGGCATTGGAATGTTTCTGAGGATAATACTTGTGTGCTTTGTCCAGCCAGGGTGTATGAAGATAGGATTCACTTGTTCTTTCACTGTAATTTCAGTGCTAGAATATGGAATTATTTGCAGATTGATTGGCAGCAACATGATGATTTACAGGTGGTCATGAGTGAGGCCAGAAGAAGCTTTCGGCAGCCTTTTTTCATGGAGGTTATTATTACTGCCTGCTGGAATATTTGGCTCATCCACAATGGAAGAATTTTTAGGCAGGAGAATGTTTCTTTTGCTAGATGGAAGGCCAAATTTGTACATGATATGTTTTGGCTGCAGTATAGAATTAAGGCCAAGCATAAGGATAGTCTTCTTAGTTGGCTTAAGTCCCTACCTTAGAGACTGTTTTAGTTTAGCCTTTTTTAGTTTTAGGAGTCTTTTTTGTACATAATCCTTTTATAATTTTTAATAAAATTTGTTGTGGGGATTTTTTCCTCACAGTCTTGCTTCAAAAAAAAAACAAATGACTCCAAGATCTAGATACAGAGGGTTCCCCTCACTTAGAGGAGAAACGGATTGGTGGGGATTGTAGATCTATATCTCATCTCTTAGATCCCTCAAGAATGAGCAAGAATCATGGGCGGAATTAAGAGATAGGGAAAGTTTTTCAAATGCAACAATGGAGGAGAGAGAATGGAAGAGCTTACCCGGCCCAAGGTGGAAGAAGGCTATTCATAGCCTAGGGAAAATAGAGCCGTTGGGTGAGAAAATCGGGCAGAAAAACGACCCATCCGGCCAGCCGGCCGATCCACCGGCATGGGCGCCAGACGGGCCGGCACACAGGCCGGCAGTGCCGGCTGACAGGCCGGACGGGGTGCAGCAGGCTGGCAACGGCTAAAAGAGCCCAACCGGCGGGAGGGCCGGTCGACCGGACGCCGGGTCGGCCTATCCGGCGGCCACCGGGCATGATGCCGGACATGGGCCGGGAGACCCCTTGGACTAGGCCCGGTGTGCACGAGCGCCAAAGCTGGTGCGCACCGGATGGGCCGGTGGCAGGCTCGGTGGTGTCGGTCGGTGGGTCGGACTGCTTCAGGCTAAAACCTTTTTTCTTTTAAAACAGAAAATGCTCCCGAACTCCGATTGACATGAAACCAATACTGAGACTCCTCACAGATTTTTTTTAGATAACATTAGAGAGGGAGTCTCCCAACGTCAAAAAACGTTAAAGACATCCAAACTCGAAAATGCAATAGAAGATGCATGCGGATTCCGTTTTCGATGAACTTGAGCTTATTGAAAAGCTAGAAACAAGCTCAAGAACCTCACATAGAGAAATACAAAGAAGCAATGGGGATATGCAAAGTATGCAAAGGATTGAGCTCCCTAAGACGATGTGATCAAGTTACCCAACCGAAAGCCCCTCTTGATAGTGTGGCTATCTATCCTCTAACCCGGTCTCCCAACAACCACCTTGAGACCGGTAAAAAGAAAACGTAGCAAGGCCATACCTTTGCCTTGCGCACAGTAGTAACATATGGGTCTTCAATGACGGTGTGGGGCTGAAATTTGAGAAATCCGTTAGCGATTGTCTTTTTCTTTGACGATACGGCGTTTTCGCGTCACAAATGGCGTTTTGGGCCGCTCGGCCCGAAAAATTAGTGACGGGCGAGGTCTAAACATCAACGATTGTGCAAAAATGAGCGTCGCGGGTGGTGGGCGGCCCGAACTGTGGGGACAACAGGGGGTGTCAAAAAAACTGGGCTTTGGGCCGGTGGAAACACTCTGCACGCTTCTGTTCACATACTTTTCTGTCTTCCCGCACGACAGTCCAAGGCCTGCAGCTCTGGGACCCATATTTGCAAGGGGAGACAACCACTGTCTGCACACATGTACATGTCCTGCAGCACTCGGGCCCGCATGTCAGGTACTGACACGACCCACCTACGTGGGGTCGCCCGTTCCGACATCCTCCAGGCATGCGAAGTGGACCAGACCTGTCAGTACCACCAACATGGGTTTCACATGTTATTTGCCATGCCAAATTTTTTTGGCACGGAGGTCAGAGCCTGGTGGGACCCTTCTTTGAGAGTTTTGGTGGGTCCGCCATGCCAGAGATCTGTGGGGCCCGCATGTCAGAGCCTGGTGGGACCCACGTATGACAGTTTTCGTGGGCTTGGCATGCCAGAGATCTGTGGGGTCCGCAGGTCAGCGCCTGGTGGGTCCCAGCATGCCCGAGCTTGTTGGGCCCAATAACATGCCAGAGTGTGGACCCAGTATGTCAGAACTTGTGGGGCCCGTATGTCAGAGCATGGTGGGTCCCTAGTCCCATTCCCTTCGGCCCACATGTAGCCATGGAACCTACTGGATTCACTAGGTGTGCCACCTGTCAGCTACGCGTCGTGGTGTGCTTGGGCCATATTGGCCGACTAAAGGCCCAAGGCCTATTTATTCAGCTTGAACAAAGACACGGAGAGGAGCCCATCTTATATTGTATGTTGGACCGACTGGCCAGTTACGCTCCAAGGTGCCCTTACCTATATTTGGAAGAATAAATGAACAAAGACACGCAGAGGAGCCCATCTTATATTATCTGTTGCTCCGACTGGCCAGTTTTTTTGGGGAAGTTCGCTCCAATTATATGGTCTACGGCAAATGAAGGTGGACTTATATTTGGGCCCTCTGCCTTCTTGGGCCTAATATCTGAAAAAACTAAACTTTATGATAAATGTTATACAACGATTCTCAATACAAAAAAACTGCAGAACGAGTATCCAAGTTTATAATCCAACTAGTAACGCATATACAAAAAAGTACGGAGTACTCCGTCTTACAGAATCAGTCTATGAAAAGCTTCTAAGTAATTGTGAACATAGGGAGTACTCCCTCCGTTTCCGGTGGATTGGTCTCACCTCCAAAATCTATTTGTCCCAGTTTAACTATGGATTAAGGCTCAATTACTATTCTCAGTCTAACCTTCTCTGCTCTTCTTTGGCTAGTCAATGTGCATCCGTGTATGCACTGGATGTCCTCCATCAGTTCCCATCCTCAAATCAACAATAGCTTCTCTAATGAATGTGGAGTTTTAGGGGCGTGATTGGATGAAATATCTTGTGTGAAAAAGTTTAAGCACCCAATCCCCTGCTGCCTGTCCCGATGAAACTACTATTGTCCACCGGGACGGAGGGAGGAAGTAACATTAAAATGGATATTAAATATTGGTGTGGCTATTTCTCAGTCGAGAAACTAACTTCGTTGTGTCAACAAATTTTAGTTGCAATTAATGTTGCATCTGATAACTATGACGAAACACATAACAAATTAAACAGTGTAGGAATTTTTTTGCTGATTATTTGTTCAGAAGCAGCTAACCGAACCTGCCGCTCGGTAAACAGTTTAGGACTCGACTGAGCACGAACTTAATTCTCAGCTAGCGGAGAACTAGCAAATATTAACTAGATTCATACGAGTGGCAGGCCACTTATAGAATTTTATAATTACATGAGTCCTTCCTGGTAAAAGTACGACAAAGGGATCATCAGGTAAGATTAACGAGCTGATCGACAACCTCCACCAAACATTTCTAGGCGCGCAGGTCATTGATCTTCTTCCTCAGATCATCGTTAGATTTCGTCAAGCGAGTTAGCTTATCCTTTAAATCCAAAAGCGTGTTGCGCATCTCAGAGCGCTTCATGTAGGCATCCACAAGCTTGCTTTCCGCCAACATTGCGTCATCCATAGCCTGATTGAGCTTCCCATTTAGAGTTAGATTCTCTTCGCGGAAGCATTCGCACACAAGGAGTAGCTCGTGCCTCTTGGCAACCGCATGCTCGAAGCAAACATTGCCCAGCTCGAAGCACACCAAGGTTTCCTTCTGGAGTTTTTGCCACTAGGCGATCTCCCCACGCAACTTGTTGCATTCCCCTTCAAGATCTGCCACAATATCCTCCAGTAGCTGCAAAAACACCGAAAATACTGAGCGGCGGGCTACATAATTACACAAAAAGTTAAGAACATCATGCGGCAATACTGGGTTACTGACATCGTTCCTTCTAAGGTTGTGGGAGATATCTTTCGATTGCCTTAGATCACCCACCGCAATCTCTCCGGCAAGTCCTGGTGCGGGGGATGCCTTGCCCGTGCTGCTGAACCTTCAGAACATATGGGGGGAATCAGGATCTGATCAAGAAAGGAGGATGAAAATGAATACAACAAGGTATTTTAGCTAAACTTACCCTGACATCCCGCTACTGGAGCGGGCACGATCCAACACGGACGAAGACCAGCCCTCGATGTGCAGAAGGCTATCACCCAACACGGAAGAAGTACGAACTATTAGGAGAACAGAGGAAGAAAACAAGCTCTGTCAGAGCTCTCTGTAGATGGGAGGTCATGCGAGGAAGATGAGAGTGGGAACTAGTGTGGTTAAAGGTTCGTCTACACTTTTCTACTCACGAGAAGTAGATCTTGGCCGTTCATTTCCGACTAACGGTTGAGAGTGAATAACTTACATGTGAAAATTTCGGCCCACTAACGCACGGCACAGAATACGAGGAAGGAGTATTAAATTATCAGGGGCGAACCTTCCAATGTACTACTCGATTTTTTAGCTTTGCCAAAAGTTGCATGTGCCACGTTAATGTAGTGAACTGATAATAACATATAGCCAGACCCTTCTGACTCTTATCCCCTCGAGCGCGGAAGAGTCGTTAAATTTGGTAGTCGGCTATGCACGCCAATAAAGTAATAAGAAAACATATCTAGCAGGTTGTGTAGACTTCCAGTTCGATAAACACAACTGTGCGAATTTAGACGGTATGCATATTTTTCAAGATTTTTTTTGAACTTTTAATAGTAGGAAAGGCTCCTACATTTTTCAATATTTCTAGATGTAGGGGATGTTGATATGTATAAGTGGATTGCCTAGCCATTTCCATCAGTTCGGACTATTGGCTGCGTTGGCTAGTGCAAGATGCTTGACATGGTATCAGAGCCCTGGCTTTCGAAATATTTGCCCACGCCTATGTCCGCAGCGTACGTTCATGGTCGCCGCTTCAACCCTTCGAGGAACGAGACCTATTTATGGAGTTGTCTACACGGTTGGAGAATGCAGCCAAGGAGTTTATTTCCCAAAATGGGTAGCTGCATAGCCATACCATAGATGCCAGTTTAGCACTGGACTAGTTGGCTTTTCTCCTTTTGTTTCTTTGTACTCTTTTTGGTTGAATATTGGATTCTTAAACGACTGTGTGCATCTCAGCTATGCAGAGGCTGGGTGTAATGCTTGATTCTTCGAGTAATAAAGCGCCATTTATCCGAAAAAATGTCTGCCGCGTATACGATCATTCATACGCGTGCGATTCTTCTTTCCACGTATTAGCCTTCTTTTCTCTTCTGAGACTGGTTGCATTGGACTATCCCTCCCCTATAATTTTCTAGAAAAAGTCCATAACAAACATTGAACGTGTAACCAAAAGCCAAATCGGACCATGAAGATTTAATCCCGAAAATGAAAAAAAAGATAACCACAAGCAATAGTTCCAATCAGGTCTGTGAAACATCGACAAGTTCAATTGGAACCACTAGTAGATCTGCATAAACAAGCAACTAGGGAACTAATATCACAGAGGTTAATAGTGCATTGAACCCAAATTTCATAGGAACCCAAAATGTGGTTACGGGAAAACCACGTACGCATCCAGATCGAGAACGGAAGGTAGTTCGATTAACACCTACTAAAAGCAGAATGTGACAACCCAACTTTTTCACTTTCATTCAAAATTTTGGAATACAAAATTTAGGACCAACAAAAACTTTTTGTGTTATAAAGTTTTGCATGCATGATTGAGCTTGTTCTTGTTTGAGTGAGTGCATGTGTGTGGTCTTGTGAAAATCTCCAATTGAGTGTAAATTCCTAAAACCCTTTTCACATGTGACAACCCTTTCTTTTATTTCTAGTTTTATCTAAATAAACCATGCTAAAAACCCTTGGATTATTGTCACTCTTCTTTTTATTGATTTGTGAAGTTAAATTCTCTTTCTCATTAAAACCATAGGAATTGAACTTCCATCATTACATAAGTGGATCTCACTAGATCACATTTTTACTCTTGTTGTTTTAATTCTTTTCCTTCTATCTACTTAACCAAAAATAGTTTTGAAAAATTTCTTAGCCTAGTGTCATTGACCTCATCTCATCACTATACTTATTTACCCAAAAAAATCAAAAGAGGATGATCATGCCAAAATATTGAATTTGGGCATGAATTGGGAAATGATCACTTGGACGATGTCCTAGCAAATCCCCCTACTTTATTTTTCTTATTTTCTCTCTACATCCCTGCCTCCCATGTAGCCATCCCTTCCCTGTAATCCTACACACTCATGTTTGATCAAGTCTTGCCGTGGTAAATAGAGAAAAGGGAGAGAAGAGTTGGCCGTGGCATGGTGGGCACATGCTGCCAAGGGACAAGCTTCCACCCAGACTCGACAACTCCTAGAGCTCATGCACACCTGCACCTCTCCCCTGTCCCTCCTACCCTGCATAGCTTCCTCATTTGTCCCTTCTAGCTTCACTCGTCAACCCACGGAGAGATTGGAAAATTTCCCTCCTCTCTCTCTCTCTCGGTAGCTGACAGCCACCTGGACCCTCTCGACTGACCTCACGGTGCCCTCCTTCTCAGCTAGCCCCTCCATTCACACCCAACTCGCAGACACCACCATGCCAACCCCCGGTGGTCACCAGGCACGTCGCCATGGGGACGGCCACGGTGGCAACCCCACGGTCCGCCCTGGTGCTTTTCGGCGCGTGTGTTTGAGCAAAGCGGAGAGCCCTAGCTCAGCCACGGGTGTGCTGTCGCTGTTCACCTCCTCTTGGCGCTGCAAGCTTCCCCGCTCGCTGCCAGCATTCCGTCGAGCACCACTCGGGCCGACGCGACCGCTCATTCTCCTGGCTGCTGAGCTGGACACCGACACGAGCTTCGCTCCAAAATCCATCTCCAGCGCTCAGACGACACAGCTCCACCGCCCATCTCCTCCAATCCCTCGTTGTCGCCACCTCTCTCCTCCGTGCACGAACCCAGTGCACGATGCATCGGCCGTTCCGGTATAAAAAGGCACATGCATCCTCCGCTCGACCCCATTCGCCACCAGAACCCCCCATCACCACCAGTTCACCTCCGAAGAGGAGGGGAGCTCCACTCCTCCCTGCACCCCGTGCTCAAGCCCGACGTCTGTGAGCTTCCGGTGAAGGTGGCCGTCGCAGGAGACCACCATTCCTTCTCTAACCAAGCTCCCTGGAAGCTCCTCTGTCCCCTCTCTCTAATGCGCCGTTCGTTGCCTTCTAGGGATTCCTATAGACGCCGCCATGACGAGCAGCGAATTCGGCGCCGTCGACATCAACCATCCCGACCCCTGCTGTTTTCGACACCACCACCACCGTTCGGAAGATCAGCCGCCGCCGAGTCTAGCACGCCAACCCCGGACGGTTTCTGCGTCCCGAGGTGAGAATGCGAGGCTCCGGAACCCTCTAGGGTTTCCTGCACCCTTTCCTCCCATCGCCATCCCTGTCAGGTCGAGGAAGACGACCATGCAAATGTCCGATTAGATCGGGCGGCTGCATGTCAATCACTGACCGGGGCCGCGTGCTGGCGTGGCGTGGCATGCCCCTGGTTTTAAAACCGTGGTTCCTGCGCGTCATGGATGGAGCTGGGCCGCCCAGCGGCAGATCTCTGTCGATCAGGGCCATGCCAGCAGCCCCAGACCGTTTCCCCTCTTCTTTATTTTCTGTTTCAAAACTTCCAACGGAACCTGCGGTAGTTTTTGAAATGATAAAAATTCATCTATGACTCAAATTTGATGATTTAGAATGTTGTATACTCGTGAACAAATTCTTAACCATAGAAAATGGCATGCATGTGATTTTGTGCTGTGAATATATGCTGTTAAATAAAAACCTAAAAAGTATCTGATTGTGTATTTTATTTAGTGTGTGAGATCTATAATACCTTTCTGCATGAGGTTAATTTTGTTGTGAAGTAGATGTAAATTGCTTTATTTTGGCACTAGCCTCACATGCAGGAGCTTCCTGTATTTAAGTTGTTTTACAAAACAAGTTATGTCTAGAGAGCTAGTAATTGAATTTTAATTTCAAAACTACTAAGGATTTTGAAGCAAATCAAGGTGCCACTGGTAGATATATCTATAGGGTAATTTTTTGCCAAAGCAAATATTTTTCAGAGTGGTAGTTTACTTCTAAGAATTTTATCACTGAAACAGAACACTTTTCAATGTCCGATTTTTGTAAATTTATTTACAAATCATAAAAATGCCAAAACAGTGGGGTTAGCTCACATTTGGTATTAGCTATCCATGGGTATGCTTGGCTCTGGTTGATGATGCACTGATACTGGTGCGTCTAGCTGTTTATGTTCACTGGGTTCTGTCTTATTTAAATTTTATAAATTACTAGTTGAATGCCCGTGCGTTGCCACGCCTCTTACGAGTTTTATGTCATCACACATGTCTCGACTTAAACATAGGATTAACAAAATATTATAGAATACAGAAAAGATAGCCATGTGATATTAAAATAATTAATAATTTTTACAACCATTACATTTTGAAAGACACTACTAATGCGATGTATAGAATGATCATGAATTTTCTCAAAAAAAAAGAATGATCATGAATGGTGGCACCAACCGCCACAATGACCAGGCAAGCTATCAAACCCCACGCTGATGGCACCCTGATCTTGGAGCCAATATTCTAGTAGCACAAGCATGGCATCAGCATCATGACGATATGTTGACAAGCGCGCCAGTTAGCCAAACAATCTCGTGAAGAAAGGCACGGGCATCACAAAGACGATGGGCCTATTCTGACAACTCTGAACGGCGCGCTTTTGCTGATGCTGTGCACGCCTCAAGAGTCGGTGACACGGTGCCACCACGAGCTCTTAGTTGGTCAGGAGGTTCACCGGCGTTGTGTATATGGCCATCTTGGCGCACATGACTTGAGCGAGTCGCCGTACATGAATATCTGATAAGGCGATGAGGGCAAGTGACTCAAGCTACCATGTCAGTCCAATTCTGTTCTTTAAGGTTCGATTTGGTAATTTTTTTTTTCTTCAGCCTGCAGTTTTGCACTTCTGAGCTGATTGTTGTTGTGAAGTATATAAGTAGATTGCCTATCACTTTTCATTAGTTCGGACTTTTGGTTCAAGTGGCTAGTGCATGAATCTTAACATGGTATCAGAGCCCCAGGTCTCGAGTTCAAATCCTGGCTTTCACATGGTTTTCGCAATTAAGACTAAAAATTGTTGTTGACTCGATTTTCGCAATTAAGCCTAAAAATTGTTGTTGCCCCCCTCTTTAGCCACCGCTGATGCCCTGTTTCGGTGTGCTCTTCTTCTTTCACGTGTTGACTTTCTCTTCTTCCGTCACACGCGAGTGAGGGTGTTGTGAAGTGTATAAGTAGATTGCCTATCACTTTCCATCAGTTCGGACTTTTGGTTCAAGTGGCTAGTGCATGAATCTTAACAATTGTATATGATGCATCAACTTGTGACTTCACCATGTGTAGCCAGCATGGCGCAAGCTGAAAGGCAATGAGAAAAAACAAGATGAGGCTTGTGCCTGGCATGTGTACAAATTGTTGCAGTACACGATTATGAAGGAAATGGTACATCTAAAGGTATAATTGCTGCACCCCCATGGGGATCTCACAGCGATTTGCGATTCTTGACCGTCGGATCTTCACATCGATGCAATCTTGTCCGTTGATTCTGGCCAGAAAAAGAGTGTTCGGATTGGCCCTCCTACTAGCTAACCCCATGCAACAGCGGTGTGTTACCCGCCACCGTCTGCACGTGGGTCCCACTTCTGTCTGGGCCCGCCCGTCGGTCACTGCGTGTGGATTTTGTTCGGACGGGCTTGCTTTCAGGTCGTGGAAAAGATCTCCACCCGCAGGGGTAGATTGGGTATTTCCTCGCACGGTGATAGGATGAGACAAAACTGCAGCCTGTGGTTCACAACCCTAGCCATTCGTGCGCTCTCTCCCCCAATCCCCTCTCATTTGCTTCTCCCCCAATTTCCTCATTCTTCGACCGCCGCCTCCGCTCCCAGCCGCCGCCTCCCCATCACCCGCTCCACGCAGTCGTCGGCGTCCTCTCCGGCGAGCCCCTGTCGCCCGCATCCTCCCGCTCCGGGTCATCAAGACCAAGGACGAGCGGTGAACCAGCAAAGAAAGAGCGGCTCTGGCTCGCATGGCCGCGCTCGCCTCGTCTTCGTCGGCTCCGGCGAGGCAGGGCAATGGGTGTCGGCCGCGATCTTCCTTGGCGGCGCGCTGGCTGTACCTCGTCGCCTCTCGCCTTTTCCCCTCGTCCCCATAAACGCATCTCTCCTCGTCGCCCCCAACCTGGATTCGTGGATAGGGCAAGAGGTTGTGATGCGGGCTTGCAGCAAGACTCACTGGTGGCGGATCTTAGGGGAACAGGATGAGGGAGGCCGCGGCTGTGGTGGGAGGGGGACGAGGTGGCCAAGCTCGGCAGGGGATGGGCTTCCACGGCCACCGTCACCACCAGCGCCGCCACAATCTTCTCCTCCACCCGTTCGTGAGAGGAGCGCTTGGTTAGTTACTGGACATGTACCTCCAAGTTTTGTTATAGGTCCTCTCTTTCTATCCTCTCCGCTCTCTCTCTGATTCACTCACAAATAGCTCCTTGCTGCAGGAGCTCACGGGTAACAGGCCAGAGCTAACCTGCTCTCCATGGCAGGGAAAAGGATTCAGCTGGTGGGATGTTGGGCAAGATCCAAATCCCAATCCACGTAGACGTCTTCTCCTTTGGATTTAGCAGTTTCAAGTTCATTCAGGATTCTTGTTTTTTGTCTTCATTTTTCCTACTTGCAATGAATCGAAATTGTTTATTTGACCACTGTTTGGTGCTTGTTAATTGTTAGATCCAGAAGTTAACTGGGCAGAGCTCTTGGTGTTGGCTTTGGGGTTATATTCACCATCTCCATCAAGCTGGATAATTTGTTGCAGGGACATCAAGGATCTATAATATTAGGTTTAATATTTAACTTGCTTCACCTGATGCTATTCTTTTCTACAAAACATGATGTAGTGATTCAGGTATTTGGTTGTTTATTACTGAAGTTCGGTACCGTTTATTGAACATTCGCATAGGGTATTCTATAAATTATATTCCATGAAAATTCAGATTTTGCAAATGGTTTTCAGGTTTGCTGAGTTGACTTGCTTTCTGGCAATTAGAGGAAATATATGTGTTTTAGGATTAAGTATACTTTGTAGATGCACGAGGCAGGACATTTTCTCTCTTTCATTTCGACGATTTTATTTTTACATTGGCTAGGATGTTATTATGTCTGCTATGATCTTGCCTCTGGACATTTTGATGCTCTCAAGCTGCAAATATACTTTTATGAGCTTATCTTCTAATTCTACTGTAGGTATGTAGGCTATGTTGCTTTTTCTTTTTCATGAGCAACACACCTACTGAATGTTTTGAACATGTGCTAGAAAAATAAGCAATGTAACAGCTACATGTAGTGTTCAGTTAATGTTCAGGAATACCTCTCTTGGTTACTTCCTTATCTCCGTATTGTTTTGTCTATGGACTGTAGGTCATGTCAGGGAGTGTATTACATCACCAAGAGATCTTGGAAATGGTACGCTGAATACATTTTCTTCTTGGATTCTGGTTTCTTTTAATCTATTGGTTATGTATGGGTTAATTTCATTCTGGTTTCTCATGATATTCCTAAAATCTAAGATGCAAACTTGACCATGTGTTGACGTTTTTGGCGGCTGGGTTATGGGAATAAGGAAAAAACTTTCAACCTTCATCCAAAGCAAGTAATAAGAAAATCTGTATCATGTTGCTATAGTTAACGGTTGTATAGCTACATAATAATACCAACAAATAGTATATGCTCTCCTATTCCAGAAATTAATTCAGTATGAAAACAGACATGGGTCCGCACAATTCTATTGACTTCTTTCATGTTTGGTGAGTTATGAGTTTTCACTTTTGACTGCTGCTGCTTATGAACCAGATAATAGATAAATGAATGAGAGAAAGTGGCTCTATTATGGAATTTTGTTTTGTCGTAATGCATGTTTATTTTATTCTAGGCCATTTGTTCAGCAATTTTTTTGCATGTTTGTTCCACCTTTTATCTAAAGAAATGTTTCCAAATGTAAGAAGTAAATTGAACTTCCTAAGAAAGAAACGTGTCTTCTTTGGGGATTGCTGATTGTAGGTCTTTAAAACTACTCAGCTACCAATATTGGAAAGGTAGGAAGATACAGGCTGGGTATAAATCCTATCAACTCAACTCTGTTTCTCCCTTTGTAAGTACAACGCCATTTTAGCGGGTCTGAAGAAGTGCATCGATGGTTTCAGCTCAAAATTTGTGTATTATTGAGTATAAAGATGGTTAACATTTCATTTGTCTGGTTGCTTGTGATGAATACTTGGTTTGATGTTCAGTGTTCTTTCTTTTTACTACGGAAAAGAAAATATATGAAGTTTACAATGTTGTTACACAAACATTATGTTTGACACCATTTACAATTTGGGGCACTAGAGTGGAGGGCATTTTTTATATGTAACCACAAATAGATATTTTTTCCACCTTTTAAACTTGGCCAGTTTATTGTTTTGCTTGCAGGTAAGGGATTCATACTAGCAGAAAGGAGGGAGTTCTGATTTACATGCTATAATGCAGGGTATGCTGCTTTCCAATGACAGATCGTTTACATGAGTAAGGTATCTGAAAACAATGTTAGCTGAACAATTTTTTTTATAAACACAAATTTAATATAGAAATTGAAATATTATCTTTAAACGTTAAATTTTCATGTAAAACGATCGGTTCACAAACCTTCCTCCCACGGCCCCAAAAAATAAACTATATTATATATTATATAAAAGTGCATCCTAATGACGAGCTCCGTGATTTGGTTACTGTTTCGTAGAATTTTCACGTCACACGGTTTGTTCTGGTGCTCCCATGTGTTCAAGTCGCCAATCATTTCTCCTGTTTTGTGGGCATTCTATTTCAATTTCTCTTTATCTTTTCAATGTCTTCCCTGGGTTACTGGTTGGTGTTGGATCCTTCCCATGAACACAAAACAGATTATATGGGAGCATGAGGGGGAGTACACATATGCATCTCAAGGTTTTGTTTGAGTTATCTCTTTCTACATTCGCGTGCTTCCCTTTGCTTTGGTAGCGCGCAGTTATCCTGTTATGTTCCCTTCCTTTTGTCACCTTTCATCTCTTTATCATTGGCTTAGCCTTTCATCTCTTTCTCATTGTTTTATGTTACCCTCCTTTGGTTATAGCTACCATTTTACCTTTTGGTGATGTTTGCTATGTCTGCATTTCAGTGTTTGGGCTTTTTAAAATTTTCATATGTAATTAGCCCGAAAAGGAACCACATGAAAATCAAAACAAGGTTACCTGAAGTAGTCATAGAAGAAGAGCACTCGAAAGTACAGTAGTAAGCAGACCAAATTAGCGTAGCTGAAGATGACTTGATAAAATCGCCCAAACCTATGTCACCTGAAAAAGTTGGACATGATCTGAACCAGAAGGAAGGAACCTATATAAGTAACTAAGAAATTAATAGTGGCTAAAAGAAGTGGCAATGAGTAAGGAAATCTGATTCTTTTTCATCTAGGTATGATAAATTAAGTTATAGGAAGTGGGTACTATTTGGAAGCAATGCTCATGGATAGGTACGCCTAAAGAGGTGGCAATAGGTAGGGAAATCCAATTTCCTTTCATCTAAGTATGATAAAGTTCAGTTACATAGCTTCCCTTGTTTTGATTAATAGAGGCTAAAAGAAGTGGCAATGAGTAAGGAAATCTGATTCTTTTTCATCTAGGTATGATAAATTCAGTTATATGGAGTGGGCACTATTTGGAAGCAATGCTCATCGATAAGTACGCCTAGAGAGGCGGCAATAGGTAGGGAAGATAAAATTAAGTTATGTAGCTTCCAAAATAGTAGTCTTGTTCCTTATGAGATTGTCAGTGAAAACTTTTTTTTTCATTTGTGCTGCAGGTTCTGATTCATCTTTTTATATAGATGGGCTTGCTTGTTCTTAAGACAGCGATTCCTCGGAGGGCCATGGTATAGTGCACTTTTTTTCTTTGCTTAATTGGTCTTATTTCTTTAAATCCAGCCGTCTTTGAATTACATACACTGATCTATCGATAACCCGCAATAAGAGAGAACCCACAAGATTTAAGCTAAAGACATATACATTGATGTTTTACTTGATGTGATTTCCTATGTTCCCATTAGGCATTACTCGAATGAGCAGTCTAGACATGTATTATTTTCTATTTCCTTTATTCTTATATACTACTATAATTTACCTGATTTACACACAGAGAACCTCATATTTAACATGAATCATACTTGCAGGTGCATTTTCTTTTATTTTCATATGATATTTGGAAGGCACGGATAATTTATTTGAGTTCATAGAACACCTTATGCCTGCAGGTACATTGTTTTATTTTCATTGTACCTTGGAAAGGAAGACGGAGACGGGCATGATGATGACAATAGCATCCAGGAGTTCGCCCACCAAAAATACCATAGGCTCGGCTTGTTTGGGTGTGGTGTCGGTCTTGACCGTCAGGACACTGGCAACCTGCTATAGAACCTCCTGTCCTCTACCCCTCCTAGAAATGGATGCCGCCGTTCCAGCCGGACCTGCATCACTGCAACAATTTCCAGTTTTGTACTGTGAGCTGCCATACATACTGATCATAGAATTTAATTTTTTCAACAGTACAATGGTGACGTGAGGTTTTGAGTAGTGCACAAAACATGGTGTACAAAGACATGATTACCCTATTGGATTCAAGATCATCAGAAGTGAAAAATCAAGATGCAATAAATATGTGGGTTATAAGTAGGCCTTCACATGCAAGAGGTTCCAGCTCTCTAATGACATCAAAGAGGAACTTTGAGGTTAGTTATACTTTTCAAGTTGCATAGATCATGTGGAAAATTACTGAATTCTCTTTTTACAATGGCATCACCAAATCCATGATCAGTATTTGTTAGATTTAGTCCTTGGTTGAGCTAAGGAAATAAATATTGTGTTGGCAAATCCGATGCTACAGATTTTTATACTAAGGTGTTGAACAACTACACAAGTTCCCTTTTTTTCTTGCTACCAAAAAAAGCTATGCTTAGAAAAGTTTTAATTAGCATAAATGTTGTTTAAGATTTCTGAACCAATGAAATCTAGAAGTTATAATTATTTCTTGCTACTTTCCCTTAGACAGCCTTAAAAAGAAATCGAGGAACCATATAACTATTGGACAAGAGAATACACACCGCATATTATTTGACACTTTTACCTTAGACGCATCTAGAATATAGTATAATCACATAGCTATCAAGTTTACTATGACAAGAATGTTAGACTTAACACTTTCAGAGTTTTAGGTCAACACTCACAGTTTTATTGTGCCTTGGACCTTTGGTCTATTTGATCGATGAGAAATGAATTCTGGTTTTAGAGAAGAAGCTGGATTATGCTTTCAGAGAAGAAGCTAGACCGTCAGTGATATAATCCGGAACAAAGTGGTGGCAAACTATGCAAGCTTCATGAAGCTGCTGGGGCGCTACCTCCTCTAGATTTGCTTCTAAGCCGCTCTCATGTCAGCTTGTGCTCGATGGTTGAGCTTAGAAATTGTAATTGAATGATGTACCAGACCTATTGTGGTTGCATCTCAATGTAACCAGGGGCCAACCCATTTTCTCAAAAAGAATTACTGGCAAAGACTTTGATCGCCGGTGTCATATCCACGAAAATCAAAGAACAACAACATACTAAGCCAGAGAAACGGAGCATAAACAGAGGGCACACCTTCTGAATTGATTTTTGCTGCTGCATGTATTGGTTATCCACGCATCCATGCAATCGCCTATCAGACTGGACTCCGTTTGGTTACTTGGGCATGCCGCCCAGCTCCTCTTTCCCAAGCTCGATACAACACCGCTTCGTGTCCCGCTGAACATTGCTGCAGCACATCTCCCCACCAGCGGGGCATGCGAGTCGCATCCAGCTATGATTACGCTGATGCGGCACTCTTTAGCATCGTCGGCAGCTACCTCCACAGCCCGCCCTTAGGCATAGGGAGACGACGCCGGCCTCTCTGGATCGGAGCTCGGAGATAGGAGAAAGGGGATAAGTATGAAACAATACCAGTGGATTCGCAAGAAAGAAAAGAAGATATCTAGAGTTACGGAAGGAGATGGACAGTGATGCATCGCCGTAGGGGCACACACTCGGTGCATCCATTGTATCTTGTGTCACGAGCTGATGATGCATGCGTGACAGGTGTTGGATTGGACGACACCTTCCATAGTGATGTGGACTATTCCACTTTTTTCTTTGGAAAATTTGCTACATGACACTGTTATTTTCGGGCGTTTGCAAATACACGCCGCTCGATTATGTCTTCGCTAGGTACAATTATAATTCTATGGCACATTTGCCAGAAATAACGGTGTCATGTGGAAAATTTTCTCTTTTTCGTTCTATTGCAAATACTCTCTCTTTCCCAATTTAGGATGCATATTAGGTTTGATCAAAGTCAAACTTTATAATGTTGATCCAACTATATATGAAAGTATACTAACTTTTATAATACTAAATGCATATACTATGAAAATATATTTCATGATGATTCTAATGACATTGATATAATGTTGTAGCTGTTGCTATAATTTTCTATATATTTAATCAAAGTTCACAACGTTTGACTTTGATCAAAACTAATATGCGTCCTAATTTGGGAGAGAAGGAGTAGTTAATACAATTTTTTTTTGAAAGGACTGTGTTCCGTGTACATGTGTACATTGCCTGTATATGCTGATTGTTTTTTTAGTTAATTAATAATATAATAATAAAACTATAACTCAAACAAAGGGGTAATGCATTACCTACATAAATACGAGTAAACTACTAATTAATTGTTGCCTGATTAATTCTTATATACATAGGCATTATTTCCAGTAAATCCAAGTATATTTATTTTATGTTGCTATCAAACATTCGAAAATACCTATTCAAGATTTGGAATATCTTTAGGTTATTAAAACTGAATACTTATTGAATATGACCAACATAGTGTAAGAGGTGCATAGTGATTTCATAGGAAAAATAGACATGGCTTATTATAGAGCATTTACCTTAAAATTATGATTCGTCTATATTAAAAATGAATATTATCCTAAAAATAAAGATTTGCCAATATAAATGGATGTAAATGCAATTAGGGAAAGAACTGAATATAAAGATTTCCCACAGAAAATAAGAAAATTAAGGTTAGTTTTGTAAATATTTCTAAGTTCTTACATATACTTCCTCAATATGAAGGTATTACATTTTGTACTCATGTGAAACAGATCGTGACTTCTGTTATGCAAACCTTGCATATGGTTCCATTGTACCATAGAATGGTTAGTTACGTGCTCAACTTCACGAGCTAATGAATTTGCACCGGGAAATTTGAATTTACAAATTTTCCAACTGATTTTTATCGTTGTTATACAAAATGTAAATTGAGGCGTATTTCACGGGACCGTGCGCCAAGGCGCACATCTAAATCTAGTTGAAGATGGATGGTGACATGGCTAGTCTGCTGGAGTAGAAGGTGAACCTAGAACATCAGAACATGATGTTGCACGCTTGCAGCTAGAGATGGCTCACGAAGTGGCAGAATTGGAGTCTATTTTTAAGCACACTCGACAAGATCAAGGTGAACTTTGAAAAAAAATTTGGTTAACTGATATCAGTTGGAATGTAACTTTCTTTGCAATTATAGCTCTGAAGTTCTGGTTTTAGTGAACTGTGTGTTAAGTAGCTAGAGTTTATGCAGACCCATTTGGTCAATTACAAACTTGTAACGACACTTTGTAGGAGCGCACTGGTTGTTAGCAATTTTCATGAAACTTTGCCAGGGAATTCCTTGAACTTTGGGCAGCATTCTCACATGACAATTTGGCAACAATTCAACAATACTTCTCATAAAGCAGGTTTAGATTATTCGACCAAATTCGAGAACAAATAAGCGAAAAATTAAGCAATAAGAATGACCAGCAATTCCCTGAACTTTGTGTGCATTGTGCATAATTTTATAATATAGAAAATCACACCGTAGGGGTTTTCCTTATGGTACCATGGTAAAAAAAAAAAGAATGACCAGCAAGAATAACATGAGTGCTCAGATAACATGGATGAAGTTCACATTCATCACGGAGATGAGTTTATATAGTTTTCAAGCAAGAATAGAAACATGTGACCGGTGCTTGTCTTGATCATCTTAGTCACCAGGCATGCCAAATAGCAAATAGACATATTTAATGTTTTGGACATTACTTCAAAAAAATCCCAAATCCTAGAAAAATTATAACTGTGAAAAAATGAATAATATTTACCACAAGACCATGATACTTAATCTGCTCTTGTCGTAGTAAAATCAAAAGGAATTCAGGCAAGTCTTGACTGTCTTGATCCTAATACAACAAGTGTTAAAAACCCCCCTATGAGTACTAAATAGCTCTGATCAGTGACTCGTCCTTGTCACCATGGACCTGACCTGGCGCAGGAGCATTTTAAAACCACATTCCATCGATCCAGCCATGGACCATGCCAAATACAAGTAGGGTCCCAAGCAACTGCACAACTCAATTCAGTTCTCGATGAAGCGGCTATCCGAATATCGTAACATCAGCTGGAAGTCTGAATATATCCAGCCACAAAAAAAAAGAACTTGAGGCGTATAATGTGGCCATGACCAAGTTCCAGGACTGAACGCTGTGAAGAAGCTGTAGAGACAGCATCAACGACATCTGTAGGATACATAACACTGGGCAGCAAAATAAAATATTCCTCAATAAATTGGCTGGTTTTCCAGATTAGATTTCGCTACTCTGTGGTCTACCCCTGTTTCCCAGAATAGAGAGAGCGGCCAGAGCAACAGGTTACCTCCGATGGCAACCAGCCAAGTTGGCGGACCTTCCACGTGTGGGAAGGAGGACGACGTACCAACCATCCCACCACCTCTAGCCCTTTAATATAGTAAAGATTTAAAAACTTATTTGCATGTAATTCTTGTGCAAGTGCGTTCTAACTGTTATTAGCTTTCAGTAGGTATGTTGCATGCATTTTTGTGACTCACAGAAAGATTTAGACCATTAAATGGTTCTTAAGTCATTTTTGAAATTGTAAAAATCATATCTTTTGTTTTAAAAATTATAAAATAGTGAAACCACTTTCAGTAGTTTGCATTTGTGAACCTTTACATATTGTGATTTTATCAAATTTGTGTGTGCATTATTATGGAATGGTTTGTTGATTTGATGTGGCGTGTTTCTTTTATTTTTGCGACGATAGATTCTAACGCCGCCGGAAACGAAGGAGGAGGTGACTTCGGGAAATTTGAAGAGGAAGACCAGGGACACTTTGCTGATCAAGGCAATCCACCTCTTGATGCATCTATGGTCCTATATATATTCTTGCTCTTGCATTATTACAGGTTTTATAAAGTGCATGTCTTTTATTTATTATGTCGGTGGTTCGTGCCACCCGGAGTTTTATTAATCCACCCTTATGGTGCAGCCCTTGTTGGTACCTACTGATCACACCTCTATTAGTGATATGGTGCTTAGCACCTTATCACCCTTGTCGCCTCTTTTCAAAGAGAAATTGGACTATAGGTTGGGGGCCCTGGAAAAATATTTGTGAAAATTGTTTTCAAGCAAAGAAGTTTTTCGAAAACCTTGGAACGGGGTAGCCCTGCCCAAGTGTGGCTTTATGAAAGGCAAAAAGGCTTTTGGAAAGATAAATTGCTGGATGCAAGTGGAAATTAAAAGTGATTTCGAAAAACTTTGGTTACTACAACCACATTACCCTTTAGTGGGACTGGGCGTAGCGTAGTAGTTTATCTCGCCTTAGTTTGGGTCCTGCAAATGTAAGGGGTAGTCCGAGCATGGACACCTATCGACCGTGGCCTTCCCGACGAACTAGGAACGCCTTTCCGTCTCAGAGAGATGGCAGGGGTACAACCTATGAGCTCCCATTGAATAATGCCCCGCAGTTGGTCACGACATTCCGGAGGGTCGAGCTAGTCGGGGAATTTGCTACTCCTGGGTAAATGACCCCTCAGACTCTGGTGTTGGGAGGTACATGTAACACCCCAACTTTTGCAAACATGTTTAATTATCCAAAGTGTAAAAATTAGGGGGAACAAAAACTTTTTCTATAAACTAATTAAGATGAATTGCCTTGATCTGTTTGTTATGATGAATTGCCTTGATCTGTTGGTAGATGAATTGTCTTGATTTGCTTGTTGAATTTTGTTTTGAGCTACCCTTAAGAACAACACCTCTAGTGGTTAAACAAGCAACTCACTAAATAAAACACATGTGTGGCTTATAAAAAAATGTTTTCCTTTTTACTACATCAAACCCTTCTCTAGTTCGCAACAAGAGTGTGCCTACATGGAATTCATCCTTGTGTTATAATCTAGCTCAAATCATCCTTGATTCAAAACTTGGGATCATCTTCCCCTCACTATATCCTTCTCTTGAACCCTAGTACAAAAACCCTGGACATTTCAAATTTGGCTAAGTCCTAAATCTATTTCCAGGTTCCATTTTGGAGCCCCCGGATTAAGCTATCTCTTGCCATCTTAGGCAAAGCACTTGGTCCTAAACCTACCATATCTTGAGCACTTCTCAACCATATTCTTGTCTTGAACCAAATCCCTCTATACTCTTTTATCCTTGTCTGTTTTGAGGTTAAGTCAACAATATGATTTGGTAGGCTTAAAATATTCAAACTTTGGCAGTTGATATCGAAGCAACTACAACTGTTATTGCTGATCTCAATGCATGGATTCTCCTCTATGCAACACCCTCTACAACCTCCACGTCTTGCATGTCTCAGTCTATCCTTGGAACACCTATATTCAACTTGATCTTATACCTTATTCAATGTTCCAACACTAGATCACTTCTTCCTCTTTTACCTCTTGATTTTATTTTTATCCAGGTTTAATCTTCACAAAACCAAGAGTGGGAATGATGGGTACATTTTGTAGCCACCACCTACCCTTGAGAACACTCCTCCCTAAATGAGTTTTCTTTCTCAAAGCCCTACTGTTTTTCTTCTCTGGTTTTGACCACAAAACCACAGTTAGTCTTACTAATACTCTTTAAAATGTTTTCTTCAAATAACAAGAGAGATTGTGGATGGTGTTTTGTATCATCTCATTTCCTTCAACCTAAAATACCTTCTCATAAAAGTATTTGATTTTATTCTTTCTTTTAAATGCATGGTTATGGTGCATGTGCTATCCTTGCAACCTTTTTGATAACACATGGGAAAATTCTATTTTGCATTATTATGCAAGTAGACCTATTTTGTTTTAAATATATTTGGTTCTCTTTCAAAATGTTTTCAGAGGCAAGTTCCATGAAAACCCCTCCAACTTTTGATCAACTTACATATAGTGGTCCATATCAATCCTTCCAAATTTGTTTTCAAATAAAAACCTCTGTTCATCAACAATACCTTGGATCTATCTCTTCCATCATTTGTTTGTCACAAACAAAGTGATAACAAATTTTCCTTTTAATACATATCACTCTCACTCTCCATTTCTATCTCTATGTCTCTACCTCTATTGACATTACCTCCTCAACATCATGCCTTATCTATACACATGAATGTTGTGCATCTCTCTCTCTCATTGTTCATTTTTGTTTGGCAAGAATGGAGCCGGACAAATTGAGTATGCATTCAAATTTCGGCCAGCCATTCCTCTCCATTTTCCTTCCTCTACAAGCCTTGCCTCCCAACTACCCCAATCAATAAATGGGCAGCCTCTCAACCAAACCAATCAATGAGGAGGCAGCCAACCCACCATCTCTCTATAAATAGAGCTTGGCCGGCCACCCTCCTCTTCTTTGCTCTCATTTTCACTCTCCACTCCTTCCTCCACTCCCTCACACTCTCCTCCTCCACTTCCCCACGAAAATGGTGCTCCTCCTAGCTCCATGGCCATGCCATGGAAACCATCCAAGAGGAAGCTCTCCTCCTCCCTCAAGCTCCTCCTCACCATGAGAGCATCCCTCTCCTTTTTCTCCCCAACCCTAGATGGTTTTCTCTCCTCTTATTCTTCCTCCCTTGCTAAGATTGGATCTTGATGCAGGTGCATGTTGAGCTAAGCATGGAGAAGCTTGAGCAATCCTCAGATCTGAAGTTATTGAGCAAAGTTCGTCCAAATCCCTGCAGTAATTTCTGCTATCTTGCTGTTTTAGATTTTGTACGATTTTGTAAAATCCTCCAAAATTCGTGTGCAGTTCCGAATCGAGTGATTCAAAGTTCCACGGATAGATATTGAAAATATCTACAACTTGGCGTTGGTCTCATCTTTAAATTCGTTACAGACTTTCCTCGGTAAATAAAGTCATGTAAACATGCAGATTCACTGTTTGTTAGATTTGTTCCGTTTTACAAAACCTTTTTGAGCAAACTCAACTGCGGGTGAAAGCACTCTTCAATACCTTCATTTTGGCGTTGGTTTCACTTCGAATGACCTTCTGAAACTAAAATGGTTCACAGATCAAGACCTGGTCAGATCTGACTTTGTCGAATTAAACCTGAAGCTTGGGAACGAATCTTTGAATGAAACAAATTGGGTAAGAACCACCTTTTCAATAAATTTCAGATGCAACTGACCTCCTATTTGTATGAATTATGTACGATTTTTTGTGAATTAAATTTGTTATGTGTGTTCTGCAGACATGGCTGTTAGCTTTTAAATCACCAAAAATTCGTTTTTAACCTAATTGAGTGATTCCAACTTTGTGGGACTGCTGGATGTTTTCTTAATCATCTCAAACAAGTTTCAAACATTTATCTGTTCTGTAACTCCAGAGATAAAGAAAATGGTAAAAACATGCAGTAACCTTGTTAATTATATTTTGAGAGTTTAAAAAACAATTTAAACTCAAATCCAATTGTGTATGCATATAAATTTAAATATCTTTCAAATGCCAGTGGTCTCATATTCTTAGGATCTTTCTATGATTTATGGCTTACAGATCTTGTTTTTTGTACAGTCAGATTCAAACAAATTCCTAAATTTGTAGGATTTTTTTTTGAGTGATTCCAATTGGGTTAGTCTTGTTTTAGTACTGGACATCTAGGAAAAATAGTGTTAGTCTCTGTTCATGCATATTTGTTACTGTTAGTAATATGTATGTGTGACATGGGTTGTTGAAGCAAAACCTTATGGTTTATTTGAAAACTTTAACCACCTCTTTGCATTAAAATTGGTCAACCTTTGTTTTATTCTTGCAAAACAAAACCTCTGCAACTTAACCTTAGTTCTATTGTTTAGCTCAAGATTCCAAATGGTGTGGCATATCATTTGCTTCCTATTCTTGTGTAGTGTTATGTAAGCTTTATAAAATAGAGAGAATAATTTCCCGCTTTTCCAAAAATGTTTCAAAATATAATATGAATGTTTGTGATGCCAAATTAATGCACTTGTCCTCTTTATGATATTATCTACCAGGGGATACTTAGTTTGTGTTATGGTGATACCGAGAGAGGCAATTGCTAAGTATGATGCTCTCATACCTTTACTAGGAAATAAAATGGGTTTTCTTTAAGATGCTTTGTAGTATCTATAAGTCTTTAATATGTTAGCCGTAGTAGAGTGGTTAGTTTTTGATTGTGGATTGTTGAATGTTGTTTTGCTGGTGCTATGTGTTGATTGAGTTCCTTTTATATTTTCCAGCGATAGATGCGAACAATTCCGGAGAAGAAGAAGAAGTGGTTCGGACAAGGATTTTATTTATGTTGATGGGATTCTTATTTGATGGAGTTGAAGAAGTCCAGGGACAAATAAGCCAACCAAGGCAAGCCAATTACTTTGATCCCTTGTTATTATCTTTGTTATGATCTCTTCTTCGTTTGGCATCTTGCTCTTTGCGTACCTCGGGTTTATTTAGTTCTTCCCTCTTACATACGTATCCCCCAAGTGTGTAAGACTTACTTTGACACTCACATGCTCACCCCCAAGCATGGGAGTCCCCGAATTGTCCACCCTTGACACCACTACCTTAGTTGAAAGGGTTTGCTATCATGAACTTGTTGGTCTTGAAATTGTCTCCATACATGCTTACCTCAAGTATGTGTGTTGCCTTGATATTTTCACACACCCCTTGGTGGTATGAGGGTTATCATCATGTTATCGTTGTCTTAGTCCTACACATAAAACTTTAGGTTGGGAAACCCACAAGGTTTTTACCTTGTTGTAATTTTTTTTGAAAAAACCTTGGGAAGATGAGGTCTTGCCCATGGGTAACTTTTAAATGAAAGGTTTAAAAGGGAATTAACATTTGAATATGATGGAGAGGCTATGATGGTAACTTGGTTTTTGGAAAAACAACACATGGTTCTATGTATTCGCCCGGAACAACCAACCCGCGCAACCACAACTACTCCAACGTGGGCACGGAGCTTAGGTTGACGTTTGTTCTTTTTAGCATGAGGCACCGCACAACTATACAAGGGTACGGTTACCCCCGAGTCCGGGTTGTCATGGTTGGGACAATAGTACAACGGGATGTCCAACCGGGCAAGCCCTGTTGAATTCAGATGTAGAATTTTTGTGGGAACATTTTGATATATTGTGCGTTTTTTTCGAGTTCGTATGCAACCAGAAATCCAGTTTGATGATTTTCCCACGCAATTTTGCAAAAAAAGTCGAAATTCATGTTTGTTAAATTTTAGTGGTGCTAGATGACATAATATATGGGAATCTCGAAGGATTTTATTTTTTGAAATTTCTATCTATTTCTTTTATTTTTTACAGCGGTAAAAAGGCGATCCACGGGGGGAGTTGCGTGGGGAGAAAAAATCCTGCAGAATTCTGTGGCGCATATGCCTAGTGCGCCACAGAAAGATAAACTTCGGTGGCGCATATGCCCATATGCGCCATAGAATTTTGACTTTCTGTGGTGCACTAGGCATATGCGCCACAGAATTCTCTTTCCCCATCTGCAGTGCTGGACCCCCGTGGGCTCCATGGAAATTCTGTGGCGCATCCGTCCACATGCGCCACAGAAAGTCGAAATTCTGTGGTGCACCAAGCCAATATGCGCCACAGAAAGTCGCAATTTCTGTGGCGCATGTTTTTGGTGCGCCACAAAAATAATTTTTGTGGAGCATATTTTTTAGGTGCGCCACAGATGTCATTTCTACCTATAATGGTTTTCCTACTAGTGTATTGAAGCCAGCAGATAGCACTTCATTAGAAAAAAAAGGTTATATATAATGTGTTGATTTAAATCATGAATAAAATATACGAGAAATGAAGAAAGCATGGGCCAATGTATTGAAATATGATGTTATTGCCAATTTAAACAACAAATTCAAAAAGGCAAACTTTCATGAAGAAACAAATACATACTATGGAAGCATCAATTTTATGCTATCTCAACATAACTAGTACCACGTAAAAGCTTGGCAGCCTGAAACATAACTAATAGTACGAGGGAAATATTTAAACTACAGTGGTACTGAAAATGGCAATAACAAAAAGAAAAGGAAAGAAGCATGGTTATATGCCGCAAGCTATCTAGACTGAAGAAAAAGATACAGTATATATAGGAGGCATGGATATTTCGAACCAAGAGATTATTGCTATCTCAACATGAATCATCTCTGAATTGGAAGCATGTAAATTTGAAATTGGAAGCACGAATATTTCTAACCAAGGAATTATTTCTATTCCTAAATAAGAGAGTGGATTTTGTACTTACACACATAAGATATGGGAAGCATAGATATGTCGAAGCATACAGCTTTGTCTCAATATAACCAATCTGTATTGGAAGCATACATATTTCGAAGCATATAGTTCTGTCTCAGTATAATGAATTTGTACTGAAAGCATAAATTGATAAATATTTGGAAGCACATAATTAGTGTTGGGGAGGATGTGAACTGCACAATTTGGTAACGACCCAGGAATTTTGGGAAGGTGCTGTGTTAACGGGAAAAAAAATCGTTGTGAGAAGCAAAGCTGCAGGCGGACCGTGCGATGGAGGAGAATTGGACGGGATCGGATTGGTCCAATCATTTGTTTCTCATCGGACCATGATACATAGTGTTTACCATAAGTTATATCTAGAGAATAGTACTGTATGGATAAAAATAAAGTTAGAACAAGACTAAAGCACGCATCTCAGCAAAATAAAAGATTGACAATTAGTCTAGTTACCAGTTTGCAGTGAACACCAAAATCTTCTATCTTATTGAGTGGTATCGTCTGATACATGGACACTGCCTCATCCGGTGGCTTGTAATTTTTTGGGTATGCCCTAAAAGCTCCAACTTGCACTTCACAGCAGAAGGTCTATCACAACAACTAAGAATGGCTCTGTGTACTGCCCACGGGGGTGCACCAATTATATCTTTAGACTAGATTTTGAAGTGCGCCTTGGCGCACGATCCCGTGAGACTCGTGTATAGATGAGAAAGCGATTATACTTTTGTTAGATGTTACAAAACGTAGAGAATCATAAGAAATTACAAATAAAATAACAAACATTTATATATAAATATGAAAACAACCAAGAAACATGAGAGAATGCATCATATCAACTATTGGTGGAGGGAATGCTTGACCCAATGATTCTCACTAGCCAAAGCATGGCGCGACGACACGCCACGCCCCTGTTATAGCTATGTGTGAAGAATTGAGAGAAAATCAACACAAGTGCATATAAATATAAAATGCGCAGAAAACCTAGTTGTTGGAACTTTTGTTGCATCTTCCCGTCTAGAATATTTGTTTTATTTACCGTGCACATATATACGAACGTAGAATAAAAGGGACCTACTTTATAATTGGAAGAAGAAACGAGAGAATGCTAAAAAAAAGGATTTGCCTTCTCTTAATTAAGAGATGATCTCCTAGCAAAATTTCTCTCACCACAAATTTAGAATTTCTGATTACTAAAAATAAGACTAAAAAATAACCTATTATACATCATGTTTTGTTGTTATATCTAAATTATGTGGGATGGTAAATAATACTACCTTATTACAGCATCTCCAGTCGCGTCCCCCAAAGCATCCCCCAAAGCAATTTGGGCGCGCCGGACAGAAAATGCGTTCCAGCCGCGTCCCCCAAAGCCCATTTTTGTCCGGCGCGGCCCGATACGGTGTCCGGCGCCCCGAGCCTGTCCCCGTCCCACAGGGGATGCTCCGGGCACGCCGGACACAAAGCGAGGCTGGGAGTGGCGGGGCCGACCCGTCAGCGACACAGGGAAAATTCGTCTCCCACTCCCGCCAAATCCTGCCTCTCCCGCCAAATCGCGCCTATCCCGCCGCGCTTTCAGGCCTCCCAACACATATCCCGCGGCCGATTCATTTCTCCTATCCCGCCGATTTCTTTCTCCCTCCCGCCGTCCACCCGCCGCCGCTACCCTCTCCACATGGCGCCGCCGACAGCCCCCAAAAAGATGGCCAAGAAAGCGGCCAAGCCGGGCAAGGCGGGGCGAAAGCGCCGTTCGCGAAGCCGCGGAAGGCGCCGGCTGCGAAGCCGGAAGGATGGACCGACGATCAATGGCAGCAAGATTGTCTGCGCCGGAAGCTATCGACGGCGGAGCGGAAAGGACGGAGGGCGGCGGAGCTGGAGAAGAAGGCTCTGGCGGCGCGCCAGTAGAAACACATAATGTCCGGGTGTATCGCCGCCACCAACGCGAGCCCATGGAGTACATCGGTGCCGACGTACGTTCCGGCAGTGATCTCTCCGTCGCAAGCCGCCTTCTACAACGACGGCCCCTCCGCCACTCCCGGGTGCGTGACGCCGCACTACCAGGATGCGCTACTGCACGGCGGCTTCAACCCCAACAACCTCTACTCCCCGGCGTACGAGCAGCGCGAGCCAGGACCTGGTCCGGACGGCGACCCTTTCACTGGCTGCAGGGGTCCGCTCAAATTCGACGGCGCCGGTGCTGAGGAGGACGACGAGGAAGAGGACGGGGTGGAGGACGACAACGTGGACGACGACGAGGACGAAGAGGGCGGCAAGGAAGAGGACGACGAGGGAGCCGGTGATGATGATCTCGTGGAGGTAGACGCGGACGGTGTGAGGACGAAGAAGAAGAAGAAGAAGGCGTCGGGCACACGAGGCCCGAAGTGGACGGTTCTGGAAGATCTTTGTCTGTGCGAGTCGTGGGCGACGGTGAGCCATGACTCCATCATCGGCGCCAACCAAAAATACGGGAAGTATTGGGCGAGGATCAAGGCCGAGTTCGATGAGCGCAAGCTCATCAACAGCGACTACAACAAAGTGACAATGAAGAGGAGCCAAAAGGCAATGTCGACGCGATGGGCCATCATCCAGGCGTCGGTGAACTCCTTCCATGGGTACCATCACGACTTAGAGACCAGAGGCGACAGCGGCGCCGACGTCGCCCAACTGGTACGACTCTTTCTTCCATAATCCGTAGCGCCTACATTGTGTTCGATGAAATGACTCTGCTTCCTTTGGTTAGTTTGATAGGGCCATGGATTTGTACTTGAAGAACTCGGAAGGTCACAAGTCTTTTGTGCTCATGCATTGCTATGGCAAGCTCAAAATAAATGATAAATGGCGGTTGACGCGCTTGTCGCTGTCCAAGGGGAAAGACGCCATTGATCCGGACGCGCCGATGGCAACTTCGACAGGGCGTCCTACTGGCAACAAGGCTGCCAAGGCCGCCTTGGCCGACGCTGCGTCGTCTGAGAAGACGCAGGCGTCGATCACGAAATGCCTCGCCGGCGTCTCCTCGACCTTTCTCTCCCGCGACAAGAAGGCCGACGAAAGATGGGCCGAGCTGCTCAAGAGGCAAGAGGAGAAGTTGGAGCTCAAGAAACGCAGGAACGACATATCCCTGCTGAGAACGTCGACAGAGGGTCCCCAGACGCGGGCGGCGCACAACTTCTTCAAAGGCCAGATCCTCGACGACATCGAAGCCAAAATGGCGGCGGCCGATGCGGCTGCCCTGGCAGCGGCGGCGGCAGCTGCAGCGCAGCAAGAGCCGGTTGACGCGTCTTCTACTGCTACACCTGCGTTGGCCTCTGCGTCGGCGACGGAGCAGACGGAGCATGCACAACAACGGGCAGATCGCGACGAGGTCATCGTGATCGACGGGCCTGCATCGACTCAGGATACGTCGCCGTCGCCCAACCCCTTCTTATAATTAGCATGCACCACCGGTCTGTAATATGATCGCGCGCCCAGTACTTTCATCGCCGCTACTCTGATCGCGACGAATCGGCGGGAACGATCTCTTTTGAATGCATCTATTTGAATTTCTGATTGGGTTCGGCGTTTGGAGGACGCGGCTGGGGAGCGACGTCCCCCAAACGCGGCACGAACAAAACACGTCCCCAAACGCTCGATTCGGCGCGGTTTGGAGACGCTTTGGGGACACGACCAGAGATGCTCTTAACCATTGCACATGCCTAACGTCTCGACACTTCCAACGCTAGGCGCGGCGGCTGGACCCCGACAAGGCCTGTCGCACTACCCGAATCGTCACTCCCCTCTCAAGCTAGCTCGTTCCCATCCACTCCGACGGCATGGCCGCCCGCTTCTCTGCCTCCCCGCTGCTGAGGTCAACCGTCCCCTCTCGCCGGTGGTGCGCCGTGTCCCCTAGTGTTGGTTTCGCGATTCGGCGTGACCCTGCACTCCAGTTCGCAATTTTTCACCCATTCCGGTCAATTCCTCGCGTCCGAGGAAGGGGATAAATCATCACCGCCAAGCAACCTCGCCGGAGCAGCGGGCAGCTTCGAGAAGGTAAGGGTGGGGCAGAAGAGGCAGACGCTGGTGGCGATGGCCTCCTCGTCGACCGCGGCGCTGGAGTCGGCCGCTTCAGGTCGCTGGTGACGGGGGTGCGAGCATGGATGGAGAAGCTGCCCACCCACATCGAGGCCACGGTGTTCGGGGCCGTGCAAGGCGGCGCGCTTGGCGGGCTGATGCGCACGTTCACGCCGGAAATAGGGGCAGACGGCTCTCCGTGCCGTCGGCGGCCGCCCAGGCTCGACTCCATGGTCCTGCCATCCTTGGAGCAAGTGTATGTTCCCTCCTCCTCATGTATAGTTTCCCTTTTGTTACAGACTAGGACAATACCCGTGCGTTGCAACGGTTATATAGTAGATAAATAAAGGACAAATACATGGTTGCAACCTAAGAAACCTGTTTTAGACCATCTGAAATACTCCCGCGGTCCTATAAAAGAATACATGCAAATTTAGACAAAGTTGAAACATCGTTTGTGGGATGCAGGTAGTAGTATGTTTTATTTCACCTTATTTTTTGATAAAAAAATATTTCACCTCATATTTAGTTCCCTTTGTTCCACCATAAAACATTTGTGAAAAAATAAACGTATTTATCCAGAAAAAGAAGGTTGTGGTTTTTTCCTTTGCAATCAAATTGAATGACCCAAGCTGTATATTATCATGTAGATACGACAGAGTTGCAGAAGAGCCTTACAAGTGCATGCATCCGACCTCGCAGGTCTGCGCCAGCATCGTGCGTGTGCCGTAGGGCTTGCCGGTCCCACGGATGCGGCGGCCTCCCTCACTCCCTGACGGCTGACGTGCACGATGGATGCAAATTCAACAATGCAACCACAGTCAGTGCCATCCTCTGTTGTGCGGGATCCTACGGCGATGCAGTCAAATCCAGTTACGCTACATATATTTGTATATGTATATGCACCGGCTCATACATGAATCTCATGGCCATGTTCTACGACGTGAGCACCAGGCACCAGCGCTGGCCTCGCTGCGGCCGGTAGTTCAGGACACCTCCATGGCCGCTTCCTACGACGTGAGCACCAGCGTGACGCTGCCCTTCGCTGTCATCCCTGCGCGCGGTACGGTCCGCCTGGGACTGGGACAACTTATACTCCTCCCAATCGAACACCTGCCGTGTTCCGCCGCGCAGGGAGGCGAGGACTGTGATGATGATACACGGGAGCGCAGCTGATCGCATCGTTCATTGGCATCCCAGCAACAAAAAGGAAAACGGGAGCGCAGCTGGTCGCATCGTTCATTGGCATCCCAGCAACAAAAAGGAAATTTCGATTTTCCATTAGATCTTCATCCCCGAACACTAGTAGAAAACCTCTCATCCATCTAAGCCATAAATACCGGATCCCTTACGAACCGGTACTAAAGGGGGCATTAGTACCGGTTGTATTGCCCAAGCCTTTAGTACCGGTTCGTATGGACCTTTAGTACCGGTTCGTGACACGAACCGGTACTAAGGGTTAGCGTAAAAACCTTTAGTACCGGTTTGTGACACGAACCGGTACTAAAGGTCTACCTTTAGTATCGGTTCGTGTCACGAACCGGTACTAAAGGTTTTTCGGCTTCCCACGCACCTCCACCCCCCCCCGTGGATCGCCTTTTTTTGCTCTGTAAAATACAAATGAAAATGATAGAAAATTCAAAAAAATAAAATGTTTTCAGATTCTCATATGTTATGCAATCTACTATTCGGTGAAATTAAGAAATTCGAATTTTGACTTTTTTTGCAAAAAAAGTTTGAAAAATGGTAAAATCGCATTAACTTTTGCATACGACGTCGGAAAAAAACGTATAATATATCAAAAAAATCCTGGGAAAAAGTTACATCCGAATTCACCGGGGTTTACCTGGTTAGCCAATTTTTAGATTCTCAAAATTCCAAATGAAAATATGAAAGCAGGAAGCTTTTAGTTTTTTTTCCAGAAATTTAGAATTTTATATATTTTTAATTTTTTTAAATTAAAATTAATAATTACAAGATTTTTTGAGTCCTAACATATTACTATTACTTTTAGCAAATTATAAGATTTTCAAATTTTTAAGTTTTAGGTTTTGCAAAAAATATTAAAATTATAAAAAATAAATAAAAATAATAAAAAATAAAAAAGTTAATTTTATTTATTTATTCAATATTATTATTACATCACTACTTTTGTTTATTAGAAGAATTATTTGGAATTTAAACGATAAAAAAGTGTGACCAACATGTTAATAGGATTGATATGATAATACTATCACATACATGCGTGCGAAGCACTTGGAAGTGGAATGGGATGGAACTTGGAAGTTAAGCGTGCTAGTGCGGGAGTAGTGTGAGGATGGGTGACCGACCGGGAAGTTTGACCAAGGGTAAGTAATTGACTAGAGATTAAGTGTAGTTAGAGACTAACGGAAATATTAGAAATTGTGAAAAAAAGGGAGTGAAAAATAATTAGAAAAAAATGGATAAAAAAATTAAACGAAATAGCCTTTTTGTGAAAAAAAAAAAAAGATCTCCAGCCCCGCGGGCACCTTTAATACCGGTTCGTAAGGAACCGGTACTAAAGGTGGGAGGCCTTTAGTACCGGATCTTTAGTACCGGTTGCAAAACCGGTACTAAAGGCCCTTTCGAACCGGTATTAAAGGGGGGTTTCTCTACTAGTGGAAGGAGCACAGCTAGCTGAGCGGATATCCGACGCCGCTTGTCGTCGATGGTATCGTTGCTCTCCACCTCCGGCGTTATGATCTAGCTCGGTAGGTCTTCACGAAGATCGTTGGTAGGTGCGACTTGATTGGAGGATGACGAAGCTTCGCGGCTAGCTGATCTGTTCTGGGCGACCCTCCACTTCCGCCTTTTTCATACACGTCTAGACTCAGGTCAGGTCCCAAATCCCACGCGGACGCCCAGGTTTTGGCTCAGAATCCAACATAAACCACGGGGAAACGTATCCATTGTTGCCGGCTCGAGAGTTGTCCAGGGCTGGAGACTCAATTTCCCTAGGCGATCCTCTCTCTAGTTCTCTAGAAGCGACAAGCTGATCTGGGAAGACCAAGCACATATACACGATGCAGGGTTGCAGGCCAAAGCCCTGATTAGCTACGGTTTTCTGGTTCAGATTGGAATCTGTTTGAGACGTAAGTGCATAGGACTCTGTTTGAGATTGAGACGTATGCGTTTTTGCACTTCCTGGAATCACGAGCAGGGCAACGGGACGAAAGAGAGTCAAACTGAACGACGGGATCCTTTTTAACGATCAAAACCAAGCACGAATGATGCGGGACGAATCGAGCGGACGACGGACGACAGCAACCATAGGACGAAACCGCGGAAACGCTTCTTCCTTTATTATTAGGTATAGATTTACACCGGGACTATCAATTTCTGTAATTCCTGTGATACTTTTGTCAAACATTGCAAATGCTTTTGAGTTCAGTCCCAGTGACGAATTTGTTCTCACATATACCGATGATGATGCAATCGATTATTTCTCGTTCCTTGTTCATAGCTTGTTCAGCCAGTTGATGCAATCGAATTATTATTTGTTAATGTCCAAACAAAAATCAGTAGTTAGTATCTCATTTAGAGATGTATTATGTTTTCATGACTGATGCACCGTATATGCTGACTCTAATTCATGAAATCTCCATTGCAAGTTATAGAGAAGCAGTAAATTACTCTCATCAGCTAGGCATCAACCAGATTACAGTCCATTGCAAGTTATGGAGAAGCAGTAAGTTACTCTCATCAGCTAGGCATCGAGCAGATTCAGTCCATTGCAAGGTATGGAGAAGCAGTAAATTACTCTCATCAGCTCATTGAGCAATTACAACTTTCTACTACATCTTTTAGCTGCCATAACTGATGCATCTTCTATGGTTATGGCAATTCCAATTTCTCTTTTTTTTTCACTCGTGCACATGTTTCAGGTTTGCAGCTGGGAGAAGTCCAGATATTTAGAGTACCGCTTCAACAAGTTTCCGCTGATTCAGCAGTATAGTACCAGACTTTTTTGATGGATTCTATTGGTTAAATGTGTTATGGAGGCAGGCATCAGGTATCCTATGTGACAAGAAGGTCCCACAAAAACTAAAATGTAATTTCTATAGGATGGTTGTCAGACTGGCGATGCTTTATTGGGCAGTATGTTGGCCCACTAAAAGACAACATATCCAACAAATGAGTGTCGCGGAGATGCGCATGCTGCGTTGGATGTGCAGCCATACAAGAAAGGACCGGATTAGGAATGAGGTAATTCGTGATAGGCTAGGGGTGGCACCGATCGATGAGAAGCTAGTCCAACACCGACTAAGGTGGTTTGGGCATATCCAGCGGAGGCCTCTAGAAGCTCCCGTTAACAGTGGAACTCTAAAGAATATGGAGGAGACTAGAAGGGGTAGAGGATGCCCAAAGTTGATGTGGGCGGAGGCAATAAAAAGAGACCTGAGGAATTGGAATGTACCTAAAGTCTTGGCTCTTGATAGGACTGTGCCGGAACCTCGCTTATTTTCTCTTTCCTTTTATCCTTTTTTTTTTCTTTCCTTCTTTTCTTCTTTTTTCTTTTTTCTTTTTTCTTTCTTTCTCCTTGTTTTGGTCCTCTTTTCTGTTGGGTTTCATATCTAGCCTACCCAATTTGCATGGGAAAAAGGCTTTGATGTTGTTGATGTTGTTGTTGTCTCTCTTCTACATGTCTACTCCATTTGAGGAAGGAGTATTATGACCCTCCAATTCTATTTTCTTCCTAATGTCTGCCGCTCGTCGCTCGTCGCTCTAGGTACTGCGGAAAAAATTCAGCTTAGCGCCCGACTCAACTTTTCTTATCGACACACTAAATCCTGAGATGGATCGGGGTTTTGATATAACTACAAGGAAAAGGATCCTATCGCCTGGATTAAGCGCCTGCATTGTAGATGCCCTAAGCCATGGTGCTGCAACAGTCAAAGGTCCCAGTCTCCCACCAAGCTGGTCCTCATGCTGACGTGCACCAGTTCCCTGGCTGCAGCCGATGCACTGCTTGAGTGCTTGGTAGTGCGCGCGGAGTATGCATTGATGGCTGCTTCCGCCTGAAGAGAGTGGTCAATCCAACTCGATCACTAAGTGCTAAAAGCAGAGATACAAATATGAACTACAGAGGCAGTGCTCCCTGTCCACAGTACTGATTTCTTTGTGGCCTCTTCATATCTGGATTATAATTTGTTAAACTTTTACTCTTCCATGTGTGCATGACACATGGCTGATAGCAAGAAGCTATATGTATACGCTTATTTACTGAGTGTTTATTTTACATGTACATATCTAAGGAAGCAATAGTAGTGGCTGTTAAAAGTTGTATCCAGTGGCAGTGCTCCCTGTCTTATCAGGTTGTTTTACTTCTGCATGTACGTATGCGCTTTTTAGGTAGTCTACAAGTTAAAATGCATATTACACATGGTAGTTTAACTGGGAGGAGAGATACATAAAATGTGCCTGCCTTCTGGCAGGAAGTAGATGCCTATATTATATGTGAATGCTCATGCCTATGGCTGCATCATTTGGAAGAAATAAAGAGCACAGAGATATGCGAATGCTCATGCCTAGTATTGCATCATTTGAAAGAAATAAAAAGCAGATAGACTCCATAGTTATAAACTACTGCATCACTTACTAAGCTAGATAATTATACATGAAGTTCTAGGTACTGGATAATTATACGCAAGTTTTAATGCACTGGATAATTATACATAAAGTTTTAGGTAAGCAATCTCATAGGATTCTGAGGATGTCCATCTAAGGTACCATTACATAAGATAAAAAAGGTACCATTACATAAGATAGATACATTGTAGTCTTGAATGTAAAAGTTAGCAAACTGATGGGAAACCACATCTGTAGCCTCATCGTTGATCTTCTTGCTAGTGTGTTTGGTATGGTCATGTGTTGTGGTTGCAGTCTTGGCAGTAGTTTCAATAAGAATAGGCTGTGCAGTTAGTGTTAGTGATATATAAAGTGTGCAACCGATAGGCCACCATGTAAAGCTAAGATTTCTGCTTCTCCCTAAAGAGCCCATTGGCTGGACCAGCGTGATTTGGTCTGCAATACGAATTGAAAAGAAAATATAGCTTCTTTTTTGTGATTTTGTTTGCAGACACAGCTCCTTCTCTTTTTTTTTTTACTTTTGGTCGTTCGGCTCATGTCTTGGTACAAAGAACATTAGAACACATTGGACTACCTGTCTCTAAAGGGGCTATTGCTCCGGTGTCCCCCCCCCCCCCTCTAAACTTTGTTCTATTTAGACGGCTAGGATCTGCTGATACCCCTTCGTGTGTTGACTTAACATGTGTGTTTGGTTCATGGGCAAACATGTATGGGATGGGATGGGATAAAATATGTTTAATTAACGATTAATAGAAAAGGATAAATATGTCATTAGCACACCGGTTAATATGTAATTAACGGGTCCTTTTCCCTTTGTGGTGGAGGCCGGACCTAGCGGGCGGCCGCCTACCCGTGCCTAGCAAGGTCACTACCCGCACATATTTAGCGAGGCCGTTTCTGTCGACTGGGTGTGGCGTAGACGTAGCAAGCTCGTTGCTCGCCACGCCATGGAGGCCGCCGCCGCTGAGCTAGGAGCCACGTTGAAAATCAAGCCCGCCGCTTACCGCGCCCTGGAGGCCGCCGATGTCGAGCTGGGGAGCCACGCGGAAAAGCAAGCCCACCGCTCGCCGTGACATGGTGGCCGCCGCTGAGCTGGGGAGCCACACATACGACGGTGGCAGGTGTCGGAGTCGCGTCGACGGCCATGGATTCTCAGGCGGCTAGTGAGATTAGTCATAAAATTCACGGATCATATGGTCCAGCCTTTCTCAGAAATATTCGGCTTTTGGGATGGGATCATCCATATTTTCTGGTCATGAACCAAACGCACGTTTACCACCTGAATGTCGGGGGGGGACACCGGAGCACAGCCCCTCTGAAGGACCTTTTAGGTTAGTATTTGCTTCTTCCGTGTCTGCTTTGATTACATGTTCAAGCTGGCTCTGCATGCTCCCAACTGCATCAGTCGGAACGGTTGTCTTGAGGTTGTCATCGCTTGGTTATAGTGGCTAGAAGATGCCTCTGTTGTTGCTAGGTTATTGATCAGCTGAGATTTTGAGACAATGAGAAATACTAATCTGGTCTGAATTAATTGACGCGCACTATGCCTGGGCGCTGTTCACTTCTAACCTGACCCCGCGTCGATTAATTACGAACGGAGGGAGTACTATTCTAGGGTCATAAGTCTCATGTGTGACTTCAGCAACGACTGCGCACTTCCTGCCCACTACGCCAACAACGGTCGGAGGGACAAAATTAGGTCGACCCTTAGTAGTTGCAGCAAGCAAAATTGCATCCTTGCCTGTTAGTGGATAGTCGCACCTATATTTTCAGTATCTGATTCTATATCCATTGCGTTGACATTATGCTTATACGTGAATAAGTTCAATTAGCATGGTCACTACTCCAACAATATGTCAAAATGGACAGTAAAGGAGAGAACTGAATGAGCATGAGAGGTAGGTAATACGGGTTTTAATAAGTAGACTTTTTTGCTGGAAACCTAATAAGAGCACATTGTTTCCTGTGCGTGGTAGAATAGCATAAAATGTCTTTGCGTCGTATTCATATAGGGGAAGTTTTCAGACTCCGGTACAACCTCCATAACCTGTATGCTGAGTGATCCTGATTCTGTGGAGGTGGTTTGCTGTCCAGTATTTGTTTCGGGGACCAACAACCATGAAAGATTAGAGCCTGTAGATCTGGCCCTCTTTTAGCTTCTCGTTGAACTGACACAATAAACTTAAGCTTACTGCTGTGTAGTTGCAACCAGTAATAAGATGATGATCAGGTTGACCTAATTGTAGGCATTTCATATGTAGATGGTAACAACGGAACCAAAAATCCGAATGCTTAGATGAAAATATTGTCATAGACTTTCATCATCTGAAGGCTGAGTAAATAACGAGAAATAATTGAATGAGAATGCTAAGCTAACTGCATGAATCTTATGCGTAGGTCACCATGGAGGGATCAAAAAACTGAGTGTTCAGGAGGTACCAGTTGGTCAACGATAATGAACCCCAATTCATGCACATTCTATTATTGGTCCTTGTTCTCCAAGATCCGCAAAGAACGAGTGAATAGCATAAAATCACCACTTTGATGGTGAAATTTATCATATACCACCACTTTATGTTTGCGGGACAAAAAACCATCAGATTTTGCTCAATTTTTTGCGGAATGCACTAAACGCGAATTGAACACGAATTGACACGAAATTTGACCAGTTGGGCCTACTAGTCAGGGCTGAGGTGGCATGATTTGGTGATGTGGACTTGGGTCCCACATGTCAGCTCAATCAAAAAAATCTTGAAATCCTAAAAAAACAAATGTGAGAATAAATTAAAAGAAACTGGGGAAGCCCCCTGCCGCCCAACTCCGGCGAGGCTCCGGCGGCGCGCGGCTGAGGAGCAGCGGGGGCGCGCCGGCGCGGGCCGGCGCGGCCGCGCGGGCGCGGAGCAGGGGGCGGCGGCGCGGAGAGGCGGCGGCGCACGGCTGCGGAGCAGGGGCCGGCGGCGCTGCGGGCATGGCGGCGCGGCCGCTGCGGGGCGATGGCGGGCGCTACAGGGGACTCCGGCGCGGGCGCTGCAGGGGGTGGCAGCGGTGGTCAAGAACGGCGGCGCGGGCGCTGCAGGGGGCAGGCATCCAACGGCCACGAGCGGGTGGGCGAGCGAGCCTGACGGACGGCGGAGCGAGCGGGTGGTCAGCGGCCGCAACGCGGCAAGCCCAACGGCGGCGCGAGCGGGTGGCCGGCGTGGAGCAGCAACCCGACGGCCGGCAGGTAGAAGGAGAGGACCTTTCCCTTTTTTAGATTTTTCATATTTTTTTAATGTTGCCTGACAGGCGGGACCTAGGTCCACGTCAGCAGGTTCAGTAATTGTGATTCCACCTCAGCCCTGACAATGGGCCCAACTGGTCAAATTTCGTGTCAATTCGTGTTCAATTCGCGTTTAGGGCGTTCCGCAAAAAACTGAGCAAAATCTGGTGGTTTTTTGTCCCGCAAACGTAAAGTGGTGGTAGATGGTAAATTTCACCGTCAAAGTGGTGGTTTTATGCTATTCACTCGCAAAGAACACACAAGAGGATTCCGTCAAAATCGAGGTGAGACATTTTTACTGGAGTGGCCTCCGATGCTACTTTCTTAGGTTTCCTGCAAGATAACTATGGAGATCAGGTGTGAACTGATTGAGAGTAAACGAACCACCACAAGAATTATCAATCTAAACTAATGCATAGGGTTATCTTTATTGCCTGCATGTTAGAGATATATTTGGTATACGTACGGTTTAGGTAGTCTAGGATAGAGATAGATCTTGTGTCTTGTTTTGCACTCTAAGATGATCCCTGTACGCCTATATATACTCGCCCATGAGGCTCAATAACACATCCAACATATTCCGCATATCTCTCTCTTTCTATCCTTCAACATGGTATCAAAGCCAAGAGGTCTTGAGTTCAAGACCCGGCTGGCGCAATATAAGATAAAAATATTGCAGCCCACTTTTGGTCCACGTTTAGGCCTGAGGGAGCCACACGTGAGGGGGAGTGTTGAAGTATAAATGCATTGCCTAATCTCTTCCATCAGATCGGTCTTTTGGTTGCATTGGTTAGAGCATGCAGTTCTACATGCTATCAGAGCCAAGAGGTCTTGAGTTCAAGACCCGGCTGGCGCAATATAAGATAAAAATATTGCAGCCCACTTTCGGTCCACGTTTAGGCCTGAGGATCGGTCTTTTGGTTGCATTGGTTAGAGCATGCAGTTCTACATGGTATAAGAGCGGCACGCTCCTTGACCTAGCCGCCGCCCAAGCTTCCGCGCCGCGCCGCCCCGGGGAGGTCGATCTCCATGATCTACTCCGGGGCCGCGCAACCCGTATGAGGGTTCGTCCGCCGATCCGTTGATCCGCTGCCCTCGAGTCTTTTTTTCCAATCCGTAGATTGGTTTTCTTTTTGCTCCGCTGGTCGCTCGACCGGCGTTTTCTTTTTGGTTTACCGATCATTGATCGGATTGAGTCGCCCATCGTCGTCGTCCTCTTGCGCCTCTACTCCGACAACGGCATCGACCTGCACCGGCCATCAACCGCCCGGCACAGCCGCACGCGCCGCACACGGGGCGCCCCTACGTGCATCGCAGCAGGCTGTTCTCGCTCGCGCGGTCTCCATCGCCGGCTCGTCTCCACCGTCATCGCCCGGGACTACATCGACAATGCCGCCATCGACTCCGATCTGCGCGTCGTCCACGCCATGGCACATGTAGCGCCGCCGTCGGTCTGATCAACCGACCCCGCGCACGTCTACACCAAGCAAGTCCCCGAGCACGCGCCTACCACCGATCGAGCATCGGGTTGCCGCTGCGTCGCCCCTTCGGGCCGCAGCGCCGCCGCCTTTGGTCCATGCTACTGGCCTCCGACGCGCCTTCCGAGGCGTGTACGTCGCTGGTGGTCTCCCGCCGCTGCCCCGACTCGCGCCCTACAGCTACGCCGGCCCCTCAGGCCGTGGCGTCGCCGCACGCGGTCACCTTCGCCGTCCCCCGTGCTTCGACGTCCAAGGCCACCATAGCGCCGCCCCTTCGGCGCGGGTCGCCTCCGTCTGCGCATGGTCTTCGTCACGCCGCTGGGTCTCCCTCGCCTACTTCGTGTACCGCCGCCGCGCCCCACCCCAGGTCGCCGCTGGGCTCGCCAACCTCTTCAGGTCGCGCTGGGCTCGCCGACCACCGCAACGCTGTCTAGGCGTCCAGCATGACCACCCCTGGTCACCGCTGGGTTAGCCGCCTTCTACGTCTCCAACTGTCTCGACTTCGTCGCCCGTGTCATCGCCTCGTCCCCGTCTACACCACCTGCTACTCTACTTCGAGAACCGCGGGCAGCGTCGGCATCTCTCCGTCGATCTGCGACCGCGACGCTTCCGGAGGCCTCCTCTGCTAGTCCCTCCGACATGGCGACAAGTTCATGATGGTCCCTGCCCCTCGCATGCCCGGTACTGGCAACACCGGAAGTGCCTTCGTCCCCGACACGTTCCCGAGTCTGGCAAACTCGCGCCGGACGTCTCGTCTTCATCGGCTTCGACAACGTCTTCTTCGGCATCGCCTCTACGACTGCCTCGACCGCTTCACCGCCGAGTTCTTCTATGCGTGCTCGGTTCTGGCAAAACCAGAGTATGCCTTCGTCCCCGAAGTGCGCCTAGTTCTGGCAAAACTATGGTTGCACTTCGCCCTCGACGGCTCAGACTGCATCGACTTCGGCATCGACCATCTCCACGACTGCCTCGACGCGTCTCCGTCACTCTCCTCGCGCACGACACGCTTGCGGCTACATCAACACCGGCACCCGCCCACGACATCGACCACGGCAATCCCTCGCGCGGCTCCCTCGACCAAGGATGCAGCACCCACGCTCTCGGCTACCTCGACATCGGCATAAAGGGCTACCATCTCGCTTGCGCCTCACCAGCCTCCTCTCCAGTCCAAGCTGCCGCGACGCAACTCCGTCCACGACGCTCCCGCTATGACTGCGGGGGAGTGTCAGCCTTCTGGGGTCCACTTCGGTTTATCTCCAGTCTGACCGTCCGCGACGCTTGTTCACGTCACTACCGCTACGACTGCGGGGAGTGTTAGAGATATATTTGGTATACGTACGGTTTAGGTAGTCTAGGATAGAGATAGATCTTGTGTCTTGTCTTGCACTCCAAGATGATCCCTGTACGCCTATATATACTCGCCCATGAGGCTCAATAACACATCCAACATATTCCGCATATCTCTCTCTTTCTATCCTTCAACCCTGCACATCTTCTGAGGTCATATATCAAGTGTTCAAGAATCAAGATCATAGCATCATGCCAGAGCCATCATGACCAAGGAAATGAATCAAAAGCTCGTGTGGATAGTTCAAATCTTTTTTACCAAAATTTAAACAAATTCATAATGCAATTGGAAAAGGTAATAAGCACTAGTGGAAAATGGGCCTTTTGCACCGGTTGGTATTGGCCATATGCACCGGATGGCCAACCGGTGCAAACCATCCGGTGCAAAAGGCCCCCCACCCTTTTGCACCGGTTCACTTACAAACCGGTGCTAAAGGGGTCACCACGTGGTCGGCTGTGGGGCGCTCGGCGGGGGAGCTTTTGCACCGGTTCGTAATACGAACCGGTGCAAAAGGGTTGTGCCGCGGAAGCATTTGAGTGCCCTTCCCTGCCGCGGCAGACTCTGCCACGGCAGGGAATTGCACTAAAATGCTGCCACGGCAAAGACTCTGCCCCATTCGAAACACGATATAATATTAATGCAGACAATTCAAATATATATATATATAAGAAACCATGCATATATATATTATATTACATATATCGATCAAAGTGACACATGTTTCATGCATATATATATGTCTACATCAACTTTGATATTGGATGTCGGCCACATAGTGTTCTCCGTCTGGAGCTAATACTTGCTCAACTAAGAATCCCGCCAGCTCTTCTTGAATTGCTCGTACACCACGCTCGGTTGCTAGAAGACCGTCCCGCAACCGTTCGATCTAATAATTTGAAGAAGGTACGGTGGTCAATATATATATGTGTGTGTATGTGAATGAAACAGAAGGTGATAAAATAAAGCCATGAATGTTGCTTACTTACATCTAGTTGTTCCAAAATGTCCCTCTTATGGTGGGTATTCTGGCGGATGAACTCGCAAACGTAGAACCCGCATAAATTATTCCCGTCCTCCTGCCTCAAGCACTTTACGAGAACAAAATTCAATCAAAATAATATATATATATATATATATTCAAGGATGATAATAATGGTATTGAAACTAGAATCAAAGAGATGCGCGGCCTAGCCAGTAGTACTTACCGGTACATGTTTTATTCGAAGTTCTTTATTCTTTAAACCCGGAGACTTGTTGGTGAACCGTTTCCAAGCCTTGAGGAGGATATCAGCCATGTCCCCCCACGCCTCAAGGGGTTTACTCTTCGAGTCCATGACTTCTACTATCCCGGTGTCGGGTTCAATGACTAGCAGGATATAGTGAAACCTGCGGACACACATATATATGCATAACTCATCAATTACACTTAACACATGTCCCATAAAACCTGCGGGGCCGGCTCCCTCTGAAACGAACGTGGCCCATAAGACCTCCACCAGAGAATATCCGGGTCGACGACGGGACCCGGATTCCGCACCAAGGTGCGCGCCCCGGAAGATAACACCTCCCAGTGCCACCCCGGCGGAGCCCAGTCCCGAACTTCCCCCAACTGCCGCAACTCCTCTAAAATTGTCCTAGCTCCAGGACGCGGCGGGCGCGGCATCGTATGCAAACTAATATTGAATTTGAATAAATTACTTATGAATATATATATATCTTAGTAACAAATATTACTACTTTTGTCTAACACATACATTTTGATCTAACAAATATTTCTAACATATAAATTTCACTAATATTTTCTAACATATAAATTTCTAACAAATTTTTCTAACTCTAAATTAATTAATATTTTATAACCCTAAATTATCTAACAAATATTCTAACATATAAATTTCTAACAAATATTATCTAACAAATATTCTAACATATAAATTTCTAACAAATATTATCTAACAAATATTATAACATATAAATTTCTAACAAATTTATCTAACTAATTGAACTACTAAATTTCCTAACTAATTAAAACAAAAAAAATAAAAATAAAACAAAGGGGAGGCCGGGCCGGGGCTCACCTCTTAGCCGGCTGCGCCGGCCGGGGAGAAGGGGGGCGGGCGCGGCGGTGGCCGGAGGAAGAGGCGCGGACGGCGCGGAGGAGGCGCGGCCCCGGGGCGGCGGCCGGCCGGCTGAATTGGTTTGGCAGCCTTAAAAGAAATGGAGAAGAAGGGGCGCGCGGGGGCAGTTATACCCACCGGTTCGTGGCTGGAACCGGTGCAAAAGACCCTTTTTGCACCGGTTTGAGCCACCAACCGGTGCAAAAGACCCCATTTTTAGCTCCTTTTTGTATTTTGCCGCCTTTTTTTTGCGTGTTTCGCGCGGGATAGGTTCCCGCCACGACGCGCGCGTGGTAGGTTCCCGTCAAACGACGCCGCGCGTGATTTTTCCGCCACGACGCAAGCGGCGCGCGGTATATTTTCCCGCCACGGCGCCGCGCGGGATATTTTCCCTCTATAAATAGTACGTCCCCGTCTCTCCCACTTCGATCATCACCAAACCCTAGCCCATTGCACAATGCCCCCAAAGCCGCACCCGCCGCCGGTGGAGGTGGACCCGCAGCTCGCGGAGATAGAGGAGTGGGAGGAGCTGCAGCGGCAGGAGGCGGCAGCAAGGAGGGCAGCAGAGGATGAGGTGGACCCGCAGCTTGCAGAGATAGAGGAGTGGGAGGAGGCGGCGCTAGCGGCTACCATAGAAGCATTTGAGAGGCAGAGTCTCCAGGAGCTGCATAAGCGGCCGCGTGTGGCGGATCTGGATAGTGAGGAGATGTATAAGCGTCGTCGTGAGGAGGAGCTGCGGCAGGAGGCGGCAGCCAGGAGGGCAGCAACGTATGCGCGGAAGAACTAGCTAGTAGAAGTTCTTATTATTTTAGTTTAAATTTAGTTAATGTTAAATTTAAATAAAGTCGTTTTCATTGTTTTAGTTTAAGTTTAGCTAACGTATCTTGTTAAATTTCAATAAAGTCGTTGTCTTTAGTTTATATACCCCTTGTATCCCGGTTCCTGGCTTGAACCGGTGCTAAAGATGGTGGATTAGATTATATATACCCCTTATCCCGGTTCCTGGCTTCAACCGGTGCTAAAGATGGTGGATTAGATTATATATATACCCCTTTTATCCCGGTTCCTGGCTTCAACCGGTGCTAAAGATGGGGGGCTAAATCTGGGGGAGGCTTATCTGGTGTTTGCCTTATCTGGGGTGGCCTCATCTAGGGGGGGGATTATCTGGAGGCACATTGCTATATATAGCCCCCTCCGGGGAGAGTAGAGAGAGCAGCCTGAGAGGCAACGACCAAGAAGGAAAGAGCCTCTCCGGTGAAGTTTCTCGAAGATGTCTTAGATGGCTGGCCGTCTTAGACATCTTCTGAAGCTTTGCCCGAGTAACTCTTCCCGCAAGTCCCGCTCGGAAGCTGCTAGTATACAACCAACAACCAGTAGCTCAGGGTAAGGAGGGCTTCCAGGAGCTTTTCGAAGGAAAGAGCCTCTCCGCGAAGCTTCTCGAAGATGTCTTAGATGGCTGGCCGTCTTAGACATCTTCGGAAGCTTCGCCCGAGTAACTCTTCCCGCAAGTTCCGCTCGGAAGCTGCTAGTATACACCCAACAACCAGTAGCTCAGGGTAAGGAGGGCTTCCGGGAGCTTTTCGAAGGAAAGAGCCTCTCCGGCGAAGCTTCTCGAAGATGTCTTAGATGGCTGGCCATCTTAGACATCTTCGGAAGCTTTGCCCGAGTAACTCTTCCCGCAAGTCCCGCTCGGAAGCTGCTAGTATATATACACCCAACAACTAGTACCTCAGGGTAATTAAATAGGGCTTCCGGGAGCTTCTCGAAGGAAAGAGCATTTAGTTCAAACAACCAATGTTACTGATACATATCACAACAAACGCTTCACAATATGAGCTCATCAAGGTACAAGATAATAATTAATACATTATGATCGCTTCGACCGTAACCATGGAGTATCTTCAGCATTTAACGCGATGGTTGGATCAATGTTCACTGTGAAGGGCGGAATTTCAGCAAACTTATTATAATCTTCTGACATGTCTGTCTTGTCCTCGACTCCCACGATGGTTCTTTTCCCTGAAAGAATTATGTGACGCTTTGGCTCATCGGATGAGCTCGTTTCCTTCTGTTTTCTTTTCTTCGGTCTGGAGGACATGTCCTTCACATAGAAAACCTGAGCCACATCATTGGCTAGGACGAATGGTTCGTCTCTGTAACCAAGATTGTTGAGATCCACTGTTGTTATTCCGTACAGCTGGTCTACCTTTACCCCTTTTCCATCAAGCTTGAACCATTTGCACCGAAACAAAGGGATCTTAAAAGAAGGTCCATAGTCAAGTTCCCATATCTCCTCTATGTAACCATAATATGTGTCCTTTTCCCCACTGTTAGTGTTTGTTGCATCAATGCGGACACCACTGTTTTGGTTGGTGCTCTTTTTATCTTGGGCGAACGTGTAGAAGGTATTTCCATTTATCTCGTACCCCTGGAAAGTCAGTATAGTCGAAGATGGTGACCCAGCCAACAAGTACAACTGATCTTCAATAGCTTTGTTATTAATGAGATGTGTTCGGAGCCAACCGCCGAATGTCTGCATATGTTTATGTGTTATCCAGTCTTCAGACTGCCCCGGATATTCGGAGCGTACAATATTCTTGTGATCAGTGATATACGGGGCCACCAAGGTGGAACTTTGTAGAACTGTGTAGTGTGCTTGAGTGAAAGAAATGCCGTCCCTACATATCATTGATTTCCTTCCTAGCGTGCCTTTTCCACTTAGTCGCCCCTCATGTCGCGATTCAGGAACACCAATCGACTTAAGGTCAGGAATAAAGTCAACACAAAACTCGATGACCTCCTCTGTTCCATAGCCCTTGGAGATGCTTCCTTCTGGCCTAGCACGGTTATGAACATATTACTTTAAGACCCCCATGAACCTCTCGAAGGGGAACATATTATGTAGAAAGACAGGACCGAGGATGGCAATCTCTTCGACAAGGTGAACCAGGAGATGTGTCATAATATTGAAGAAAGATGGTGGAAACACCAACTCAAAGCTAACAAGACATTGCACCACATCCTTCTGTAACCTTGGAAGACTAGCTGGATCGATTACCTTCTGAGATATTGCATTAAGGAATGCACATAGCTTCACAATGGGTATTCGAACATTTTTCGGCAGAAGCCCCCTCAGTGCAACCGGAAGCAGCTGCGTCATAATAATGTGGCAGTCATGCGACTTCAGGTTTTGGAATTTTTTCTCCGCCATATTTATAATTCCCTTTATATTTGATGAGAATCCAGACGGCACCTTGATACTGTAGCTGCCAGGACTTAAGCGACTCCCTGTATCCGTCTTGTAATTTTGTTCTTGCTTGTTCTTTGGGACTTTCATACGATACTGGTCCTCCCTTGCTTCTGGTGTATCTTTTGTCTGCCCATACACGCCTAAGAAGCCTAGCAGGTTCACGCAAAGATTCTTCGTCACATGCATCACGTCGATTGAAGAGCGGACCTCTAGGACTTTCCAATAGGGTAGATCCCAAAATATAGATTTTTTCTTCCACATGGGTGCGTGTCCGGTAACAACCTCTTTGGGAACAGATTTTTTCTTCGAAGCCTTTTTTTTTGGAACAGATTGGCCGCCAGGACCCTTTCCAAATATTACTTTTATGTCCTTGACCATATCAAGTAAAGCATCATCGGTACGGAGTTCAGGCTTCTCCCGGTGATCTGCCTCACCTCCGAAATGATTGCCTTTCTTTCTGACGGGGTGCCTCTTTGGAAGAAATCGACGATGCCCCAGGTACACAACCTTCTTACATTTCTTCAAATAAGCACCTTCGGTCTCATCTAAGCAGTGCGAGCATGCATTGTATCCCTTTTTGTCTGTCCTGAAAGGTTACTAAGAGCAGGCCAATCATTGATGGTCACGAAAAGCAACGCTCGTAGGTTGAATGACTCCTGTTTGTACTCATCCCATGCAAGTACACCTGGTTTGCTCCACAACTGTAAGAGTTCTTCAAATAATGGCCGTAAGTAAACATCAATGTCGTTGCCGGGTTGCTTTGGGCCTTGGATGAACACTGGCATCATAATGAACTTCCGCTTCATGCACAACCAATGCGGAAGGTTATAGATACATAGAGTTACAGGCCAGGTGCTATGACTGCAGCTCTGCTCCCCAAAAGGATTCATTCCATCTGTACTTAGACCAAACCTTAATTTCCTCGCGTCATCTGCAAAGTCCGGGAACTCTCTATCGATTTTCCTCCACTGCGACCCATCAGCGGGGTGTCTCAGCTTCTCGTCTTTCTTACGGTCTTCTTTGTGCCATCGCAACAACCTGGCATGCTCTTTATTTCTGAACAGACGTTTCAACCGTGGTATTATATGAGCATACCACATAACCTTGGCAGGAACCCTCTTCCTAGGGGGCTCGCCCTCAACATCACCAGGGTCATCTCTCCTGATCTTATACCGTAGTGCATTGCATACCGGACATTTTTCCAAATTTTCGTACTCAGCGCGGTAGAGGATGCAGTCATTAATGCATGCATGTATCTTCAGCACCTCTAATCCTAGAGGGCAGAGAACCTTCTTTGCTTCGTACGTACTGTCAGGCAATTCGTTATCCTTTGGAAACCTCCTCTTCATTATTTTTAGTAACTTCTCAAATGGCTTGTCACATATACCAGCCTCTGCCTTCCATTGCAGCAACTCCAGTGTGGCACCGAGCTTTGTGTTGCCATCTTCGCAATTTGGGTATAACTTCTTTTTGTGATCATCTAACATGCCCTTTAACTTTCGCTTCTCGTTTTCAGTTTCTGCATCTCTGTGTGCATCAGCGATGGCCCGACGAAGATCATCATCAACGGGCTCATCTGATGCCTCTTCATCTTGATCACCTCCACCTGCCTCCTCATCTTCATCATGCCCTGTTGCAATATCACCGTAGTTAGGGTACATATCATCATCCTCTTCTTCTTCGTCGTCACTACTAGGAAAAGGCCTAGCCGTAAGACTACCAGCAGTGGCGCACCATGGCTACCGTGCGCCACTACTACTTAGCAGTGGCGCACCACGAAACGGTGGGCCACTGTTACCAAAGTAGTAGTGGCGCACCATGATCTAGGTGCGCCATAACTAAGTGCTGACAGGAGGCCAGCTCCTCCCCCAACCTAGTAGTGGCGCACGTCTTCGTGGTGCGCCACTGCTTAGTTTCTTACCTATGGCGCACGTTGTGGTGGTGCGCCACTGCTAGGAGGTGTCCAGAGCCCCTTTAGAGGTGATAGGCTTAGCAATGGCGCACTGCAGTGGTGCGCCACTGCTAAATAGCTTACCTATGGCGCATGGCTTGGAGGTGCGCCACTGCTAGGAGGTGGCCAGAGAGCCCCTTAGCGATGAGAGGCTTAGCAGTGGCGCATTGCATTGGTGCGCCACTGCTACATAGCTTACCTATGGCGCATGGCGTGAGGTGCGCCACAGCTAGGAGGTGGCCAGGACCCCTTTAGTGATAAGAGGCTTAGTAGTGGCGCACCAGCCAGCAGTGCGCCATTGCTATGTCACACTAGCAGTGGCGCACGACTAGGTGGTGCGCCACTGCTAACCTGGGACCATTTCCTGCTTTTCACCCACCACTCACATGTGCCACCCACTTTCCCCAAACACTCTTCCACCACCACCTCCCACCAAATCTGGATCTGGTCGTGTTGCCCCTCCTTCCCTCCTCATTTTCACCTCTTCATTCACCAAAATTAAGTTGGTAAACTTAATTTTCTTCATAGGTAAGTAATGGTGAAGCTCTCTTAGCTCAATACCCTACTCAATCTCAACTTTTTACCTCATCCAACACTCTAGGTCTCGCCGTATCGGTAACTTTGTTGGTTTTATGCTTTGTGTGTGACCGGTTCCGATCGTCTTGCACACACACGTGTGTGTGCACATATGTTATGTGAAGGGATCATGTGTTGTGCGCATGCGCGAAAAGCGTCTCACGTGCATGTGTGTTGTATGCGAAGCCTCCACACATGTGTTGTATATGCAAAGCCTCCACACATGTGTTGCATGCATGTTTTTGTTTGCAGGGATTTGAAATGCGATGGAGTTGCCAATATTTGCCGAAATGTTGATTCATTTCCGTTTCGGCGAATAGTGGGCATACTACGCATATACATATGTCCTATTTTTAGGGAAGGTCATGCCAAAATTTTCTTTTGGTATGCTAAGATATCCATTTTCTCTATACCCGCAGGCGACCATGGTCCGCATGATGAGCGAAGGCGTTGTGGCTAGGTTTTTGAAAGCTGCGACGGCCGAGATGATTAGAAATAACCAAAAGGAGATAAGATGTCCGTGTCGAAGATGCAAGCTGACGAGCCTTATGGACCCTAAAGCCGATATGGTACGGGACCACCTTCTCGTGCGTGGTTTCATGGATGGCTATCGGTGGGAAGGCGACGAAGATGATTATGAATTTGTCCATGGGATTTCAACAAGAAATAAGGAAGGTGGTGAGCACCATGTAGAAGTTCCCGGACATGATCAGGATGTAGAAGATCAAGATGGAGGACCCGATGATGAAGATCAAGATGGAGGACCCGATGATCAAGATGGAGGACCCGATGATGAAGATCATGAAGATGAAGACGATGGACCATCGTCGATGGACTGGGTGCAGGACCCTTATCTTCAAGAGCTGCTTCTCAAGCAGACGAGTAACGCAAGGGATGCCGCCCGAGAGAAAGCCAAGATGGATCAACTGGAGGTAGACGCGGTTACTCCATTGTATGAAGGATGCAGGCCGGAGGATACCCGCCTGAAAGTAACGCTCATGGCTCTGCAGATGAAGGTAAAGCACAAAATGACCGACACATCCTTCAACGACAACATGTCATTCTGGCACGAACGTCTTCCCAAAGGTAACACGTGTCCGACTAGTATCGAGGAGGCCAAGAAAATCGTGTGTCCTCTGGATTTACCGCATGTGAAATATCATGTGTGCTTGAACGATTGCATCATTTATCGGAACGAGCACGCGGAGTGTACCATATGTCCGGAGTGCGGCGTCAGTCGGTACAAGAAGGGGAAGAAAGCTCCTCGGAAGGTGGTGTGGTACTTTCCGATCACTCCTCGTCTGCAGCGGTATTTCGCGGATCCTAAGCAAGCAAAGCTAATGCGCTGGCACGCGGAGATGAGGAAGGGAGAAGATGACGTTGATGATCCGAAGAAAAAGAAAAAGGACAGGATGTTGAGACACCCTTCGGATGCTAGCCAGTGGAATGCGTTGAACCTCGAGTACCCAGAATTTGGGGACGATCCTAGGAACATAAGGCTGGGCGCGAGCACCGATGGAGTCAATCCGTTTGGCAGCCAGAGCAGCACGCATAGCACATGGCCCGTGTTTGTGTGGATGTACAACCTCCCCCTGGTTGTGCATGAAGAGGAAGTACATTCAAATGAGTATGCTAATTGAAGGGCCGAAACAACCAGGGAACGACATCAATCTGTATATGGGGCTTCTGAAAGAGGAGCTAGCCACGCTATGGGACGCGCCTGCCAATACGTGGGACGCCGCCGCGGAAGAATATTTCCCTATGAGAGCCGCGCTGCTCACGACGGTGCACGACTTTCTCGGTTACGGATATGTCGCGGGGCAGGTGGTCCACGGATTCAATGCATGCGTCAGGTGCATGGATGACACAACGTACCGCCAGCTAGATAGAGATCCGGGGTCCTCGAAAACGGTGTTCATGGGACATCGAAGGTGGCTTCGCGACGAAGACCCATGGAGGAAACGCAAGGATCTGTTCGATGGTCAAGACGAACCCCGAAGACGGCCACGTACGAGAAGCGGCGAGCAAATAGACGAGCTATTGAAAAATTGGAAAGAGTGCCCACCGCCGGGAAGAAGCGAAAGGCGCCGGAGCCGCTGCTCAAGGTATGGAAGACGAGGTCTGTTTTCTGGGACTTGCCGTACTGGAAGATCTTACGTGTGCCTCACAGCCTTGATGTCATGCACATCACGAAGAACGTGTGCGAGAGTCTGCTTGGTACCCTCCTCAACATGCCAGAGAGGACCAAAGATGGGCCGAAAGCAAGGTACGACTTGCTATCAATTGGGATCAGGGAGGAGCTTCACGCGGGACGCCCTAATGATGATGATGATGATGATGATAATGACGATGATGAGGCGGAGGACACGCAAAGTCGTCGCAAGGGCAAAAAGGCCAAGAAGATCGAATATTACTGCCCCCGCGTGCTTCACTCTAAGTCAGAAGGAGATCGAGCAGTTTTTCGACTGTCTCCTAGGAGTAAAACTTCCCTACGGGTACGCGGGGAAGATAAGCAGGTACCTAGACAAAGCGAAGCAGAGGTTCAGCGGGATGAAGTCTCACGACTGTCACGTGCTGATGACGCAAATACTTCCGGTTGCAATCCGTGGGATCATGGACGCGCACGTCCGTGAAACGCTTTTTGGCCTATGCAACTTTTTCGACGTCATCTCTCGGAAGTCTGTTGGCGTGAGGCAACTTAGAAGGCTACAGGAAGAGATCGTGGTGATACTGTGCGAGCTTGAGATGTACTTCCCGCCCGCTTTCTTCGACGTTATGGTGCATCTGCTGGTACATATCGTGGAGGATATCATCCAACTGGGGCCGACGTTCCTGCACAGCATGATGCCGTTCGAAAGGATGAATGGTGTCATCAAAGGGTACGTTCGCAACAGGGCACGTCCAGACGGAAGCATAGCCAAGGGCTTTCTGACCGAAGAGTGCATCTCCTTCTGCACGAGTTATCTAGAAATCGAGAACCCCGTTGGCCTGCCCGTAAACAGGCATCTCGGGAAGCTCGCTGGATGGGGTCACCGCGACGGTAGCCGCGAAATGCATGTCGACTTGAAGGGTCGAATCGCCGACTTTGAAAGAGCAAACCTAGTCGCGCTACAACACATAGACGTGGTCGATCCTTGGGTGGTAGAGCACAAAACCTTCATCGCAAAGACGTACAGTGATCAGGGCCAACAGAGGACGGACGGAGATATAATCAAAGAGCACAACTCAACCTTCACGCGGTGGTTCAAGGACAAGATGCTGACGTACCCTATAGACGAGGATTCTTCTGCGGAAGAAAAACTCATATTCGCCTTGTCACAGGGCGCCGAACACAACCTGATGACATTTCAGGCGTACGATATCAACGGCTACACATTCTACACCGAGGAAAAGGACATGAAGAGCGATTATCAGAACTCCGGGGTAACGATGGAGTCCTACACCGGTGACGTCAAGCAGAGATACTACGGAAAGATCGAGGAGATCTGGGAGCTGAGCTACGCCGGAGAGAATGTGCCAATGTTCCGTGTCAGGTGGGCCAAGAACGTCATAAAAGAAGACCGACATTTCACCACCATGGTTATACCCGAAGCCAAATCCAAGACAGCGGGCGCAAAGGTCACCGCGAAATATGAGCCATGGGTACTAGCTTCCCAAGTGGACCAATGCTTCTTCATTACCGACCCGCAAAAGCCCAGCCGTGTTGTCGTGAGGAGAGGCAAAAGGAGCATCATCGGAATGGATGGAGCAGCCAACGAGCTAGACTTTGACCAGTACGGCGATCCGAAGATGGAAGATGACGACGACGATGATGAAGAACCATACACAACAAGAAGAAGCAGGACCACCCTACCTAAAGGCCGTCCATTCAAGAGAAGAAGTCTAGGAGTTCCGGGGCTAAATTATTCAACCGCGAGAAAGAAGGGCAAGAAGATTGTGAAAAGATAATTATGTATCATTTTCTTGTATGAATAATGGATGTCATATTGTTAATCTACACATTGTACCGATCAAAATAGACATATAATTTATATTTTTGGATATTTTCTAGATTCTATAGTATTTTAAATATTCTACATAATTATAATTATTTATGCCTTTTATTTTGGTGTATTATGCTATTTTGGATGTTTATTATAGTGTTAAATCAATTTAAAAAGAAAAGGAAAAAAATGGGGCCGCCAGGGTTCGAACCTGGCAGGGGTTTGGCACAAACCAACCAGGGACAGAGCCAGTGCGGTACGTTTCGGGATATGTCAAATCCCCACGCGTTTGTCTTTTGACCTAAACCTAAAGAGGCAGTGGCGCACCCCGAGAGGTGCGCTATTGCTAAGCGTCATAGTGGCGCACCCCTAGAGGTGCGCTATTGCTAAGGGGAGTCGGGGACTTAGCAGAAAAATCCCCTTCTCTTCCCCATCCCGACCAGATCCTCTTCTTCTTCCTCAAGACCACCCCTCCTCTCCGCCGGCCACCGTCCCTCGATCTGCCTCGCGGTGCCACCCCTCCTCTCCGCCGGCCACCGTCCCTCCCCTGAGCGACGCCACCTCCCACCGACAGCCGCCACCCCTCCCCTGAGCAACGCCCCCTCCTCGACCCCGGCGGCCAGATCCCCTCGACCTCGATCCCCCTCCTCCCACCGGTGGCCTCTCCCCCTCGATTTACCGCCGGCGACCGCCTCTCCCACCTCGTCTGCGACCTCGTCCTCGACCTCGCCGCGGAGGAGCAGCACCTCGTCTGCGACCTCGTCCCCGACCTCGCCACGGAGGAGCAGCACGCCACGCTAGCGGGAGAAGCACGCCGCGCCGCCCTCGACCGCTGACGCCACCACCGCATCCTTCCAAAGGTAGGTTTCTTACTGCTGCTGCTCCCCCTCCTCTGCTGCTAGGATTTTTTACATGCACCTAACACCTGCCTTGTGAATCTGTTCTCCTGTGTGTGCACTAGAGAGAGCCTGTTTGGCATGAGCTTTACAATCCACGATAGTAGCACTCGTATGCTGTATTGCTGTGTGTTATCAGATTGTTATCGTTTCACAGGTTCTTCACAAGTTTTAAACAATAAACAGAGGCTCAACGAGACAATTTTTTCTTCATAAAGTATATGTAAATAGTTGCACAGAAGAAAAATTAAAGGTAATGGACATATTGATGCTTATCACCAAACATGATCTAAGCACAAAAAAGAAAAGAACTGCTGCTCCTTAGAGGAGAACCTGTGAAGTGGGTCAATATATTTCAACAGCGTGTTAGGCCTAGATGCTGAGAAGTGGGTTGGCGTGCATGCTAAAACTTAATTTGAGGATATAATTTTCCTTAGAGGAGCAATACTGCTAGCATTACATTAGGATAAGGTGAATATATGACTCTGTTTAAGGTATTTTACATTAATATATCAAGCAGTATTGAGTGATTATTGAACTTGTATTCCACTATAAGAAAATAGGAGGAAAAGGTGAAACCATTCTTGAATGTGGGCTATGTGCTTGCTAGGCTGCTGCTGCTATATATGTGCTTGCTTGCTGCTGCTGCTTCTAGGTTGCTTGCTTGCTTGCTGCTGCTGCTAGGTTGTTAGGTGCAGGAATGCTCTCTGTAATTTTGATTTCAAAAAAGGAGTTCATAGGAATGCAGCTAGTTCTTTGTATTTTAGTTTTACCATTTATTTTGTTGCAGATGTAGCAAGCAAGGAAGGGGAAAAGATGTTTTAGTTCATAAAAAGAACAAGTTCATTCTCTGGTTTAGTTCACACTAATTAGCAGTATACTGGAGTATACTGGACTTTGAAATTTAGTTCTCTGGTTTGAAATTTAGTTCTAACTGCTGATGCTAACAATGTTCATTTTGATGTTTACAGCACTAGTTGTAGCAGCACCTGACCGCCACGCCCACATTGGAGCAGCAGCTGGAGAAGCACGCCGCGCCGCCCTCGATCATCATAGCTTCTTTTTTTAGAGGTGAGGTGCTGCTAGCTAGCTGTTGCATGCTAAAAGGAAATTGCAATTCACACTAAAAGGAAATTGCACTTCAACTTTATGGACAAAAATATGCAATATTTCTGTTTTTAAATTCCTTCTAACTTAAGGAACACTTAATGTGATCCAGCTATTATTGGAATATTAGCATATGGTAACACAGTATGAAGCTTGCTGTTGTACATTTATTTTTGAAGATGATGAACACAGTATGATAATTTATGATTATTTCTTCACATTTTGGACAGTATTCATGATGATTTCTTCTTCTCGTTTTAGGATACTGGCAGAGTTGAGCACCTGACCGCCGCCCTCGCATCTTCAACACGTTAGCACCCTTCATCGACTTGGAGCCGGACCTGCTCGAGCGTCGTCGTCTTGTTCCCGGAGCGTCATCGTCTTCTTCCTGGAGCCGGACTTGCGCATTTGATATTGCTGCTTCTGGTAATTGCTTCAGCCATGCTACTTACGCTGCTATAGCTTGTTGCTGCTAGCTTGGTTCTAGCTGCTGCTAGGTTGCTTGCTGCTGCTAGCTTGGTGCTGCTGCTAGCTGGCTGCTACTAGCATGCTACTAGGTGCTGTTGGATGGTGCTACTGGCTGCTCAGCTTGCTGCTGCTACTTGCATAGTTTACAAGGTTGCTGTCAGCTTGGGCATTGGTGTACTTTTGTTAAATTGTATCCATTGTTTTTGTGGAGCAGCACCTGGAGAAGCACTTAGTGCATTTTATTGTTGATGCTGATGCTGCTGCTAGCTGGTGCTGCTAGCTAGCTGTTGCATGCTCCTTGCCATCTGGTGCATTTTGTTGTTGCTACTGCTGCTAGCATTTTGTTGCTGGTGTGTATATGGTGGTGTCAACATTTCTGTCGTGTGTATATGGTGTCATTTTCTTGTGCAGGGATCGACAGAGTTGCCCATTATCGCCGAAATGTTGATTCATTTCCGTTTCGGCGAAAATGGGGCACTCATATGTCCATAAATTAGCATAGGTCATGCCCAATTTTTCCGTGAAATCTTGCGCTAATTTTATGCATTTTTTCCTACTTAGTTCGAACATGGCCAACAACGAAGAGGCCGGCGGCAGCGGTAGCAAGCCATTCTGGATGCTAACCGATGAAATGGAGGTGATGGAGTCACAACCTCGCCGCGACGACGGCGAGGATGATGGCACCGATCCAGAGTACCCTGATGCCGCCGGATGATGGTGCCGCCGAGGATGACACCGGCGCACCGAAGAAGCTACGGAGGGAGCGTCGCCCGAATGTGCTCAGCACCGTGAAGCAGGCATTCACCGAAGTGAACGATAGTGGGCATCCAACGGCGCCCCCTAATTTAGTCAAAGGGTACTCTGCCCAACTCGGGTGCATCCTCCGGAGCACGGTCTCGATCAACACCGAGAACCTCAGGCATCCTGACCGAGCGAATTTGCGCACCCTCCTCTTCAAGAAGCTGCACGAACGATACGAGTTCCCGGTGGACTGCTCAGAAAAGCGTCTCATGCGGAACAAAGTGCACAATGCCGCCCTCACGAAGATGAGCACCGCCCTCGCTAGTTGGAGGAACCGAGTGAAGAAAATGATTAATAGTGGTGCGAGTTACGACAAGATCAAGGAGTCAAATCCCTCGATCACCGAGCAAGACTACGCTGATTTCAAGATCAAGTGCGAGAGCGAGTCAACGTCGGATTCTAGTCAGTGGGGGAAGGACATGCGAAAACTGAACTTAGGCACCCACAAACTAGGTCCTGGCGGTTTTAGGGTGGCGCAACCGAAATGGGACGCCGCGGATGAGGAGCGTGTGAAGAACGGCCTCGAGCCCCTCTTCTCGCAATACAAAAACAAGCAAACCAGGAACTTTCTCCTGGCCCGGTACCGTATTGACCCGAAAACAAAGGAGCTCACCACCACTCCGGAGGTGAAGGAGTTTGAGGCTCTTCTGGTAAGGAATGCACCCGCTTAATTAGCTCCATTATGGTTGCATTCTTATTGATGAATCCAAATTTCTAAATGGTTCATGCATGTTCCTCCCGTAGGCTAAGGAGATCGCTGCGGAAAGTGAAAAGGAAGCTAGTAGCGGCGCGGGGTCCACGAGCTCCTCGCAGTGTGCCCCTTGGGATAACCCTTTAAATAGGGCGTTGAATGCCCACAAGAAGAGGGATCCATTGAGTAAGCCGACGTCGGCCGGTCGTGTGGTCGGCGAAGGATGCTCTATGAAATGGTCAGAATACTATAAGTCGGGGAAAAAGGAGAAAAAGGCCACCATCGATGAGAAGGAGGTCGCACATCTCAAGGCACAAGTTGCGCAGATCCCGACATTGGTCGAGGAGCAAGTGCGGCAACAAGTGCAACAAATCGTGGAGACCCAACAGAGGACGCAACGACAGCAAGTGGAGGACCAAGTGGGCACGACGCTTAGCTCCATCATCCCTACCTTGGTTGCCGGTCTTGACGAGTGGTATAGGGGAGGAAAAAAGGGGCCTCCCCCGGTTCCCAGTTTCACGGGCAGCAACTCCCACAGCGTGGAGCCATCGGTGAGTCCGCAGGCGGCAACAATGGTGTCTCCGGCGGCGCCAACATTGGTGGCTCCGGCGGCGCCAACCTTGGTGGCTCCGGCGGCGCCAACCTTGGTGTCTCCCGCGGCGCCAACGTTGGTGTCTCCCGCGGCGCCATTACTTCAGCTCAATGCACCCGTCGCTGCGGATAATACGCCGCCCGGCACCGCGCCAACAAGCGGCCACTCCATCAGTTGCACGCCCGCCGCCGGCGGTGCCTCGACCTTAGCCGAGCTGGACGCCATCACGGTAACCAACCCTCGGCCAATGACTTCCATATCCTTGCCTTTGACTAGCTAGCCATCCCTAACGCCAACATGTTTTCCGCAGAGCTCCGCCGTCGACGTCCCATGCACTCTCCTGCACTTTGTGAACGGCGAGTTGATCGATGTTGCCAAGGCCACCATCGTTCAACCGAGCAACCGCCAGTTCCACGGTAGACCCATGCAACCCGACGTGTATAGGATTCAACTGGTTCGGGTGCTTAGCGGCTACGACGACGTGGTACCTCCCTTTCAACCCCATGGTGCCGACGAAGATGAGGTCCTTACCCTCCAGCATTGCTTCAATTGGTCCATGGTTTGGCCAAAGAGCCAGATTCGTTTGGGGGCGAGGGGCACCACCCCACAGACAACACCCCCAGCCCTGCCGGCGCCAAGCCATGGCAAGACCACCCCAACGGTGCCGCCATCAGCTGATGAGGACATGCAGGTGGCACATGATGAGGACATGCAGATGGCACAGGATCCGAACGATGGTCCGTACGAGGACAGTACGTTTGCCAACCTTGACTGCAACTTCGATTTTGGGGTGGACTACGATCTCAGTAGCCAACCCTCTCAAGCTGCCGCCGAGGGGAAAACCTATTGCAACAAGCGGCGCCTATTCAGTTCTCAGGAGACGCCTCCAGCTGCCGACTTCACCGAGACTCAGCCGATAGCCGAGGTGAGAAGTGTTATCAGTCCTAACACACTGAAGAAGGCTTGCGCAGAGGAGAATGCAGTCCCAGTAAATACGAAGCCGAAGGGACGGAAAAGAAAGAAGAAGGAAGACAAGTCTGCCAGCCAGCCGGCACCTATCCGTGCTCAGGACGGGCCACCAGTGCCCAAGAATATCGAGGCGAGGGTGCATGTGTCGGGTGAGCGGATGCTAATTAAAAGATTGTACGATGCTGCACCCGGTCCTATGCGATCTCTGGTTGACGGTATTCAGTTTATGGAGGAGCGGCGTATCAGGGAGAGAGATCATGGATACCCGGTGTATATTGCCAAGGTGCCCTCGGGCCATGGCTTTGTCGATAGTGGCTTCGCGGAGAAGATCTTCCTGCGGTATGATGACATCTTCGCCATGCTGAACAGTTATCCGCTGCACTACACCTTCATTCGCCTATACTCGCTCAGCAAGGCGATGCGGATCATTAGACACAACATCCCGGACATCGCGATAGCCGACCCCTTCTACATGCGTGCCGTCCACTTGGCCACCGCCGGAGACCGGGCAGTCGCGAGTGGATACCTCAAAGACTTCTTTCTAGCGCACCAGAAGAAGTGTAACATCCTCCTGCCTGTATTTCCCGAGTAAGTCACCCCCTCACCGTACCGGTCTTAACTCGTGATTTATTTAGATTTCAATCGTCATGTTCTTAAACATTATGTCTTCTACGCAGAGACAAAACCTGCACACTCATCTCCATAACCCCGAAACATTCCGTGGCCACATACCTCGATGCGGACGGTAAGTCAACCACGGACTACACGAATGTCAAGGCCGTACTTGATGATGCTCTCAATGGCTACGTCAAAGCGAAAGGCAACATGCAGAGGCCAAATATTAGGTACGGGAAGCATGTGTTCAAGCACCAAACAAAGTTTCCCTGCGTCAAGAAGCCGCCTTCTAGTAACAAGGATGCCTACTACGCCCTCTATCACATGGATAAGTACATACGGGACCAGCAGCAGCTTACGCTACCTGAGCATCTCAGAGACTGGGCCAACAAATTGGCGCGGGTCCCTGACGACGGCATCAAGCAAGACTTCTTCCGCATCCAAGTAGAGTTTTGTGAAATCATCCATCAAGATGTCATTAGAAGCGCGGGGGAGTTCTACGCCGGCCATCAGCCGTCAAACAGTGACATAGACACGATGCTCCAAATGCAGGGTGACGACTACCGCTCATGGATGTGCTTGAAGAAAGGCGGCGGTTTTATCCACGCTCCGAGTGGAAAGTCTTGATGTGCGAGCCTAGTTATGTAGTTGTGTGAACTAAAGACGTGATTGCATGTGTTGTAATAAACTTTATCCAGCACACTTTACTTGCTATTAATTACTAGTTCGGCTATGTTTGTGAACTTATATATATGGCTCTGTCGTTTTCCGCACTTGATTTGGTCGTTAATTTTGTTTGCATATGCCGATGATTAGAATGGTTGGTCATCCGTACACTTGGGGATGGCGTGAGCGAGCCTGGTGTGATGGCACAAATATCCATGTCTTGTGCATCCTACCTGGCCTCGCTAACGCCATCCCTAAATGTTAATATTTTGACCGACAAAGTATGAGGCATTCCATTTAGTTCATACTAGCTACTTATCTTCTTATTTGAGTTGGCACTTCTTAATTGCATTGGCCGATGATTAGAATGGTTGGTCACTTGTACACTCCGGGGTGTCGCTAGTGAGCCTGGTGTGATGGCACAAATATCAATCTCTTGTGCATCCTACCTGGCCTCGCTAACGCCATCCCGGGATGTTCATATTTGTTTCGACCGACAAAGTATGAGGCCCTTGTCATTCTTCCATTTGCTTTCGCACCATTGGCCGATGATTAGAATGTTTGGTCACCTATACGCCGCAATATACTTTGTAGACGGGCCCCCCTTTCCCCGGCCGCCGTTCGTTGAATGAGTCCTTGACGAGACAACAACGCCGACATGTCTCTTCGGCGCAGAACCACGCCAGTCCAGCCGTCTCCCTTGTGGCCGTGTCTAATGGGCTCTGCGCTTTTCTCCATGGCCGGACCACGATTGGACTCACGGGGACATACTGATAATCGCCATCACCACTATCGTCAGAGTCCACAGGTGTAGAGTACTTTGCAGCAGATGCCGCTTTTCTTCTCTCGCCGTCCCGTGAACGAGTTCTTGATGCAAAGACCGTGCCGGCCTCTGGGCAGGCCGGCACGGTCTTTGCATCAAAGACTCGTTCACTGCACGGCAAGGGAAGAAAAGTGGCATCTGCTGCAAACTGCTATGCTCCTGTGGAGTCTGGCGATAGTGTTGATGGCGATTATCATTATTCCCCCGGTGAGTCCAATCGTGGTCCGGCAATGCAGAAGAGCGCAGGAGACGCGGCCAGAAGGGACGCGGCTGGGTCTGCCGTGGTTCTGCGCCGGAGAGGCAGATCAGCGTTGTTGTGTCGTTAAGGACCCGTTCAAGGAACGGCGGCCGGGGAAGGGGGCCCTTCTGCAAAGTATACTGCGGTGTATACTGCAACTATGGTTTCTGACCATAGTATTTGTGTTGACCAATAATGTATGAGGCCCTCGTCATTCCATTTGCTTTGGTTTTTCAGAATGCCGATGATTAGAATGTTCGGTCAACTGTACACTCCGTGGTGACGTAAGTGAGCCTGGTGTGATGGCACAAATATCAATCTCTTGTGCATCCTACCTGGCCTCACTTACGCCATCGCGGAATGTTAATATTTGTTCCGACCAGCAAAATATGAGGCATTCCATTTAGTTCATACTAGCTACTTGTCTCTTATTTGAATTGGTACTTCTTAATTGCATTGGCCGATGATTATAATGGTTGGTCAACTCTCTGGGAAGGGGCAAGTGAACCTGGTGCGATGACACAAGTATCAATCTCTTGTGCATCCTACTTGGTTTCACTTACCCCTTCTCGGAATGTTAATATTTGTTCCGACCAACAATGTATGAGGCATATGCTATTTAGTTGATACCACTTGGCTCTTTCTTCCATTTTAGTGCCGATGATTAGAATGTTCGGTCAACTGTACACTCCGGGGTGTCGCTAGTGAGCCTGGTGTGATGGCACAAATATCAATCTCTTGTGCATCCTACCTGGCCTCACTAACGCCATCCCGGGATGTTCATATTTGTTTCGACCGACAAAGTATGAGGCCCTTGTCATTCTTCCATTTGCTTTGGTATCTCAAAATGCCGATGATTAGAATGTTGGTCACCTATACACTTGGGGGAGGGGTAAGTGAACCTGGTGCGATGACACAAGTATCAATCTCTTGTGCATCCTACTTGGTTTCACTTACTCCGTCCCTAAATGTTAATATTTGTTCCGACCAACAATGTATGAGGCATGCCTTTTAGTTCATACTACTTGGATCGTTTTTGAGTTTGCTCTTATTCGTTGCAAACATCTATGAGCGTGCACTAATGTTTCTTTGGCTTGTGCATATGTACGCAGATATGACGTGGTATGTCGTGTACAAGGGCAAGGTTCCCGGAGTCTACAACGACTGGGAGGAGTGTCGGAGACAGGTTCACCGTTTTAGCGGTAACAGCTACAAAGGGTACACCACTAGAGCGGAGGCCGAAGACAGATACGCACGCTATCTGGCGGGAGAGAGGACGGAGCGGAGGAGGAACCGGATGAAGACCACTTTCATCGGGACGGTGCTAGTAGTGACTCTAGCTCTCTTCTATGTGATGCTAGTTTAGATGATCGACCTTGTGCCACTACTAGCTCATTTGTGACTTGTAACACCGTAACTTGCATTGTAACCTCTAATGTGAATGCTTGTGAATCATGTGGGGCTAATGTGAAGAACTATGTATGGATAAGCTGTGCTGTTGTTTATATGCTGTTATATATCCTGTATTGTGCTATTGTACTGTCATATACAACCTGTATAAATACCTGCCAAGATACAAAAAAAAATTCGAAATCTTAGCAGTGGCGCACTAGTGGACCTTCTGTGGCGCACTACCACTAAGTAGCAGTGGCGCACTGCTCTGGATCCAGTGGCGCACTGCCGTGTGATCCTCTCCGAGACTAGCAGTGGCGCACCAGGATAAGTAGCAGTGGCGCACGTCCTGGAGAGGGCAGTGGCGCACGTACTCACGCAGCAGTGGCGCACCTACTAGCTGGACCAGTGGCGCACGCAAGACGGTAGCAGTGGCGCACCTCTTCTACACAGTGGTGGCGCACTGCCTCTGACCAACAGTGGCGCACCACTTTGGAGTAGTAGTGGCGCACTGGAGGGCATGTCAATGGCGCACCAGGCAGTGCGCCACAGGTATCCAGCCTAGTAGTGGCGCACCCCTAGTGCGCCACTACTATGTGTTAGCAGTGGCGTGATAACAGTGGCGCACCACTAGTGCGCCACTGATGGCTATATGTGGTGCGCCACTGAAAGCCTTTTTTCTAGTAGTGCGTCGTCTTCCATCATAACCCCTCTTTCTCCATGCTTGGTCCAACAATTATAGCTGGGTATGAAACCTTTCCAAAGCAGGTGGGAGTGAATTACTTGCCATTCAGGGTATTGCTTTAAGTTCCGGCAATCAACACATGGACAACACATATAACCATCCGCCTGTGGGGTTTCCTCAGCCACACGGAAAAATTCTTTCAGGCCCGAAGTGAACTCGGGCAGACGTCGGTCAACGTATATCCATTGTCGCCGGTTCATCTACATCAAATATTAAGATTATCAAAAAACCATTACAAAACATCATAATATATATAGTGGATATTAGCACCGTACAAATGAAAGGGTAAAGTTGTTTAACCTTGATCGAGGAGGGAAAGAGGAGAAAGCTTAAGTGTCGCTCCGGCACCTCATCTCATTTTTATTTTGTGTAAAATCAAGTGAAATCATTCTCTCAGACATTTCATCGAGCACATTGTGTGCATGCCAAAGAAATGCAAGGTAGCACTCAACACACACACCTTCTCCTAGCAAAAATGAAGTGAGTGGGCTGTTTGGCCGGGTAGCTGAGCTGAAATAGGGCTGGGGACCTTTAGCACCGGTTCGTGTTACGAACCGAGGAACCTTTAGCACCGGTTCGAGATACCTCATTTGCACCGGTTCGTAATACAAACCGGTGCAAAAGGTCTCTCGGCCGGCTACGCACCACGAACCGGTGCTAATGACCCCTTTTAGCACCGGTTCGTGCCAAATCCGGTGCAAAAGCCATTTGGGGCAAAAAACCAAAGCCCTTGTTTCTACTAGTGAAGGAAGGCATAATTTGTAAGCATCTTGGAGTAATTTGCTAGCCTTTTAACATTAGTAGCAGAGTTGTATTCATTCATTGTAAGTTCAGTGACAAAGATAACCTGCAAAAATTTCACGAGAATATATTAAGATACATTGCCTGGAACATAACCTGCATGCTGGAGCACGATTAGAACATACCAAGACATGTATTTTTCAATGCACCACGAGCCACACTATCATGGTTAATTTGTAAGCTTCAAAATTTCTGTCGTTGTTAGCCGAGATGAACAAAAGCAGTTAAGAATCAAGGTGACACCAAAACGGTAGAACCAATGATAGGAAAGTGTCGAGATGTCGAGAGGAAAGTGTCGAGACAAAAGCTTCAGAAAGCTTTCAATTATTTTCATGAATCTTTTAATTCACTATATAAACCTTAGAAGCGCCTGAGAATACTTAATAGATCTATAGAATCACACTTCATTTAGATAAACCTACACAAGAGCAGCCGTGGAATATTTTTATAACTACGGAACTACTATCATTGGAGAATATTCTTAAAATATTTCCAGTAAGAATCACCTGTACGTTTTTCTCTATCATTATTTTCCCACCGAATATAAGCTTGCAATAGAAAAATTGAGTATGCACGATACTTGTTTCACAAACCAATGAAACTTCCACCGACAAGTGAGTAAGGTAAATTTTTTTTTGACATAGACCACTGCACAAGGAATGGCTAGCTCACCCTGGCCATGGTCGACGCATGTCGCAAGCCTAGTTGCACTAGCAGCGTCAGCCTCTCGTCGCTCAATCCTCTTACCTTGCGAGCCGCTGCTGTGGCTTTGTCTACTTCCTGCCAGATGCACACATCTGCAAGACAATGAACTAAGCAACAGCCAAAACCCCTCAAAACAGAACATTCTTATCACAGAGCACCATAAGTAGGAAATACATGAGGTAAAAAACAATCAGGAACCATCCAGACCATAAATTTGTGTTGTGCAAAGAGGTAAACCAGGCCCCAACCCGTTTGTAGCCCATGTTCTTCCTCCTTCATGGAGTGATGATGACGATTCCGGAGGTGGCTGTGGAGGTGGAGGCGGCGCGGCCGGCCTGTGAGCGTGGCATCATTTACCGGACGCCTGAGGTGGAGTCTGCGGAGAGAGCCCTCCAGTGGGCCTGGTGGCGTTCGTCTCCGGCACGAGGCGGACGGTCAGCTGTGCAGCGGCGTGTGTAGCGGCGACGACGGCCATTGTCGAGCGCTTCCCCGAGCTCGAGGGGCGCTTCTCCGTGCACCGGTTCTGGCCAGCGGACCTCCTGCTGGTCTTTGACTGCAGGGCCAACCGCGACGTCCTGCTCATCGCCTCCGCCAACACGTTCGACGGAAGGGACTTCACCCTCCGCTTTGGTGTGTGGAACCGCCAGCTTCAGGCGACACACCGCCGCTTCCGCTTCTGCGTTCACCTGGAAGTGGTGGGCGTCCCGCCGATCGCGTGGAACCTCGACACGGCTAGGTGCATCCTGGGCTCTTCCGGTTGGGGGGTTGGGTAGAGCGTATGGGTTCGGAGATAACCAACCGCGCCGACCTGGGGACCTTTTGCATCACGGCGTGGACGGACAACCTCGCCGGGCTCCCTCGTTCCAAGCAGCTTTGGCTCGCAGAGCCTCTGGTCTTTGACGATGACGGCAATGATCTGCTGCTCCCGATGGAAGCCTTGATACCGGAGGAAGTCGCCCTGCTGGACTACGACGCCACGGTCCATATTGTTCGCGTGGAGGACACAGGTGGAGAGGCCGGCTGGCCCTCGGCTGGCGATGGCCACGGTCCTGACCCAGGTGGAGACAGCGGTGGCCGGGGCAATGGCGGTGGGCATGGCCCTCCTCCAGACGATCGTCGTCGGTCGCCGGACACCCGTGCAGGTGCTGCGCCGGCAGCTGCTCTCGCTCGACGGTGGTCGGGTGGTGCCGAGAGGCGTGTCGCGCGGGGGCACTGCCTCAGTGCGGCCTTGGCCGCTGGTGGTGGATCGAGTGGACGCCCCTCCTGATGGGCATGCTGCAGCGACTGCCCAGCTCGTGCCTCCCCTGGTTCGCACGTACACCAAAGGGCTGGCTCGCACCCAGGGCCTGGACGTGGAAAAGCTAACGCAGGCGGCCATGAACGTTGGCACTATGGGCGAGGACTGCACCTTTGCCTTCTCTGGGCAAGGATTGTCTCTGCCTTCCTCCGGTGGCCACGATATCTGCTCGAGCTCTGCTTCGATCCAATCCGGGAACCCGAAGGCGTGGACGGTCCGCGACGAGGCCCTCTCCCGGATCGGCCCGCTTTCGCCAACCTGTGGGTTCGTTGGACTCTTGGAGGACCATCGACGAGCGGTTCCAAGGCTCGCCTCTCTCTATGTTCACAGTGGAGCTCACTCCCTCTATGGCGGATGGGACGATGGAGGTTGAGGAAGGCGAGATTGTGGAGCCGGCGACCGTTACGAGGGGCCCGACAACGACACCGCCCGCTGCTCCAGACTCGCCGGGTGGCACGCCGGTAGGCGCGGCGGCCTCTCCGCTGGATGGTTCGCTGGCCGCGGCGTCCATCGCCTCGGGATCGACGGACATCCAGTGTGGCTTGGCGGCATTCCGCGAGAGGTGCAGGGCGAAGAAGGCCGCCCTGCTCCCCCGCCCTCTGCCAAGGAAGACGAGGAAGAAGCGGCCACTCCCCTCTGTGGTCCGCAGGAGCGCACGAGTGGCAGGAAGATTTGCGCCTAGGAAGTCGATCAAGGCGCAACAGCATACTCTCATGATTCAGCTGGGTATCATGTGGGAGGGGGAAGTCATCGGTGATGAGGCCTTACAGGCCTACCTCCGCTACTTCGACGAGCAGCCCATGACGACGGATCACCTCGCAGCTTGCCTCGCCTTGTTTGGCTGGCACCCGGATGTCCTCCTAGTGGTTGATGATGACCTTGTGGTCTAAGTGGTTTGTTGTGCCGTAATATGTGAACCTCTAGCCTCGTAACATGATGGAAATGAGTTTCTCCTTGTTGGTTTGGAATGTGCGTGGTCTCAATTCGTTGGCTCGTTGCGATTCAATTTTTCAAGTGGTTCTCCTCTCAGGAGCGAGTGTCGCTTGCTTCCTCGAGACCAAACTACAAGTGGTTTCACGTGCTACCGTGGATAGATGCCTAGGGAGGGAATTCGACTGCTTCTTTTTCCTCCCCGCAGATGGTACACGTGGGGGCATTCTTCTTGCATGGAAATCAGCCGTGGTCTCTCTCTCCAACCCGCACTACTCTAACAATGCCATTACGGCTAGAGTGGGGGCGCAGGGCGACACGGGTTGGTGGCTCACTGGAGTTTACGGCCCACAGCCGGATTCGTACAAGTGCCTTTTCCTTCAGGAGATCAAGGATATCTGGGGCCTCCACCCGGGGCTGTGGGCGATTGCGGGGGACTTCAATCTTGTCGTGGATGCAGACGATAAGAGCAACATGAACCTAAATAGGCGCATGATGGGCAAGTTCAGGAGGGTCCTGACTGATCTTGAATTGAAGGAGCTCTACCTCAATGGTCGCAGGTTCACTTGGTCGAACGAGCGGGAGCGGGCCACCCTCGATAGGGTCTTTTCCATGGTGGATTGGGAGGTGCTTTTTCCGTCCTTCCTTTCGGGGATGAGCTCCTCCACCTCTGACCATTGGCCCTTGCTGCTGAGCCTCGCGACAGAGCCAAGGGCCTGTCGCGGCTTCCGGTTCGAGGCCTTTTGGCCTAAGGTTGATGGCTTCCTGGAGACGGTGGAGAATGCTTGGTTGACCGGACCTGTGGTGGCAAACCCGTTCAAGCGTTTGGCGGGGAAGCTGGCGGCGACCGCTAAATCTCTTTCCAGTTGGAATGATCGCTTCATTGGCAACAACAAGAAGCAAATCCTATTGGCCAATGAGCTCATCTACAACCGCCGGGGTCTGCGACAGAGTGACCCTCTCTCCCCTTTGCTCTTCGACACGGTGATGGATGTTCTCCACCTCATGTCTGAGAGGGCGGTGAACGTGGGTCTGCTCACCGAGCTCTCGACTAGTGGCTTCCGGCATCTCACGTCGATGTATGCCGATGATGTGGTAAACTTCGTCAGACCCACCGAGGTAGACCTACGCACATGCACACAGACTGTGGAGGACTTTGGGGTGGCGTTGGGGTTGTGCACCAATCTGGCCAAGTGCTCGCTCCACCCCATACGGTGCTCACAGGAACATGTGGCTCTGGCTAGTTCTATCCTTGGTTGCGAGGTAGCCTCTTTCCCGTTCAAGTACCTGGGCCTCCCCCTTGGGCTCAGAAAAGTGACGGTAGCCCAGCTTCAGCCGATCGTGGACAGCGCAGCTAGCAGGCTGCCACCATGGTGCGCCAAACTCCTCAACCGTGGGGTTAGGACCATTCTCGTCCAGAGCACGCTTTCGGCGATCCCAGTGCATACCATGATGTCGCTCGACATCCCGCCGAAGGTTGTTGAGGTGCTGCGCAAGATTTTTCGGGCCTTCCTTTGGAAAGGGCGGCAGGAGGTCAAGGGCGGCCACTGCTTAGTCGCTTGGGACAAGGTGACCTCCCCGAAGGACCTCGGTGGTCTAGGTATTCCGAACCTCCGCTTGCTTAATCTTGCTCTCCGCTGTCGGTGGGCCTGGCTACAGAAGGTGGACACCTCTAAGGCCTGGGCAGAGTTTAACATTCAGCTCCCCAGCCTCTGCACCGCTATCTTCGATGCGACCACCTGCTATGTTTTGGGCCATGGCGAGTAGGCTCGGTTCTGGTCCGATCGGTGGCTAGATGGTTCGAAAGTGGCGGAGATTGCACCAAATGTGTCCAAGATGGTCTCGCGTAGGAGGGTCACCACTTTCTCGGTGAGAGAGGGCCTGGCCGGCCAATAGCTGAGAGACTGTGGGCCGGACATGGATGAGGCAGCCCTCCCGGAGTTCTTCATGCTGTGGCAGAGGCTGGCGAACGTCTAGCTGGTCCCGAAGCGGGAGGACGTGCTGCTGTGGAGGTGGTCGACTGATGGCATTTACTCCGCCAAGTCGGCGTACAAAGCTTTCTTCGCGGGCCAGGTGAGGGCCTCCGTCTTAGAGGAGATCTGGCGGTCTAGGGCGCCATACAGTTGCAAGTTCTTCGCATGGCTGGCCTCGAAGAACCGCTGTTGGACGGCGGATAGGCTTCGACGTCGTGGCTTGCCGTGTCCGTCGGCCTGCCCGCTTTGCGATCAGGAGCCGGAGACCTTGTAGTGCTTGCTGCTGGGTTGCGTGGTTGTGCGGGAGACCTGGGCATGGTCTCTTAGGTGTTGGGGCAAGAAGGAGTGGCTCCCGAACCCAGACACCGATCAGCTGGAGTGGTGGACGTCTCGGGCTTGTTCGACAGCTCACCGACGGGACATGTGGACTGCCATCATCCTGGTCTTTTGGTCCATTTGGAGGCATAGGAACGATGTGGTCTTCAACGGAGCGGTGGCTTCGCATGGCACCATTAGGGACAAGGTGCGAGAGGAGTTCGAGCGATGGCGCCTAGCCAAGCTTTTCCGTGGCACTCTCTTTGTTTTTCTTGATCCGACCGTTGTACGTGGCAGCACGGAGAGTAGGCGTGTGTTTGGGGAGCTAGCCCCCTGTGGTAGCGCAAACTTTGCCATCTTGGCACTCTTCTATGTGATTGATACACCTTTCCATGGTGTATTCTGGAAAAAAAAGTAAAGGCAATTAGGAGAGGATGGAGAGATCAAGACAATGAAAAACAAGGGGAATAGATGGAGCCCTGCAGTCACACCAGACCCCATCCCATTCACATCATGTTGGTCCACTCAGTCCCGGCGACGAGATGGCACATGGCGGTAGTTCGAGCCATGGGGGGCGTTTGTCTCGCCGGAGGTCAACCGTTCCGCCTAGCCATGGCACGGTCGCTGTGGAGCCGACGATGGCGGCGGCCGGCGACCTCCCGTGCTCCTCCCCATGGGCCAGTCATTAATGGATGGCGCTTCTCCCGCCGGCGGTCAACCGTTCTGCCCAGCCATGGCATGGTCGGTGTGGAGCCGGGGATGGCGGCGGCCGGCGACCTCCCGTGCTCCTCCCCATGGGCCGGCCATTAAGGGGAGCTGCTGGGTGGAGCTCGAGGCATCCACTGCGATTTGCGTCCATGGGAAGGAGAAGAGGAGGTTAGGAGGTTAGGCCATCTCCAATGGGAGACCCAGAACTGACCCAAACTGTCCACCCGTGTCCGTTTGGGTAAAACCAGCTCCCAACAGGAGCACCCATTTTCCAGCCGGATAGGCATGCACGTCCAGGCTGACCCAAACCTGACTTAAATTTGGGAGCCATTTGCGTGGCTGTTGGTAGCCACGAATGAGCTATTCCATCCGGTGATGTCCTCATCTGGCCCATATGTTAGCCGCCCACACCAGAGAAGGCCACCAAATCCGCCCAACCTTGCCGGCGACGCGCCGCCGCCCACGCCGGAGAACGGCGGCCTCGCTTCGACAGCAGCCGAGTCGCGTCGGAGCCAGCAGCCACGCTGCCGGAAGCACCGGCCTCGCCTTGCCCCGCCGCCGCGAGCACGGGCCGCGCGGGCACGGGCGCGGGCCCGCCTCGCCACGCCGTCGCGAGCACCGGCCGCGGGCACCGGCCGCGCCTCGCCACGCCACCGCGAGCACAGTCGCCGGCCGCGCGGGCCTTGGCCGCGAGCACGGGCCGCGCTGCGCCACGACGCCGGCCGCCCTGCGCCTCGCCACCCTCGATGCCGGCAGCCGGCGTCGTGCGCGCGTCTCCTGTTGCCTTGTCCGATTTGGGTCGTGGTTGTACGTTGGGGAAGAAAGTTCGAGGCGGGCGTCTGTGGACGTCCGTCCGCCCGACATTCGCGTGTCCACCGGACGACCCAAACAGATAAAATACACCATCCGTTTGGGTCTTTGCATTAGAGATGCCCTTAGGGAGGAGGAAGAAGACAACAATTGGAGGGGGAGAAAGAGGAGATGCCCTTAGGGAGGAGGAGGAAGACAACAATTGGAGGAGGAGAAATAGGAAGGCGACGGGATTGGAGAGGAGGAGAGCGACTGGATTGGCAGAGAGACGGGAGGCAGCTAGGATTTCTCACCGTGGGGTGCTTCTTTTATGCCCCCGCAGTGAAAAAAGAATGGATGAACGAGATTGGCCAGACGGGAAGATTGGATGGTCCAGAATCTCAAATCACTGTAAGTCGTCCATGACGTGCATCTATTATACGTTTAGATGCTACTAATCGACAACAGATTGGCAATTTCTCTGTCGAAGAGCCCTGTCTTCCACGAATGAAGCAAACACATCGAGATAGGTATCACTGCATCCGTAAGCATGTGGAACATGGGCGCATTTGCATCGACTATGTCAGACCAACGATCAACCTGCTGACCTTCTCAAGAAGGCACATGGGCGGATTATCTTCCAGGAGCTGACAAGGAGGATTGGCATGACTGAAATAATTCGCCGACGCCAAGATTATGGGGGTGATTTGTTACTTGTTTTTTAATATAGACGTTGAGCTTCAGTTAGTTTAGCTGTTTGCACTTTCAGTTAAGTTTTCAGTTAAGCATGATCTCGCTCTGAGTACGGGCTCGTGGGATGGCGCAAGCACATGGCGCAGATCATTGCGTAAGGGTAGGATCTCTACCTGGCACCACTTCTTTGTAGTAAATAAATAGAAATAGCGAGAAAGAAGGATAAGAAAAGTTGCTACGTTTTCCAGCAACGCATAACCATGGGTCTCTCTCCCCGAAAGTTTGAGGTTTTGTTTCTCCTAGTTGTTTCTCCTAGCCAACGCCATCACTGATGGTAGAGATCGTCTGTGATTATATATTGCAAATGAAGTTATGTGCAAGAAATTATTTTGGGAGAAGTATTTGGCTTGATATTTAGCACTAACTAAGGTGGCATATTTCGGAAAGTAAAATTTGATATATTGCGTGCTTTTAGCTAGCGACGACCAGAAAAAAAAGCATCTTCAACTGCTGCTTTGTAAATTTTTCACAAAAAGCATACGAACAAAAAACATAATTTCATATATATAAAATATTTTGCTCAAAGTCTAAGTGTGGCACGATACGAGTATTATTTGTCTAGTGAAGTTGGCACATAAAATTTATTTGCCAAAAGAAAAACCAAATCAGGTGAACTCCACCCTGGTTCCGCCTATGGCCGTGCGTGCACGTTCTGCCTGTCTCTGCTCGTCTTGTGGCTCCTTCTCAACAACCAATTCTGGCCACACCTTCATGGAGCGCTCATGTATCTTTTTTTCGTGTAGAGCACGCCGCCTGCGGAACCTGCGACCATGCAATTTTGTTTTGAACTTCTTTTTGAGATGTCGTATCTTCTGGTAGATGGTATTTTTATCAAGTTTGCCGGTGCATAGGAGCAGGGGGCCATCCTCCTCTAGCGCCGTAAGGACTTCCAACGCCGAGGGCATTATTCCTGAGTTGTTCTCACGCAGCTTCGTGATTGTATCCACCAGTTTGAGTTTGTCCTGGTTGCACCATGTGTTGTACTTCTTGGGCCTCTTGGACCTCTTGGTGGAGGTGTTGTCCGGTGAGTCACCGGAGTTGGTGTCACCATCCTCACGTGAGTCGGCGGAGTTGGTGTCGCCATCCTCACGTGAGTCGGCGGAGTTGGTGTCGCCATCCTCAGGTGAGTCGCCGGATAGGGGCGAAGCTGGACGAAAAGATCATTGGGTTCAGCTCTACTAGTTATGTGATAATCATCTACAAATGAGACAAGTTAAAGAGCAAACTAGTAAAGGTTTCATGAAATTCGTACCAGCTTCGCCACCGTCGCCGGAGATTATCTCGTCATCCTCGTCGTCAGAGAGATTGACGACTTGGTCGTCAGCTTCAACCATTATCACATCGACATCATCGTCGGAGAGATTGATGATTTGTTGTGATTGGTCGTCCTCGTCGTCAGAGATGAGGATCAGATTGTCACGAGGATTAAAGAGTGGGAGGGTGGGAGCCATACTGCGGCAAATGGTGGTGGTAGAGCACGGCAAATGGTGGTGGTAGAGCATCGGGTCTCTTCTATTTATATGTTGAGGCGCTGGAGCAATTTAGCGCTGCTAATTGGATTGGCGGGAAGGGTAGATCAAGGCTGGCGCCAAACCGTGAAAACTTGAATCGACTGGACCAAATCCTGCATTAATATAAATTTTCAGCTCTCCCGATACAATCGGTTAAACAGAATTCTATACCATAACAAGCACGATGCATGTATCCTTTTCACAAATCGCCTTCACAAGTTACATGTGTGTTCACAAAAAAAACGATTCCATGACATATCGATTCGCCTGATTGGTTTCCATCAATTTTCATTGGGCAAGAGATCACGCTGCAATAGTTAGATTAATATAAAGCTGGAAAGAAATCAACTAAATAATCCGATTAGTTAGTTATCATCGTAAAAGAAAAGAAGGAAATAATAGTCAGACTAATATATAGATGGTATGAAATCAGCGCAACAGATTGTCAGATTAGTTAGCATATACCCATATACCCATTGTAAAAAAAATAAAAAATATACCGACCATGGTCAGATTGGTCTGTGTATTAATTGCTTCATCTTATTGGCGGTCGACCATGGCACCGCCATACTGAGCCATATTTGCACTTTCTGAAACAAATAACATGTCAAAGTTCAGTAATCGTATCTTTTTTCTTTTTTTTCTTTAGTGACTTGCTTGAGTTGTGAACATACCGAAGAGAATGACTTCCAGGCCTTTGTTGGGCAATTACTCGTACATGAGCAGCTTTTCTTCTTTCACTAGATTTAGATATGCGTCTTGGCGCACGATCCCGTAAAATTCGCATTGATTAGCGGTTTGTATAACAATGGCCAACATAAAGTGGGTAAATGATTTTTTTTTGGATTTAACGAATGAAAATAGGCGTTGTTCCACCTGCCTCTGTGCATCCCCCGTCAACAGCCGTCCGATTCAACTCCCGCGACCGGTGTGCATCTGTGAGTACTTTTATATAAGCGCGCCTACCTCCTGGCGCACTCGACAACACCTCACACCCCCTACCATTTCTCTCCCGAGTCCCCCTCTCTGAAACCGAAATTACCGACAGCATCAGAGTCCTCGACGACCGCCATGATGTTCAGGAACACTACATGTCACCGAAGATTCAGGATGCGCCTTGGCACGATCCAGTGAAATTCACAATGGTATACAATTTTGTATAACGGTGATTAAAAAAAGCAGGTGAGAAAATGACAATGTATTTTTAGTTTTTTAAATAATGCATATATGTCTGGCCAGTCAGCAACTTCTCGCCTTTTCACACAAATAAACATTATGTAAAATACTATATTAAGCATCTATACAAGTCCATTAAATGATGGGCCATTTTCAAGAGAGTTGTACAAAAACATGGTACCCACCGCCACGCTGCAACAGGTTGGCCATCGTTGCCGCGAACCCTAGCCCGAGCTACCTCACCAGCTTCTGCAAAGCACATGGTGTGCAATGCAGGCCCACTGCCCCAACCCAAATTGGGCCCTAAGCGCCTTAGATTTGGGCCAACAGGGTTCGGCCGACGCTGCCCCGTATGCCACCCCGCCCACAGCACCATGGCGGCGCCGCTGCATCGCCACTGCCCGGAAGAACCCCGCACCTCCCTCCAAACATGCGGGTAAAGGCAAATCCTTTGCCGCTGGAACCGTGCGGAATTTGCCCGACGACGGAAAGGGGGAAGGAGGGGATGGAGCATGGGAGTAAGGGATTTGGGGGTCACCCCGACGCCACCCGCAAGAGAGGCCTCCTTGCTTGCTACAGAGTTATCTTTTTTCATGTTCTTAATGTTTTTATACAATGGAATAATCTCATGCTCGGAGAAATTATTTTAGGGATAACTATTTTCGTGCCCTTAGGTCCTTAGTTGTACTCAGTTTTCCCTAGCTCCTTAACTTTTCCTCAGTTTTCCCCTCCCTCTAGTTTGAAACACTCACAAGAGCTGGAACGGCCGGTAGCCGTCAGGTTAGAGGCCTTGACCGTTAGTATGACCGGGTGGGGCTGCACAGGGGCAGCTCCTCCCTGACCGTCTCGTGCTGACGGGTAGGGTCAGGAGACATGTCGGAGCAGCCATCCATTTATCGTTGACGTGTGGGCCTGTTTTATTTCATGATTTTATAAGCGGTGCTGCCAATGACAAATGGGGCTGCTCTATAGGGCTGCCGCAGTCAATGACCAGTGGGGTCGTCTATTTTTCAGGAAAAGACATATATTGCCGCTCTGTGGGGCTGCCGCAGCCAATGACCAGTGGGGTCGTCTATTTATTTATAGAAAATCATATATTGCCGCTCTGTGGGGCCTCCGCAGCCAATGACCGCTGGGGTCGTCTATTTAGGTAGAGAATATCATAGAGAGAAGCAACAAGTTCGCTAATTAATTTTTCTTAAGCTAGACTCATCAGGTGACTATTTTCGCAGCTTAATCTAAAGTGAATTTTAAACAAGGCTGGAACCTAGTGTTGTGTATCTCATTAGTCACCGGAGAACCGCTAGCAGCTCGTTCCCCTCCCTCAGACGGAGGAGCCATCGCCGGTGCCCTGTCGCGCCACCGGCTCTGTCCCCCGGCGGCGTCGGATGGAATGCGGCGCTGCACGTCAACCACGGCTCCATCACTTGTTTCGTCCGCACGCATTGTACCCACCGCAGGAAAGTCCGCCGCAAGCAGATCCGCCGCCCACGACGACCGGGATTTGTTCCGCGCACCAATTGGTATAGCTTGGTAAGACCTCCGCTTCTGCCTCCCCCGCCCCCTAATCGATTCGGTTCCCGTAATTTATTGGAGTTTGCAGGTGCGAAATAGTCCTCAATGTATGGTCGTAGTGGGTACACCGGCGAGGGTGGGGATTCGATCATGTCGTGGCCACGTTCTACTTCAGTTGAATTTGAAGTGCCGCCATGGCCTGTTGGAGTTATTTCAGTTGTTCTTTTTTCCATTATTGTTACAGTTAGCCATGCAAGCTGATGATCCATGGTACATTGCATACCAAGATGAATCAACCCAGTGGTGTAGCCAGAGGATGGATTTGGAGGAGAAGGTGGCCAATTTAGGTGATGAATTGGCCCGTAAAAACCTGATGATATTCGAGCTGAAGCGTATTGTGGAGGAAGAAAAGAAGAATTCAGAGCTTATTCGCAAGGAGAAGTTGAGAGTTGAGACAGATCTTGCCGTATTTGATCAAGTGGTACAAAATCTAGAACATGAACTTCAAGTGATGGGAGAGGAGAAAAGTATATTCATCTGCGCAGTTTTATTAGGTGTCATCCTTGTCCTAGCAGTTATGTGGTTGTGGTAGATGATTTAGATAGTATAGAATTGTTATTCAGTAGATGGCTCTAACCACTATATTTTGTTGTGTCTCTAACCACTGTATTTTGGTGTATAATTTTCTAGTTGTGCTAAGTAATGCGCGCGATAATTTTAGCATGCATGAACATCTTATAAAAGTGAAGGGATCCCAAAAGTAAAAACATGTACCAGCCTCTCGAATCAAATACATATCAATCTTCCCTATCAAGTTGGGATAGAATTCAGATCATACATACGGATGTACATGGACACATCAAGAACGTGGAGAAGCTTTTTTTGAGACGGAGGTAGTAGTTCGAACAATTTTATCCCAACTTGAAATTGAAAAATACAAATTTATCATAATTTATCCCAATTTGCGGCGTCGAACACGGCCGTGCACGATGGGCAAGGGGGGGCGCCATCCGCCGCGAAGCGATGTTGTAGGCGATGGCTTCAATGTTCGTGGCATCGATGACCACTGTCGGCACCGCCGCTGTCTTGGTGTACTTCATCAGCGATGGATGTGCAGAGGGCTGGATCGGCGGCTTCGCAGCGCGGTTGTAGACGATGGCTTCAATCTTATTGGCATCGATTCGCACTCTCGGCACCGGAAGTGAGACATCAACAGGCTCCGACATTGAAGGCTGGATCTGCGCCGTCGAATCGATGTTGTAGGCGATGGCTTCAATGTTCGTGTCATCGATGACCACTGTCGGCACGGCCGCCGTCTTGGTGTCCTTCATCAGCAACGGATCTGAGGAGGGCAACGGAAGTGAGACATCAACAGGCTCCGACATTGAATGCTGGATCTGCGCGGTCGAAGCGATGTTGTAGGCGATGGCTTCAATGTTCGTGGCATCGATGACCACTGTCGGCACGGCCGCGTCTTGGTGTCCTTCATCAGCAACGGATCTGAGGAGGGCAACGGAAGTGAGACATCAGCAGGCTCCGACATTGAATGCTGGATCTGCGCCGTCGAATCGATGTTGTAGGCGATGGCTTCAATGTTCGTGGCATCGATGACCACTGTCGGCACCGCCGCTGTCTTGGTGTACTTCATCAGCGATGGATGTGCAGAGGGCTGGATCGGCGGCTTCGCAGCGCGGTTGTAGACGATGGCTTCAATCAACTTGGCATCGATTCGCACTCTCGGCATCGGAAGTGAGACATCAACAGGCTCCGACATTGAAGGCTGGATCTGCGCCGTCGAATCGATGTTGTAGGCGATGGCTTCAATGTTCGTGTCATCGATGACCACTGTCGGCACAGACGTCGTCTTGGTGTCCTTCATCAGCAACGGATCTGAGGAGGGCAACGGAAGTGAGACATCAACAGGCTCCGACATTGAATGCTGGATCTGCGCCGTCGAATCGATGTTGTAGGCGATGGCTTCAATGTTCGTGGCATCGATGACCACTGTCGGCACGGCCGCCGTCTTGGTGTTCTTCATCATCAACAGATCCGAGAAGAGAATCGAAAGTGAGACAGAGAGAGACATTTCAAGTATTTCTGAGGGTTAGATCCTCACTGGCACTCTTAGATCCACACGCCGCCGCACGGTTAGATCCGTGCTGCCGCACGCACGGTTAGATCCGCGCCGCCGCGACCGCCGGAGTAAGAGAGGAAATAGGAGAGAGGACGATGTGACTGGAATATGCGACTGCCAGGGTTGGTAGGTATGTGCTCTGCTCTTCTCTCCGTATGCGTCCATCGTGGTAGAGAGAGATATACAGGCCGTCCGATCATAAATGATCGAACGGTGTAAACATTCATTGAGCTTTCAACCAACCAAGATCCGTGTGACATACATCTCGACCAATCAGAGATCAACCAGTGAGTACAAGTGAGGAAAACTGAGGAGAACTAAGAGGGGGAGAAGTGAGGAAATGTTTATCGGAAGGGCAAAACGGAGTAGGAGTGAGTAAAACAAGTGGGCCCGGAGGGGGAAAACTGAGTAACACTAAGTAAAACAGGGGCACCCAAATAATAAAGGGACTAAGGGAAATTGAAGGTTTTGGCATAAAAATTGTAAAATTGTGTTATTTGAACAGTATAGTACATTTTGGCCAACGTGATATTGTTTGCAATTCAAAGATACACAAGTTTGACGAATTTGGACTCATTTGGACAAAATTTGAAAGCATAGTGGGTATTTGGGAGGTGTTGACATAGGCATCCCCAATGGGCCTGCCAAAGATGGTACCCGGGGTTTATCGAAGGCCCAGAACTCGAAGAATAAGAAGACTCGGAAGCCCATTTAATGATTAGGAAAGATAGTTTGTATTAGGAAAGATAGAGATTTGTAATCTTACGGGTTGGATACGAAATCCTCCCGAACTTTGTAACTTGTGTATCACGAAACCCTCGGCTCCGCCTCCTATATAAGGGGGAGTCGAGGGACAAAGAAAGGATCGAATCTACTGTCAACATAACCCTAGTTTTCATAATCGTCGAGTACTTTTCGCCTAAACCTTCGAGATCTACTTGCCCTCTACTTCTAGCAAAACCCTAGTCTACAATCTGTAGGCATTGACAAGTTAATCCTTTGTCAGGTGTATTGAGTAGAAAGCCCTCCATCTTCATAGCTAGTAGCTCCTGGACTAGGAAGTGGTTTTGAAGCTTTTGGCATAAAAACTTGGTATTTCTATATTTCCTTTTCCATTATTATTTCTCTAGGTTGTAGGTAACATAACAAGACTCCATGGGAAGGTTCCACCATGTTTTGAATTATTTTGAATTAAACCCTAAACCTTAGAGAAAATGATAAATGTTGCTTAAATATGGATTAACACATACATTCAAGGGATCCCTACATTCAAATTGTTCAATACAAAGGGAACCCCAATACAAATTGTTCATACAAATTCAAATTGTTCAATACAAAGGGATCCCCAATATAAAGGGATCCCCAATACAAATTTTTCATACAAATTCAAATTGTTCATACAAATTCAAATTAGTTGTTCAGAATAAAATCTTTCTCTTTCTCCTGGTGTGACTCGCTGGGGCCACCACCTTACTCCGGGTAACCCTACCAGGGATATTACCGGTGTCTACCTTCCTTTTGCCCTCTTTATTCTTCTTCTTCTTCTTCTTCTTCTTCTACGAAGCTTGTGCTTTTTCTTCTGGAACCTGCTCTTCGAAGTTAGCACTTAGCTGGGCCATATTAAATTCATAGCAATCTCTCTGAATCTGTTCCCTCTCCTCTAGACTCATCGGTTCAAACAACTCTCGATCCATCTGTTCCCTCTCCTCTAGATTCATCGGTTCAAGCAGCTCTCGATCCATTGGTTCAATCTCCTCATGTTGAATTGCTGCTTCAATCTACATCGGTTGAATTGCTGCTTCAATCTCCTCATGTTGAATTGCTGCTTCAATCTCCTCATGTTGAATTGCTGCTTCATTCTCCTCTGCATTTGCTGCTCCCGCCTGATCTTCCATTCCAAAAGCTGGGTTAACTGGATTTTTACAAAGCCTAGCAATGTGTCCAGGGATTCCACAACGTTTGCACTTTCGCTTTCGAATCGGTGCACCACCCTCTGCACTAGCTCTGATCCTACTCTTCCTCGGCCTACCTGCCGGTCTAGTCAAAACTAGAGAGTACAGTTTGAAGCCTGGATCGACTTTCATCCATTGGTCTTTTCCCAACAAGGTAGGAACATTCATAGCATATGCAGCCCTAAATTTGGCAACAGAGAAATACTCTGACACATACTGATCAACTTCACCTTCTTCACCCCTTATAACACTCATGTAAAACAATGCGTGTATGCAGGGTATCCCACGGATCTGCTATCCTGAAAGAACATGTCCATTACCCCATGTGTGGTTTTGGTAATTGATGACAATCCATATGGACTAACGGTTGCATTGAGAATCTATCTTATGTCAAGTCCATAGCCATGTGTTGGTCTCAAGGTTGCAAGATGGAGAAGATGGAGTACAATGACGAAGACGGTGTCGAAGAGAGATGAAGACGGCGTAGAAGAGATGAAGACGGCGTAGAAGATAAATGAAGACGGTGGCGTGCGTACAAGATCGATGAAGACGGTGGCGTGTATGTTGGAGGAAGACGGTGGCATGTACATTGATGAAGAGGGTGAAGATGGAGCTTGCCGACTCGAGAGGAATGCGCAAGGATAAGGTTTGTGCTCGATAGGATAGTGGATCGCATCATCGGAGAGAGCTCAAACCTTGCATGCATTGCATCGTGTTTCTTGGTTGTTCTTGGTTCTTATCCATGAGATGGGTTAGAGCTTGTGTTCATTCTCATGACAAGCTCTAGCTCATCGGAAACGGATTCCGGATGCATCGCATGTTGCATGTTCGAGGATGATGGTTTTCCCGATATACCGTATTGAGAGGTTACACCTCTATGACCATAAGGAAATCATCATCCACTCTTTTCCATGATTTCATCATGTGAGAAGGTATCTCTTGTCGCCCTCTTTCCAACAAAATTGGTTTCATGTCATTCCGAGTTTCCTAGCTCAAGTTATGAATTTTCTAGTGCATCATATTTGGAAAAAGAAAGAAAAACGTGTTTTGGGCCGGCCGGTAGTACCGCTGGTTGTACCGGCCCAGTACCGCATCTGGCTTTCGAGCTTACTGGACCCGGAGCGGTACCAGGCCGGTACCAGCCCGGTACTACCGTATATTTTACGGTACCGGCCCGGTATCGAAGCGGTAGTACCAGCCCATCTTGTTTTTTTTTCTTTTTCCTCTCGAGGCTGCTCCCGCGCGTGGGCCGCACCCCGCACTCCGGCCCGCTAGCCAGGCCGCACCTCACCCTGCCTTGGGCCGCAACCGCCGACCGGCCCACCCCACACGCTCACTGGGCCGCCGCCCTTCTCGCGCCCAGGCTGCACTGCTGCTGCAGGCTCACGTTTGCGCCGCTGCGAGCCTCGCTCGGGGCGTTGACCCGAGGGAGAGGGAGCTCGATCCCACGCCCCCGCAAGATGCTGCCGCTGTTGCCTAGCCCCAATAGCTGGCCCCACGCTGTCGCTGCTGCTCTGCTCTGATCTAGGCTGCACGCTTCTGCCATGCAGCTCTACTGCCTCCATCGCTAGCTTCTCTCTCCTCCCTTTTTCCTTTTGCTCAGATTTGATGCAACCAGTACTACCGGTCCCAAATTCGGTAGTACCGATTCTGGCCATTTTCTGCACAGTTCGCGCGCGAGCGGTGGTACCGCTTTGACAAACGATAGTACCGCTCGGGTGCGAATCTGACCGTTTTTCAGCCCAACAACTATATTTTGGAGCCCCTATTTATACCTCTCTTCCACCTCCGACCCAACTACTTCTTCCCCTCCATTCTCTCTCCTCCATTGTTGACCTTGAAGTGATTCTTCCTCCTCTTGATCCCCCCACTATTTCTTGCATATTTTTGGGGGAAAGGAGAGAGGAGATCTAGATCTAGAGCTTCACCAATTGAATCCCTCTCCAAGTGAGGGGATCTTGCTAGATCTAGATCTTGGAGTAATTTGGTGTTGCTCCTCATATTTGTTCTTCCTCCCTTATTCCCCCAATAGCTTTTGTAGCTTTGTTGGAATTTGGGGGAGAAGAACTTGGGCATCTTAGTGGTGTTCTTAGCCATTGCATTAGGTGCATCGGTTTGGGTTCTCTCCGGGGTTTCGGTCTCGTAGAGGGCATGTTGAGCTTGGTGGTGTTGTTGCCTTAGTGGCCTTGTTGCCTTTGTGGTGGTGTAGCCTTTGTGGCCTTGTCGTCTTTGTGGCGTTGTAGCCTTTGTGGAGTGTGGTAGCCTTTGTGGTTTTGGTGCCGGTTGTGGCGCGTTGGTGTCTTGGTGGCCTTGTCGCCGGTGTGGCGTGTTGTAGCCTCTTGTGGCCTTGTACTTGAGAGCCTCCGTGTTGTGGAGTTGCCTCAAGCTTGATACTTGGGAGTTTGCCCAAGCTTGTACGGGTTCGGTGACCACCCTCAAGGGTCCCTTAGTGGATCGAGGCTTTCCACTTGGTGGAAGGGCTCGAGGAGAATACGGTGGCCCTAGTGGCTCATTGGAGTGCCTCGTGCCTCCACACCGCTCCAACGGAGACGTAGCACCCTTGGGTGTGAACTTCGGGATACATCGTCGTCTCCTCGTGCACCGGTTACTTCTCAACCCAAGCTCCTTTACCTATGCGCTTTACATTGTGATATCTATCTTGCTTGATGTGCTATACCTAGCTTGTTATCACCTTGTTGCTCATCATGCTAGCATAGGTTGTTGGTGCACTTAGGCAAACCCCTAGTTGATAGGCTTTAAGCTAAACTAGTAAACACTTAGTAGTTTTATTCCGCCTAGTTTAGCTCTCAAGTAGAAGTTTTTATACATCGCCTATTCACCCCCCTCTAGGCAACGTCCTTGTACATTCAATTGGTATCAAAGCTAGGGCTCTCTTATCTTGTTGGGCTTCACCGCCTAGAGAGTAATGACGTCGGCTAGAGGATTAGTGCACATTTCCAACTTTACATTTGATGGCACTAATTATGATGCTTGGAAATTCTACATTCTTGATTATTTTAGGGGCATGCACCCACATATGGAGCAAATTCTTGATATGGGTTTTTCTCCTCCTAAGGATCCACAAAATCCATCTTATGAGGAGAAGAAAAACTCTTATCTAGATGCTCAAGCTACTAATGTGCTTTGCCGTGTTGTGAGCCATGTAGTTATCTCCTCCATCGCGCCTTTCCGGAGTGCTCATGAGTTTTGGACAAAGCTTCGAGATACATATGGTGGGTCCAAGACCATTGAGGATGATCGCACTCCTTCCACTTCACCAATGTGTGGTAAGACACAAGATAATGGTATAGTGAGTGGTGATGAACATTGCATTGTTGATGATGAGCTTTCTCTTGATGATTCTTCATCTCTATCCCATTGCAATGCTTCACCTTTGGACTTGAACACTTATAGCACTATAAATGCTTTACATGCTAGTGTTGGTAGTCCTTGCATATCTTCATTCCATGATGATATGCTTGCCTTGTCTTGTTGCCATAATGAAAATACTTTGCTTTCCTCTAGTATTTGTGTGACTAACAATGTAGAGGAAACCGAAGATGCTATGGGCCAAGACAAGATCTTGGATGGAGCTTCAACTAGTTCATCTTCTTCATCTCATGGTACTTACACTTGCCTTATGGCTAAGGCTTCTAAGGTATCTCCTTCCTTGGAACCCTATCTATCTAGTGATGATGAGGATGATGATATGGAAGAACTTAATGTTGCTTCCTTAAACATGATGGGTGAGTTGGTTTTTCATGCTCTTCATAAGAAGAAATTTGCTTGCTCTAACTTTATGAAAATCTTGGCTTTTGCCATTGAGAGCACAAAAATTATTGAGAAAAAGGAAGAGCATGAGCGCGAGTATGCAAATGAGATTGCAACTCTTAGTGAAGCTCTTGAAGAACAACAAACCACCAATGAATCTCTTGAGGAGACCTTTACTCTAGAGCTATCTAAAGTAAGGAATCTCGTGATAGAGCTTTAGAGGTGGCGCATGATTTTCAAATTAAAAATGATGAGCTAGTAATTGCTCATGCTAAACTCCTTGAGGATTTTGAGCTTCTCAAAAATGGTTCTAGGACCATTGAGAGTGAGCTCATCAAACTCACCGAGTCACATGAGAAATTTAAGGCTCTCAACCTAATAGAGCTTGCTAAGTTGCCTTCTCCTTGTGCTATAATTGATAATGCTTGTGCTACTAACTCTACCTCTTGTGAAGCATCCATCTTGAAGGAGAATGTTGAGCTAAGGGCTCAACTTGCTTTGCTCAAGCAATTATGAGAAATTCCAAGAAGGTTTGTAGAACAGCAGCAAGTTTTCCCTTAAGTGGATCACCCAAGGTTTATCGAACTCAGGGAGGAAGAGGTCAAAGATATCCCTCTCAAGCAACCCTGCAATCACGATACAAGAAGTCTCTTGTGTCCCCAACACACCTAATACACTTGTCAGATGTATAGGTGCACTAGTTCGGCGAAGAGATAGTGAAATACAAGTAGTATGGATGTATATGAGTGGTAATAGTAATCTGAATAAAATATGGCAGCGAGTAAACATGCAACAGAACAGTAAGTAAGCGGTGTTTGCAGTATTGGAAACAAGGCCTAGGGATCATACTTTCACTAGTGGACACTCTCAACATTGATCGCATAATAAATAACTCTTTCTCATATGTGCTACATACACTCTTTTGTTGGATGACAAACACCAGTCGTTGTGTAGGGCTACAAGAGCACCTCAATGCCGGAGTTAACAAGCTCCACAACATTCGATGTTCATATTTAAATAACCTTAGAGCATAATAGATCTTTGCAAAATAAACCGAGAACTAACATAGCATACACACTGTCCACATTACGCTATGAAAGGAGGAATAGATCACATCAATACTATCATAATGACAATTAACTCCACAACCTACAAGAGATCATGATCGTAGCCTACGACAAGAACCACACGGTGCACACACTAGCACCTTTACACCATGCAGGAGGAATAGACTACTTTAATAACATCACATGAGTAGCACATAAACTAGTAGCGATACAAAGCTCATCATATGGATCTCAATCATGTAAGCAGCTCATGAGATCATTGTATTGAAGTACAGAGAGAGATTAACCACATAGCTACGGTAGAGCCCTCAGCCCCAGGGGAGAATTACTCCCTCCTCATCATGGGAACAGCGATGGCGGTGAAGATGGCGGTGGAGATGGCTTCGGGGCAATTCCCCGTCCGCGGCGTGCGGAACAGAGACTTCTGTCCCCGAATCTTGATTTAGCGATGACGGCGGCTCTGGAACTTTTGTCGTATCGTTTTTCGTGTCGAAGTTTTAGGTCAAGACGACTTATATAGGCGAAGAAACGGAGTCGGAAGGCGACGGGGCAGCAGACAACGGCGCGCCCCCGGGCCGCGCCGCCACCTTGTGTGGTGGGCCTGTGGCCCTCCTCTGGCCCCTCTCCGGTGTTCTGGAAGCTCCGTGCAATTATAAGATGCTGGGAATTTCGTCCAATTCCGAGAATATTTCCTTACTAGGAAACCAAAAACAGCAGAAAACAGGAACTGGCACTTCGGCATCTCGTCAATAGGTTAGTTCCGGAAAATGCATCAAAACGATATAAAGTGTGAACAAAACATGTAGGTATTGTCATAAAACTAGCATGGAACATCAGAAATTATAGATACGTTTGAGACGTATCAAGCATCCCCAAGTTTAGTTCCTACTCGCCCTCGAGTAGGTAAACGATAACAAGGATAATTTCTGAAGTGACATGCTACCAACATAATCTTGATCAACATTATTGTAAAGCATATGAGATGAATGCAGCGATTCGAAGCAATGATGAAGACAATGAGTAAACAACTGAATCATATAGCAAAGACTTTTCATGAATAGTACTTTCAAGACAAGCATCAATAAGACTTGCATAAGAGTTAACTCATAAAGCAATAAATTCTTAGTAAAAAGCTTTGAAACAACACAAAGGAAGATATAAGTTTCAGCGGTTGCTTTCAACTTCAACATGTATATCTCATGGATAATTATCAACACAAAGTAATATAACAAGTGCAATAGGTAAACATGTAAGAATCAATGCACACAGTTTACACAAGTGTTTGCTTCTAAGATAGAAAGAAGTAGGTAAACTGACTCAACAATAAAGTAAAAGAATGGCCCTTCGCAGAGGGAAGCATTGATTGCTATATTTGTGCTAGAGCTTTTATTTTGAAAACATAAGAGAGCATAAAAAAGTAAAGTTTTGAGCGGTGTTTGTTGTTGTCAACGAATGGTAGTGGACACTCTAACCCCCTTGCCAGACAGACTTTCAAAGAGCAGCTCCCATGAAATTTTGGTTTTGAATGGCACTCCTTCCAACCTTGCTTTCACAAACCATGGCTAACCGAATCCTCGGGTGCCTGCCAACAATCTCATACCATGAAGGAGTGCCTTTTTATTTTAGTTTAATTTAGATGAAACTCCTCCCCACCTTTGCTTTCTCAAGCCATGGCTAACCGAATCCTCGGGTGCCGACCAACAATCACATACCATGGAGGAGTGTCTATTTATAAATTTATGAAAGTTAATTAATTCGGGGATGGGAACCCCATTGCCAGCTCTTTTTGCAAAATTATTGGATAAGCGGATGAAGCCACTAGTCCATCGGTGAAAGTCGCCCAACAAGATTGAAAGATAAACTCCACATACTTCCTCATGAGCTATAAAACATTGACACACATAAGAGGTAATAACTTTTGAATTGTTTAAAGATAGCACTCAAGCAATTTACTTTGGAATGGCGGAGAAATACCATGTGGTAGGTAGGTATGGTGGACACAATTGGCATAGTTTTTGGCTCAAGGATTTGGATGCACGAGAAGAATCCCTCTCAATACAAGGCTAGGCTAGCAAGGTTGTTTGAATCAAACTCAAGTATAAAACGGTGCAGCAAGACTCACACATGAACATATTGTAAGCATTATAACACTTTACATCGTCTCCTTGTTGTTCAAACACCTTAATTAACTAGAAAATATCTAGACTTAGAGAGACCAATCATGCAAACCAAATTTTAACAAGCTCTATGTAGTTCTTAAATAATAGGTGCAAAGTATATGATTCAAGAGCTTAAACATGATCTATATGAGCACAACAAGTGCCAAGTATCAAATTATTCAAGACATTATACCATTTACCACATGAAGCATTTCCTGTTTCCAACCATATAACAATGAACGAAGCAGTTTTCAACCTTCGCCATGAACATTAAAAGTGAAGCTAAGAACACATGTGTTCATATGCAACAGCGGAGCGTGTCTCTCTCCCACGCAAACATGAATTATTCAAAGAATGAAAATAACAAAACGAAAATAAAAGCACACAGACGCTCCAAGTAAAGTACATAAGTTGTGACCGAATAAAAATATAGTTTCAATAGAAGAAACCTGATAAGTTGATGAAGAAGGGGATGCCTTGGGCATCCCCAAGCTTAGACGCTTGAGTCTTCTTGAAATATGCAGGGATGAACCACGGGGCATCCCCAAGCTTAGGCTTTTCACTCTTCTTGATCATATATCATCCTCCTCTCTTGACCCTTGAAAACTTCCTTCACACCAAACTCAGAGCAAACTCATTAGAGGGTTAGTGCATAATCAAAATTCACATGTTCAGAGGTGACACAATCATTCTTAACACTTCTGGACATTGCACAAAGCTTCTGAAAGTTAATGGAACAAAGAAACTCGTTCAACATAGCAAAAGCGGCAATGCGAAATAAAAGGCAGAATCTGTCAAAAACAGAACAGTCCGTAAAGACAAATTTTGCAGGGGCACTTAACTTGCTCAGATGGAAAAACTCAAAACTAATGAAAGTTTCGTACATATCTGGGGATAACGCACGTAAATTAGCAGATTTTTCTGAGTTACCTACAGAAACTTCTGCGCAAATTCGTGACAGACAGCAAATCTGTTTCTGCGCAGTAATCCAAATCTAGTATCAACCTTACCATAGAGACTTTACTTGGCACAAAAACATGATAAGGAGAGGTTGGTACAGTAGTAAACAACTTCCAAGACTCAACAAAACAGTATCAAAATAAACACATGGGTTATCTCCCAAGAAGTGTTTTCTTTATAGCCATTAAGATGGGCTCAACAATTTCAATGATGATGCTTTCATAAGGATGAGAGTCGCAGCAAAGAGAGTATCAAAAAGCAAGTATGAAGAAAATTTAAGCCTAACCCTCTTCCTATGAAAAGGAATCTTGCACACAAATAGATTCATGAAGAACAAAGTGGCAAGCATAGAAAAACAACACAAGCGCAATTTCAAGATTCTCAACATAAAGAGGGGAAACTTAATATTATTAAGATGAATATAAACATGTTTCCCTCTCTCATAATAACTTTTAGTAGCATAATTGATGAAATCCACAATATAACCATCACTTAAAACATTCTTATCATGGTTCATATGCATAAAGATATCATTATTTTTGACATAAGAAAAACTCTTCTCATTAATAGTAACTAGCAGGTTTACCCGCGCATTAGTGCGGCTAGGTTTCATATGTTCTATTAATCATAGACTTTGACACGAACATTTGTAGTGTGAAATTTTTACCGCTGTTTTATGTACATAATTTAGATAAAAAGTTGAAAAATAATAATACATTATAATTTACTTGTAGTGTATGCGGGGGCATAAAAGATATTATTGGCACAAAAGAAATTATTATGAGCCTCGTGTTTTGAAGAATTATAAATATTGTGACAAACTATATTAGTTTATTCACAATTATATACGGATTTTTTGTCAATTATGGTACTAATTTTTTGAATTATCTCCATTGCAAAACCATAGGGTGTCCCCCTGTATAGGCTATATGTAACTTGGTTGACTATAATTATGACATAATCATTTCATTTGTTTAACCCAAACGATGACCAAAATACTTGTGATTCTTGCATGCAACTATATATTAACATGTCTTAATAAACAAAGTGTTTCGTCTCAATCAATAACTATTTTTTAGTAAATTAGGAGGATCATTAGTACAATCGAGTAAAAGAATCATACATGAAAATATGCATGCATGCGAGCTAAATCACGTGGTTTGCAACATGATCATTAGAGGATGCCAGGTTGGCTATCCGTTGGGGACATGTAAGCATCTTCATTCATATCATCGACCACGTCCATCCTGCTTGCATGCTGAAGCCACGGCCCACGACTGAGTTTAATACAGTAGTTACTTGGCATCGACTTCATCTCGCACCTATGCACGCTCATTAGTTGGACTAAACAACAAACCGGTTACTAATAGAAACAGATTGTTGAGGCAAAATAATTAGTATGGTTATCAACCTTTGTTCCTTTGCGTCTTCGGTCGGTTTCACCGATGTATTCGGCCGTTCACCGTAATATTATCTTGCATATCAGTGGGTATATATATGGCGAGCTGACAAATACACAAAACTTGTATGATATATTGTAAAGAAGCAGTTGGAGCAAACAAAAAGGAAAATGAAGCTCCGGTATAATTACCTTGCTTTGGGCTGTCCGGCTGTGTGCACGCGATGCACGACTGAGTTGGATTGATCGCTCTATGTATTCTGCACCGTTTTATTCTGTGCTGTCGAGACTCGAGAGAGCAAAGTGACAAATTTCTAGACCATATATGATGTATTGTGAAGAAGTAGATGCAGCACTCAAAGGAAATTAAATCTCACCGTTATTCACCTGACGTTAGGCTGTTCGGCAGGGTGTGCACGATGCAAGTCTTAGTTGGATTGATCGATCCATCCATTATGGCTGCCTGCACTATGCATGAGATTGGAAGCAAACTAACCGTGCCATGCATGCACAAGAGCAGAGTGAACCTCAGAGAGAACTTGGGAGCGGTGGCAGCATACCTGGGGCGATCAGAATACGACGGCATAGCAGACACTGCACCTCGAGGGATCGGAATACGACGGCCGTGGCAGCATGCGTACGTGAGGAAACGCTATAATACATCGGCGGCTATCGGAATACAACAGCCGCTGCAGCATGCGCATGTGAGGAAACGCTAGATACATCGGCTGCTGCAAATTGCGTCACTATACGTCGGGTGATATCTTGGAGACCTCCATTGATATAAGTAGAGCGCTCTAGGTATGAGTTCAGGATGCAGCGGTCACGGCGGTAGAAAAAGGTAAAAGGTACCGATCTGAGCGGGCACGTTATTCTTGTTTTGAAGGCAGCGGTGAGTTATCCTTCCTTATAGAATCCTAACTAATCGAAAACAAATATTACGGGAGCAACGTGACAGATTTTTGGGCGGCCCAAAATAATATATGTTGGTACTGCATGTTACGCTCTGTGGTTTTTTACGGGTGGCAATTTTAAATCTGAGCCGTTCCCTTTCAAGTGTTAAATCTGAGCCATTATTTGTCTTGTGTTTTAATTATATAATAGATTGGAGCAGGATCATTATCAAGAATTTGAACATGGTAAACAAGTTGCATACTAAGGGAATGGTTTTTGGCAAGCCCATCATAACTATGACAAGTTTCATAAGGATAATTGTAATATGTGTCATATCCATCTCTATAGCGATTATCTAAACCAGAATATGTAATATCATCATTTTCACTAAAAGTAGAGGTCTCAAATATAGGATCTTCAAGCACAACATCCCCAAGCTTAGAGCTTTCAATATCATCGTTTGAGGGGACATGAATAATGCTATCATCATTACTTTCATAACCAGTACCAAAGAGATTTCCAATATCAAAGGTAGTGTGCTCATCCAAATCATGATCACTAATATGGGTGAAGGGCATAGGAAGATCATCATACTCAGATTCATTATCATAATAATCATTGGGAGCAACATGCTTACGGTTACCTATTGTTACCTTCTTCTTCTTCTTCTTCTTCTTCTTCTTCTTCTTCTTCTTCTTCTTCTTCTTCTTCTTCTTCTTCTTCTTCTTCTTCTTCTTCTTCTTCTTCTTCTTCTTCTTCTTCTTCTTCTTCTTCTTCTTCTTCTTCTTCTCTTCTTCTTCTTCTTCTTCTTCTTCTTCTTCTTCTTCTTCTTCTTCTTCTTCTTCTTCTTCTTCTTCTTCTTCTTCTTCTTCTTCTTCTTCTTCTTCTTCTTCTTCTTCTTCTTCTTCTTCTTCTTCTTCTTCTTCTTCTTCTTCTTCTTCTTCTTCTTCTTCTTCTTCTTCTTCTTCTTCTTCTTCTTCTTCTTCTTCTTCTTCTTCTTCTTCTTCTTCTTCTTCTTCTTCTTCTTCTTCTTCTTCTTCTTCTTCTTCTTCTTCTTCTTCTTCTTCTTCTTCTTCTTCTTCTTCTTCTTTTCCTTCTTTAGGAGGAAGAGGCTTGAAGGGAGGCTTCTCCACATAACCTGCTTTATTTCCAGAAACAATAGAAGAAACCTTGGAGGATTCCTTCTTTTCATTAATAAGTTTGAAACACATAGCGGTCCTATCATATTTTGGCAAAGTGTCATCTTCTAAAATATTTTGTATGTAAGTATTTGTATGGCAATTATTAATGCAATAAGAAAGACACCCATGCAGGACATCATCAATATCAAGATCGTTAATATCTAACAAAGAAAATTTTCTTGATAACTCTTCACACTTCAGAAATAAGGTAAGTTCATCATGCTGATTAGGAGTAATCACTACAAGAAAAGTTGCCATGGCCGACGAAGTTGAAGTCGCGCCGTGGTTGCTGGTGCACCATGGCCGACGATTTTTGGTCCCTCCGTGGTTCATGTCAATACATTTTTTTCTCGTTTTTGAAGCCACCTAGCCCGACGAAAGCGGCCAAAACATCGCGTATGGTGGCCCGGGACGTGGTGCATCGCGAATTCTCGGGTTTGCCGGCCGAGTCAACACAAATCCACACCGCCCAGGGATGTAGGGCCCAGATGGCAGCCTCACTAGCATTGTTTTTTTCTCGATCGCGCCATCTCGTTCAACGCTCTCCGATCGAGCCGTTTACGATGCAGGATCATGGGTCCCGCTTGTCATCCTCTATGAACCAAAATTCCTTCTTTTCTTGGATTTTTTGACCCCTGATTTCTGGCTACTTCCTTTTTCTTTTGATCCCGTGCCGCCTTGGAAACGTTGAGACCGCTGCAGCTAAATGGGACCCGCATGTCATCCTCTATGAGCTATCAACTTTCTTTTCTTGGAGTTATTTTTGGCACCTCATATTTGGTCACTTTCCTTTTTCTTTCGATCCTGCCGCCTCTCAAACGGTGATACCGCTGCTGCTAAATGGGACCCGCATGTCATCCTCTATGTACTATAAAACTTTCTTTTCTTGGATTATTTTGGGCTCCTGATATTTCGTTACTTGCATTTTTCTTTCGATCCCCTGCCACCTCTCAAACGGTGATACCGCTGCTGCTAAATGGGACCCGCATGTCATCCTCTATGTAAAACTTTCTTTTCTTGGATTATTTTTGGCTCCTGATATTTGGTCACTTGCCTTTTTTCTTTCGATCTCATGCCACGTTTGAAACGTTGAGGAACCTGCTGCTAAATGGGACCCGCATGTCATCCCCTATGTACTATAAAACTTTCTTTTCTTGGATTATTTTTGGCACCTCATATTTGGTCACTTGACTTTTTCTTTCGATCCCCTGCTGCCTCTCAAACAGTGATACCGCTGCTGCTAAATGGGACCCGCATGTCATCCTCTATGTACTATAAAACTTTCTTTTCTTGGATTATTTTTGGCACCTCATATTTGGTCACTTGACTTTTTCTTTCGATCCCCTGCTGCCTCTCAAACGGTGATACCGCTGCTGCTAAATGGGACCCGCATGTCATCCACTATGTACTATAAAAATTCCTTTTCTTGGATTATTTTTGGCTCCTGATATTTGGTCACTTGCGTTTTTTCTTTCGATCTCATGCCACGTTTGAAACTTTGAGGAACCTGCTGGCTCATGGGACCCGCATGTCATCCTCTATGTGCTATAAAAGTTTATTTTCTATGGTTTTTTTTCACTCTCTGATTTTTGTCTATTTCCTTTTTCTTTTGATGCCCTGCCGCCTTGGAAACGTTGAGTAAGCTGCTTACTCATGGGACCCGCATGTCATCCTCTATGTACAATCAAGTTTCCTTGAATTATTTTTGGCTCCTGATATTTCGTCACTTGCCTTTTTCTTTCGATCTCATGCCACGTTTGAAACATTGAGGAACCTGCTGGCTCATGGGACCCGCATGTCATCCTCTATGTGTTATAAAAGTTTATTTTCTTGGATTTTTTTTCACCCTCTGATTTTTGGCTATTTGCCTTTTTCTTTTGATCCCCTGCCCCCTTTGAAACGTTGACTAAGTTGTTGGATCATGGGACGCGCATGTCATCCTCTATGTCCATCAACTTTCTTTTCTTGGATTTTTTTACCGCCTAATTTCTAGCTACTTTCATTTTCTTTTGATCTCAAGCCGCATTTCAAACATTGAGACCACTGCTGCAAAATGGGACCCGCATGTCATCCTCTATGTACAATAAATCTTGGATTATTTTTGGCACCTCATATTTGGTCACTTGCCTTTTTCTTTCGATCTCATGCCGCCTTTGAAACGTTGAGTAAGCTGCTGGCTCATGGGTCCCGCATGTCATCCTCTACGAACAATAAAAGTTTCCTTTCTTGGAGTTATTTTTGACCCCTAATTTCTGGCTATTTGCCTTTTCTTTTGATCCCTGCCCCCTTTGAAACGATGAGGACGCTGTTGGCAGGTCGGTCCCACATGTCATCCTCTATGAACAATAAAAGTTTCCTTTGGTGGATTTATTTTTGACCCCTAATTAATTTCTGGCTATTTCCTTTTTTTCTTTTGATCCCCTGCCACCTTGGAAACGTTGAGGATGCTGCTGCCTCATCGGTCCCACATGTCTTCCTCTCAGAACGATAAATGTTTTCTTTTCTTGGATTTTTTTACCAACTGATTTTTGGTTTTTTTATTTTCCTGCCTTTGAAACGTTGACGCTGCTGGCTCAAGGGTCCCTGATGTCAGCCTCCCCGTAGAAGAAACATGTGATATCTTGATTATTTTGCAGACAATAAACAGTGTATTTCGCTCTGAGCTATTGCAAACGGATAAATTAAATCTTTATTTTTACAACTTATATCTTGAATCTCCTTGTTTTTTGTTTTTGCGAAGCATAGGACATTCCTGTTTTTTTTGAGAAAAATCCGAACTTTCATGTTCTGGAGTGGGCTGAAATTGTACGAATCAAAAGGCCCAGAAGGATAGTTCGAAGGCCCAGATGTCCAGATGCAGCCCAATTGAAATCTTTCTTTTCTTGGATTTTTTTCACCCCCTGATTTCTGGCTACTTCATTTTTCTTTTGGTCCTGTGCCGCCTTGGAAACATTGAGACCGCTGCTGCAAAATGGGACCCGCATGTCATCCTCTATGTACAATAAAGTTTCTTTTCTTGGATTATTTTTGGCTCCTGATATTTGGTCACTTGCCTTTTTCTTTCAATCTCATGCCACGTTTGAAACGTTGAGGAATCTGCTGGCTCATGGGACCCGCATGTCATCCTCTATGTACAATAAAAGTTTGATTTCTTGGATTTTTTTCACCCTCTGATTTTTGGCTATTTCCTTTTTCTTTTGATCCCCTGCCGCCTTTGAAACGTTTAGTAAGCTGCTGGCTCATAGGTCCCACATGTCAGCCTGTATGAACGATAAAACTTTCCTTTCTTGGAGTTTTTTTGACCCCCTAATTTCTGGCTACTTTCTTTTTCTTTTGATCTCAAGCCGCATTTGAAACGTTGGGACCGCTGCTGCAAAATGGGACCGCATGTCATCCTCTCGTACAATCAAGTTTCTTTTCTTGGATTATTTTTGGCTCCTGATATTTGGTCACTTGCCTTTTCTTTCGATCCCATGCCACGTTTGAAACGTTGAGGAACCTTGGCTCATGGGACCCGCATGTCATCCTCTATGTACTACAAAAGTTTATTTTCTAGTGTTTTTTTCACTCTCTGATTTTTGGCTATTTCCTTTTTCTTTTGATCCCCTGCCGCCTTGGAAACGTTGAGTAAGCTCCTAACTCGTGGGTCCCGCATGTCATCCTCTATGTACAATCAACTTTCTTTTCTTCGAGTTTTTACCCCTAATTTCTGGCTACTTTCTTTTTCTTTTGATCTCAAGCCGCATTTGAAACGTTGGGACCTCTGCTGCAAAATGAGACAGCATGTCATCCTCTATGTACAATAAAAGTTTCTTTTCTTCATTTATTTTTCACCCTCTGATTTTTGGTCACTTGCCTTTTTCTTTCGATCTCATGCCGCCTTTGAAAATTTTGCGGAACCTGTTGGCTCATGGGACCCGCATGTCATCCTCTATGTACTATAAAAGTTTCTTTTCTTGGATTTTTTTCATCCTCTGATCTTTAGCTATTTCCATTTTCTTTTGATCCCTGCCGCCTTGGAAACGTTGAGTAAGCTGCTGACTAATGGGACCCGCATGTCATCCTCTATGTACAATCAAGTCTCTTTTCTTGGATTTTTTACCCCTTATTTTTGGTCACTTGCCTTTTTCTTTCGATCTCATGCAGCCTCTGAAACGTTGAGGAAGCTGCTGGCTCATGGGACCCACATGTCATCCTCTATACTATAAAAGTTTCTTTTCTTTGATTTTTTCACCCTCTTATTTTTGGCTATTTCCTTTTTCTTTTGATCCCCTGCCGCCTTGGAAACGTTGATTAAGCTGCTGACACAAGGGGCCCGCATGTCATCCTCTATGTGCAATCAACTTGCAAGATCTTGGAGCGAAAGAGCTTGTATAAGTGGGACCCATATGTCATCCTCTATGTACAATAAAAGTTTCTTTTCTTGGATTATTTTTTGCTCCTGATATTTGGTCAGTTTCATTTTTCTTCCGATCTCATGCCGTCTCTGAAACGTTGAGTAAGGTGCTGGCTCATGGGACCCGCATGTCATCCTCTATGTACAATAAAGTTTCTTTTCTTAGTTTTTTTACCCCCTGATTTTTGCTAACTTGCCTTTTTCTTTTCGATCATATGCCGCCTTTGAAATTGAGGTCGCCGCTGGCTCATGGGTCCCACATGTCAGCCTCTATGAACAACAAACCTTTCCTTTGTTGGATTTTTTTTACCCCTAATTTCTGGCTATTTGCCTTTTTTCTTTTGATCCCCTGCGGCCTTTGAAACGATGAGGACGCTGCTGGCAGGTCGGTCCCACATGTCATCCTCTATGAAGAATAAAAGTTTCCTTTTTGGATTTATTTTTGACCCCTAATTTCTGGCTATTTGCCTTTTTCTTCTGATCCCTGCCGACTTCGAAATGATGAGGATGCAGCTGGCAGATCGGTCCCACATGTCAGCCTCTATGAACTATAAATGTTTCCTTTGTAGGATTTATTTTTTACCCCTATTTTCGGGCTACTTGCCTTTTTCTTTGAAACGTTGAGGACGCTACTGTCTCATGGGTCCCACATGGCATCCTCTCTGAACGATAAACCTTCATTTCTTGTTAACGACAGGTTTATCAGTATTATTTTCGCAGACTAATACAAGCTCTTTCGCTCCAAGATCTTGCAAGTTAATAGAATAAATCATGGAATTATTAGGATATGTTTTAAATTTCAAATCCACTTTATGAATTTTTGAAAATACCGTGATCTATGTGGGTATGGAGCGATCAAGGATTTTCATATTGGCCATGAGCAGTTTCAAAAATTGCAACCCAATAATTCAAAATAAATACAAACAACTTTTATGTAGAATCTCCGTGTTTTTGTTTTTTGCCAATCATAGGATCTGTGGTTCTTTAGAAAAGGGCCAACATTGCATGAGCAGAAAGGCCCATTTGTAGTTATTGGGCTTCGACAGCCGGAGCAAGTAGGCCTATAGCAAATACCTTGTAGATGGCCGTTGGAACCCAAAAGTATTTGTTGCCTAGACTTAGATGCCAAACTCAGCCTTATTGACATGAACCTTGCTATGCACACGACAATTTCAGTCCGATCCGTGTACGAAACACAAGATCCAACCCTTCGTGTGAGGAAGCAGGTGGCAGCACACCTCCAGATGCTCAATCGTACATACGCATATCATATAGGAGTTGTCGTATGTACATCAGTTCCGTATTGACATGTTTTTTTCTTTGGTTCACATGTGGGGTCCGCACAGTCACCTAGGTCGCACATCTACTTCCTTGCTCGTAGTTGATGCATGTTCGGTTTGGGGATGGGGTGGAACCGAACACACCCCCGTGCCAGTGGATGTACTTTACCCTTTAGCGGCGAAAAAATAGGAATGGTCCTCTCATGAGTATGATCAACAAGAGGTGGCTATATTATAAAGGACGTACACACATTGTAATTATAGTGCTGAAATAAAGTCAATCCTAAAACAGCCATGCATGGGTTATAATATGAAGGCAACACGAAATACAAAAGCAGGGCAGTGTTCAAATAAACTGATTCAAACTAGTACATACTAAAAACAGTGTACTACTTCTCAACACTTCAAGCATAATAAAAAAGTGTCACTGTTTTTTTAAAGGTAACACCGAACGGGCAATGTTTAAAGCAGGCTTAAACCACATAGCCGCTTGTCGGACACTATCCCAACCATCCTTGGGAAGGCTGATAACTCCCACAGTCTCACCTTCATCTGGCTGGAGGTTGCAGCGCAAAATTTTAGGGTATTGATTATAACGAATATTCCGGTATGCTGTGTAGACGCAGTTTTTCCTCATGAATGGAACCAATGTGCCATCAGGAGCTTTGGATTCACGCTTCTTCAGGTTGGCAATGATTGGGTAATTGAGTCCGAGGAACAGAGAGTGGTCGCTGAGGCTGTTAACCTGCCTCCAAAGAAAGTCCCCTGCACGTGCAGTAGATAAGGGATCCAGCTCAAAGACGTAGGTGGCAACAGGAGGATACTGCCGTAGCTGAAGCCCATTAGCAGCATAGGGAATGTCAGGAGGTACTTCAGCATTGGCAATCCCAATCTTGTTTACTGTAAGGATGATCATCAATCGCTTGCCATCAGCAGATGGAGCGAGGAACCACGCGTACTGCTGATCATCCACCACCGGTGGCGGGATTACAAACGGGAGCATCGGGTTTTCTGCAATATTAGAAATGGAGACGAATAGGGTGTTACTGGCAACCATATTCAAACAGCAGCATTGTTCATCGTTCATGCTCACAGTATAAATACGACTATGTAAGCTAAGGACATTGGTCATTCATGTGTTCAAATCGAGTGTCCAATATATCAGTTATACTGCATCCATCCCACGAAACTAGTCTAAACTTCGCCAAAACTAGACACTAGTTAGTGTATACACAGTTATATACTACCTCTGTCCCACCGAAAGTGTCTGAGATTTGTCCAAATTCAGATGTATCTAGACAGTGAAAGCATATAGATACATTCAAATTTTGACAAATATATATCATCTTAAGTTTAAGTCCTGTGCTGTAGTTAATTCCCTTTGTCTTAAGTGATCTATTAGAGAGCTTCCCTGTGACCACCCGAAGGGTAAGAAATGTTTAACTGTATAAGTGGATTGCCTAGACCTTTCCATCAGTTCGGACTTTTGGTTGCGTTGGCTAGTCCATGAAGCTTGACATGGTGTCAGAGCCAGGGTCTCGAGTTCGAGTCCTGGCTTTCGCAATTTATCCTAAAATTGTTGTTGCCCCCTCGGAGTCCACGTATATGCCTCTTGAGCTATACCTCTGAGTCTTTCCACATGTTGACTTGTCTCCCATCACACGTGAGGGGGGTGTTGAATTGTATAAGTGGATTGCCGCCCTTGCGATTAGTTCGGACTTTTGGTTGTGTTGGTAGTGCATGAAGCTTGACAAGAAAGAAATGCTCTTTGTAGCTAACCCCAAGTCTGGTAACATTTGCAAAATAGGTATCAGATGCAGCTATCCATTCAGTAGAAGAATTTGCATTTTAGAGTTGAAGGTTCATAATCTCTTCTCTACTATTTTTTTTGAGGGTAAAACAGTGGGGAAAAACCCCACTGCAATTTTTTATATATATATAGTAGGGTACAAGTTATATACAAAAGCAGACAGCCTCAGCTATCCAAAGAAGAGAAAAAAGATGCAAAGCTATAACAAAGATAGCAAAACTATTCTAATCCACTTGTGCTTGTAACCATTCTTTGAAGGATTGAACATATTTTTTCTTCATCCTGTATTCTAGCATGTGAAGCTCTTGGGTAAAAAGGAATTTCCAGGATTGGAAAGTTGGTCTTTGATTCTTGAATATTTTGTTGTTTCTGACGTTCCAAAGACCCCAGGCTGCTAAGATGATAATATCCATTGAGAAAGGAAGTCTCAATTTGTCTCTGATGTCATAGAAAGCTTCATGTATAGAAAGGTTTGTTGTTCTTTGAGGACAAATATAATCCCAGCATTCTTGAGCAAAAGGGCAGGACCAGAATAAATGTACCAGTGTTTCTTCATGCTCACAGTTTATAGTGGCACAATTGTAGGTGGTGATCACAAATTTTTTTCTTCTGAGAAGGTTCCTTGTGTTTAGTATATCATGAAGAAGAAACCAGAAAAAGATTTTGTGTTTAGTTTGACATGAAGTATCCCATATCCAGGTGAAAAGTGGTGGTGTTGGCTGAACGCCTATCAAAGCTTTGTATGCCTTTCTTGAAGAGAATGCACTATTGCCCCAAATATATGTCCAACAATCTTGTTCACCTAGCTGTATTTTTTCACTTGCAGAAACACAAATGTCTTCTAGCATTTCGAATTCATTAAAAGCTTGTACTGAGAGAGGCAAGTGGAAAAGGTCTTGTAAGAATTCCATGTTTACTGTTTCTGCCACTGATAAGTCAGTTCTTTTAGCAAATGTGATCAAGTGTGGGAATTGTTGATGTAGACAATTATCACTCCATAAATCAGTCCAAAAGAAGACAGTGTTGCCATTTCCCAAGTTGCACCTTGCCATTTGTTTATAATGATCTATCAGCTTTAGGTGTGCCTTCCACCAGAAAGATCCTTCCAAGTTTGTACCAGGTAATCTACCATTTTCATAGTAAGAAGATCTGATCAAATGCACCCAAGGAATATCCAAGTTATTGTAAAATTTATGCAAATTTTTGAGAAGTAGTGCTTTGTTTTGGATTTCTAGGTTGAGAACACCTAATCCCCCCTGTTTTTTGGGTCTGCAAACTTTTTTCCAAGATATCAATGCTGAACCTTTGGCCTGAACCTCTGCATTTCTTTTTCTCCATAGACAATGCCTCATATATTTTATGACTTGATTTTTGATAGTGACTGGTACCTCAAAGCAAGACATGTAAAAAATAGGAAGTGATGCCAGTACCGAGTTGACCATCTGTAATTTGCCACCATAGTCAAGAAAATCTGCAATTCCTCCAAGTCTTTTTGGACTCTTTGTACCATTGGAATAAAATATTCTAATGTTGGTTTGGTGATTCCCAGTGGTAATCCTAGATAAGTAAAGGGAAAGCTTCCACTTTGACAATTTAAAGTTGAAGTGAAGTGACTTAATCTTTCTTCATTCATATTTATAGGCACCATACTGGATTTTTGATAGTTTACTTTCAGACCAGTTGAGTAAGCAAAGGTTGTCAGGAGTGCTCTGAGGCAAGTGAGTTGAGTAGCATCTGCTTTCATTATAACCAGGGTATCATCAGCATATTGGATAATGGGAAAGTCAGGGCAGCTTGGACAAATTATTGGGAGGGATAACAAATTCTGTCTCAGTGCTTTGTTGAGAATTGATTGAAGAAAATCTGCTGCCAAAACAAACAAGAGAGGTGAGAGAGGATCACCTTGTCTAACTCCTCTTCTACAGTAGAATTTTTTCCCTGGAACACCATTTAATAGAATTGCAGATGGAGCATTGCTGAAGATGTTTCTAATCCAATTTATCCATTTATTTCCAAACCCTTTTGCTTTGAGAATGTCCAAAATAGTTCCATGCTCAATCTTATAAAAGGCTTTTTCAAAGTATAGTTTAAGGACCAATATTTCTTCTCGAGATTTGTGACATTGGAAAAGATATTCAAAGGCCCAGCCTAAGCAGTCTTGTATAGATCTTTTCTGAAGAAAGCCATACTGATTTTTGTGCACTATGTTGAGAATAATTTTTTGCAGTCTATTTGCAAGCATCTTTGTGATAATTTTGAAGACACTGTTGAGAAGTGAAATGGGTCTAAAATCATTAGGACTTGATGGGTTATCTGTTTTTGGTATCAGAGAGATGAGTGAAGAATTGATACTCTCCAAAGTAACGTTTTCTTGATGAAAATCATTAATCAGGGCTCTAACATCATCTCCAATAATACTCCAACAATTTTGAATGAACTCATTATTGAACCCATCAGGACCAGGTGATTTATCATTTGGCAAATCCTTGATACAATCATCAATTTCTTTTGTAGAGAAGGGTAACTCCAAAGCTGATTTTTGTTCTTCAGTCAAAGTAGGGGTGTCGATGGTCTCTTCAAGGTTGAAGTGCATTTTTGGATTGTCTGAGCTGCCCATTCTTTCTTTAAAAGCATTCCAAAGAATTGATGCTTTGCCATCATGATCAGAAATCTCAGCATGATTTTCATTCTTGAGCATGGCAATGAAGTTATATCTGTAGTTTATTGTGGCTTTGGAATGTAGAAACTTAGTGTTGGCATCTCCCAGTTTTACCCATTTGATTTTTCCTCTTTGCTTCCAGTAAGTGTTTTGATTTTGTAACAGAGTGATGACATGGGTTTTGAGCAAATCTCTAAGATTCCATTCCACCAGGGATAAGGTTCTGAATTCTTCCAAAGTGTCCAGCAGCTCAATGATGGAATTAATTTCACCAATATTTTTCTGTAAGCAAGGGAGGTTTTTAGACCAAAGTTTAAGACCTCTTCAGAGATTCTTGAGTTTTGCATTGATCCTCTTGGCAGAATCAGTAAATCCAACAGGAATATTCCAACAATTTTGAACAATATTTTTGAATTCACTGTGTTGTAACCAATAATTTTCAAATCTGAATACTTGAGCTCTGGGTATTCTTGTTTCAATTGAAATCACACATGGAAGATGATCAGATGTTGGTTTGACAAGAGGATATACAAAAGTTGAAGGATAGGAGGTTGTCCAAGAAGATGATGTGAAGAACCAATCCAACCTTTCCAGTAAAGGATCTTGTTGCATATTACTCCAGGTATATTTCCTACCCTTCAGGGGTAATTCAATAATGCCCAATTTGCTAATGGCTTCATTAAATAGAAACATATTATTAACATCTCCTCCAGGTCTGTTTCTATCTGATGGTTGTCTGATGAAGTTGAAGTCCCCCATAATAATCCAATCTGTGTCCTCAGGCATGTCAATGTTGGAGAACCAATCAATGAAATCAGCTTTTCTTTCTGCTTGACTAGGACCATAGATGTTTGTAAGAATCCAAGATTGTTTAGTAATGTTACTGGTCAGATTGATGGATATAGAGAAATCATTTTGGAATGCAATGTGTCCAGTAAAAAGAGCTCCATTCCAAATTATAATAAGACCTCCAGCAGCAGGTAAATATTCAAATCTGTTGAATTTCTTTGGACGGAATTTTTTTATGTCCTCCAAGTCAAAAACAGCTCTCTTTGTTTCTTGAAGGCAAATGATGTCACATTCAGATTCCAAGATTTTGTTTGCAATGGCCAACCATTTTTTTTCAGAATTAGTTCCCCTGATATTCCAATTCAAGATTTTCCAAGTTCTGTGTCTATCCATAGAAACTAATAGGGATTTTTATTTTCATCTCTGAGCAAATATTGCTCCCAAGCACAACACAAAAGAAGAACTGACCATAAACTTTTTTGAGCTGAAATATCATAGTGAAGGCAATCCAAAGTACATAGAACATGGTACTGTTTAATAACAGTTGACTCACTGACTTAAACTTATTACAAAAGCTGCCCACACCCAAAAGCCATATTTTGTATAACATTGGATACTACAATTATTTGCTCTTCTTCTTGACTGCCTGATCCACTTCAGCAGTCTTTGTTGTAGCTTTTCCTCTGTTTGAGGTTCCAGAAGCATTCCCAGCCATCTCCTTTCCTCCCTTTTGTGCCAAATTCTTCATTGGACCTGGAGCCTTTTTTATTTCTCCAGATGTCTTGCTCTTTTTTAACAGCTTCTTCTCCACAATGTCCTCATCCACCTTACAAAGTGAGGCAGCCAGATTCTTAACAATCTTAGTATTAATAATTGGAGGTGCAGCATTACAGGAGAGGCAATTTCTATCTTGACAGTTAACATGATTTATATATCCATCATTTAACAAAACCAATCTAGGACTCCTTCTTACCTCTGATTCCACCAAAGGATGTTTCCCTTCTTTTCTTTTCCTTTTAGGGGTGATGAAACCAGGCTCAGCAATCTCATTCTGTGTGTCATTAGTATCAGATGTTAGAGCACAAGCAGGAGCTTCAGTAACAGCACATTTATCAGGTACTAAGAAAGTGACAGTGACTTCTTTATTCAGAGGTTCTTTAATTATTTCCCAAAGATGTGAAGAAAAAAATCCCTTAACCCAATCAAATTTTTCTGGTGTCATGAGCATAAGAGTAATAAAATTGAACCAACTTACAGGTATTTCACAGATTTTCCTTGAATTGTTGGTGTTGTACACATGAGGAGCAAAATATTTGTCCCACAGCTTCATCCCTTGAGGTGAGAAGTGAGTGGTCAGATCATGTTCTTGAGGAATAGGATGAAAGAATGTTTGTACTCTGCCCAGGTGAAGTTGAACATGTGCTAATTCAGGTGGTGCTAAAACAGTACTGGCAGGGAGAAAGGTGTTTTCTGATCCATTCTCTGAACTCTGGTCAGTGTGAGTCTGAGAGATTCTAGCAGCTCCTTGAGAAGAAGATTCAGGTAGATCAGGCAAAGAACAGACAGTGTTGTCTAGCACTTGTCCCAGATGGTCATCATGTTGTTCTTCTTCAGTAGAATGTTCCTCCTCTTCTTAAGCCAGTAAGATATTCTGTAAACCTTCACCAAGAGGAAAAACAGGCTGCAACACTTGATTAACTTCTTCAAGCACACCCAGCTGAAGAGTAGGAAACCCCAGGTTGATGGATCCACTGCCTTCTGAGTCAAGAGAAGGGGAATGCACAAGAGTGCTGCTGACTTCAAGGGGAGGAGGAAGGTTATCATGATGTTCAATTTCATCAGCTTGTACAGCAGGTATGTTGACTTGTGGCACATTATTAACTTCTAAAAGAGGATCTTGCTGCTGATCAGCAGCATTGTTGTTGCCCATAGCCCAGTGGCCCCAACCATCATCTTGGTCATTATCTTGGTCATCATTAGCATTTTTTTGAGGTTGTGGAGCAACAAATGGGGCAGGGATAGCATGATCAGGCATAGGATGTGGATTCACACCCTCATCAGGGATTGGATCTTCATCAGGTGGGCCTCCACCAAGAAGAGTCTGACCAAGCACCTCCACAAGAAAAGTCCAGGACTGAGATTCCACACTGTTCCCTTCAGTAAGTCTGACACTTCTGGGTATATCTATGAGATCAGTGACTCTTAACTTAGCCAACACTTTACCCTTTCTAGCAGGGTCTTTCTCCCACATCAACAATGTACCAATATCATGAAAACATGCACTTAAATCTTCAGTATTTATATGATCCAGGGGTGGCCCTACCATTAGAACCCAAACATCACGGTTGAAATTCATTCCTCTCCAGTTTCTACCCTCATTATGCTTAGTGAAAGAGACTTCAACATTACCAAAAACTATAGGACTAGCATCAATCAGATTGTCTCTGTCACTAACATTGTTGAACTGAACATATGCCGCCCCAAATGGACATTGTTGCATACTCTGGTAACCGACTCCTCTAACCTCAGTAAGGAATTCATCAAGGACTTCACGGATGTTATCAAAGGGAACCAAACCTTGGGGCATGGGGTTGAAAGTAGCAATGGCATATTGCTCATGCAAGCGGGGACGCCTCGCCACCACCACCCTCTTCACCGAGTTCCGTTCTTCGATGTGCTGAATCTGGAAGCCATGCGGAACGAAGGGTCGCGGATCAATCGGAATATTGGCCATTGGTGGCAGCAAATCCTCCGGCGGAGGCACCGACAAGCACACCGGCGCGGAGTTGCAGGGTGGCAGAGTGGTTAGAGGAGGCGACGAAGACGAGGAGACAGGGTTTTTTGTTATTTTTTTGGTCGGAAAGGGAAAAAGAAGTTCCCTAAAAGAGGTAACCGGCGTAATATCAGGTGCTGGCCCATGGGCCTTGAACCAGTTTAGGTAGTTTTTTTCGGGCCAAATCACTGGCGGAAAAGAAGGAAATTTGAAAGCTGAGACAAAACCCGCTAAGAGCGCCGGTGAAGAAAGACTAAAATGTCGCTGTTGCCAATAATTCAGAAAACCGTTGGAGCGATTAGAGGAGAGTACCTGAGCATAGGACGGTTTGTGAATGCCATTAAACTCCAAATTAGAATCATCAATAGGATTTGAAACCCCCTTAATAACGTCCTTTTGAACTCTGTCTGAAGAAGAAACTTTGGTTGCAGTGCTGACAGAATGATCAACGGTACTCAATCTGTTGAACACTGAAATCCTTGTATTTTTCTTTTTATTTTGCACCAAATGCCAATCAGCTTCTTGCTCTTTGTAGAATTTTCTTTCTTCAAACTGCCAGTTTGGGCCACCATGACCCCAAAGATTAATGAAGAACTCGAAATTCTTGTCAGTAAATTTTCCAAGATTGTATATGTCAAAACCAACAGCACTTGAAGCAACTGCAAACTTGAAACTCCTATCTCTGAGATGCTGAACTTTGAATCAGGAAGCTGAGCCACCAAAAGAAGCTTGCAGACACATAGCTACAGTGTGATTGTCCAATCTGAAAATAGCTCTGCCAAATGAAATAACCAGAAAGAAAGGACTTCTTCTTGTGTAAGGCTGATGGCAGACAAGATAACCAAATTTCTTCATGCAGCTAGAGGCAAACAATTCCCCCTTATCAAAATTTAGAACAAAAAGATCTTGAGCTTTCTCAGTAGGAGATATAGGGGGTAACATATCATGAGAATTATCCTGTGATGAAGTTCGATGAATCATTTTGATACCTTGGTCAATGGAATCAGAGATAATACGTTCTCCAACCAGGACAGAATTTTTTTTGATATCCAAGAACTGCCCAGATTTGATCCTTTCATCAACGAGAAGAAACCTTGCATCTAGCACTTGTTCTTTAGAATCTAGTAAAACAATCCTCTTGGCATGGGGTTTCAGGATGAGAAAAGCCAGTCTAACCAAAGGAGGTTTTGAATCCGACAAATGTCTAGAAGGATCAATGGGAAAATAAGAAACACTCCATCTAACCGGTGGTGCTTCAGGAAAAGATGAAAACTCAGGTGGTGATCTCAGACAGGAAAGAACATCAACTTCATGAGAGGGGAATCTCACAGTAGAACCAACGTAGAATTTTTCACCATCATGAAGATATTTTCCAACCAAGGGTGAGTCCTTGTGATTCACCAGGACTAGCCAATTTTTTGGCCAAAGAAGCAGGAAACCAGGGGCAGGCTTACCCTTGCCCTGACCATGCAACACTTGAAAAGAGATCTTCCAACGACCAAGAGGAGGAGGGTTGGGAGCCATAGGGTATCACCTTGTAGAGTAGAAGACGCCGAAGAAGATGATTGAAGCCGGCTTGGTTGATCAGCAAAGATCAGAGAGATCGCCGGCGATGAAGGTAGCTAAGGGTGTAGAGGAGGTGGAGTAGTAAAGGTTACACATGGTATTTGTTTACCTCATTTTCGCGTTCTAAAAAAGGTACGCTATATGGTTGTGCTAAGTTAAACTGATTTAAGTCTGTTCAAGTTTATCGAAAATTATACTACCAACATCTAAAACATCAATATAGGTTCATATATTACAAAAGATATTTAGATTTTCTTTTCTCGAACACATGCCTAGTCGTGCATCATTATATATTAGAGCATACAGGGTTGTAGCAAGGCTACGAAAAACTGAGAAAGCAAAAAGAAAGAACTATACAGGGGACTAGAGGCAGCTAACTTTGTTAGGCCTGCAGGTGCTAAATCTTATATATATATGAGGTTGTAGATATTAATCGTAAACTTACTCAAACTTAAATATCATTGAATTAGGAAAAAGATAACCTGAGTTATTTTGAATGAGGGGACGTCACAATCACTAATGAAAGATAATTGTGGGAAACTGAAATCTATTCAAGAAAATGGGAGAAAAAATGTATCAAAAACAAAATTAATTATACCATTCTGCAGATTGTTCACCGATATAAACAAAGAACTGTTTGATCTGCATGTAGGTACATCCAATCAAGGCTTTTTCCCCGATCTCTAGAAAATATAAGCTACGCATGTAATTACAAACGATTTTCTTCTATTTTTCTGTTTCTACGTTAACATTTGAGATACTTGTTAATTACATCCATATTCTGCAGTTGCATAGAGTTACTAATTCAGGAATGCATTCACATACGGAGTATACTATGTTTGCTGATGACTGACTAGTACTAATTCATTGCAAGCAACGGTTCATTCATATTCAGATAAAGGATGTGATCGTTAAGTCATATACTTATGAAAGTCCTTATGCATCTCTCTGATGCAGATGGCGGGGGTCTCTCGTCCTCCTTTTGGAGCAAAAATCAATTAGTTATATATGAAACAATGGGTGTAAAAGGTTATCAAAAAGGGTGCCTTCATAGTGCCACGTTATCTTTTGAGATACTGGTTAATTACACCCATATTCTGCAGTGGCGTAGAGTTACTAATTCAGGAATGCAATCACATACTGAGCATACTATGTTTGTTGGTGACTAATTAGTACTACTAATTCATTGCAAGCAACGGTTCATTCATATTCAGCAAAAGGGGGTGTGATCATTAAGTCATATAAGAAAGGTAAAATATAAACAAGGTAGTTCATGAATAACTTCATTGGTTAAGGCAGTGTATCATGCAATGCAACATAAGGACTGAAAAAATACCATTTGCGGTGTCCCAGAAGTACGTGGAGCCGTCAGTTTCGTCCACCGCAAAAACGTGGCCACGGAGTTCAATGGCATCACAGTAATTTGGATAATCAGGTGCAGGTGTAAGGGCCTCCAGCATTCTCCAGTCGCCACCCCCTTCAAGGTAGAAAATCGTTTTGTCGAACAAGGCGATGAGCTTGTAATCTGCGTACCTCCCACCTTTTGTGGGCACTTGGCAGATTACAATCTTCAACAAATAAATTGCTGGACCCCAGTTAAAAGAGTATGCAGGTCGATATGAAACAATACTATGACGAATCTTCGAATCAGGTAGGGATGGAAGGGGGATATGTCGCTCGGTGTAGACGTTCACGAGGCACCACCCATGATGATCGGCGGCGGCGATCCAGTCGCCGTTCGCGCCAAGCCATTTTCTGTCGTGCATGAACGGCAGGGCGACAGAACGGCGAGGATGGTCGAGGGGCACCAGGTCGTACACGGTATCATGCAGACGAGATGCTCTCGCCACGTCCCAGTGTTCATCGAACCAATAAGCAGGCGGAGGCATCAGCAGGCAGGGTTCATCCCAATGGTGCATCTTACCTTCATCCTTGCTGATCATGTCGTAGAGCTCCCTGGAACATGCGGCAAGTCGGACGGTGTAGGTAACGTCCAGATGCGCAGCGATGAGGTCGATGTTGTCGCCGGTGAGAGCCTCCAAGTGGCCGTCCCCGCCGCCCCGGCAAAGCCTAGAATAATCCATCACGTGAAGATGGATTTAGGTGGATGGCGGATGCAACTGCGCTTGGGGTTTTCGGAGGAGAGGGCGAGCGCTATGGAAGGAACGATGCGGCGCGCGGCCGGCCGGGGTAAGGAGAGAAAGGTATACGGAGTAGTACTAGTGATGCGGCGTGGTGGGGATCGAGATCCTGCGCGTGCGCGTGATTCTGGGAGGGTGAAGAAGAAGTTTTTTTTTGTAACGGGGTGAAGAAGAAGATGATAGACATGCAAGGGGCAAAAACTAGGTAGTACTCTAGGCTGCTGCTGCGACTGGGCGCCGATTTGACTGTTGGTAGACTAGCACGCCACCCATCTATAAATTTGCGACGACGTTTGGTGCAGTGATGTCTCGTCACATCAGGTTGACCAGAGAGGGTTTTTTTTTACAGTTTCCATTTCGATATATTTTTCGCCAATAATCGTAGTTCTCTACATGCCAGAGACACGTACCTTAACACGTGGGCAGCATGCAACCGCGCGAGCACCAAAATGGAATGAGAAATGTTTTAGAGCAGAACTTCATTTTCAATGCCTTTCCTAGCTTGGTTTGGAAACCGGACAGAGCTTCAGTGACTTGATGCTTCCAAGATACATTGTGACTGTGTCCCACCATCTACCATCCATTTGAGATCCAACGTTCCAAACTATCTCTTATTTCGAAGCTAAAAAAGAAAAACTATTCAGAAAATTTTGAAAAAAATCCAGTAATATGTAGATGCCTTGTTTTAAAATCTATGAATATTTCATCCCATTCGGATGACTAGCTTGTGATTAAATAGATTCTTACGTACTCGAGCACTAGTTTAAACTAAATATATATTTGCTCACAAACCTATGATTCAAATCGAATGAAACTTCACCAAAATATAAATCGAAATATGCATGATTTACTGGAAGTTTTTCAAAATTTTCATGGTCCATGGGGTCCTCCAAAGTGCAAGCTTTTTTTTTCTTGGTTGGTACTTCAAAACCGAGTTTGGATGGTGGCAAGACTTGCACAAAGAGGATGTCAAAATTTTGGCCTTTGTGAACTTTGCAATCAACATCAAGTGTCGGACTCTCGAGAAAAAAATATGAGTTGGCGCCCACCTTTCTTTCAACCGTTGGTTCTCAATCCGAGGGTGGTCCAACTAGCTAACAAAATTGGCTTGGTATTCATGGTCTTGAACCAACGATTTGGCATGGCTTTCAATCGGTATGAGAGGTGATGTATGGAGGTGATTCATACGAGAGGGCAATAAAGAAATGTTTTGTCATCCTCGCAAAGCTAGTCTATTTGGAAAGAAATGAATAATTGGTTTTTCGCAACATTGCATGATACTAATTCATGATACTATGCATTGAAGGTGTTGTATCATAGACTAGTATCAGTCTACGATACTTCCCATTGTGACTAGTCTAAGTGCTTTTGCACCATGAACACTAGCTATGCACAGACCTCAAAAAACACTTCTCCATCATTCTACTATTCACACTTTCTTTTTCTAATAGAACTATGTACCATTGTTTTTAATATAATCTTGTGTCGAGAGTATATATTTCTAAAATAGTCATTTATGTTTCGCATAAGCTCAAAGAGGGGTACTTACTTATGAGAGATATCTTTCAACTAATACGTTGTAGGAGTACTTTAATTATGTGAGCTATAGTGTGAAATGCTTACTAGAACGAGTACAAAAGGTGTTTGATAACATTACAGGCCACACGCCCAGTGTAGCCTGCATTGTAGGAGCATTACATCAATTTAACAACTACGGAGGAGTAGCCTAGGTAGAGATAACAGGCAAAGGAAATAGTTCAACAGATAGTACAACACAACTACGGAAAGGGAGTAGCCTAGGTAGAGATAAACATGCAAATGAAATAGTTCAACAGATACAAATCTTGCATTACAACACGAGTATTACATAAAGTACATCAGCCCTTCTTTCTGGACCTGTGACGCGAAGGCAGGTTCCATTGCCGGGCGTTGGCGAAGCTTGGGATGAGCCACAACGGAACCTGCCGCCATGTCCATCTAATGTTGGTTTGGAAACCAACAGTACAGTCTTCAGAATTCAAACTGAAGCGGCAAATTTCTGGAGAAGGAGGATATGCAAGGCCTACTGCATGGTGCGATGTGTAAACAGAGTTGCTTCTCGCCATATTTGGACGGTCATGTTCTGCCCCGTCTTCTACTGGAATGATAATCGGATAGTTCACTCCAAGGAAGAGAGAATATGATCCAAGGGAAATAATCCTCCTCCATGGCCTCGGTGGCATCAACTGACTGGTGTCCATGCTGTACACCTCGCAGCCAAGTAAACCCTTACCATACCCGCGAATAGTGCGACCATGACGACCCTCAGAGGTAGCAGCAGCAGGTAAAATCCGAACCAGTCCAGTATAATCCCGCCCGTCAGTAACGCCCCAGGTATGGACCAGAAAAAGTCTAGAACCATCAGGAGATCGTGCTAACCACCAGGAGCCAAGATTGTACCGACCTTGTTCATCAAGTTCTGGCGGAATAGGTGCCGTGCTGATCAACAAAGGACCTTGCAAAGGAAAGCACAGCTTGAAGTCAGTTCAGCAAAACTTGATTAGTTCATTACATACATGAATAATGATGTAGCTAAAATACTGCCTCCGATCCAAATTAATTGACTCAACTGGATGTGTCTAGCTAGATATGCACAAATTAATTGACTCAAGTTTGTCTAGCTAGATGCACTGGCTAGACAAAGCTGAGTCAATTTGATTTGGATCGGAGGGAGTACTTTATTTTGACTCAAAGGCATATCGCTGCTGATTTTGATTGAATATAGAGGGGGAAAGGTACAGGCATGACACGAAAACTGCACAACAAAAAGAAAAAGGCTAAAGCTAAATCTGAAACTAGCAGGTAATAGCGAAAACACATCATATGAGATGAGAAAAATTACCCCAAGAAAGTTGATTCCATGCATAAACTTCGCCTGTCTGAGTTACAGCAAATACAATACCCTTGTGGATGATTGCATCGGAGTAGCCGTACGCTAAGAACTGGTTGTCAAGAACTGTCCATCTGCTAGAAGCACAGTGAAGGACTGCAATTGCCGCGTTGAAGATGGCAAGAACAGAGAAACTAGTATAATTTGAAGCAGCTGTTGGAACTCGGCAAATAGCTATCTTCAGCAGTTGAAGATGTTGATCATTAGACTCGAACACAAGTTTATCCGGGGTGGATTTAAACTCACTTATTGGTGGTAGAGGAATCCGGCGACCAGTGTACACATTGACAAGCTCCCAATTCCAGGGGAAGCCAAGAAGGGCGATCCAATCTCCATTCGCGCCTGCCCACATGCCCGTACCACCATCTGGAATCACGGCATCGGAAGAGATCCTGTCCAGCGGCGTCAGTTGGCACAAGGTACCCTTGCGATCTTTTGCATCATGCTGCTTGTCCTTCTGCGCACCCTGCTGCTTGAACTTGTGGACGCGGGAGAAGGGATTGTGCGCGGGCGGTACCTCAGTTTGGTGAGTATGAAGAACACAGGGCATGCCAAACGGCTGAGATGCAGGCAGAGCTACACTTTGTGTTGCTGAATCATGATAAAACTTGCATGAACCGACGAGGCTCGCGGCGGTGATGACATCGCATCGGGATGCGATTTCTTCAAGGGGGCCATCAGGAAACACCCAAGAACTGCCACTCTCATTGATCGATCTCGCCATTGGAAGGATGCGGTCAAGTGGGTGTGGGGGTGTGGGAGTGGGACGCTGGCGTTTGGGTATGAGGTATTGGAGGACAGTGCGAGCGGCAGCTGGTAGAGCGATATGGATAAAAGTCCACAACTCCTACTAGTACCATCAAACAGGTGGCTCGAGATGATCCGAAAAAGGCATGGCGGCGGTGGTGCAGGGGCTGCTGGTGTAGGCGGGGTCGCCAGAGAAGATGGAGATGAAGAAGACGGAGAAGCAGGCAAAAAAAACAATTTGAATTGAAATCAATAATACGAGTACTACGGGCGTGCCTTCTCTCTCTGGTCTCTGCTGCACTACTGCACCTGTCGTGAAGGCGTGTGACCCGAGAAGAAGCTAATGTACTGTATACTGTCCTTGCACGCCGTGGAGCTGTATTTTGTCTCATCAAATCAGCTCTGGACAGTTTCAGCAGAGAAAAGATCCTTTGCCATCATCATGATATATTACCACGGGCCCACGGCAGTGCACATTCATCTTGTACTACCATATACTGTACTGCTCTATATGTTGCACAAACCACCACTTGGACATTTTTTTTGCAGTTTCCACCATGTGGTGGTCTAATATGTTGCAAATTTCACCACTTGGTTATCTAATCAGCTAGTTAGTCATGTTGATAGCAAAATCGACAAGTGGGTTCAACATGTCAATGCTCCAATTAATGTTTTAGAAAAAATAAATTTTTCAAAATTCATACTTCTTTTATTTAGCTATTTAAAAATGCTTATTCATTTATTTCAACAAATATTGTGCGGTCTTGAATTTTTTTCAAACAAATATTATGGCATCGGGTTCGGGACTCCTGAAAAGGACTGGCCGTGGTACGGGAACCCGAAATGATGCCCACAACATGGTCGAAAGTGGCAAGGAACCCGTCGAGGTGGATGAACTCGGGAAACCTTGGTAGAGGTAGGGATCTTGAGGAGGCCATTAGGGTTAGCCTACCCCCCAATAAGCGTATGAACGAAAAAAATTCACATAAGTAGTAGCTATTATTAAAATTTCACAAATATTACGCGCTTTTGAATATTTCAAAAGTATTGTGGCGTCACGCTGGCCTTGCCCGAATTTTACCTTTCAGGCTGGATGTCACGAGCATGATCACTCAACCAACCGGGTCCAAACATATATATACAATTGGCCTCCTCGAGCCTACACCGACCAGATTGTCGCTGAAACTGGATCATATAGTTTCTATTGGATTGATGTCCTAAGGAAATATTCCAACAACGGAAGTTGTTTGATTCGTTGTATTATATTCCTTTGGAATCTTGTTGGGCTTGTTTGGTTCGAAGAAAATTCATAGAAATTTTGTGGGATTCAAATCTCAGTGGCTCCTTTGATTCTTGAATACATGATAATTCATACTAATTCACGTGTTTTTTGTGTAGCACTACAACCAAAGAACATGCAATTCAAATTTGTGTGATTTCTTTCATATAGGATTAATTCAACATGCAATCATATTCAATTCCTACATTATTTCTATTTTAACATTTTGTACACATCATGCATGCGACCCAAACAATGCGTACATGGTGGGGGGGGGGGTTGTTTCGTTGCAAAAGCAGTTGGTCACACCACAAACAAACATGCAACAATTAATCTAAATTCACGCGGTTTCCCCGCGATGCAACCAAACAATATTCGATGAAACTAAGCATGACATAAACATATACAATACACACCATACATTTTGGCTGCTTTGATTATTCGCAAGATTTTCAAAGTGCGGGAATATGAAAATTGTATGATTAGAGAGTGATGATCATCTCCAAATATATAGGATTGAGAAACAACGGTATTTGGATCCAATAACATTTGATTGCGTGTGAAAACCAAAAGAAATACTAGTAGTAACATACGGTTACACAATGAAGGATTTTTTGTTTTTGTATAAAAATGTATTGTCAATGAATTCTGAAAATTGCAATCCTATGAATTAAACAATCAGAAATCGTGTCAGACTAATTCCTACGTTTCGAGATTCTAGTACGGAGTATGATTTCTTTGAAGGGGCGCAGAGGGACGTGGGTAGCAATGTCTAGTCCCTGTCTTGTCTGTATACACTGTACTTACGTCAGACTAGTGTTGCTCATGAAGTCTTAATCTGACGTACTCTGAAGCTAGATGCATCACCGTTTCCAGTCTCTGTCCTCGTTTTTTCGGCAAAATAGACAGAAATAACCCAAAGTCGAAAAGATTGGGAAAAACAAACTTTCGACATACTAGCAAGATTGGGTTATTTTTGTCCAAATTCTCGTTTTTTTCTCTTGGCTTCCCTACCCTTGAATCCATGTCACTTACGTGTGTTGCCCATGCATGCGTCATGTCCCACACTTCAGTGAGCACAAGTGACGTGCTGTACGTACGCAAACTCCCAGCGATCTTCTTTGTCAAGAGAAGACGCATCAAGATTCAAGACCCGATCGCATTTCTTGCTTTCAGCCTGGGGTCCTCCATGTAAAAGTTAGGGATTTAGATGTAATTTCATGTTTATTTTGTGTGCTGTTGTAAACTGTTGATTTTTTATGTCCATTTGAATCTTGGTCAAATCCTAGGTTTGACCTAGATTTAAACAAGTTTAAAACATGAAAATGAAAAAGTAAGCCTGGATCCTCCTTAGTCAATCCAAAATGAAGCTTTTGGGAGGTTTTTGAAATTTCCATGTTTGAAACCCAAAACCACTTCTTTTCATGCTAGACTTCATAAGACATAGTTTAGGGATAGGGGTAGATACATGATTTGTCTGGTTTCAGTATGTCTAGAGCTTGTTTATCAACTTGAATGCTTACTATATGACATAAGAAGACTATGTGCTATGGTTTTTCATTTATCTATTTTTTTGAATTTTATGCCCATTTGAATCTTGGTCAAATCCCAGGTTTGACCAGGTTTTAAACAAGTTTAAAACATGAAAATGAAAAGGTGTAAGCATGGATCCTTCGTAGTCACTCTAAAATGAAGCTTTTGGGAGGTTCTCGAAATTTCCATGCATGCTTGAAACTCAAAACCACTTTTCTTCATGCTTGACTTCATAAGACAAAGTTTAGGGTTAGGGGTAGATACACGATTTTTCTGGTTTGAATATGTCTAGACCTTGTTTATCAACTTGAATGTTTACTATATGACATAATTAAGAAGGCTATGTGCTTTGGTTTTTCATTCTTTAGATTTTTGTCTGAATTTTATGCCCATTTGAATCTTGGTCAAATCCTAGGTTTGAACAAGATTTATATAAGTTTAAAACATGAAAATGAAAAGATAAGCATCGATCCTTCTTAGTCGCTCTAAAATGAAGCTTTTGGTAGGTTTTTGAAATTTCCATGTTTGAAACCCAAAACCACTTCTCTTCATGCTTGACTTCATAAGACGAAGTTTAGGGTCGATAGGGGGTAGATACATGATTTGTCTGGTTTGAATATGTCTAGACCTTGTTTATGAACTTGAATGCTTACTATATGACATAAGAAGACTATGTGCTTTGGTTTTTTTTATTTTTTTATTTTATGCCCATTTTAATATTGGTCAAATCCTAGGTTTGACCAAGATTTAAACAAGTTTAAAACATGAAAATGAAAAGGTAAGCCTGGATCCTTCTTAGTCACTCTAAAATGAAGCTTTTGGGAGGTTTTTGAAATTTCCATGTTTGAAACCAAAAACCACTTCTCTTCATATGCTTGACTTCATAAGACAGAGTTTAGGGTTAGGGGTAGATACATGATTTGTCTTATTTGAATATGTATAGACCTTGTTTATCAACTTTTGAATGCTTACTATATATATATGTGACATAAGAAGACTATGTGCTTTTGTTTTTCATTTTTCTGATTTTTTTAATTTTATGCCCATTTAAATCTTGGTCAAATCCTGGTTTGACAATGATTTAAACAAGTTTAAAATATGAAAATGAAAAGGTAAGCATTGATCCTTCTTAGTCACTCTAAAATGAAGCTTTTGGTAGGTTTTTGAAATTTCCATATTTGAAACCCAAAACCACTTCTCTTCATGCTTGACTACATAAGACAAAGTTTAGGGTTAGGGGGTAGATACATGATTTTTCTTGTTTGAATATGTTTAGACCTTGTTTATCAACTTTAATGCTTACTATATGACATAAGAAAACTATGTGCTTTGGTTTTTCATTTTTCTGATTTTTTTGGAATTTTGATGCACATTTGAATCTTGGTCAAATCCTAGGTTTGACCAAGATTTAAACAAGTATAGAACATGAAAATGAAAAGGGAAGCATGTATCCTTCTTAATTAGTCACCCTAAAATGAAGTTTTTGGGAGGTTTTTGAAATTTCCATGTTTGAAACCTAAAACCACTTATCTTCATGCTTGACTTCGTCATAAGACAGAGTTTAGGGGTTAGGGGTAGATACATGATTTGTCTAGCTAGTTTGAATATGTCTAGACCTTGTTTATCAACTTTAATGCTTACTATATGACATATAAGAAGACTATGTGCGCTTTGGTTTTTCATTTTTCTGTTTTTTTATTTTATGCCCATTTGAATCTTGGTCAAATCCTAGATTTGACCAAGATTTAAACAAGTTTAAAACATGAAAATGGAAAGGTAAGCCTGGATCCTTCTTAGTCGCTCTAAAATGAAGCTTTTGGGATGTTCTTGAAATTTCCATGTTTGAAACCCAAAACGACTTTTCTTCATGCTAGACTTCATAAGATCGACAGGGGTAGATACATGATTTGTCTGGTTTGGATATATCTAGACCTTGTTTATCAACTTGAATGCTTACGATATGACATAAGAAGACTATGTGCTTTTGTTTTTCATTTTTTTTTTTTTGTGCCCATTTGTATCTTGGTCAAATCCTAGGTTTGACCAAGATTTAAACAAGTTTAAAACATGAAAATGAAAAGGGAAGCATGTATCCTTCTTAGTCACTCTAAAATGAAGTTTTTGGGAGGTTTTTGAAATTTCCATGTTTGAAACCCAAAACCACTTCTCTTCATGCTTGACTTCTTAAGACATAGTTTAGGGGTTAGCGGGTAGATACATGATTTGTATGGTTTGAATATGTCTAGACCTTGTTTATCAACTTTAATGCTTACTATATGACATAAGAAGACTATGTGCTTTGGTTTTTCATTTTTCTGTTTTTTTTTGAATTTTCTGCCAATTTTGTTTGACCAAGATTTAGACAAGTTTTACACGTGAAAACGAATAAGTAAGCCTGGATCCTTCTTAGTCACTCCAAAATGTACCAATTGATAGGTGCGTTAACTTTGCTTCATGGAAAAAATAATGTCATGTAAATGAGTTAACTTGTATTTCCTACCCTTGAATCCATAGGAAACTTTGTTCTAATGCACTATAATAATCAACCGAGCTTTTACACCAGCAGGTCTGTCACTTACGTGTGGTGCCCATGCGTGAGGTCCCACACTTCAGTGAGAACAAGTCACGTGCAATAGGTACGCAAACTCCCAGCCATTTTCTTTGTCAAGAGAAGACACATCAGGATGCGTATTGGAAGTCTGGGTCCTTCTGGATCCTTCGGTTGTCCCTCTCACAAAAAACACAAATCTCTCTCATTCTCGGCCTCGCTCGACTCGCTCGCTCGCTCGCACCTCCTGCTCACTGACAAACCCTGCACAAAAGTCAACATCATCACCCGAAAAAGGGGAGACACCATAATTCTCTCCCTTCTTCTCTCCTTCCGAGTGATCCCTCTTCCTCCGAGTTTCACTCGACGGGCAAACACACATGTGCTGCATAGTAATAATAAAAAGGTAGAAAAATCGACCTACGAATCTATAATTAAATAGGTTAAACTAGGGTTTTGCCCAGTACTACAGATCAAGGTTCAAAAAATCCAACTACGGGGTTCGAACAACCCCATTTCTAATCCAAGAATTTTTTCGACCTCATCCAATGGCCTCAAACTATAGGGTTAGCATCTAGTGCAGTATGTGTGAGAATGTATGCACTATGTGTGCTATAACTTGTGTGTCTTTCAAATTTGAACCAAATTTGAATAAGTTTGAAATATTTGAAATGGGGCTTTTGGCTTAAACGTTTGAAACCCAAAACGACTTCTCTTCATGCTAGACTTCATAAGACCGAGTTTAGGGTTAGGGGGTAGATACATGATTTGTCTGGTTTGAATATGTCTAAACCTTGTTTATCAACTTGAATGCTTACTATATGACATAAGAAGACCATGTGCTTTTGTTTTTCATTTTTCTATTTTTTTAAGAATTTTATGCACATTTGATTCTGGTCAAATCCTAGGTTCAACCAAGATTTAAACAAGTTTCAAGCATGAAAATGAAAACGTAAGCCAAGATCCTTCTTAATTAGTCACTCTAAAATATATGAAGCTTTTGGGACGTACTTGAAATTTCCATGTTTGAAACCCAAAACCAATTCTCTTCATGATTGACTTCATAAGACAGAGTTTAGGGTTAGGGGTAGATATACACATGATTTTTCTGGTTTGAATATGTCTAGACCTTGTTTATCAACTTGAGTGTTTACTATATGACATAATTAAGAAGGCTATGTGCTTTGGTTTTTCATTCTTTAGATTTTTTGTCTGAATTTTTATGCCCATTTGAATCTTGGTCAAATCCTAGGATTTGACCAAGATTTAAATAAGTTTAAAACATGAAAATGAAAATGTAAGCATCGATCCTTCTTAGTCGCTCTAAAATGAAGCTGAATTTTGGGAGGTTTTTGAAATTTCCATCTTGAAACCCAAAACCACTTCTCTTCATGCTTGACTTCATAAGACGAAGTTTAGGGTCGATAGGGGGTAGATACATGATTTGTCTTGTTTGAATATGTCTAGACCTTGTTTATCAACTTGAATGCTTACTATATGACATAAGAGGACTATGTGCATTGGTATTTCATTTTTTGATTTTTATGCCCATTTGAGAATCTTGGTAAAATCCTAGGTTTGAGCAAGATTTAAACAAGTTTAACATGTGAAAATGATAAGGTAATTAAGTCTGGATCTTTCTCTTAGTAACTCTAAAATGAAGCTTTTGGGAGGTTCTTGAATTTACCATGTTTGAAACCCAAAACCACCGTACTTCTGTTCATGCTTGACTTCATAAGACAGAGTTTAGGGTTAGGGGTAGATACATGATTTTTCTGGTTTGAATATGTGTAGACCATGTTTATCAATTTGAATGCTTACTATATGACATAAGAAGGCTATGTGCTTTGGTTTTTCATTCTTTCGATTTTTTCTGAATTTTTGTGCCCATTTGAATCTTGGTCAAATCCTAGGTTCGACCAAGATTTAAACAAGTTTAAAACATGACAATGAAAAGGTAATTAAGCATGGATCCTTCTTAATTAACCAGTCAGTCTAATTAAAATGAAGCTTTTTGGGAGGTTTTTGAAATTTCCATGTTTGAAACCCAAAACCACACTTCTCTGCTTCATGCTTGACTTCATATATAATTAAGACAAAGTTTAGGGTTAGGGGTACATGATTTTTCTGGTTTGAATATGTCTAGACCTTGTTTATGAACTTGAATGCTTACTATATGACATAAGAAGACTATGTGCTTTGGTTTTTTATTTTATTTATTTTTTATTTTATGCCCATTTGAATATTTGTCAAATCCTAGGTTTGACCAAGATTTAAACAAGTTTAAAACATGAAAATGAAAAGGTAAGCCTGGATCCTTCTTAACTAGTCACTCTAAAATGAAGATTTAATTTTGGGAGGTTTTTGAAATTTCCATGTTTGAAACCAAAAACCACTTCTCTTCATGCTTGACTTCATAAGACAGAGTTTATTGTTTTAGAGGGGTAGATACATGATTTGTCTTATTTGAATATGTCTAGCTAGACCTTGTTTATCAACTTTTGAATGCTTACTATATATATGTATGTGACATAAGAAGACTATGTGCTTTTGTTTTCCATTTTTCCGATTTTTGTTAATTTTATGCCCATTTAAATCTTGGTCAAATCCTAGGTTTGACCAAGATTTAAACAAGTTTAAAATATGAAAATGAAAAGGTAAGCATGGATCCTTCTTAGTCACTCTAAAATGAATCTTTTGATAGGTTTTTGAAATTTCCATATTTGAAACCCAAAACCACTTCTCTTCATGCTTGACTACATAAGACAAAGTTTAGGGTTAGGGGGTATATACATGATTTTTCTTGTTTGAATATGTCTAGACCCTTGTTTATCAACTTTAATGCTTACTATATGACATAAGAAAACTATGTGCTTTGGTTTTTCATTTTTCTGATTTTTTTTGAATTTTGATGCACATTTGAATCTTGGTCAAATCCTAGGTTTGACCAAGATTTAAACAAGTATAGATCATGAAAATGAAAAGGGAAGCCTGTATCCTTCTTAGTCACTCTAAAATGAAGTTTTTGGGAGGTTTTTGAAATTTCCATGTTTGAAACCCAAAACCACTTATCTTCATGCTTGACTTCGTCATAAGACAGAGTTTAGGGGTTAGGGGGTAGATACATGATTTGTCTAGCTAGTTTGAATATGTCCAGACCTTTTTTATCAACTTTAATGCTTACTATATGACATATAAGAAGACTATGTGCGCTTTGGTTTTTCATTTTTCTGTTTTTTTATTTTATGTCCATTTGAATCTTGGTCAAATCCTAGATTTGACCAAGATTTAGACAAGTTTAAAACATGAAAATGGAAAGGTAAGCCTGGATCCTTCTTAGTCGCTCTAAAATGAAGCTTTTGGGATGTTCTTGAAATTTCCATGTTTGAAACCCAAAACGACTTTTCTTCATGCTAGACTTCATAAGATCGACAGGGAGTAGATACATGATTTGTCTGGTTTGGATATATCTAGACCATTTTATCAACTTGAATGCTTACGATATGACATAAGAACACTATGTGCTTTTGTTTTTTATTTTTTTATTTTTTTGTGCCTATTTGTATCTTGGTCAAATCCTAGGTTTGAAAAAGATTTAAACAAGTTTAAAACATGAAAATGAAAAGGGAAGCATGTATCCTTCTTAGTCACTCTAAAATGAAGTTTTTGGGAGGTTTTTGAAATTTCCATGTTTGAAACCCAAAACCACTTCTCTTCATGCTTGACTTCTTAAGACATAGTTTAGGGGTTAGCGGGTAGATACATGATTTGTATGGTTTGAATATGTCTAGACCTTGTTTATCAACTTTAATGCTTACTATATGACATAAGAAGACTATGTGCTTTGGTTTTTCATTTTTCTATTTTTTTGAATTTTCTGCCAATTTTGTTTGACCAAGATTTAGACAAGTTTTACACGTGAAAACGAATAAGTAAGCCTGGATCCTTCTTAGTCACTCCAAAATGTACCAATTGATAGGTGCGTTAACTTTGCTTCATGGAAAAAATAATGTCATGTAAATGAGTTAACTTGGATTTCCTACCCTTGAATCCATAGGAAACTTTGTTCTAATGCACTATAATAATCAACCGAGCTTTTACACCAGAAGGTCTGTCACTTATGTGTGGTTCCCATGCGTGAGGTCCCACACTTCAGTGAGAACAAGTCACGTGCAATAGGTACGCAAACTCCCAGCCATTTTGTTTGTCAAGAGAAGACGCATCAGGATGCGTATTGGAAGTCTGTGGGTCCTTCTGGATCCTTCGGTTGTCCCTCTCACAAAAAAACAAATCTCTCTCATTCTCGGCCTCGCTCGACTCGCTCGCTCGCACCTCCTGCTCACTAACAAACCCTGCACAAAAGTCAACATCATCACCCGAAAAAGGGGAGACACCATAATTCTCTCCCTTCTTCTCTCCTTCCGAGTGATCCCTCTTCCTCCGAGTTTCACTCGACGGGCAAACACACATGTGCTGCATAGTAATAATAAAAAGGTAGAAAAATCGACCTACGAATCTATAATTAAATAGGTTAAACTAGGGTTTTGCCCAGTACTACAGATCAAGGTTCAAAAAATCCAACTACGGGGTTCGAACAACCCCATTTCTAATCCAAGAATTTTTTCGACCTCATCCAATGGCCTCAAACTATAGGGTTAGCATCTAGTGCAGTATGTGTGAGAATGTATGCACTATGTGTGCTATAACTTGTGTGTCTTCAAATTTGAATAAGTTTGAAATATTTGAAATGGGGCTTTTGGCTTAAACGTTTGAAACCCAAAACGACTTCTCTTCATGCTAGACTTCATAAGACCGAGTTTAGGGTTAGGGGTAGATACATGATTTGTCTGGTTTGAATATGTCTAAACCTTGTTTATCAACTTGAATGCTTACTATATGACATAAGAAGACCATGTGCTTTTGTTTTTCATTTTTCTATTTTTTTAAGAATTTTATGCACATTTGATTCTGGTCAAATCCTAGGTTCAACCAAGATTTAAACAAGTTTCAAGCATGAAAATGAAAACGTAAGCCAAGATCCTTCTTAATTAGTCACTCTAAAATATATGAAGCTTTTGGGACGTACTTGAAATTTCCATGTTTGAAACCCAAAACCAATTCTCTTCATGATTGACTTCATAAGACAGAGTTTAGGGTTAGGGGTAGATATACACATGATTTTTCTGGTTTGAATATGTCTAGACCTTGTTTATCAACTTGAGTGTTTACTATATGACATAATTAAGAAGGCTATGTGCTTTGGTTTTTCATTCTTTAGATTTTTTGTCTGAATTTTTATGCCCATTTGAATCTTGGTCAAATCCTAGGTTTGACCAAGATTTAAATAAGTTTAAAACATGAAAATGAAAAGGTAAGCATCGATCCTTCTTAGTCGCTCTAAAATGAAGCTGAATTTTGGGAGGTTTTTGAAATTTCCATGTTTGAAACCCAAAACCACTTCTCTTCATGCTTGACTTCATAAGACGAAGTTTAGGGTCGATAGGGGATAGATACATGATTTCTCTTGTTTGAATATGTCTAGACCTTGTTTATCAACTTGAATGGTTACTATATGACATAAGAGGACTATGTGCATTGGTATTTCATGTTTTGATTTTTATGCCCATTTGAGAATCTTGGTAAAATCCTAGGTTTGAGCAAGATTTAAACAAGTTTAACATGTGAAAATGATAAGGTAATTAAGTCTGGATCTTTCTCTTAGTAACTCTAAAATGAAGCTTTTGGGAGGTTCTTGAATTTACCATGTTTGAAACCCAAAACCACCGTACTTCTGTTCATGCTTGACTTCATAAGACAGAGTTTAGGGTTAGGGGTAGATACATGATTTTTCTGGTTTGAATATGTCTAGACCATGTTTATCAATTTGAATGCTTACTATATGACATAAGAAGGCTATGTGCTTTGGTTTTTCATTCTTTCGATTTTTTCTGAATTTTTATGCCCATTTGAATCTTGGTCAAATCCTAGGTTCGACCAAGATTTAAACAAGTTTAAAACATGACAATGAAAAGGTAATTAATCATGGATCCTTCTTAATTAACCAGTCAGTCTAATTAAAATGAAGCTTTTTGGGAGGTTTTTGAAATTTCCATGTTTGAAACCCAAACCATACTTCTCTGCTTCATGCTTGACTTCATATATAATTAAGACAAAGTTTAGGGTTAGGGGTACATGATTTCTCTGGTTTGAATATGTCTAGACCTTGTTTATGAACTTGAATGCTTACTATATGAAATAAGAAGACTATGTGCTTTGGTTTTTATTTTTTATTTTTTTTATTTTATGCCCATTTGAATATTGGTCAAATCCTAGGTTTGACCAAGATTTAAACAAGTTTAAAACATGAAAATGAAAAGGTAAGCCTGGATCCTTCTTAACTAGTCACTCTAAAATGAAGCTTTAATTTTGGGAGGTTTTTGAAATTTCCATGTTTGAAACCAAAAACCACTTCTCTTCATGCTTGACTTCATAAGACAGAGTTTATGGTTTTAGAGGGTAGATACATGATTTGTCTTATTTGAATATGTCTAGCTAGACCTTGTTTATCAACTTTTGAATGCTTACTATATATATGTATGTGACATAAGAAGACTATGTGCTTTTGTTTTTCATTTTTCCGATTTTTTTAATTTTATGCCCATTTAAATCTTGGTCAAATCCTAGGTTTGACCAAGATTTAAACAAGTTTAAAATCTGAAAATGAAAAGGTAAGCATGGATCCTTCTTAGTCACTCTAAAATGAAGCTTTTGATAGGTTTTTGAAATTTCCATGTTTGAAACCCAAAACCACTTCTCTTCATGCTTGACTTCATAAGACGAAGTTTAGGGTCGATAGGGGGTAGATACATGATTTGTCTGGTTTGAATATGTCTAGACCTTGTTTATGAACTTGAATGCTTACTATATGACATAAGAAGACTATGTGCTTTGGTTTTTATTTTTTTATTTTATGCCCATTTTAATATTGGTCAAATCCTAGGTTTGACCAAGATTTAAACAAGTATAGAACATGAAAATGAAAAGGGAAGCCTGTATCCTTCTTAGTCACCCTAAAATGAAGTTTTTGGGAGGTTTTTGAAATTTCCATGTTTGAAACCCAAAACCACTTATCTTCATGCTTGAGGAAGATTTGAACAAGTTTAAATCATGAAGATGGAAAGGTAAGCCTGGAACCTTCTTAGTCGCTCTAAAATGAAGCTTTTGGGATGTTCTTGAAATTTCCATGTTTGAAACCCCAAAACGACTTTTCTTCAAGCTAGACTTCATAAGATCGACACGGGGTACATACATGATTTGTCTGGTTTGGATATATCTAGACCTTGTTTATCAACTTGAATGCTTACGATATGACATAATTAAGAAGGCTATGTGCTTTGGTTTTTCATTCTTTAGATTTTTGTCTGAATTTTTATGCCCATTTGAACCTTGGTCAAATCCTAGGTTTGACCAAGATTTAAATAAGTTTAAAACATGAAAATGAAAAGGTAAGCATCGATCCTTCTTAGTCGCTCTAAAATGAAGCTTAATTTTGGGAGGTTTTTGAAATTTCCATGTTTGAAACCCAAAACCACTTCTCTTCATGCTTGACTTCATAAGACGAAGTTTAGGGTCGATAGGGGGTAGATACATGATTTGTCTGGTTTGAATATTCTAGACCTTGTTTATCAAATCCTAGGTTTGACCAAGATTTAAACAAGTTTAAAACATGAAAATGAAAAGGGAAGCATGTATCCTTCTTAGTCACTCTAAAATGAAGTTTTTGGGGGTTTTTGAAATTTCCATGTTTGAAACCCAAAACCACTTCTCTTCATGCTTGACTTCATAAGACATAGTTTAGGGGTTAGGGGTAGATACATGATTTGTGTGGTTTGAATATGTCTAGACCATGTTTATCAACTTTAATGCTTACTATATGACATAAGAAGACTATGTTCTTTGGTTTTTCATTTTTCTGATTTTTTTGGAATTTTGATGCACATTTGAATCTTGGTCAAATCCTAGGTTTGACCAAGATTTAAACAAGTATATATAGAACATGAAAATGAAAAGGGAAGCCTGTATCCTTCTTAGTCACCCTAAAATGAAGTTTTTGGGAGGTTTTTGAAATTTCCATGTTTGAAACCCAAAACCACTTATCTTCATGCTTGAGCAAGATTTGACCAAGATTTAAACAAGTTTAAATCATGAAAATGGAAAGGTAAGCCTGGATCCTTCTTAGTCGCTCTAAAATGAAGCTTTTGGGATGTTCTTGAAATTTCCATGTTTGAAACCCGGCCAAAACGACTTTTCTTCATGCTAGACTTCATAAGATCGACACGGGGTACATACATGATTTGTCTGGTTTGGATATATCTAGACCTTGTTTATCAACTTGAATGCTTACTATATGACATAATTAAGAAGGCTATGTGCTTTGGTTTTTCATTCTTTAGATTTTTTGTCTGAATTTTTATGCCCATTTGAACCTTGGTCAAATCCTAGGTTTGACCAAGATTTAAATAAGTTTAAAACATGAAAATGAAAAGGTAAGCATCGATCCTTCTTAGTCGCTCTAAAATGAAGCTTAATTTTGGGAGGTTTTTGAAATTTCCATGTTTGAAACCCGAAACCACTTCTCTTCATGCTTGACTTCATAAGACAGAGTTTAGGGGTTAGGGGGTAGATACATGATTTGTCTAGTTTGAATATGTCTAGACCTTGTTTACCAACTTTAATGCTTACTATATGACATATAAGAAGACTATGTGCGCTTTGGTTTTTCATTTTTCTATTTTTTTATTTTATGCCCATTTGAATCTTGGTCAAATCCTAGATTTGACCAAGATTTAAACAAGTTTAAAACATGAAAATGGAAAGGTAAGCCTGGATCCTTCTTAGTCGCTCTAAAATGAAGCTTTTGGGATGATTTTGAAATTTCCATGTTTGAAACCCAAAACCAATTCTCTTCATGCATGCTTGACTTCATAAGACGAGTTTAGGGTTAGTTAGATACATGATATGTCCCATTTTTGGCAGGCATTGTGCATATCGCCTTGAGAAACATCTTTGCGAGCTAGTGTATTAAACGTTTATTCACATATAATGGATTTTTTTACTTTATTAGTGCACACAATGACAGAATCGGCCAAATGTGTATGATTTTTGTGAAGGTGCTAGAAAAACAAGATGCACTACGATGAAGCATGAAAGGAGGCAAGGGGAGGGATAGTGAAGAGGTGGGAGAGACCGAGAGATGAACCGCAAGGTAATTAAAAAATTGGGGCCAAAACGATTCCAACTTCCTAGGCATTGACCAACTTTGCCCCTCTTAACCCAACGTGGCAGTGAACCCGTATAAGCAACAACTTCCTCTTACTCCGCTTCTCCGAAATGGTAAGAGAACCTCTCCAGCTTAAGTGACCAATCGACATAGCTATGGCCTTCCGACTTGGCTCTGGTCGCCGCGCGCGTAGTCCTACCACCGACGAGGAAGCGGAGCATCAGCGCCGCCTTCGCTTCGTCCATCGCGCACCAAGGCATAACCCGCCCGCTCTGCACTGGCCGGTTGTTCAGCCCGCGGCGGCGGCGCTGGCCGTGGAGCCCCTCGCCAGCCGCTTCCCGTGCGGGCCGATGGATGCAGAGGCAGGGATCTCCCACGCAACCCCGCATGCGACGCCCGCTCGGCCCTGGCCGGCTTTTCCGCCCGCGCATGCCGCATGGTTTTCTTTGCCAGCAGGTGAGATCCCCTTCCCGGCCGGCGCGAACGATGCGGAGGCAGGGAGCTCCCGTGGCCAGCCGCCTAATCCGACCGCACTTCAGGCGGTGCCGGCCGTGGAGCCAGTGATACGTCTCCAACGTATCGATAATTTCTTATGTTCCATGCTACTTTATTGATGATACCTACATGTTTTATGCACATTATATGTCGTATTTACGCATTTTCGGAACTAACCTATTAACAAGATGCCGAAGAGCCAGTTGCTGTTTTCTGCTATTTTTGGTTTCAGAAATCCTAGTAACGAAATATTCTCGGAATTGGACGAAATCAACGCCCAGGGTCCTATTTTTGCACGAAGCTTCCAGAAGACCGAAGGAGAGTCGAAGTGGGGCCACGAGGTGGCGACACCAGGGCGGCGCGGCCCAGGCCCTGGCCGCGCCGACCTATGGTGTGGGCCCCTCGTGCCGCCTCTTGACCTGCCCTTCCGCCTACAAATAGCCTCCGTCGCGAAACCCCAGTACCGAGAGCCACGATACGGAAAACCTTCCAGAGACGCCGCCGCCGCGAATCCCATCTCGGGGGATTCAGGAGATCGCCTCCGGCACCCTGCCGGAGAGGGGATTCATCTCCCGGAGGACTCTACACCGCCATGGTCGCCTCCGGAGTGATGAGTGAGTAGTTCACCCCTGGACTATGGGTCCATAGCAGTAGCTAGATGGTCGTCTTCTCCTAATTGTGCTTCATTGTTGGATCTTGTGAGCTGCCTAACATGATCAAGATCATCTATCTGTAATACTATATGTTGTGTTTGTCGGGATCCGATGGATAGAGAATACTATGTTATGATGATTATCAATCTATTGTTTATGTGTTGTTTATGATCTTGCATGCTCTCCGTTATTAGTAGAGGCTCTGGCCAAGTTTTTGCTCTTAACTCCAAGAGGGAGTATTTATGCTCGATAGTGGGTTCATGCCTTCATTGACACCTGGGACAGTGACAGAAAGTTCTAAGGTTGTGATGTGCTGTTGCCACTAGGGATAAAACATTGATTCTATGTCTAAGGATGTAGTTGTCGATTACATTACGCACCATACTTAATGCAATTGTCTGTTGCTTTGCAACTTAATACTGAATGGGGTTCGGATGATAACCTGAAGGTGGACTTTTTAGGCATAGATGCAGTTGGATGGCGGTCTATGTACTTTGTCGTAATGCCCGGATTAAATCTCACTATATTTATCATATCATGTATATGCATTGTTATGCCCTTCTCTATTTGTCAATTGCCCGACTGTAATTTGTTCACCCAACATGCTTTTATCTTATGGGAGAGACACCTCTAGTGAATTGTGGACCCCGGTCCTATTCTTTACATCGCATACAATCTACTGCAATACTTGTTTTACTGTTTTCTTGCAAACAATCATCTTCCACACAATACGGTTAATCCTTTGTTACAGCAAGCCGGTGAGATTGACAACCTCACTGTTTTGTTGGGGCAAAGTACTTTGGTTGTGTTGTGCAGGTTCCACGTTGGCGCCGGAATCCTTGGTGTTGCGCCGCACTACATCCCGCCGCCATCAACCTTCAACGTGCTTCTTGGCTCCTCCTGGTTCGATTAAACCTTGGTTTCTTTCTGAGGGAAAACTTGCTGCTGTCACTACAAGAAAAGTTGCCATGGCCGACGAAGTTGAAGTCGCGCCGTGGTTGCTGGTGTACCATGGCCGACGATTTTGGTCCCTCCGTGGTGCATGTCAAAACTTTTTTTTCTCGTTTTTGAGGCCACCTAGCCCGACGAAAGCGGCCAAAACGTCGCGTATGGTGGCCCGGGACGTGGTGCATCTCGAAATCTCGGGTTCGCCGGCCGAGTCAACGCAAATCCGCACCGCCGAGGGATGTAGGGCCCAGATGGCAGCCTCTCTGGCATTGTTTTTTTCTAGATCGCGCCATCTCGTTCAACGTTCTCCGATCGAGCCGTTTACGATGCAGGATCATGGGTCCCGCATGTCATCCTCTATGAACCAAAATTCTTTCTATTCTTGGATTTTTTTGACCCCCTGATTTCTGGCTACTTCCTTTTTCTTTTGATCCCTTGCCGCCTTGGAAACATTGAGACCGCTGCTGCTAAATGGGACCCGCATGTCATCCTCTATGTGCAATCAACTTTCTTTTCTTGGAGTTTTTTTGGCACCTCAAATTTGGTCACTTGCCTTTTTCTTTCGATCCCCTACCGCCTCTCAAACGGTGATACCGCTGCTGCTAATGGGACCCGCATGTCATCCTCTATGTACTATAAAACTTTCTTTTCTTGAATTATTTTTGGCACCTCATATTTGGTCACTTACCTTTTTCTTTCGATCCCCTGCCGCCTCTCAAACGGTGATACCGCTGCTGCTAAATGGGACCCGCATGTCATCCTCTATGTACTATAAAACTTTCTTTTCTTGAATTATTTTTGGCTCCTCATATTTTTTCACTTGCCTTTTTCTTTCGATCCCCTGCCGCCTCTCAAACGGTGATACCGCTGCTGCTAAATGGGACCCGCATGTCATCCTCTATGTACTATAAAACTTTCTTTTCTTGAATTATTTTTGGCTCCTGATATTTTTTCACTTGCCTTTTTCTTTCGATCTCATGCCACGTTTGAAACGTTGAGGAACCTGCAGGCTCATGGGACCCGCATGTCATCCTCTATGTACTATAAAAGTTCATTTTCTTGGTTTTTTTCACCCTCTGATTTTTGGCAATTTCTTTTTTCTTTTGATCCCCTGCCGCCTCTCAAACGGTGATACCGCTGCTGCTAAATGGGACCCGCATGTCATCCTCTATGTACTATAAAACTTTCTTTTCTTGAATTATTTTTGGCTCCTCATATTTGGTCACTTGCCTTTTTCTTTCGATCTCATGCCATGTTTGAAACGTTGAGGAACCTGCTGGCTCATGGGACCCGCATGTCATCCTCTATGTACTATAAAAGTTCATTTTCTTGGTTTTTTTTCACCCTCTGATTTTTGGCAATTTCTTTTTTCTTTTGATCCCCTGCCGCCTCTCAAACGGTGATACCGCTGCTGCTAAATGGGACCCGCATGTCATCCTCTATGTACTATAAAACTTTCTTTTCTTGAATTATTTTTGGCTCCTCATATTTGGTCACTTGCCTTTTTCTTTCGATCTCATGCCACGTTTGAAACGTTGAGGAACCTGCTGGCTCATGGGACCCGCATGTCATCCTCTATGAGCAATCAACTTTCTTTTCTTGGAGTTTTTTTTGGCACCTCATATTTTGGCACTTGCCTTTTTCTTTCGATCTCATGCCACGTTTGAAATGTTGAGGAACCTGCTGGCTCGTGGGACCCGCATGTCATCCTCTATGTGCTATAAAAGTTTCCTTTGTTGGATTTTTTTCACCCTCTGATTTTTGGCTTGCCTTTTTCTTTTGATCCCCTGCCCCCTTTGAAACGTTGAGTAAGCTGTTGGCTCAAGGGACCCGCATGTCATCCTCTATGTCCATCAACTTTCTTTTCTTGGATTTTTTTCACCCCCTAATTACTAGCTACTTTCTTTTTCTTTTGATCTCAAGCCGCATTACAAACATTGAGACCGCTGCTGCAAAATGGGACCCACATGTCATCCTCTATGTACAATAAAGTTTCTTTTCTTGGATTATCTTTTGCTCCTGATATTTTGTCACTTGCCTTTTTCTTTCGATCTCATGCCGCCTTTGAAACGTTGAGTAAGCTGCTGGCTCATGGGTCCCGCATGTCATCCTCTACGAACAATAAAAGTTTCCTTTCTTGGAGTTATTTTTGACCCCTAATTTCTGGCTATTTGCCTTTTTCTTTGGATCTCCTACCCCTTTGAAACGATGAGGACGCTGTTGGCAGGTCGGTCCCACAAGTCATCCTCTATGAACAATAAAAGTTTCCTTTGATGGATTTTTTTGAACCCCTAATTAATTTCTGGATATTTCCTTTTTTTTCTTTGATCCCCTGCCGCCTTGGAATCGTTGAGGATGCTGCTGCCTCATGGGTCCCGCATGTCATCCTCTCAGAACGGTAAATGTTTCTTTTCTTGGATATTGTTTACCAAATGATTTTTGGCTTATTTTTTCTTTCGATATCCTGCCGCCTTTAAAACGTTGAGGACGCTGCTGGCTCACGGGTCCCACATGTCAGCCTCTATGAACAATAAACGCTGAGGATGCTGCCTCATGGGTCCCGCATGTCATCCTCTCAGAACGAAAATGTTTCTTTTCTTGGATTTTTTACCAACAGATTTTTGGTTTATTTTTTCTTTCCATCCCCTGCCGCCTTTAAAACGACGCTGCTGGCTCATGGGTCCCCGATGTCAGCCTCCCCGTACAAGAAACATGTGATATCTTGATTATTTTGCAGACAATAAACAGTGTATTGCGCTCTGAGCTATTTCAACGGATAAATTAAATCTTTATTTTTACATAAACAAATTTATATGCTGAATCTCCTTGTTTTTTGTTTTTGCGAAGCATAGGACTTTCCTGTTTTTTTTAGAAAAATCCGAACTATCCTGCTTTGGAGTGGGCTGAAATTGTACGAGTCAAAAGGCCCAGCAGGATAGTTCGAATGCCCAGATGTCCACATGCAGCCCAATTGAAATCGTTCTTTTTTGGGATTTTTTTCACCCCCTGATTTCTGGCTACTTCATTTTTCTTTTGGTCCTGTGCCGCCTTGGAAACGTTGAGACCGCTGCTGCAAAATGGGACCCGCATGTCATCCTCTATGTACAGTAAAATTTCTTTTCTTAGATTATTTTTGGCTCCTGATATTTTTCACTTGCCTTTTTCTTTCGATCCCGTGCAGCCTCTCAAACGGTGATACCGCTGCTAAATGGGACCCGCATGCCATCCTCTATGTACAATCAAGTTTCTTTTCTTGAATTATTTTTGGCTCCTGATATTTGGTCACTTGCCTTTTTCTTTCGATCTCATGCCACGTTTGAAACGTTGAAAAACCTGCTGGCTCATGGGACCCGCATGTCATCCTCTATGTACAATAAAACTTTCTTTTCTTCGATTTTTTTGGCACCTCATATTTGGTCACTTGCCTTTTTCTTTCGATCCCTTGCCGCCTCTCAAACGGTGATACCGCTGCTGCTAAATGGGACCCCCATGTCATACTCTATGTACAATCAAGTTTCTTTTCTTGAATTATTTTTGGATCCTGATATTTGGTCACTTGCCTTTTTCTTTCGATCTCATGCCACGTTTGAAACGTTGAAAAACCTGCTGGCTCATGGGACCCGCATGTCATCCTCTATGTACTATAAAAGTTCATTTTCTTGGTTTTTTTTCACCCTCTGATTTTCGGCTATTTCCTTTTTCTTTTGATCCCCTGCCGCCTTTGAAACGTTGAGGACTCTGCTGGCTCATCGATAAAACTTTCCTTTATTGGAGTTTTTTTACCCCCTGATTTCTGGCTACTTTCTTTTTCTTTTGATCTCAAGCCGCATTTGAAACGTTGAGACCGCTGCTGCTAAATGGGACCCGCATGTCATCCTCTATGTACAATAAAGTTTTCTTTTCTTGGATTATCTTTGTCTCCTGATATTTTGTCACTTGCCTTTTTCTTTCGATCTCATGCCGCCTTTGAAACGTTGAGTAAGCTGCTGGCTCATGGGTCCCGCATGTCATCCTCTACGAACAATAAAAGTTTCCTTTCTTGGAGTTATTTTTGAACCCTAATTTCTGGCTACTTCCTTTTTCTTTTGATCCCGTGCCGCCTTGGAAACTTGAGACCGCTGCTGCTAAATGGGTCCCGCATGTCATCCTCTATGTACAATAAAATTTCTTTCTTCGATTATTTTCGGGTCCTGATATTTGGTCACTTGCCTTTTCTTTCGATCTCATGCCGCCTTTGAAACGTTGAGGAAGCTGCTGGAGCATGGGTCCCGCATGTCATCCTCTATGAACAATAAAAGTTTCCTTTCTTGGAGTTATTTTTTACCCCTAATTTCTGGCTACTTCCTTTTTCTTTTGATCCCCTGCCGCCTTTGAAACGTTGAAGACTTTGCTGGCTCATGGGTCCCACATGTCAGCCTCTATGAACAATAAACACTTCCTTTCTTGGAGTTATTTTGTACCCCTAATTTCTGGCTATTTGCCTTTTTTCTTTCGATCCCCAGTCGCCTTCTAAACGTAGAGGACGCTGCTGGCTCGTGGGTCCCAGATGTCAGCCTCCATGGACAATAAACCTCTCCTTTGTTGGATTTATTCTTCACCCTCTGATTTTGGCTATTTCCTTTTTCTTTTGATCCACTGCCGCCTTGGAAACATTGAGTAAGCTGCTGACACATGGGGCCCGCATGTCATCCTCTATGTACAATCAACTTGCAAGATCTTCGAGCGAAAGAGCTTGTATTAGTGGGACCCATATGTCAACCTCTATGTACAATAAAAGTTTCCTTTCTTGGATTATTTTTAGCTCCTGATATTCGGTCACTTTCCTTTTTCTTTCGATCTCAAGCCGCCTCTGAAACGTTGAGTAAGGTGCTGGCTCATGGGACCCACATGTCATCCTCTATGTACAATAAAGTTTCTTTTCTTGGATTTTTTTTACCCCTGATTTTTGGTCACTTGCCTTGACGCTGCTGGCTCATGGGTCCCACATGTCAGCATCTATGAACAATAAACCTTTCCTTTGTTGGATTTATTGTTTACCCCTAATTTCTGGCTATTTGCCTTTTTCTTTTGATCCCCACCGGCCTTTGAAAACGTTGAGGAACCTGCTGGCTCATGGGACCCGCATGTCATCCTCTATGTACTATAAAATTTCTTTTCTTGGTTTTTTTTCACCTCTGATTTTTGGCTATTTCCTTTTTCTTTTGATCCCCTGCCGCCTTGGAAACGTTGAGTAAGCTGCTGACTCATGGGACCCGCATGTCATCCTCTATGTACAATCAACTTTCTTTTTTTGGAGTTTTTTTACCCCCTAATTTCTGGCTACTTTCTTTTTCTTTTGATCTCAAACCGCATTTGAAACGCTGAAACCGCTGCTGCAAAATGGGACCCGCATGTCATCCTCTATGTACAATAAGTTTCATTTCTTGGATTATTTTTGGCACCTGATATTTGGTCACTTGCCTTTTTCTTCCGATCTCATGCCGCCTTTGAAACGTTGAGTAAGCTGCTGGCTCATGGGTCCCGCATGTCATCCTCTACGAACAATAAAAGTTTCATTTCTTGGAGTTATTTTTGACCCCTAATTTCTGGCTACTTCCTTTTTTCTTTTGATCCACTGCCGCCTTTGAAACGGTGCGGATTCTGCAGACTAATACAAGCTTTTTCTCTCCAAGATCTTGCAAGTTGATAGATTAAATCATGGAATTATTAGGATATGTTTTAAATTTCAAATCCACTTTATGAATTTTTAAAAATACCGTTATCCATGTGGGTATGGAGCGATCAAGGATTTTCATATTGGGCATGAGCAGTTTCAAAAATTGGAACCCTATAATTCAAAATAAATAAAAACAACTTTTATGTAGAATCTCCGTGTATTTTTTTTTTGCCAATCATAGGATCTGTGTTTCATTAGAAAAGGGCCGAAATTGCATGAGCAGAAAGGCCCATTTGAAGTTATTGGGCTTCGACGGCCGGAGCAAGTAGACCGATAACAATTACCATGTAGATGTTCCTTGGCAACCCAAAAGTGAAATATTGGGCCCAACAGGGGAAGGTTGAACAGTACTTTTTCTATTGGGAAGGTGGTACATGGGGTTATCCTGACAAAAAAAATGGAACATGGGTTACTGAAGGTTGCCCATTTGTGCCTAATATGTTTGTCAGCAGGAGCTTTACCTTCCGCCGCCGCCGCTCCGCTTCCGCCGCCGCCGCCATGCCTCGTCGCGGGTCGAGCTACCGGTACGGCGGCGTCTCGAGCTCGGGGTACCGCAGCGTCCGCGCGCGCCCCAAATTAAGGTACTTCCTCCTCGGGACGGCACCTACGATAGGCTCGGCTGGCCTTGGGGCATTTACCCCTAGCCTCTTCCATGCTCAAGTTTTTGAAATGTTTCTGGCTCTGTTCAACACTGGATCAAATTTGTCAACATGACCATTCTTATGGAGTAGCAACGAGTTGAATCTCTCAAAACTCTTTAAGTTCTGCAATATAACGACTAATTGGTACTACCTTATACAAAATGATTACATATCCTTATTTTGGAAGCAAGCAATCACACACTTATAGTTTGCTAGTCAGCTGCACGTAACGTTAAAAATCGGCAATTATAATGAATAAACCTGTAATTTTCACTTAAAATGCATTAAGGAGCATCAAATTTGACAAATCAAACCATGTCGTACTGAAAATTGACATGTCTTTCTCATGCAGAAATGTAAAATTATCCATGCATGTGCGTTTATACAGGTTAAGTTTTGCACGTATTATTTTTTGTAACTTTTCTGACTACCTTCAAAGCTCCAATCCTTCTTCATCATCTTTGTTGTACCGCACTGATGCAAGTGAATGCGAGCTGCTCGCCAGACGCGACTTCGTGTCCGATATGTGTACTATGCCTTCTCCATCTAGTGCTAGTTACGCCTCTGTGCTAATTAATTCAGCACAAACCTCTGTCATTGCAGCTGTGACTCACCTCGACCATTGGAGCCCAATCACAAGAGCGAGCTCAGTCTCAACCAGAGAGGCATGTGTCTCATGGTTAGCTATCTACAACTTGCTGTCTTACTAAAACCGTGCCTATCATATAGAGATCACCTCGCTGGTGTAGCAATGGCTGCAAGTAGCTGCTAGCATGAGCGAAGGGGATAAGGAAGAAAAGATTAAAAAAATGGGGTGGGGCCAACAAGCAGGAAAGCTATCTACTAGCTTTATGGATGTTTCTGGAATTGGGTAGAAAATAGTACTCGATGACACTGTAGCAGCGAATCCCAGAGACCAAAGGCCGTTGGATGATGTCTAATGAACGGCAGAACAAAATCGGCGAAATTAGCTTGAATTTTGATAATAAATCTTGGGCATTTTCCCTCGAACATGATTTATCAACTTTGGGTAGTCTCTGGACTAGTCTCCCTCGTCCACCAATTATTATCATAAACTACTGCGGAAAGTTGAGGGCAGTCCCTAGTCCCGAGCACTTCGCCCACTTCCCCTGGCCTCATCCCAGAGATCTCACACCAACCACCTCACCGTCGACTAGCCGCCTGTCTACAGCCCTCCGAAGAATCCCCAATGGCGGCGACGCCCCTACTAGAGCGCTCCTCACGCGAGCGCATCATCGAGTCTGGCCCACATGTCTTCCGTGCCTGCCGTGTGTCGGCAAGCACGACCGACTTCTCCGTCGGCGAGCCGCCGGCCGTGGGCGAGGGCGAGGCGTCCCCGTACACTATGACAGTGCACATCTTCTTCTCGAGGACGTACGAGCTCAGGAGGATGGCCGGCCCCCTCCCTGCCCCACTGGATGAGGACGATATCACCACTACACCCTGCGAAGAGGTGGTGCTGGATCTTGGCTTGCCTCCGAGGAAGCTGCGTAGTGGGGGCAATGTCGTGCGAACTATGCGCGAGATTCTTGCCCGTGTATGGCTGCTCAAGAACCTGAACCTCACGGAGGAGGAGTGGGACATCATCATGCCTTACGATGTTATGCACCTGATGTGGCAGCAGGCGTGTCGTCGGCTCGGTGGCCTCCACTTCGACCTCACCCTTAGGGTGGACCACCGGCTCATCGTCAACTTGCCGGCGCTGCAGGACAGTTGGGTCCTAGTTGCGCCGGAGGACGGCCACTGCAGCATATGCATGCTGGGGCTGTCGCAGCGCACAACGGTGCGTCTCCGGGGATGCAAACACCCGTTCCATAGGAAGTGCATCTTCTCCTGGTTTGTAACGAACGCCAGCTGCCCTATCTGCCGCGATAAAGTGCTGACCCATCTTATTTTCGATTTGTAGCATAGTATGAATAAAAACCCTGTATGATAGGGATGCCATGCCAACTTGAATCCTATGTCAAGAGAAATTCTATTTGATTGTGGTTATAAGATATTCTGCATTAGTTTGATCTATTATCATTCTATTTTCCTATGGGATATGACCCTATGAATCAAACAGCATGTGATTACTTCCACACAATTAAGTTTGACCAACTTTTAGTAGGACAACAAACATAAATAATTAGTCATCATGGGATTACAATCCAACAGATAATTGTCTTCAGGACTCATACATTTTCCAAATAGAAAAATCAAAACAAATCATGGTTCTTCATCTCACAGCATGATACAGAGACAAGAGTCTAATCATCATCATCATCATCATCATCATCATCATCATCATCATCACCTCCGTCTTCATTCTGATATTCGTGCATGGTCTCATCCTGCTCGTCCTGTCCATTCTCCTCCTGAGATTCACCAGGTAGCTTCAGTTTATCCATCTCTTTGTCGACTATGCTAACCTCAACAGTGAAATCTACTTCTCCATCATGTGCAGGGATACCTGTATCCAACGAGGTTTCATCAATGTCAGCAACTTTAGTTTGCATACAACCAGCGAAATCATCTTGCTGGGCACCAATTATTGGATCCGCATTCTCATCCAAATCATATATGTTCCTTGCCACAAACTTTTGCACATACTGCCATCCTTTTCTAGATCTGTCTTCCAAGAAAAGTACCTTGGCCGCTTGAGGTACCAAAATATAAGGATCATCCTTGTACCACTGAGCAGTAGTATTGACTGATATGAAATACCCATCATTTCTGGCACCTTTGCCCTTGTTTGGATCTTGGTTGTACCAATAACACTTAAATAGAACCACAGATCGGACAGTAACCTTATCACTATAGAACAACTGAATAACCTCTTCTATGTGACCATAATGGTCAAATGACTCTGATCTCTTTTTTCTGGTTGTCAAGTGATCTCCACTGGTTGTGATGCCACTATTTCGTGTCTTCAAATGTTGTTCACGCTCATAGGAGCTGTAATGGACACCATTGGCATTGCAAGCTGCAGCTACCAACACCCTCTTATCTGGACCACGTGATAGGACAAGGAGATCAGCACTAACAGCGCCTGGATTCTCCGCATGGAGTTTCGAGATCTACGATTACAAAATAGACAAGAGGTCATCTCATGTGAAAACACATAGACAAGTCAGAGTGCAATTGAACATCTTACATATTTCTCAAACCAGTCCTGAAACCCACTCCCACGTGCCGATAGCTTTCCATTCGTTTCCATGTACAACCTGCAAAACATAGCCAAGTCAGCTGAATATATTTCATTTTGATACAAGTTCATAGTATATGCGAGGAACTGAGTAGTTCGTGTGCATAGTACTCACTTAACATATTCATCAGCCTCTGTAGCATTATTCAGCACATACCAAGACAGCTGTTCAAATTCAGACTGCTCTAATGTTTTTTCGGTCCTCTTTCCTATTAGCTCAACACCATGATTAAAAACAGATCCTCCAACTTCCAAAATTCTGCGACCCCGATTGAATCTGGTCTCAATATCAGGAATATATCTTGAGGCAAATGTATATGCTTCAGCAGCAATATACGCCACTGCAATGCAAGCCTCCGGTCTAGCTTTGTTCCTAACTGTATTCTTGAAAGTGCACAGTCGACGTTCTATAGGGTACATCCATCCATACTGTACCGGACCTCTTAAAAGTGCCTCATCAGGTAGATGAACAGCCAAATGCACCATCACATCAAAGAAGGCTGGAGGATATATCAGCTCCAGCTTGCACAGGATTACTGCTATGTCCACCTTAAGACGTTCTACAACAGCTCTGCTTAGAGTTTTACTACATATTTCCCTAAAGAACCTTCCCAACTCTGCAATCACGTTGTACATATTTGGCTTCACTAAATCTTTAATGCCAATAGCTAAAAGCCTTTGCAGCAGGATGTGACAATCGTGAGTTTTCAACCCTTGGAGCTTGTTTCCTTCAGCATTGAGACAATTTGCAATGTTGGAAGCAAATCCGAACGGGAACATCACACCTCGGAGGTACTCACAAAATAATCTCCTTTTAGGCATCGGCAATGTGAATTCCGCGCCTCGAAATTTATAATGTTTTTCCTTGCCTTTGTTCACTTTGTCATTACGATCCAGTTGCAAGTGCCTGTTAACATTCAATGTTGCACAATCAATCCTAGCATTTGAGCTATCTTTTGTCTTGGATGGAATGTTGAGTAATGTGCCGACAATGCTGTCACATATATTCTTCTCCATGTGCATGATATCAATATTATGCCGAAGCTTCTTACCAGCCCAATACGGCAAGTCCCAAAGAGTGGTCCTGCGCTTATAAAATATTCTCGGTCTATCATTTTCCATTTCCTTCCTCTTGGTACGTGCTGCTATTTCACCTCCCATCTTCCTTTTGGTAGCTGCTAGACTCAGTTCATCTCCTCTCTTCTTCCTTTTTCTATCTGCTACTACTGCTGCTGCATCTTCTGTATTCTTCTCTGCTGTACCTGCTGTGGCGGCTGGTGGTTTTCCTGGTTTAACATTTCTGACCGCTTCTAGGTGCGCCTCCAACTCGTGACTCTTAAAGTGCTGCGGTTTAGTCTTTTTACAGGCCTGATCACCAATAAATTGCAATTTTTTTCTATTTTTTCGGAAACTGTGATCTAATGGAAGGAAACGGCGATGGCCCATATAGCATATCTTGTTTATTATCCTCACTGCCAGCTGATCAGTATCACAGTGAACACATGCATTATAACCTGATGTTACTCTGCCTGACATAGTGCCCAAAGCTGGATAATCATGGGTGCAATACAGTACAGCAGCACGTAATAGAAAATTTTGTTCTTTAGGTTGACACACATCCCGTGTAGGGACACCCTCCCATAATGTTTGCAAGTCTCTAATAAGAGGCTGCATGAACACATCAAAATCCTTCCCAGGAGATTTGGGACCTGGGATGAGTAAGGCCATCATACAGTTCGACTGATCGGTGCATGTCCAGGGAGCCTGGTTGTAAGGTGTAACTAGTACTGGCCACATGCTATACGAGTTGCTCATGTTGCCAAATGGGTTGAATCCATCTGTAGCAAGGCCAAGTCTCAGGTTCCTTGGATCTGCAGCAAAATCTGGATGATCCAGGTCGAATTGCTTCCATTCATCGCCATCAGCAGGATGCCTCAGTAAATCAGGGTCGGGCGTGAGAATCTCTTTGTGCCATCTTGTTTCCCGAGATGTTTGTTCTGAAGCAAACAACCTCTGCAATCTTTGTACAAGTGGAAAGTATCTCAGAACCTTCCAAGGAATCTTTTTCTTACCACCAGCTCCATCATGTTTCCATCTTGATTCCTTACATACTGGACATTCATCGAGGTCATTATACTCCATCCAAAACAGTGCACAGTTATTTTTGCAAAAATCAATCTTCTCATATCCAAGTCCCAGTACCTTGATGTACTGCTTCACCTCATAAAAGGATTTTGGCAGTCCAGCCCCAGGGAGTGCATCGCTGTATGTCTTCGCAACTGCATTGAACGCTTTATTGGTAATCCCCTGGTATGACTTGTCATGAAGTAATTTCACAATTAATTCGAATCTTGACACAACAGAACCAGGGGCCACTAAGCGCTTAGCATCTTCTATCAGGTCATGGAAAAGAGGCTTTTTGTGATAACCATGGGGCTGTTGGCTTGCATATGGATACAGATCCCGTAACAAATTAGCAGTAGCCTCATCCTGGACGAGATCTTCAGGCTGATAACCATCAGAATAAAGAGGATCAATAATGTCAGGCTGATCATAGTGTTCACCATGGTTAATCCACCTGATATATGTCTGGTCCATCCCATAAACGAATAAATGATCTGAGACTACATGTTGAGGCTTGGACCCAATATTCAAACATACACGGCATGGACAAATCACTTCCTTTGTCTTGTCGCCGTCAGTAAAATCACTAACGTGCTTCATGAAGTCTTCAATACCACTCAAATATGTTGGTGTGGTTAATGAGTGAAATAATATCCAAGTTCTGTCCATCTGTTGAGGAGATAGATGGTCAGAGAAGCGATAAGCTATTTCAACAAACAGGTCACCTACGAATGTAAGCAAGCATACCTGAGCAAACAGGTCGAATATAAAACTATAAATGCTACATTATTTGAGCCGATTTCAGCAAACAAACTGAGTGCAAAACTACGGCTACCTAGCGAACAGATTTTTTTAGGCTGACCACTGGGTTTCCCCACTTTGTATTTTTTTATTAATAAAAAGAGGGAAATATGTACAAAAGTTGCTGGAGAGCAGCAACTAAAAGGATCATAGATCCCAAGCAGCAAAATATATATAAAATGTTCTACCCATGATATGATTTCCTCTTTGCCTTATGAACAAGGAGAGCAATTTCATCCTTGAATCTCTTGTGCCATCTATAAATGCTTGGGGGGGAGGGGCGAACAGATCTATCGAAAGCAATACAATACCAACACATTCTTTCTTCTTTTTTGCCGTAATTCCGCCGATCTATTAGCAGTGCAAAGAAGCCAAAAGTAATAAGATTACATACAGGTTCATAGACCACCAGGGCCGTACCTGAGAATACGGAGGGCCTGAGCAAAACAAGAAATAGAGGCCCTCAACATGATCATTGGCAACTAAAATGATTTATATATACTACTCACTCCATTTCAATAAACAATGCACCCTTGTTTTTCGTATTTTATCTTCGAAAAAATATTAATCTATATCTCTCTATTTAAAAATGATGTTTCAATTTTATGTAGATATACATGTATTTAGATGAGTTTAGTTTGCAGATACATGCAAGTTTTGATGAAGTTGAAACATATTTTTCAGGATGAAGTATATAAAAAAATTGATATAAAACTGGTATCATTAGAAAGTATTTTCCAACACGATTCTAACAATGCTGCTTATGTATTATATGATCGTGATATTGTTGTCCTATTTATTTGGTCAAGGTTCACATTGAAATGTGGTAAAATAAATTAAAAGAAGTGCATCGTGTGAAAAAGCAATCTAAGAATTCAAAAGTGCTAATTGTTAGTCGAAACATGACATCATTGAGACAAAATATTAATATTCATTGGAAGACTAACTGAATTAGCTGCACTCGCGATGAAAGAGAAAGAGAAGATACGGGTAAGAGCAAGTACAATAAGGTACAGTCTTTTTGTTTGTTTGTTTGGGTTGCTCATCAAGCTTATCGCTCGATACAATAAGGTACAGTCAGCGGGAGTGGTGTTTGGAACATGGGTGCATAGTGGGTGGTATCATAGAGTACTATCATAGATATGCTATATTTATTATAGTGGAGTATTGAGGGAAAATCGGCTAAATCAATTTGAAGAAAATCGACAAAGTCAAATTAGAGGAAATTCTTCATCGATGATCAGATTTCTTACATAGAAGAGCTGATTGCCCTCAAAAGGAAGAATCTATCCATCTTCATTGATTTAAAAGGGGATTTCTTACAAGGAGAAGCTGATTGCTCAACAAAAGGGGAACAGATTGCTACGGCTAGTCTTATGCTAGTAAATCCCTACTCTAAGGGCTGTTGCCGTCTTCGTCGTCGCTGGGGTAGCTGCCGTCATTGCTACTGTCGACGAATTCCTCGTCGCTGCTACTGTGACCTTCAGCGGAGGCCTCTTCCTCTTCATCATCATCCTCCTCATCGGACCAGGCCCAGCCACGGATGCGCTTTGGTGGCGGTTCATCGGAGGAGGTGTCGTCCTCTGGTTCCTTCTTCGTGTCGGAGGAGATGTCTTCGTCTTCGTCGTCCTCTTCTTCTTCTTCTTCTTCTTTGGTGGAGGAAGTGAATTTACCCCGGAAGAGAGGGTCGTCGTCGTCGCTCTCCGCCTCCAGTTCTCCGTCAATCAGGAATCGGAGGTCATCTTCCCCGTCAGTCAGGGGCATGTCGCCATCCGACCAGACGAGGTCCTCGGGTCGACCCTCTGGTACGAAGTCGAAGTCGAACTCTTGCTCGTCCCAATGCTTGGGAGCGCGCCTATTGTACGCTTCCATCTGGCTGACCTCTGGCTCCAGCTCACTCGAGGAAAAGGATTGGGAGGAGGAAGAGGAAGACATGGTTACAGAGGAGGAGGGTTTTTGGGCCGATGGCTGGTTTGAAGCAGGAGGATGAAGAAGTGAACTGTTCGATGCGGTTAAATAAAAAGAGAAAAGTGTGGCAAATCATAAAATATTCAAAACTGTCAAATCGTGCAGAGAAGTTGAGAAGGCAAGGCGTCATGATGAAGAATACTGCGACGGTTCTGCTCTGCCACGACATGACCCCTCGAAGGAAAAACAGATGGTTTTGATATTATCATTACCAAAACCAGGGGGGCATGTGTTATCACCGGATTTTGGCCAAATCAATCGGATGTCTAATCAATCGGTTACATGCACTAGCTCAGTGTTCGCATGGCTGCACGCCACATGTATTAGCACCGCATGTATACATATACATCACTCATCTTGATTAATTGCTCAGCTCATTAAACTATCAAAGATCTTGCACGGCTTGGACGCAGGGTATGCCGTGGCATATACGGCATACCCTGTAGATCCGCCACCGCAAACAAGGAGAGCCATTTCATCCTTGAATCTCTTGCGGCTTCTGTAAAAGCTTGGGGGCGAACAGATCAATCGAAAGCAATATAATACCAACAAATTCTTTCTTCTTTTTGGCCGTAAATCCACCGATGTATTAGCAGTGCAAAGAACCCAGAAGTAATAAGATTACAAACAGGTCCATAGAGGACTGGCACCAAGCGACGACTACAGACATTGGGCAATGGTGAGCAGTACAGTGTACAGTACGAACGAATTCGAGCAAATAGGTAAAGCGGAAAACAATGTCAAACAAACACATCGAGAGGAAAACAATATCAACCGATCGATTCGAACGAACTAACGAACTTATAAGGGCTGGGCGACGGCGACTGACTTCGATTGAGCTATAATGAATCGTACTTGCCCAGGCCTGAAGATAGCATGCATACCGTGAGGATCTACCAGCTGACCGCGCCTGCCGGTGCGGCTGGAGAAGAACGGCGCCACCAGCAGTCGCCGGCTGACGCGGCTGATAGACAGCGTGGGGAAGTTTTGGTGCGCGGCCTGGTTCACCGAGGGTGTGTCTAGAGAAGAACAGGGCGCCGAAGGAGGTGTCTAGAGAAGAACAAGGTGGGCTGGGTGCTGAGTTAAAGGCGAGCGTTCGAAATATTGGGCGCGCGTTCGAAAGTTTAGGTGCGCGAGGGAGGTGTCTGCTGTGCTGAGTTAAAGGCGAGCGTTCGAAATTTCCCCGTCCTCTTCTTTTTTGGGCTAATCTATCTATACCTCTATTCTATCTACATGTTTTTTATTTTTTTTCTATTCTATACATGAGTTTTTGAAATTGAATTTTTTCACTCTGTCAGCCTTCCGGCCAATGCTCATTTGAAGTAATTGAAGCTGTTGATTTGCAGCTTAGAGGTGCTATCTACCGCTCATCATACAAGGACTCTTCAGATCTAAACGGCTGTGAATGCACGGATTCGTCACCCATCCTTCCCTTGGACTGGCGATGCTGAAAGCCTGAAACACTGGAACCCTCTAGATACTTCGGGATACCTCACTGCCCCACATTATTAGACAGGCCTTTTCCGACACGGGAAGTCAAAAGTTGGGGGCTCCATGCAGTACATATGAATACTCGCTAGCTGCATGGTCTAGAAGCAGACTAGAGTAAATCATCAATTCGTCAAATCAATTGGTGTATAATTTTTTTTAGGAGCTAAGACGCCTGCATGAACCATTTTATCAACTTGAATGCTTACTACATGACATAAGAAGACTATGTACTTTGGTTTTTCATTTTTCTGATTTTTTAAATTTTGTGCCCATTTGAATCTTGGTCAAATCCTAGGTTTGACCAAGATTAAACAAGTTTAAAACATGAAAATGAAAAGGTAATCATGGATCCTTCTTAGTCACTCTAAAATGAAGCTTTTGGGATGTTCTTGAAATTTCCATGTTTGAAACCCAAAACGACTTCTCTTCATGCTTGACTTCATAAGACAGAGTTTAGGGGTTAGGGGGTAGATACATGATTTGTCTAGTTTGCATATGTCTAGACCTTTTTTGTCAACTTTAATGCTTACTATATGACATAAGAAGATTATGTGCTTTGGTTTTTCATTTTTCTATTTTTTTTGAATTTTATGCCCATATATTTGAATCTTTGTCAAATCCTAGGTTTGACCAGGATTTAAACAAGTTTAAAACATGAAAATGAAAAGGTAAGCCTGGATCCTTCTTAGTCACTCTAAAATGAAGCTTTTGGGAGGTTCTTGAAATTTCCATGTTTGAAACCCAAAACTCAAGCTAGTTGATAAACAAAGTCTAGACATATTCAAACCAGAAAAATCATGTATCTACCCCTAACCCTAAACTTTGTCTTAATTATGAAGTCAAGCACGAAGAGAAGTCGTTTTGGGTTTCAAACATGGACATTTCAAAAACCCTCCCAAAAGCATTGTGGTGTGACGTACTAAGAAGGATACATGCTTACATTTTCAACAACCCCCCTAAAAGCTTCATTATAGAGTGACTAAGAAGGATCCAGTCTGGCGGGCTTACCTTTTATTTTCTTGTTTTAAACTTGTTCAAATCTCGGTCAAACCTAGGATTTGACCAAGATTCAAAATGTGCATCAAAATTTAAAAAAAATAAAAACCAAATTAAAGCACATAGTGTTCTTATGTCATATAGTAAGCATTAAAGTTGATAAACAAGGTCTAGACACATATTCAAACAAGACAAATCATGTATCTATACCCCTAACCCCTAAACTCTATCTTATGAAGTCAACAACATGAAGAGAAGTGGTTTTGGGTTTCAAACATGGAAATTTCAAAAACCTCCCAAAAGCTTCATTTTAGAGTGACTAATATATATAAGAAGGATCCATGCCTGCTTACCACCTTTTCATTTTCATATTTTAAACTTGTTTAAATCCGTGTCAAATTAAACCAAGGATTTGACCAAAAGATTCAAATGGGCATAAAATTTTAAAAAAAATCAGAAAAATGAAAAACAAAAGCATATAGTCTTCTTATGTCATATAGTAAGCATTCAAGTTGATAAACAAGGTTTGGACATGCATATTCAAACCTAGGAAAATCATGTATCTATCCCCTAGCCCCTAAACTCTATCTTATGAAGTCAAGCATGAAGAGAAGTGGTTTTGGGTTTCAAACATGAAAATTTCAAGAACATCCCAAAAACTTCATTTTAGAGTGACTAAGAAAGGATACAGGCTTCCCTTTTCATTTTCATGTTTTATACTTGTTTAAATCTTGGTCAAACCTAGGATTTGACAAAGATTCAAATGTGCATCAAAATAAAAAAATCAGAAAAATTAAAAACCAAAGCACATAGTTTTCTTATGTCATATAGTTAGCATTAAAGTTGATATAAACAAGGTCTAGATATATTCAAACAAGAAAAATCATGTATCTACCCCTAACCCTAAACTCTGTCTTATGTAGTCAAGCATGAAGAGAAGTGGTTTTGGGTTTCAAACTTGGAAATTTCAAGAACCCCCCAAAAGCTTCATTTTAGAGTGACTAAAGGATCCAGGTTGGGCTTACCTTTTATTTTCATGTTTTAAAATTGTTCAAATCTTGGTCAAACCGTACCTAGGATTTGATCAAGATTCAAATGGGCATAAAATTTCAAAAAAAATGAAAAACCAAAGCATATAGCCTTCTTATGTCATATAGTAAGCACTCAAGTTGGTAAACAAGGTCTAGACATATTCAAACCAGAAAAATCATGTTTCTACCCCTAGCCCTAAACTTTGTCTTATGAAGTCAAGCACGAAGAGAAGTCGTTTTGGATTTCAAACATGGAAATTTCAAAAACCTTCCCAAAAGCTTCATTTTGGAGTGACTAAGAAGGATACAGGCTTACCTTTTCATTTTCATGTTTTAAACTTGTTTAAATATTGGTTAAGCCTAGGATTTGACCAAGATCAAATGGGCATAAAAATTCAGAAAAAATCAAAAAAAATGAAAACCAAAGCACATAGTATTATTATGTCATATAGTAAGCATTCAAGTTGATAAACAAGGTCTAAACAACAAACTAGACAAATCATGTATCTACCCCCTAACCCTAAACTCTGTCTTATGAAGTCAAGCATGAAGAGAAGTGGTTTTGGGTTTGAAACATGGAAATTTCAAAAAACTCCCAAAAGCTTCTCATTTTTGAGTGACTAAGAAGGATTCAGGCTTACCTTTTCATTTTCATGTTTTAAACTTGTTCAAATCTTGGTCAAACTTAGGATTTGACCAAGATTCAAATGGGCATAAAAATTGGGAGGAAGGGTATGAATTACAATTCAAAAAAACAAGGTAACTTAAATACTTGGATGCCCCAAAGATGTGTGGAAGCCCAGAACAATGGCAAAACATGTGCGCACGCTGCATCCAATTCAAGTAGAACACATAGTAGGCATCGATAGTTTGACCTAAATTTGAAATCAAAGAGAAGGTGGTTAGAAAAAATCGAAATTGGCAAAGCAAAGCATGAAATCATAAATTTGTGATGCACTATAGCTATGAAAAGTATCAAACAATGCATACCAAAATGATTTTTTAGAGGAATACTAGTTCAACTTATTTTAATTTTATATTAGTAGCCCAAAATCGAACTAGTAGTTGGATATTTTTGAACTTGATCTGTAGTAGTGGGCAAAACCCTAGTTTAACCTATTTAATCATAGATTCGTAGGTCGATTTTTCTACTTTTTTATTATTACTATGCAGCACATGTGTGTTTGCCCGTCGAGTGAAACTCGGAGGAAGAGGGATCACTCGGAAGGAGAGAAGAAGGGAGAGAATTATGGTGTCTCCCCTTTTTCGGGTGATGATGTTGACTTTTGTGCAGGGTTTGTCAGTGAGCAGGAGGTGCGAGCGAGCGCGAGCGAGTCGAGCGAGGCCGAGAATGAGAGAGATTTGTTTTTTTGTGAGAGGGACAACCGAAGGATCCAGAAGGACCCACATACTTCCAATACGCATCCTGATGCGTCTTTTCTTGACAAAGAAAATGGCTGGGAGTTTGCGTACCTATTGCACGTGACTTGTGCTCACTGAAGTGTGGGACCTCACGCATGGGCACCACACGTAAGTGACAGACCTGTTGATGTAAAAACTCGGTTGATTATTATACTACTACATTTATACAAAGTTTCCTATGGATTCAAGGGTACGAAAGCCAAGTTAAATCATTTACATGACATTATTTTTTCCATGAAGCCAAGTTAACTCATTTATCAATTGGTACATTTTGGAGTGACTAAGAAGGATCCAGGCTTACCTTTTCATTTTCATGTTTTAAACATGTTTAAATCTTGGTCAAACCTATGACTTGACCAAGATTCAAATGGGCATAAAAATTCAAAAAAAAGAAAAACAAAAGCACACCGTCTTCCTATGTCATATATCAAGGTGATAAACAAGGTCTGACATATTCAAACCACAAAAATCATGTATCTACCCCCTAACCCTAAACAAGGATCCAGGCTTACCCTTTTCATTTTCATGTTTTTAAACTTGTTCAAATCTTGGTCAAACTTAGGATTTGACGAAGATTCAAATGGGCGTAAAAATACTTAGAAAAATCATGTACGTATCTACCCCAAACCCTAAACTCTATCTTACGAAGCCAAGCATGAAGAGAAGTGGTTTTGGGTTTCAAACATGGAAATTTCAAAAACCTCCCAAAAGCTTCATTTTAGAGTGACTAAGAAGGATCCATGCTTATTTTATTTTCATGTTTTAAACATGTTCAAATCTTGGTCAAACCGTACGTACCTAGGATTTGACCAAGATTCAAATGGGCATAAAAATTCAAAAAAAATGAAAAACCAAAGCACATAGCCTAGCTTCTTATATATGCCATATAGTAAGCACTCAAGCTAGTTGATAAACAAAGTCTAGACATATTCAAACCAGAAAAATCATGTATCTACCCCTAACCCTAAACTTTGTCTTAATTATGAAGTCAAGCACGAAGAGAAGTCGTTTTGGGTTTCAAACATGGACATTTCAAAAACCCTCCCAAAAGCATTGTGGTGTGACGTACTAAGAAGGATACATGCTTACATTTTCAACAACCCCCCTAAAAGCTTCATTATAGAGTGACTAAGAAGGATCCAGTCTGGCGGGCTTACCTTTTATTTTCTTGTTTTAAACTTGTTCAAATCTCGGTCAAACCTAGGATTTGACCAAGATTCAAAATGTGCATCAAAATTTAAAAAAATAAAAACCAAATTAAAGCACATAGTGTTCTTATGTCATATAGTAAGCATTAAAGTTGATAAACAAGGTCTAGACACATATTCAAACAAGACAAATCATGTATCTATACCCCTAACCCCTAAACTCTATCTTATGAAGTCAACAACATGAAGAGAAGTGGTTTTGGGTTTCAAACATGGAAATTTCAAAAACCTCCCAAAAGCTTCATTTTAGAGTGACTAATATATATAAGAAGGATCCATGCCTGCTTACCACCTTTTCATTTTCATATTTTAAACTTGTTTAAATCCGTGTCAAATTAAACCAAGGATTTGACCAAAAGATTCAAATGGGCATAAAATTTTAAAAAAAATCAGAAAAATGAAAAACAAAAGCATATAGTCTTCTTATGTCATATAGTAAGCATTCAAGTTGATAAACAAGGTTTGGACATGCATATTCAAACCTAGGCAAATCATGTATCTATCCCCTAGCCCCTAAACTCTATCTTATGAAGTCAAGCATGAAGAGAAGTGGTTTTGGGTTTCAAACATGAAAATTTCAAGAACATCCCAAAAACTTCATTTTAGAGTGACTAAGAAAGGATACAGGCTTCCCCTTTTCATTTTCATGTTTTATACTTGTTTAAATCTTGGTCAAACCTAGGATTTGACAAAGATTCAAATGTGCATCAAAATAAAAAAATCAGAAAAATTAAAAACCAAAGCACATAGTTTTCTTATGTCATATAGTTAGCATTAAAGTTGATATAAACAAGGTCTAGATATATTCAAACAAGAAAAATCATGTATCTACCCCTAACCCTAAACTCTGTCTTATGTAGTCAAGCATGAAGAGAAGTGGTTTTGGGTTTCAAACTTGGAAATTTCAAGAACCCCCCAAAAGCTTCATTTTAGAGTGACTAAAGGATCCAGGTTGGGCTTACCTTTTATTTTCATGTTTTAAAATTGTTCAAATCTTGGTCAAACCGTACCTAGGATTTGATCAAGATTCAAATGGGCATAAAAATTCAGAAAAAATCAAAAAAATGAAAACCAAAGCACATAGTATTATTATGTCATATAGTAAGCATTATATTCAAGTTGATAAACAAGGTCTAAACAACAAACTAGACAAATCATGTATCTACCCCCTAACCCTAAACTCTGTCTTATGAAGTCAAGCATGAAGAGAAGTGGTTTTGGGTTTGAAACATGGAAATTTCAAAAAACTCCCAAAAGCTTCTCATTTTTGAGTGACTAAGAAGGATTCAGGCTTACCTTTTCATTTTCATGTTTTAAACTTGTTCAAATCTTGGTCAAACTTAGGATTTGACCAAGATTCAAATGGGCATAAAAATTGGGAGGAAGGGTATGAATTACAATTCAAAAAAACAAGGTAACTTAAATACTTGGATGCCCCAAAGATGTGTGGAAGCCCAGAACAATGGCAAAACATGTGCGCACGCTGCATCCAATTCAAGTAGAACACATAGTAGGCATCGATAGTTTGACCTAAATTTGAAATCAAAGAGAAGGTGGTTAGAAAAAATCGAAATTGGCAAAGCAAAGCATGAAATCATAAATTTGTGATGCACTATAGCTATGAAAAGTATCAAACAATGCATACCAAAATGATTTTTTAGAGGAATACTAGTTCAACTTATTTTAATTTTATATTAGTAGCCCAAAATCGAACTAGTAGTTGGATATTTTTGAACTTGATCTGTAGTAGTGGGCAAAACCCTAGTTTAACCTATTTAATCATAGATTCGTAGGTCGATTTTTCTACTTTTTTATTATTACTATGCAGCACATGTGTGTTTGCCCGTCGAGTGAAACTCGGAGGAAGAGGATCACTCGGAAGGAGAGAAGAAGGGAGAGAATTATGGTGTCTCCCCTTTTTCGGGTGATGATGTTGACTTTTGTGCAGGGTTTGTCAGTGAGCAGGAGAGCGAGCGAGCGAGCGAGTCGAGCGAGGCCGAGAATGAGAGAGATTTGTTTTTTTTGTGAGAGGGACGACCGAAGGATCCAGAAGGACAGACTTCCAATACGCATCCTGATGCGTCTTCTCTTGACAAAGAAAATGGCTGGGAGTTTGCGTACCTATTGCACGTGACTTGTGCTCACTGAAGTGTGGGACCTCACGCATGGGCACCACACGTAAGTGACAGACCTGTTGGTGTAAAAACTCGGTTGATTATTATAGTGCATTAGAACAAAGTTTCCTATGGATTCAAGGGTAGGAAATCCAAGTTAACTCATTTACATGACATTATTTTTTCCATGAAGCAAAGTTAACGCACCTATCAATTGGTACATTTTGGAGTGACTAAGAAGGATCCAGGCTTACTTATTCGTTTTCACGTGTACAACTTGTCTAAATCTTGGTCAAACAAAATTGGCAGAAAATTCAAAAAAAAAACAGAAAATTGAAAAACCAAAGCACATAGTCTTCTTATGTCATGTAGTAAGCATTAAAGTTGATAAACAAGGTCTAGACATATTCAAACCATACAAATCATGTATCTACCCGCTAACCCCTAAACTATGTCTTAAGAAGTCAAGAATGAAGAGAAGTGGTTTTGGGTTTCAAACATGGAAATTTCAAAAACCTCCCAAAACTTCATTTTAGGGTGACTAAGAAGGATACAGGCTTCCCTTTTCATTTTCATGTTCTATACTTGTTTAAATCTTGGTCAAACCTATGATTTGACCAAGATTCAAATGGGCACAAAAAATAAAAAAAAGCACATAGTGTTCTTATGTCATATCGTAAGCATTCAAGTTGATAAACAACTTGTTTATATCTAGTTAATTTGGATATATCTAGACCTTGTTTATCAACTTGAATGCTTACGATATGACTTAAGAACACTATGTGCTTTTTTTTATTTTTTTGTGCCCATTTGAATCTTGGTCAAATCATAGGTTTGACCAAGATTTAAACAAGTATAGAACATGAAAATGAAAATCCTTCTTAGTCACCCTAAAATGAAGTTTTTGGAAACCCAAAACCACTTCTCTTCATTCTTGACTTCTTAAGACATAGTTTAGGGGTTGGGTAGATACATGATTTGTATGGTTTGAATAATGTACTACATGACATAGACTATGTGCTTTGGTTTTTCAATTTTTTTTTTTTTTTTTTTTGCCAATTTTGTTTGACCAAGATTTAGACAAGTTGTACACGTGAAAACGAATAAGTAAGCCTGGATCCTTCTTAGTCACTCCAAAATGTACCAATTGATAGGTGCGTTAACTTTGCTTCATGGAAAAAATAATGTCATGTAAATGAGTTAACTTGGATTTCCTACCCTTGAATCCATAGGAAACTTTGTTCTAATGAATAATCAACCGAGTTTTTACACCAACAGGTCTCACTTACGTGTGGTGCCCATGCGTGAGGTCCCACACTTCGTGAGCACAAGTCACGTGCAATAGGTAAAACTCCCAGCCATTTTCTTTGTCAAGAGAAGACGCATCGGGATGCGTTCTGGATCCTTCTCGTCCTCTCAAAACAAATCTCATTCTCGGCCTCGCTCTTCGCTCGCTCGCTCGCTGCTGACAAACCCTGCACAAAAGTCAACATCATCACCCGAAAAAGGGGACACCATTCTCTCCCTTCTTCTCTCCTTCCGAGTGATCCCTCTTCCTCCGAGTTTCACTCGACGGGCAAACACACATGTGTAGAAAAATCGACCTACGAATCTATAATTAAATAGGTTAAACTAGGGTTTTGCCCAGTACTACAGATCAAGGTTCAAAAAATCCAACTACGGGGTTCGAACAACCCCATTTCTAATCCAAGATTTTTTCGACCTCATCCAATGGCCTCAAACTATAGGCCGGGTTAGCATCTAGTGCAGTATGTGTGAGAATGTATGCACTATGTGTGCTATAACTTGTGTGTCTTTCAAATTTGAACCAAATTTGAATAAGTTTGAAATATTTGAAATGGGGCTTTTGGCTTAAACGTTTGAAACCCAAAACGACTTCTCCTCATGCTAGACTTCATAAGACCGAGTTTAGGGTTAGGGGGTAGATACATGATTTGTCTGGTTTGAATATGTCTAAACCTTGTTTATCAACTTGAATGCTTACTATATGACATAAGAAGACCATGTGCTTTTGTTTTTCATTTTTCTATTTTTTTTAAGAATTTTATGCACATTTGATTCTGGTCAAATCCTAGGTTCAACCAAGATTTAAACAAGTTTCAGGCATGAAAATGAAAACGTAAGCCAAGATCCTTCTTAATTAGTCACTCTAAAATATATGAAGCTTTTGGGACGTACTTGAAATTTCCATGTTTGAAACCCAAAACCAATTCTCTTCATGATTGACTTCATAAGACAGAGTTTAGGGTTAGGGGTAGATATACACATGATTTTTCTGGTTTGAATATGTCTAGACATAGCTTGTTTATCAACTTGAGTGTTTACTATATGACATAATTAAGAAGGCTATGTGCTTTGGTTTTTCATTCTTTAGATTTTTTGTCTGAATTTTTATGCCCATTTGAATCTTGGTCAAATCCTAGCTAGGTTTGACCAAGATTTAAATAAGTTTAAAACATGGAAATGAAAAGGTAAGCATCGATCCTTCTTAGTCGCTCTAAAATGAAGCTGAATTTTGGGAGGTTTTTGAAATTTCCATGTTTGAAACCCAAAACCACTTCTCTTCATGCTTGACTTCATAAGACGAAGTTTAGGGTCGATAGGGGGTAGATACATGATTTGTCTTGTTTGAATATGTCTAGACCTTGTTTATCAACTTGAATGCTTACTTTATGACTTAAGAGGACTATGTGCATTGGTATTTCATTTTTTGATTTTTATGCCCATTTGAGAATCTTGGTAAAATCCTAGGTTTGTTGAGCAAGATTTAAACAAGTTTAACATGTGAAAATGATAAGGTAATTAAGTCTGGATCTTTCTCTTAGTAACTCTAAAATGAAGCTTTTGGGAGGTTCTTGAATTTACCATGTTTGAAACCCAAAACCACCGTACTTCTGTTCATGCTTGACTTCATAAGACAGAGTTTAGGGTTAGGGGTAGATACATGATTTTTCTAGTTTGAATATGTCTAGACCATGTTTATCAATTTGAATGCTTACTATATGACATAAGAAGGCTATGTGCTTTTGTTTTTCATTCTTTCGATTTTTTTCTGAATTGTTATGCCCATTTGAATCTTGGTCAAATCCTAGGTTCGACCAAGATTTAAACAAGTTTAAAACATGACAATGAAAAGGTAATTAATCATGGATCCTTCTTAATTAACCAGCCGGTCTAATTAAAATGAAGCTTTTTGGGAGGTTTTTGAAATTTCCATGTTTGAAACCCAAAACCACACTTCTCTGCTTCATGCTTGACTTCATATATAATTAAGACAAAGTTTAGGGTTAGGGGGTACATGATTTGTCTGGTTTGAATATGTCTAGACCTTGTTTATGAACTTTTGAATGCTTACTATATGACATAAGAAGAATATGTGCTTTGGTTTTTTATTTTATCTATTTTTTTATTTTATGCCCATTTGAATATTGGTCAAATCCTAGGTTTGACCAAGATTTAAACAAGTTTAAAACATGAAAATGAAAAGGTAAGCCTGGATCCTTCTTAACTAGTCACTCTAAAACGAAGCTTTAATTTTGGGAGGTTTTTGAAATTTCCATGTTTGAAACCAAAAACCACTTCTCTTCATGCTTGACTTCATAAGACAGAGTTATTTATGGTTTTAGAGGGGTAGATACATGATTTGTCTTATTTGAATATGTCTAGCTAGACCTTGTTTATCAACTTTTGAATGCTTACTATATATATGTATGTGACATAAGAAAACTATGTGCTTTGGTTTTTCATTTTTCTGATTTTTTTGGAATTTTGATGCACATTTGAATCTTGGTCAAATCCTAGGTTTGACCAAGATTTAAACAAGTATAGATCATGAAAATGAATATGGAAGCCTGTATCCTTCTTAGTCACCCTAAAATGAAGTTTTTGGGAGGTTTTTGAAATTTCCATGTTTGAAACCCAAAACCACTTATCTTCATGCTTGACTTCGTCATAAGACAGAGTTTAGGGGTTAGGGGGTAGATACATGATTTGTCTAGCTAGTTTGAATATGTCCAGACCTTGTTTATCAACTTTAATGCTTACTATATGACATATAAGAAGACTATGTGCGCTTTGGTTTTTCATTTTTCTGTTTTTTTATTTTATGCCCATTTGAATCTTGGTCAAATCCTAGAGATTGACTTCACAAGACAGAGTTTAGGGTTAGGGGTAGATATACACATGATTTTTCTGGTTTGAATATGTCTAGACCTTGTTTATCAACTTGAGTGTTTACTATATGACATAATTAAGAAGGCTATGTGCTTTGGTTTTTCATTCTTTAGATTTTTTGTCTGAATTTTTATGCCCATTTGAATCTTGGTCAAATCCTAGCTAGGTTTGACCAAGATTTAAATAAGTTTCACTACAACAAAACTGATGCGTAAAGACGCTCAATTTAGATCCTAAAGACGCTTTATTTCGCCTCTAGGCTGTTGTAGAGTCGCTCCTAAAAAGCGTCATAGAAACGTCTCCTTATGCACCGTCTCAAAATCCGTTGAGACGTACCAAAAGCGTCTCAAAATCCGTTGAGACGTACGAAAAGCGTGTGTAGCTAAATTAAGACGCTCTCTAAAGCATGCTTATGTGCGTAGAGACGTAGTAGGGTCTGACCATGAAGCTGCCTTATGTGACGTCTCTACCAGATGTTGAGACGCTTTGAGGCGTGCTAATGGAAGAAAATCATTTAATTTTTTTGAATATCTAACTTATCTTGTATTGAAGGGAGAAAATACGTACATCGTTCAAATCAACAGACTGCGTACTGCTTTGCATGGAAATAAATGTAATATATTAATAAACAGAAATTCGTCTTTACAACTGAATTGTACGTACATGTAGAAGGGGGCAAAGTGAACATGAACATAAAATCCTTAAGTACACAAGTAATTCTAAATAGCTAGAATCTATCTAAACTTTTGCATGTACTTCAACACCAACGGGTCTTCGCAGCATCATGTAGATCTTTTCCTTCTAGTGTGAATCATCAAAAATTTGCAATAAAACTTTCTGCAGAAAAAATGAAATATCACTGACATCACTTTAAAAAATATTATTACATTTACTTAGTTTTACAAACTGAAGGTGGATACCAACCATTTGCATCGCAGTTAGTAATTTTTCAGTGCTGGCTAAAATATATATCTTGTTAGCATTAGGGTAATTACCGATCACCATACCTCTGCACAGAACAATCTAATTCAAGTTAGAAACAAAGGAATAATGTACATCAGTTTATAATATTCTGCAGAACTTATACCAGGCTAACACTAATAATGGTAGTTATAGCTGCAATTTATTTTAAGTTATTTTAAGATCAAAAGTACATACTTACATTACTCATTAGCTTCGAAAAATAAATACAGCCAACATGATGCAGCAATATCTTCATGATCCATGTTCAGAACCTTATCAATCCTCTTCTAGGCAGTATAACTTGAAGATTCGATGCATTTTATTAGAATCCTATCAAGAAACAAGGGTTAGAGGCATTGATTGGAGATAATTTAAGGAGAAACAAATGAGGGAAGGTACTTAAGAATTAGAACTATATAATTTATCCACAAGCCTTACACATCAGTGTCGATTATTTAAGTGATTTAATTTACATATTCAATAAGACATGAATAATTCAACCAAGGTCAAGGCAAAATTAACCTGAAAATGTAGGTAAAGAAATGGTCATCACTTTGCAAGTTGAATAGACTGTAGTTGTTGTGAACTTCTGCGTGTTGTACTTGGAAGGGTCGACAAACATCATATAGGCAATACCTTAAAATACAGAAATAGTTCCAGCTTAGTAATTCACCGGTACATCCACTTGGTCTAAGTAAATCACAGAAAATGGACCCTTATATAGATTACAAAAAAGGACACAAGTACTAAAAAAATATCATCGGTGCAAGTTCAAGTTCAAGAATATATGTAAATGCCAAAATGAAAAATGTGATATAAATCTAGGCGGGTCCTAATTCTTTTTTTTTTTGCGAGTCCTAATTCAACTTTGCATTAGTTATTGATATCACAAATTTCCGTTTGATCATGCTTACATCATGAAATTGGAGCTTCCAGGTATTTAATTAGATCACACATTTGGCCACAACAACCTACAGATCGATTGTAGTCCCCGATATAGCAAATAGTTTGAGTGATCTGAGTCCACGGCATGTGAATAAAAGTGTTTATTAAATCGACTGAACAAAAAGGCATGCAATACTATTTTTGCATCTGACAAGCGTTATCCCATTGACTGCAGTGTGCAGAGACGTACCAATCAAATAGATACATGTGAACGAGAATAGGTTAGTACGATAACATACATGTAGAGCATGAACCACATGGAATTCCTGGCTATGGTCCGCCTTGGTCTTGCGGCGCGCGACGGGCCTCCTTGCACCGAGTCTGGCTGGATCGCACCTCTGCGCAACACGTCAACAAATTTCTCAAGCAGACGACCCTGTATTGACGAGGGGAGGAGAGATGCCGCTATTGCAGGGTTCACCGGAAAGTCGCTACCGGGGCTCGCGGGATCTAATGGCGGCGGCTCTAGGTTTCACAGATCTGGTCGTGGGTTGGTGGTAGACGGGAGAGGTAAATCTGGGTGTTCGGGAGGTGGGAAAAATTATATGAGGTGGGAACGGTGAATAATGTCACGGGGAGACGACCCCCACGCGTCTTTACAATCGTCTTTATTCATGAGTTGGATATCCGTGTAAAGACGGATACAAAAGCGTCTAAAGTACGACGTCTCTACATGTCATTTTTTTGTAGTGTTTAAAACATGGAAATGAAAAGGTAAGCATCGATCCTTCTTAGTCGCTCTAAAATGAAGCTGAATTTTGGGAGGTTTTTGAAATTTCCATGTTTGAAACCCAAAACCACTTCTCTTCATGCTTGACTTCATAAGACGAAGTTTAGGGTCGATAGGGGGTAGATACATGATTTGTCTGGTTAATTTGGATATATCTAGACCTTGTTTATCAACTTGAATGCTTACGATATGACATAAGAACACTATGTGCTTTTTTTATTTTTTTGTGCCCATTTGAATCTTGGTCAAATCATAGGTTTGACCAAGATTTAAACAAGTATAGAACATGAAAATGAAAAGGGAAGCCTGTATCCTTCTTAGTCACCCTAAAATGAAGTTTTGGGAGGTTTTTTAAATTTCCATGTTTGAAACCCAAAACCACTTCTCTTCATTCTTGACTTCTTAAGACATAGTTTAGGGGTTAGCGGGTAGATACATGATTTGTATGGTTTGAATATGTCTAGACCTTGTTTATCAACTTTAATGCTTACTACATGACATAAGAAGACTATGTGCTTTGGTTTTTCATTTTTCTGTTTTTTTTTGAATTTTCTGCCAATTTTGTTTGACCAAGATTTAGACAAGTTGTACACGTGAAAACGAATAAGTAAGCCTGGATCCTTCTTAGTCACTCCAAAATGTACCAATTGATAGGTGCGTTAACTTTGCTTCATGGAAAAAATAATGTCATGTAAATGAGTTAACTTGGATTTCCTACCCTTGAATCCATAGGAAACTTTGTTCTAATGCACTATAATAATCAACCGAGTTTTTACACCAACAGGTCTGTCACTTACGTGTGGTGCCCATGCGTGAGGTCCCACACTTCAGTGAGCACAAGTCACGTGCAATAGGTACGCAAACTCCCAGCCATTTTCTTTGTCAAGAGAAGACGCATCAGGATGCGTATTGGAAGTCTGTGGGTCCTTCTGGATCCTTCGGTCGTCCCTCTCACAAAAAAAACAAATCTCTCTCATTCTCGGCCTCGCTCGACTCGCTCGCTCGCACCTCCTGCTCACTGACAAACCCTGCACAAAAGTCAACATCATCACCCGAAAAAGGGGAGACACCATAATTCTCTCCCTTCTTCTCTCCTTCCGAGTGATCCCTCTTCCTCCGAGTTTCACTCGACGGGCAAACACACATGTGCTGCATAGTAATAATAAAAAGGTAGAAAAATCGACCTACGAATCTATAATTAAATAGGTTAAACTAGGGTTTTGCCCAGTACTACAGATCAAGGTTCAAAAAATCCAACTACGGGGTTCGAACAACCCCATTTCTAATCCAAGATTTTTTTCGACCTCATCCAATGGCCTCAAACTATAGGCCGGGTTAGCATCTAGTGCAGTATGTGTGAGAATGTATGCACTATGTGTGCTATAACTTGTGTGTCTTTCAAATTTGAACCAAATTTGAATAAGTTTGAAATATTTGAAATGGGGCTTTTGGCTTAAACGTTTGAAACCCAAAACGACTTCTCCTCATGCTAGACTTCATAAGACCGAGTTTAGGGTTAGGGGGTAGATACATGATTTGTCTGGTTTGAATATGTCTAAACCTTGTTTATCAACTTGAATGCTTACTATATGACATAAGAAGACCATGTGCTTTTGTTTTTCATTTTTCTATTTTTTTAAGAATTTTATGCACATTTGATTCTGGTCAAATCCTAGGTTCAACCAAGATTTAAACAAGTTTCAGGCATGAAAATGAAAACGTAAGCCAAGATCCTTCTTAATTAGTCACTCTAAAATATATGAAGCTTTTGGGACGTACTTGAAATTTCCATGTTTGAAACCCAAAACCAATTCTCTTCATGATTGACTTCATAAGACAGAGTTTAGGGTTAGGGGTAGATATACACATGATTTTTCTGGTTTGAATATGTCTAGACATAGCTTGTTTATCAACTTGAGTGTTTACTATATGACATAATTAAGAAGGCTATGTGCTTTGGTTTTTCATTCTTTAGATTTTTTGTCTGAATTTTTATGCCCATTTGAATCTTGGTCAAATCCTAGCTAGGTTTGACCAAGATTTAAATAAGTTTAAAACATGGAAATGAAAAGGTAAGCATCGATCCTTCTTAGTCGCTCTAAAATGAAGCTGAATTTTGGGAGGTTTTTGAAATTTCCATGTTTGAAACCCAAAACCACTTCTCTTCATGCTTGACTTCATAAGACGAAGTTTAGGGTCGATAGGGGGTAGATACATGATTTGTCTTGTTTGAATATGTCTAGACCTTGTTTATCAACTTGAATGCTTACTTTATGACTTAAGAGGACTATGTGCATTGGTATTTCATTTTTTGATTTTTATGCCCATTTGAGAATCTTGGTAAAATCCTAGGTTTGTTGAGCAAGATTTAAACAAGTTTAACATGTGAAAATGATAAGGTAATTAAGTCTGGATCTTTCTCTTAGTAACTCTAAAATGAAGCTTTTGGGAGGTTCTTGAATTTACCATGTTTGAAACCCAAAACCACCGTACTTCTGTTCATGCTTGACTTCATAAGACAGAGTTTAGGGTTAGGGGTAGATACATGATTTTTCTAGTTTGAATATGTCTAGACCATGTTTATCAATTTGAATGCTTACTATATGACATAAGAAGGCTATGTGCTTTTGTTTTTCATTCTTTCGATTTTTTTCTGAATTGTTATGCCCATTTGAATCTTGGTCAAATCCTAGGTTCGACCAAGATTTAAACAAGTTTAAAACATGACAATGAAAAGGTAATTAATCATGGATCCTTCTTAATTAACCAGCCGGTCTAATTAAAATGAAGCTTTTTGGGAGGTTTTTGAAATTTCCATGTTTGAAACCCAAAACCACACTTCTCTGCTTCATGCTTGACTTCATATATAATTAAGACAAAGTTTAGGGTTAGGGGGTACATGATTTGTCTGGTTTGAATATGTCTAGACCTTGTTTATGAACTTTTGAATGCTTACTATATGACATAAGAAGAATATGTGCTTTGGTTTTTTATTTTATCTATTTTTTTTATTTTATGCCCATTTGAATATTGGTCAAATCCTAGGTTTGACCAAGATTTAAACAAGTTTAAAACATGAAAATGAAAAGGTAAGCCTGGATCCTTCTTAACTAGTCACTCTAAAACGAAGCTTTAATTTTGGGAGGTTTTTGAAATTTCCATGTTTGAAACCAAAAACCACTTCTCTTCATGCTTGACTTCATAAGACAGAGTTATTTATGGTTTTAGAGGGGTAGATACATGATTTGTCTTATTTGAATATGTCTAGCTAGACCTTGTTTATCAACTTTTGAATGCTTACTATATATATGTATGTGACATAAGAAAACTATGTGCTTTGGTTTTTCATTTTTCTGATTTTTTTGGAATTTTGATGCACATTTGAATCTTGGTCAAATCCTAGGTTTGACCAAGATTTAAACAAGTATAGATCATGAAAATGAATATGGAAGCCTGTATCCTTCTTAGTCACCCTAAAATGAAGTTTTTGGGAGGTTTTTGAAATTTCCATGTTTGAAACCCAAAACCACTTATCTTCATGCTTGACTTCGTCATAAGACAGAGTTTAGGGGTTAGGGGGTAGATACATGATTTGTCTAGCTAGTTTGAATATGTCCAGACCTTGTTTATCAACTTTAATGCTTACTATATGACATATAAGAAGACTATGTGCGCTTTGGTTTTTCATTTTTCTGTTTTTTTATTTTATGCCCATTTGAATCTTGGTCAAATCCTAGAGATTGACTTCACAAGACAGAGTTTAGGGTTAGGGGTAGATATACACATGATTTTTCTGGTTTGAATATGTCTAGACCTTGTTTATCAACTTGAGTGTTTACTATATGACATAATTAAGAAGGCTATGTGCTTTGGTTTTTCATTCTTTAGATTTTTTGTCTGAATTTTTATGCCCATTTGAATCTTGGTCAAATCCTAGCTAGGTTTGACCAAGATTTAAATAAGTTTAAAACATGGAAATGAAAAGGTAAGCATCGATCCTTCTTAGTCGCTCTAAAATGAAGCTGAATTTTGGGAGGTTTTTGAAATTTCCATGTTTGAAACCCAAAACCACTTCTCTTCATGCTTGACTTCATAAGACGAAGTTTAGGGTCGATAGGGGGTAGATACATGATTTGTCTGGTTAATTTGGATATATCTAGACCTTGTTTATCAACTTGAATGCTTACGATATGACATAAGAACACTATGTGCTTTTTTTATTTTTTTGTGCCCATTTGAATCTTGGTCAAATCATAGGTTTGACCAAGATTTAAACAAGTATAGAACATGAAAATGAAAAGGGAAGCCTGTATCCTTCTTAGTCACCCTAAAATGAAGTTTTGGGAGGTTTTTGAAATTTCCATGTTTGAAACCCAAAACCACTTCTCTTCATTCTTGACTTCTTAAGACATAGTTTAGGGGTTAGCGGGTAGATACATGATTTGTATGGTTTGAATATGTCTAGACCTTGTTTATCAACTTTAATGCTTACTACATGACATAAGAAGACTATGTTCTTTGGTTTTTCAATTTTTTTTTTTTGAATTTTCTGCCAATTTTGTTTGACCAAGATTTAGACAAGTTGTACACGTGAAAACGAATAAGTAAGCCTGGATCCTTCTTAGTCACTCCAAAATGTACCAATTGATAGGTGCGTTAACTTTGCTTCATGGAAAAAATAATGTCATGTAAATGAGTTAACTTGGATTTCCTACCCTTGAATCCATAGGAAACTTTGTTCTAATGCACTATAATAATCAACCGAGTTTTTACACCAACAGGTCTGTCACTTACGTGTGGTGCCCATGCGTGAGGTCCCACACTTCAGTGAGCACAAGTCACGTGCAATAGGTACGCAAACTCCCAGCCATTTTCTTTGTCAAGAGAAGACGCATCAGGATGCGTATTGGAAGTCTGTGGGTCCTTCTGGATCCTTCGGTCGTCCCTCTCACAAAAAAACAAATCTCTCTCATTCTCGGCCTCGCTCGACTCGCTCGCTCGCTCGCTCGCTCGCACCTCCTGCTCACTGACAAACCCACAAAAGTCAACATCATCACCCGAAAAAGGGGAGACACCATAATTCTCTCCCTTCTTCTCTCCTTCCGAGTGATCCCTCTTCCTCCGAGTTTCACTCGACGGGCAAACACACATGTGCTGCATAGTAATAATAAAAAGGTAGAAAAATCGACCTACGAATCTATAATTAAATAGGTTAAACTAGGGTTTTGCCCAGTACTACAGATCAAGGTTCAAAAAATCCAACTACGGGGTTCGAACAACCCCATTTCTAATCCAAGATTTTTTTCGACCTCATCCAATGGCCTCAAACTATAGGCCGGGTTAGCATCTAGTGCAGTATGTGTGAGAATGTATGCACTATGTGTGCTATAACTTGTGTGTCTTTCAAATTTGAACCAAATTTGAATAAGTTTGAAATATTTGAAATGGGGCTTTTGGCTTAAACGTTTGAAACCCAAAACGACTTCTCCTCATGCTAGACTTCATAAGACCGAGTTTAGGGTTAGGGGGTAGATACATGATTTGTCTGGTTTGAATATGTCTAAACCTTGTTTATCAACTTGAATGCTTACTATATGACATAAGAAGACCATGTGCTTTTGTTTTTCATTTTTCTATTTTTTTAAGAATTTTATGCACATTTGATTCTGGTCAAATCCTAGGTTCAACCAAGATTTAAACAAGTTTCAGGCATGAAAATGAAAACGTAAGCCAAGATCCTTCTTAATTAGTCACTCTAAAATATATGAAGCTTTTGGGACGTACTTGAAATTTCCATGTTTGAAACCCAAAACCAATTCTCTTCATGATTGACTTCATAAGACAGAGTTTAGGGTTAGGGGTAGATATACACATGATTTTTCTGGTTTGAATATGTCTAGACATAGCTTGTTTATCAACTTGAGTGTTTACTATATGACATAATTAAGAAGGCTATGTGCTTTGGTTTTTCATTCTTTAGATTTTTTGTCTGAATTTTTATGCCCATTTGAATCTTGGTCAAATCCTAGCTAGGTTTGACCAAGATTTAAATAAGTTTAAAACATGGAAATGAAAAGGTAAGCATCGATCCTTCTTAGTCGCTCTAAAATGAAGCTGAATTTTGGGAGGTTTTTGAAATTTCCATGTTTGAAACCCAAAACCACTTCTCTTCATGCTTGACTTCATAAGACGAAGTTTAGGGTCGATAGGGGGTAGATACATGATTTGTCTTGTTTGAATATGTCTAGACCTTGTTTATCAACTTGAATGCTTACTTTATGACTTAAGAGGACTATGTGCATTGGTATTTCATTTTTTGATTTTTATGCCCATTTGAGAATCTTGGTAAAATCCTAGGTTTGTTGAGCAAGATTTAAACAAGTTTAACATGTGAAAATGATAAGGTAATTAAGTCTGGATCTTTCTCTTAGTAACTCTAAAATGAAGCTTTTGGGAGGTTCTTGAATTTACCATGTTTGAAACCCAAAACCACCATACTTCTGTTCATGCTTGACTTCATAAGACAGAGTTTAGGGTTAGGGGTAGATACATGATTTTTCTGGTTTGAATATGTCTAGACCATGTTTATCAATTTGAATGCTTACTATATGACATAAGAAGGCTATGTGCTTTGGTTTTTCATTCTTTCGATTTTTTTCTGAATTGTTATGCCCATTTGAATCTTGGTCAAATCCTAGGTTCGACCAAGATTTAAACAAGTTTAAAACATGACAATGAAAAGGTAATTAATCATGGATCCTTCTTAATTAACCAGCCGGTCTAATTAAAATGAAGCTTTTTGGGAGGTTTTTGAAATTTCCATGTTTGAAACCCAAAACCACACTTCTCTGCTTCATGCTTGACTTCATATATAATTAAGACAAAGTTTAGGGTTAGGGGGTACATGATTTGTCTGGTTTGAATATGTCTAGACCTTGTTTATGAACTTTTGAATGCTTACTATATGACATAAGAAGACTATGTGCTTTGGTTTTTTATTTTATATTTTTTATTTTATGCCCATTTGAATATTGGTCAAATCCTAGGTTTGACCAAGATTTAAACAAGTTTAAAACATGAAAATGAAAAGGTAAGCCTGGATCCTTCTTAACTAGTCACTCTAAAACGAAGCTTTAATTTTGGGAGGTTTTTGAAATTTCCATGTTTGAAACCAAAAACCACTTCTCTTCATGCTTGACTTCATAAGACAGAGTTATTTATGGTTTTAGAGGGGTAGATACATGATTTGTCTTATTTGAATATGTCTAGCTAGACCTTGTTTATCAACTTTTGAATGCTTACTATATATATGTATGTGACATAAGAAAACTATGTGCTTTGGTTTTTCATTTTTCTGATTTTTTTGGAATTTTGATGCACATTTGAATCTTGGTCAAATCCTAGGTTTGACCAAGATTTAAACAAGTATAGATCATGAAAATGAATATGGAAGCCTGTATCCTTCTTAGTCACCCTAAAATGAAGTTTTTGGGAGGTTTTTGAAATTTCCATGTTTGAAACCCAAAACCACTTATCTTCATGCTTGACTTCGTCATAAGACAGAGTTTAGGGGTTAGGGGGTAGATACATGATTTGTCTAGCTAGTTTGAATATGTCCAGACCTTGTTTATCAACTTTAATGCTTACTATATGACATATAAGAAGACTATGTGCGCTTTGGTTTTTCATTTTTCTGTTTTTTTATTTTATGCCCATTTGAATCTTGGTCAAATCCTAGAGATTGACTTCACAAGACAGAGTTTAGGGTTAGGGGTAGATATACACATGATTTTTCTGGTTTGAATATGTCTAGACCTTGTTTATCAACTTGAGTGTTTACTATATGACATAATTAAGAAGGCTATGTGCTTTGGTTTTTCATTCTTTAGATTTTTTGTCTGAATTTTTATGCCCATTTGAATCTTGGTCAAATCCTAGCTAGGTTTGACCAAGATTTAAATAAGTTTAAAACATGGAAATGAAAAGGTAAGCATCGATCCTTCTTAGTCGCTCTAAAATGAAGCTGAATTTTGGGAGGTTTTTGAAATTTCCATGTTTGAAACCAAAACCACTTCTCTTCATGCTTGACTTCATAAGACGAAGTTTAGGGTCGATAGGGGGTAGATACATGATTTGTCTGGTTAATTTGGATATATCTAGACCTTGTTTATCAACTTGAATGCTTACGATATGACATAAGAACACTATGTGCTTTTTTTATTTTTTTGTGCCCATTTGAATCTTGGTCAAATCATAGGTTTGACCAAGATTTAAACAAGTATAGAACATGAAAATGAAAAGGGAAGCCTGTATCCTTCTTAGTCACCCTAAAATGAAGTTTTGGGAGGTTTTTGAAATTTCCATGTTTGAAACCCAAAACCACTTCTCTTCATTCTTGACTTCTTAAGACATAGTTTAGGGGTTAGCGGGTAGATACATGATTTGTATGGTTTGAATATGTCTAGACCTTGTTTATCAACTTTAATGCTTACTACATGACATAAGAAGACTATGTGCTTTGGTTTTTCAATTTTCTATTTTTTTTGAATTTTCTGCCAATTTTGTTTGACCAAGATTTAGACAAGTTGTACACGTGAAAACGAATAAGTAAGCCTGGATCCTTCTTAGTCACTCCAAAATGTACCAATTGATAGGTGCGTTAACTTTGCTTCATGGAAAAAATAATGTCATGTAAATGAGTTAACTTGGATTTCCTACCCTTGAATCCATAGGAAACTTTGTTCTAATGCACTATAATAATCAACCGAGTTTTTACAGGTCTGTCACTTACGTGTGGTGCCCATGCGTGAGGTCCCACACTTCAGTGAGCACAAGTCACGTGCAATAGGTACGCAAACTCCCAGCCATTTTCTTTGTCAAGAGAAGACGCATCAGGATGCGTATTGGAAGTCTGTGGGTCCTTCTGGATCCTTCGGTCGTCCCTCTCACAAAAAAAAACAAATCTCTCTCATTCTCGGCCTCGCTCGACTCGCTCGCTCGCTCGCTCGCTCGCACCTCCTGCTCACTGACAAACCCTGCACAAAAGTCAACATCATCACCCGAAAAAGGGGAGACACCATAATTCTCTCCCTTCTTCTCTCCTTCCGAGTGATCCCTCTTCCTCCGAGTTTCACTCGACGGGCAAACACACATGTGCTGCATAGTAATAATAAAAAGGTAGAAAAATCGACCTACGAATCTATAATTAAATAGGTTAAACTAGGGTTTTGCCCAGTACTACAGATCAAGGTTCAAAAAATCCAACTACGGGGTTCGAACAACCCCATTTCTAATCCAAGATTTTTTTCGACCTCATCCAATGGCCTCAAACTATAGGCCGGGTTAGCATCTAGTGCAGTATGTGTGAGAATGTATGCACTATGTGTGCTATAACTTGTGTGTCTTTCAAATTTGAACCAAATTTGAATAAGTTTGAAATATTTGAAATGGGGCTTTTGGCTTAAACGTTTGAAACCCAAAACGACTTCTCCTCATGCTAGACTTCATAAGACCGAGTTTAGGGTTAGGGGGTAGATACATGATTTGTCTGGTTTGAATATGTCTAAACCTTGTTTATCAACTTGAATGCTTACTATATGACATAAGAAGACCATGTGCTTTTGTTTTTCATTTTTCTATTTTTTTTAAGAATTTTATGCACATTTGATTCTGGTCAAATCCTAGGTTCAACCAAGATTTAAACAAGTTTCAGGCATGAAAATGAAAACGTAAGCCAAGATCCTTCTTAATTAGTCACTCTAAAATATATGAAGCTTTTGGGACGTACTTGAAATTTCCATGTTTGAAACCCAAAACCAATTCTCTTCATGATTGACTTCATAAGACAGAGTTTAGGGTTAGGGGTAGATATACACATGATTTTTCTGGTTTGAATATGTCTAGACATAGCTTGTTTATCAACTTGAGTGTTTACTATATGACATAATTAAGAAGGCTATGTGCTTTGGTTTTTCATTCTTTAGATTTTTTGTCTGAATTTTTATGCCCATTTGAATCTTGGTCAAATCCTAGCTAGGTTTGACCAAGATTTAAATAAGTTTAAAACATGGAAATGAAAAGGTAAGCATCGATCCTTCTTAGTCGCTCTAAAATGAAGCTGAATTTTGGGAGGTTTTTGAAATTTCCATGTTTGAAACCCAAAACCACTTCTCTTCATGCTTGACTTCATAAGACGAAGTTTAGGGTCGATAGGGGGTAGATACATGATTTGTCTTGTTTGAATATGTCTAGACCTTGTTTATCAACTTGAATGCTTACTTTATGACTTAAGAGGACTATGTGCATTGGTATTTCATTTTTTGATTTTTATGCCCATTTGAGAATCTTGGTAAAATCCTAGGTTTGTTGAGCAAGATTTAAACAAGTTTAACATGTGAAAATGATAAGGTAATTAAGTCTGGATCTTTCTCTTAGTAACTCTAAAATGAAGCTTTTGGGAGGTTCTTGAATTTACCATGTTTGAAACCCAAAACCACCGTACTTCTGTTCATGCTTGACTTCATAAGACAGAGTTTAGGGTTAGGGGTAGATACATGATTTTTCTGGTTTGAATATGTCTAGACCATGTTTATCAATTTGAATGCTTACTATATGACATAAGAAGGCTATGTGCTTTGGTTTTTCATTCTTTCGATTTTTTTCTGAATTGTTATGCCCATTTGAATCTTGGTCAAATCCTAGGTTCGACCAAGATTTAAACAAGTTTAAAACATGACAATGAAAAGGTAATTAATCATGGATCCTTCTTAATTAACCAGCCGGTCTAATTAAAATGAAGCTTTTTGGGAGGTTTTTGAAATTTCCATGTTTGAAACCCAAAACCACACTTCTCTGCTTCATGCTTGACTTCATATATAATTAAGACAAAGTTTAGGGTTAGGGGTACATGATTTGTCTGGTTTGAATATGTCTAGACCTTGTTTATGAACTTGAATGCTTACTATATGACATAAGAAGACTATGTGCTTTGGTTTTTTATTTTATTTATTTTTTATTTTATGCCCATTTGAATATTGGTCAAATCCTAGGTTTGACCAAGATTTAAACAAGTTTAAAACATGAAAATGAAAAGGTAAGCCTGGATCCTTCTTAACTAGTCACTCTAAAATGAAGCTTTAATTTTGGGAGGTTTTTGAAATTTCCATGTTTGAAACCCAAAACCACTTCTCTTCATGCTTGACTTCATAAGACGAAGTTTAGGGTCGATAGGGGGTAGATACATGATTTGTCTGGTTTGAATATGTCTAGACCATGTTTATCAAATCCTAGGTTTGACCAAGATTTAAACAAGTTTAAAACATGAAAATGAAAAGGGAAGCATGTATCCTTCTTAGTCACTCTAAAATGAAGTTTTTGGGAGGTTTTTGAAATTTCCATGTTTGAAACCCAAAACCACTTCTCTTCATGCTTGACTTCATAAGACATAGTTTAGGGGTTAGGGGTAGATACATGATTTGTATGGTTTGAATATGTCTAGACCATGTTTATCAACTTTAATGCTTACTATATGACATAAGAAGACTATGTGCTTTGGTTTTTCATTTTTCTGATTTTTTTAGAATTTTGATGCACATTTGAATCTTGGTCAAATCCTAGGTTTGACCAAGATTTAAACAAGTATATATAGAACATGAAAATGAAAAGGGAAGCCTGTATCCTTCTTAGTCACCCTAAAATGAAGTTTTTGGGAGGTTTATTTGAAATTTCCATGTTTGAAACCCAAAACCACTTATCTTCATGCTTGAGCAAGATTTGACCAAGATTTAAACAAGTTTAAATCATGAAAATGGAAAGGTAAGCCTGGATCCTTCTTAGTCGCTCTAAAATGAAGCTTTTGGGATGTTCTTGAAATTTCCATGTTTGAAACCCGGCCAAAACGACTTTTCTTCATGCTAGACTTCATAAGATCGACACGGGGTACATACATGATTTGTCTGGTTTGGATATATCTAGACCTTGTTTATCAACTTCAATGCTTACGATATGACATAAGAACACTATGTGCTTTTTGTTTTTCATTTTTTTGTGCCCATTTGTATCTTGGTCAAATCCAAGGTTTGACCAAGATTTAAACAAGTTTAAAACATGAAAATGAAAAGGGAAACATGTATCCTTCTTAGTCACTCTAAAATGAAGTTTTTGGGAGGTTTTTGAAATTTCCATGTTTGAAACCTAAAACCACTTCTCTTCATGCTTGACTTCATAAGACAGAGTTTAGGGTTAGAGGGGTAGATACATGATTTGTCTTATTTGAATATGTCTAGCAAGACCTTGTTTATCAACTTTTGAATGCTTACTATATATATATGTGACATAAGAAGACTATGTGCTTTTGTTTTTCATTTTTCCGATTTTTTAATTTTATGCCCATTTAAATCTTGGTCAAATCCTAGGTTTGACAATGATTTAAACAAGTTTCAAATATGAAAATGAAAAGGTAAGCATGGATCCTTCTTAGTCACTCTAAAATGAAGCTTTTGATAGGTTTTTGAAATTTCCATATTTGAAACCCAAAACCACTTCTCTTCATGCTTGACTACATAAGACAAAGTTTAGGGTTAGGGGTAGATACATGATTTTTCTTGTTTGAATATGTCTAGACCCTTGTTTATCAACTTTAATGCTTACTATATGACATAAGAAAACTATGTGCTTTGGTTTTTCATTTTTCTGATTTTTTTTGGAATTTTGATGCACATTTGAATCTTGGTCAAATCCTAGGTTTGACCAAGATTTAAACAAGTATAGAACATGAAAATGAAAAGGGAAGCCTGTATCCTTCTTAGTCACCCTAAAATGAAGTTTTTGGGAGGTTTTTGAAATTTCCATGTTTGAAACCCAAAACCACTTAATCTTCATGCTTGACTTCGTCATAAGACAGAGTTTAGGGGTTAGGGGGTAGATACATGATTTGTCTAGTTTGAATATGTCTAGACCTTGTTTACCAACTTTAATGCTTACTATATGACATATAAGAAGACTATGTGCGCTTTGGTTTTTCATTTTTTCATTTTTTTATTTTATGCCCATTTGAATCTTGGTCAAATCCTAGATTTGACCAAGATTTAAACAAGTTTAAAACATGAAAATGGAAAGGTAAGCCTGGATCCTTCTTAGTCGCTCTAAAATGAAGCTTTTGGGATGATTTTGAAATTTCCATGTTTGAAACCCAAAACCAATTCTCTTCATGCATGCTTGACTTCATAAGACAGAGTTTAGGGTTAGGGGGTTAGATACATTATTTGTCTAGTTTGAATATGTCTAGACTTTGTATATCAACTTGAATATATTATTGTACCATGTCTCCACACAGCCCAAAATGCACATATTTTCAAAAGTTTTCATGCATGAGTACTTGTAACTAGTAAAAATAGAAAGTAAAAATAGGAACCCCATGTATGAAGGATACTAAAAAGAACTCTTTCACATTTTTTTGGTATAGATTATGAGTTTGCTTGGCTTCATACACAAGTGAGTACATGTCATGCAAAAATTAACACGAAATTTAGTTATCATGACCCATTTTTGGCAGGCATTGTGCATATCGCCTTGAGAAACATCTTTGCGAGCTAGTGTATTAAACGTTTATTCACATATAATGGATTTTTTACTTTATTAGTGCACACAATGACAGAATCGGCCAAATGTGTATGATTTTTGTGAAGGTGCTAGAAAAACAAGATGCACTACGATGAAGCATGAAAGGAGGCAAGGGGAGGGATAGTGAAGAGGTGGGAGAGACCGAGAGATGAACCGCAAGGTAATTAAAAAATTGGGGCCAAAACGATTCCAACTTCCTAGGCATTGACCAACTTTGCCCCTCTTAACCCAACGTGGCAGTGAACCCGTATAAGCAACAACTTCCTCTTACTCCGCTTCTCCGAAATGGTAAGAGAACCTCTCCAGCTTAAGTGACCAATCGACATATCTATGGCCTTCCGACTTGGCTCTGGTCGCCGCGCGCGTAGTCCTACCACCGACGAGGAAGCGGAGCATCAGCGCCGCCTTCGCTTCGTCCATCGCGCACCAAGGCATAACCCGCCCGCTCTGCACTGGCCGGTTGTTCAGCCCGCGGCGGCGGCGCTGGCCGTGGAGCCCCTCGCCAGCCGCTTCCCGTGCGGGCCGATGGATGCAGAGGCAGGGATCTCCCACGCAACCCCGCATGCGACGCCCGCTCGGCCCTGGCCGGCTTTTCCGCCCGCGCATGCCGCATGGTTTTCTTTGCCAGCAGGTGAGATCCCCTTCCCGGCCGGCGCGAACGATGCGGAGGCAGGGAGCTCCCGTGGCCAGCCGCCTAATCCGACCGCACTTCAGGCGGTGCCGGCCGTGGAGCCAGGCCGTTCTTTCGAAGCGCATCACGGCGACGCCCTTTGCAGGAGCAACACCGCCAAGGAGCTCGTATATAACGTGATGTTCCCGGCACTCTATAGATGCCGGGATGCTCTGCAAGCTTTCGTGCAGGCTAAGAATGCGGCGGCTGCAAATCCCAGGGACGCAGCATTGCAGCGGCGCGCCGATGAGGCTAAGGTGGCGCACGCTTTCCACCAGGCGTGCCTCGACAGGCTTAACATCCAGCACGGCTTCGTGCAACCGCCAAACGCCGCTCCAGCTAAGATCCAAAAATACTCCGGTGAGCATATCACTCCGGAGTAGAACAATCCAATTTCTAGTAGTACTGTAGGAGTACTTTATTAGTGCACAAACCTGGCGAAATTAAAGGTGTGTTCTTTGTGTGTGATGTAAATCTAAAAATTTGAAGGTTCTAGCAAAAACATTTCTTCACAAATATTCGATGTGTTTGCTTGGCCTTATCTATATATCCGGTGAGCATATATGGATGCCAAATCCTTTACAAACTTTATATTTTTTAAGTGATCGATGTGCATGCATCTATCTCGCCATGGTAAATTAATGAAACAAGTTGCATATTTGCCAGAATTCCAAACTTCGTGAGCAGTATAGAGATCGAGACCTTAATTAATTATTATGAGTAGGATGCATGCATGCATGGCCATTTTCTAGGGTTTTAAAGGATACTAGAGCTTTTCTAGGTTAATTTGCAACTATATGTATATTTGTTTTCTAGTTCTGGGCTGATCATTAAACTCAACATTGAGTTGTAGATTATGTGAAATTAGTACATGCCATAAAATATAGTAATTTTTTATGTACCCTACGAGGCAGTACGTGTGGTGTACCCTTAATTATTAATTGGTAGACATGTACCGTTGGCATGTTTGAAGAAAATTTGAATTTGGAAGAAGTTTTTAAAGTAAAATTAACGCAAGCACAAAATCATGTGTGATGGTGAAATTTCTAGAACACATTAATACAAACCTAGTAATATGAGTTTGTTTGGCTTTCTGCCCACAAGTGAGTATTGTGCGCATGTACTTTGATGCAAAATCCCGCCATACAAAACTTTTTAGTTATCATATGACCTCAAGTTTGGAAGAGATCGTATTTTAAGCAACTTCACAAACAAGAGATTCTAACAATTATATGCATGCATGAAAGAATGATTTCCCTTTTTTATTACTGTACAAAAATGGCTAGATGTGTGTTAATTGTGAAGGAGGGCTACCAAATTTTAACAGTTGCACATTATTGTCATAATTCCACCATTTGGAAGCAGTAGGGTAGACATGCTTTCCGCTTGGTAGGATGTGTTAGTGCCATCAATTTTGTAGATATAGGTTCAAGGATTTGTTCATCTTAATCTGCAACTATATATGGATTTTTAAGCTTTTGCCTAGTAATTAAACTCATAATTAAAATAATGTAGGTTATTTAACTACATACATGCCATAAATTCTGACAGGAAATACTTGGACGTGCCTTGCGAGGGTGGTAACAAACAAGAACACAATGACCAAACTTCAAATGCCAATCCACCCACCAAGCTATACGATTGGCATGTACAATCGATCGACTCCTTCTAATCAAATTTGAATACAATAGAAGAAGTTTTAAAAAATTTCAAAATGAGATCAACTTGTGCATTGAGTCATCCTTTGTTATTTATTTGCTTGTAAAAATAGAAACATAGGCATATGAATGTATTCGAAACACTTCACTTTTCAACGGGGAAGGGACCCGAAGGTCCCAGAAAAACAAAAAAAGATTACAATAGTAGTACTCCTTTGAGAAGGCAGTAGAAGAAGGATCCTCGAAGAGCCAAATGCTTTTATTATCCACAGCTGTTCGGCTCTTTTCCTTCTCGTGTAAGCTATCGCGCAATGATTATACTAGGCTGCTCGATTATACTAATGGTCGGATGGTAGTACAACCATTTTCGCAAACTTCTGCGCCCTTCGTCATGTCAGCATCGTATCCCAGTGTGCAAGCAGTCTGCTCGAATGAAATACTCCTAAGTACGTACGGTATTCCCTCCAAAGACACACCACACGGTATTCCCTCCAAAGACGCACCGTCGCCCCGATCTGCTCGAATGAAATACTCCAAAATACTTCTGCGCCCTTCGTCATGTCAGCATCGTATCCCAGTGTGCAAGCAGTCTCCTATGAAATGGAGACGACATTTTGTTGAAAAGTGTCGGTGCATGCTATATACCACACTAGTATGAGAGTTTTTACAGCATTATTCCGATTTCCACAGAATGCATTAAATTTGGACGCGATGCCACACTGACAAGAGTGGTTTAAACAAGGCCATTATTTTTATTATGTTATATTACTACAATACTCCAAGGTAGCACTAGTAGCCTTCGGTTGTACTCTGCCGGTCGCGCTGCCTCATTCGACCAGACTTTATTCTTCTTCTCATATATATATACAAAATACTGTCTGCCGAGGTTCGATGACCGCACCGTCGCCCCTCTCCGCGCCGCCGTCTTGGGCCGCGCCACCATTCTCCCCGCCGAGTTCTCCCCCGTCCCCGACGCACCACCGTCAAGCACCACCGGACCGATCTTCGCAGGTATGTACATCTCCAACCTCCGGCGAGTACAGAGGTTCATCGGTCATTGTGTTCGATATAACCTTAATTTGGGGATTGCAATGTGAGTAACTTACTGGGTTTTCTAGGAAATGAAAACGGCGTCGCTCGATGCCTACACTGCGTCGGCGGATACATGGAAAGCGGAGACGGATGCTCTGCATGCATCGGCGGAGACATGTAAAGCGGATGCGGAGGCAAAGGCGAAGGCGGTGGCTAGGACGGGCCCGGGCGCTGTGGCGCTGGCAAATGCTCGTATCGAAGCTGCATTTTGTTGGAAAGTCTTGGCGCGTGCTTCGAGAGTTTTGGCGGCGCAGCCGGGAGAACCGTCGGAGGCTTCGAAGCTGGCTGCTTTGAACGCGTCGAGAGCTTGGATGGTGACTTCATCTAAGGCGGCGCTTGTTGCATTTGATCGTGACTCGTCAACCCCTTTGTAAGTTCTACCTTCCCCAACTGCAATGAGGTTAGATCTGGTGGATTGGGTTTTTTGCCCAAACCAGACGTGATGATGCATTGAGATGTTTTTGTATTTTTGATGATGCATTCTGCTTCTTTTGTAATTTGGGTGATTCATTATGCTTTTTAGGTAGTAATTTTTCTGATGCACTCACCTCTTCAGGAATTTTTCATGGTTTTTTTTGTTTTTGTTTTTCTGTCAACCTAGCTAATGCTCTCTGCTGTTTAGCCAAAAGTTGGATGATGCATTGTACTGTTTACATATATTTTACTCTGATGATGCATTTTGCTCTTTTAGCCTTTTAGGTAATTTTTCTGATTCCTTGAACAGTGTGGGAAATTTCGATGAAGAATTTTGCTGTCAACTTAGATGATGTATTGTGCTGTTTACATTTTATTACCTATATCAAAGCTAACCCCATCTGATGTTACCACAGCGTTTTGGGTCCTGTAGAGGTCTCTTTTTCCTCCAATCGTGTTGACACGTTAGCAATTATTACTGTATATGCGAGATTGCCTTCCGTTGGTGCGTCCTATTTTTGTGGTGTTTTTTTTTGCAAATTAAGGGCTTCATTGATTATGCAACAGGATTACAATTGCATTGTCCTGTTTACAATATTTTGATTTTGCTGATGCATTGTGCTGTTCACATTATTTTGATTTTGCTGATGCATTGTCCTGTTTACATTATTTTGATTTTGCTGATGCATTGTGCTGTTTACACTATTTTGATTTTGCTGATGCACCGTGCAGTTTAGGAAACTTTGATGATGAATTAGATGATGCATTTTGCTGCTTAGTCAAATTAGATGTTGCATTTTGTTTTAAAAAATAGATGATGCAGTGTGCTGTTTACATAATTTTGACGATGCATCGTGCGATTTGCATAATCCTACCAGCTTCAGTCGAAGGACACCCACAACAATCAACGATCTGCCTGGAGATGTAGTCTCTCAGATTCTTGTCAGGCTTCCTCCCCATCCAACCTGCTTACTAGCTGCATCAGGCACCAAGAAAGCATGGAGGCAATGTATGGGAAGCAATTATTTCAGAAAGCTAACTGTGTCACACAACGGAGGAAACCCGTTGCTAGGGTTTTTCACCAACAACTCCGAGGACAATCGATTCATCACAGAGCATGATCTTCACCCGGCCATCTTGAAGATGCTGGCAATCCCGTCTCAAGTGAACGGTCCCAAAATCTATGTCCTGGGATGCCGCGATGGTATGGTGCTACTCCATTCTAATGTATCCAGAGGGTATATATCAGTCTGGGATCCAATTAGGCAAGTTCTCACAGCGATACCAGAACCACCATTGTGGCGCAATCACACAATTGAAAGCAGCGGCTCAATTCTCTGTTCGAGAAACAACTCTGAACCGTTTACACATTGTGGCAAGTTCTCGGTTGTTTGGATAACAACTAAACGTTACGATGCACAGGCTCATATCTACTCACCAGATTCAAAAGAATGGGAGTTTCTAGCTCGATCAACTCCGATGCTGTCAGAGATTGACCGTAGACCGGCAACTCTCATAGGGGGTATTTTGTACTGGCCAACGAAGTCTAGATATATCATTGAGCTTGACCATGCAAAGAAGGCTCTGAAATATATTCAGTGCCCTCATGAGACGCATGATATATTCATGCTTAACATTCACATCTTCAAGGGACATAATGGAGATGTTGCCCTTGCTGTTATAAGAGACTTCACCCTACAAACATGGACCAGTACAAGATCATCAACAGGCGATCACGAGTCATGGACATGTCATATAAATTTTGAATTGGATACTTTTTTTGGCCTTGACACATCATTTCCATACAATTGGAAACATGCAGTAAGGTTACTCTGCGTATTTGAGGACAAAAATGAGCTGGTTGTACGGGCAAAGGAGGGAGTATTCCAATTAGATATGAGCAACTGGCAGTGGAGAAAGTACAATTCTGCTAGACGTTGGTGCACTTTACATCCCTACTCAGTTAGACCGGGTTAGTCATTCATATGTAACCTTTGCATTCATTTACATATGACTTTTGCTGATCAATTTGTTCATTTCCTGACAGTAACCGACCTGATCCAGAGTGCAACATCAAGGACACGAAAAAGAACGCGCTGTCAGGAACCCATCTAATTCAAAGTTCAACATCCATAAGAGAAAAGGAAGTCGCATATGAAGGAGCAAGGCTTGTTTGGGCAAGAAGTGATAGCCCAGCTTTTGTTTGGTCTGATGTCTTTTAGTTTTCGTTCTGGTGGAAATGTCGCTGCACCATTTGTTTGTACTGCAGCTCCATAGTGCTAGCTGCTAGTACGTTGGCGCTGTCCTACGTCTGCTTGTTTTGGGGGCATAAATATGCCACGAAACCTTTGTTTTATGTGATCAAACGGTCATCTCTGCATGTATATGTTCGGGTTCTGATGAAACCTTTTTTGTGATCTGTACATATATTTGAGTCAGTCTGTGTTTTGTTTTATGATGGGCAGGAGTATTTGTTTTACTACACCATTGTTTATCCGAATTGTATTACTCACTCTATTCAAAAAGTTAGCGGCTCACCTTTTTCCTTCAAGATACGGATGTATCTACACACTAAAAACATATATAGATGAAACATCTTCAGACAAAGTTTAGTCACTTATGTATGGACGGGGGTAGTATTATTTATGTTGTGCTCCCAAACAAGCAGACATCGGACAGCGCCTGTTTAAAGTTCATATGTGTAATCTTATTCCCTTTGGAAGTTAAGCATTAAACTCTACTAGTACAACCGTGGTGGTCTTGTGATGTAGTACTCTTTTGATGCATTTGTGATGTAGTAGTACAGTACTTTTTTTTGAACTGGTATAGTACTATCTAAGAAGAGTACTCCCTCCGATTCACATTCATTTTACACCAATAAATATGGATCGGAGTGAGGGAGTAAATTAAACATGGCATCTCGTGCATGAAGCTTGACAGATCGATCAGGTTGGCTAGAATGGCAATACAATGCTCCTCATTAGGCAAATGCATGCCATGTACGATAGTATACATCCAGTAAAGAAGTCTATACTGACATAAAAAAGACTACATTGGGGATGAGAGTCAATTGGGGAATCTACAATACATAAAATCTTGCTCGTAGCTGATTTTGGCTAAGAGGGTTTTACTCACATTACACGTGCCACTTTCCTTGTCTGCAAAACAAGTTCCAATAAAGGAAGAGGAAAGAAGAGGACATTGTGGGCGAGATTGAACACCTTTTTATGTGTTAAGCTGAGGCCTTGTTTAGCTGAGGATTTCGACTTAGGCCTAACAGCTCAGCACACCCAGAAATAAATTTCCTTGCGCGCACCACTGTCAGCAAAAATAACAAAATTAGCACGCAAGATTAAGAACGAAGTGAATTTAAGTAACTTGGTTAGCTTTTCAAGCAATATATTCAGAGAAAGAGCACACATGTCCGGCAAATAATCGTAAGAGAAGAACAATAAATCTAAGGCATTCCACTTCATATGCAGAAGGGACGCGACAGCGCATGGATTCATACCTTGAGTCGACTCTGGCTCGTAGAAGGGCGGTCGCGCCTCGAGGATGCCGGCGACGTCTCCACCTCGATCTCACATGTGACTGCTTCTCGGTGGGCGGTGCGCCACGCCATGTAGAAGATCTATCAAAAGAGGAGAGCCCGATGACGCTACCGACGCCTCAACCTTGATAGCACCGGCTTGTTGCTCCGCACCGAGATGCGCCACGTGCAAGATTTAGCGGATGCGCCAATTTTAGAGATATGTCATGATCGTTGTAACAAATTTCAACATGATGATGATTTGATCCTGCACTCGGCCTTGAACATAAGTACTAGTACAGTCTCACAATTTTTTTATCATTATACTTTGCGAGATTTAGCGGATGCGCCAAATTCAGAGATAGATCATGATCATGGTAACACAATTTTCAATGTAATGATGATTTGATGTTGCACTAGACCTTGAACATAAGTACTAGTACGGTCTCACAATTTTGTATCATTATACTTTGCAAGTTTTAGCGGATGCGCCTATTTTCAGAGGATCATGGTAACAAATTTTCAACGTGATGATGATTTGATGTTGCACTCGACCTTGAACAGAAGTACTACTACTGTCTTACAATTTCTTTATCATTATACTTTGCAAGATTTAGCAGATGCGCCAAATTCAGAGATAGATCATGATCATGGTAACAAATTTTCAACGTGATGATGATTTGATGTTGCACTCGAACTTGAACAGAAGTACTAGTACAATCTCACAATTTTTTATCATTATACTTTGCGAGATTTAGCGGATGCGCCAAATTCAGAGATAGATCGTGATCATGGTAACACACTTTTCAATGTAATGATGATTTGATGTTGCACTCGACCTTGAACATAAGTACTAGTACGGTCTCACAATTTTGTATCATTATACTTTGCAAGTTTTAGCGGATGCGCCCATTTTCAGAGGTAGATCATGATCATGGTAACAAATTTTCAACGTGATGATGATTTGATGTTGCACTCGAACTTGAACAGAAGTACTAGTATGGTCTCACAATTTTTATTATAATTATACTTTGAAAGATATAGCGGATGCGCCAATTTCAGAGATAGATCATGATCATGGTAACAAATTTTCAACGTGATGATGATTTGATGTTGCACTCGGCCTAGAATAGAAGTACTAGTACGGTCTCACAATTTTTTTATCATTATACTTTGATATAGCGGATACGCTAATTTCAGAGATAGATCATGACCATGGTAGTGACCAATATTCAACGTGATGATGATTTGATTTTGCACTCGGCCTTGAACAGAGGTACTAGTACGGTCTCACAATTTTTTATCATTATACTTGGACGGTGGCCAAATTCAAAATCTCATAGCGGCAAAACTTCCCGCCCACAAAATACAAAAATTTCACACGCTTCCAAATTCCCATTCTACCCCTGTGGAGATGGCAGCAAAGTCGGTTGGTGGGGGGGTCTGCCCGTCATTTTTTGGATCACCACCTCCCTAGCCCGGAAACCCTCCCAAAAAAAATTCATTTCCCTCAGACCACCCACCGGAACTTCCCAAGTCCCTCTCTCCCACCTCCACGACCACCGCACCGGAACATCCCCGCCGGACTTCCCTGGCCTACCCGAGGCCTCGCGATCCTCGTCATCCGGCTGCCTGCCGAGCCGCTTCATCGACGCCGTCATCACCGGACCGGATCATCCGCCGACACCTCGAAACCATATGCTCATCCAGCAGTCTTGCAATCGCTTCCTGCGGCCGTTACGTTTTTGCAGATGAGATGAGTAACCATGAAGTGTAATGGCCGTCTCTCCAACCCCAAGTAGCACATGTAGCGTACTTCATCACCGGATCTATCAACCCCAGGAAGATCTGCTGTGACTCCCACAGAGTGCTTCTCCTAATGTAAGTCCCTTGTTTTAGCGCCATGTTCTGGGTTCAGATTCTTGTTTGTCTGAAGCTCTTTTAGTTCATTCCTAGCTATGACCGTAACACGTTGCTATTTTCTACTTCATTGCTAACTTTAAGCGATTGAACATTTTGGTTTGCATTCCCTGCTCTGTAGATGTAGCCATCATAACTTCTATCTTGCTCAGTCGTTGTTACAAAAATTATAGGTATTATAGTAACATCCTGCTATTATTTAGTTCATGGCCAATTTTAAGTAATTGCACATGTTGGTTCGCATTCCCTGCTCTATAGCTTTTGGCATCGTAACTTCTATATTTGGTTTACATTCCCTGCTCTGTAGATCTAGCCATCATAACTTTATCTTGCTCAGTCGTTGTTACAAAAATTATGGCCTGCTACTATGTTGTTTGTGCCAATTTTTTACTCCATGAACATGTTGGCTTGCATTCCCTGTACTACAGGTGATGCCATTGTTTTGTATCTAGTTCATTGTAAGCTAACAAAGTAAGGACTTAGTTTGGCATGCTATCACTCTGCTATCTAGCCTGTAGTACAAATAAACTTGTCATACTACTAGATAATAATTTTGCGTGCCATCTTGTTCTTCAAAAGCTGCATTATTGACTTGTTTCTCTGACTTGGCATGACGCTCACATATGGAAAGCTGAACATATTGGTTTGCATTCCCTCTTATACAAGTTCACAGGTGATCCCACTATATTCTGTATCTGGTCCATCCTAAGCTCCAGCATCAACTATCCTCTATGTGTTGCTCATTACAAGTTTATATCCCGAAACATCTTGATTTGCATCCCCTTCACTATAAGTTCAGGAGTATTATTTAGTTCACGGCCAAAATGAAGTAATTGCACTTGGCACATGTTGGTTCACATTCCCTCCTCTTTAGCTTTTGCCATCGTAACTTCTATTTTTTGGTTTACATTCCCTGCTCTGTAGATGTAGCCATCATAACTTCATCTTGCTCAGTCGTTGTTACAAAATTTATAGCCTGCTACTCTGTTGTTCATGCCAATTTTGTACTCCCTGAACATGTTGGTTTGCATGGGACTCGACAGTAGTAAGTCTGCTGTTTCATTCTAACATGCTCTGTTATATTGGCTGTTGGTATGCGGCATGCACTCTTTGTTTGCTTATTGTGCGCATTACAATGATCTTGTTATAACGACGAAATGATGAGTTCCAAATTCTTTGGCAAACAATATTGTAGTGTCTTTGCCTTTCCATTGTTGCTGTCTTAACTTGTAATGTCTTTGTTTCAGATATAGGTGCTGCATGGACAACTTAAAAGATTGCCGGATCGCTTCATTGTATTGCTAGGTTTAATTACCATTCAATTTCTCTGGGTTCTGTAATATTTTTTCAATGCCTTGCAGCTGATGTAATATTTAGTTAGTTTTTATAGTTCTTTCGCGCATTTTTTCTTTGGTGCTTGTGGTAAGTGAGGCTATCCGACAGAAATCAATGCTGCGTAAATATTCTCAGTATCTAAATCACGAATTCCCATCCCTTAAACGGCCCATTTAAGCGAAATCACATATGTGCCTGCCCGCAAATTCCTAAAGCCCATATTATGCCGGCATATAAACAACAACTAAACGGGCTGGCCCACTTACTTATTGGGCCAGCCCATTTGATTGACGGTGGACCCCACACTCTAGTTGGGCTGGCCCACTTGCTTTAAGGTGGACCCCACCCACTACTTAGTTGGGCCAGCCCAATTGCTTTTGTGGTGGACCCCACATACTAAATGGGCCGCCCTTTAAGAGGAAAGTGGGACACCTGTGTTTTTGCCCGGCCCACTATCTTGTTGGGCCGCCCGCTATACGGTGGACCCCACATACTAAATGGGCCGGCCCTTTAACAGAAAGTGGGACCCACTGTGCTTTTGGCCGGCCCACTATCTTGTTGGGCCAGCCCACTTGCTATATGGTGGTCCCACATGGTAAATGGCCGGCCCTTTAATAGGAAGGTGGGACCCACCTGTTTGGCCCGGCCCACTATCTTGTTGGGCCGGCCCACTTTCTATATGGTGGACCCCACATACCAATTGGGCCGGCCCATTGGGATGTGGGACCCACCTGTGTTTTTGGCCCGCCCACTATCTTGGTGGGCCAGCCCACTTGCTATATGGTGGACCCCACATACTAAATGGGCCGGCCCTTTAACGGAAGGTGGGACCCACTGTGTTTTTGGCCGGCCCACTATCTTGTTGGGCGGCCCACTTGCTATATGGTGGACCCCACATACTAAATGGGCCGACCCTGTAAATGGAATGTGGGACCCACTGTGTTTTTGGCCCGCCCACTAGCTTGTTGGGCCGGCCCACTTGCTATACGGTGGACCCCACAAACTAAATGGGCCGGCCTTTTAAGGAAAGTGGGACCCACTGTGTTTTGGCCCGGCCCACTTGCTTCTTGGGCCGGCCCAGTTGCTGTAAGGTGGACCCCACATGTTAAATGGGCCGGCCCATTTAAGTTTTGACTAGTCAACCTTAGAGGTTAGGCCCGGCCCACGTAACTAATGGACCAGCCCAGCTATATAGTTGACCGGTCAAACTATGTCATCTGGCCCGGCCCGCTTAAGACGTGGCAGGCCTCGTGTGGGCCTACCATCTACCACGGGGTTTCAGCCGGTTAACGCCGTTAACGGCAGTTAACGGCGTCGCCACGTGTCGTTTGCATGACGTCAGCAGTCAACGGGCTCCCGAAAACACTTCCGCAACGGTCCGATTTTCCGTGGCGGAAGGGCACCCAAGCGCGACGGACCGAAAAAATCGTCGTTGGACTTTGCCTGACGCAGTTTCGACAACGGAACCCATATCGTCGGGTTAGGCCCATAGGCGACGAAAAATGCCCCTTAGTTGACGATTTTGGGACGTTGTCTATCAGAACTTTTCTTGTAGTGTGTGCGCATCATACCTTCCTCTTGGGGTTCCCAACGAACGTGTGAGTTACACGCCATCAAGCTCTTTTTCTGGCGCCGTTGCCGGGGAGATCAAGACACGCTGCAAGGGGAGTCTCCACTTCTCAATCTCTTTACTTTGTTTTTGTCTTGCTTTATTTTATTTACTACTTTGTTTGCTGCACCTAAACATAACACAAAAAAATTAGTTGCTAGTTTTACTTTATTTACTGTCTTGCTCTCTATATCGAAAACACAAAAAAATTAGTTACTTGCATTTACTTTATCTAGTTTGTTTTATTTACCGTTGCTAAAATGAATACCCCTGAAAATACTAAGTTGTGTGACTTCACAAACGCAAATAATAATGATTTCCTATGCACACCTATTGCTCCACCTGCTACTACAGCAGAATTCTTTGAAATTAAACCTGCTTTCTGAACCTGGTTATGAGAGATCAATTTTCTGGTGTTAGTTCTGATGATGCTGCTGCCCATCTCAATAATTTTGTTGAACTATGTGAAATGCAAAAATATAAGGATGTAGATGGTGATATTATTAAATTGAAAGTGTTTCCTTTCTCATTAAGAGGAAGAGCTAAAGATTGGTTGCTATCTTTGCCTAAGAATAGTATTGATTCATGGACTAAATGTAAGGATGCTTTTATTGGTAGATATTATCCTCCCGCTAAAATTATATCTTTGAGAAGTAGCATAATGAATTTTAAGCAATTAGATACTGAACATGTTGCTCAAGCATGGGAGAGAATGAAAACTTTGGTAAAGAATTGCCCAACCCATGGACTGACTACTTGGATGATCATCCAAACCTTCTATGCAGGACTAAATTTTTCTTCGCGGAATTTATTGGATTCAGCTGCTGGAGGTACCTTTATGTCCATCACTTTGGGGGCGGCTACAAAACTTCTTGATGATATGATGATAAATTACTCTGAATGGCACACGGAAAGAGCTCCACAAGGTAAGAAGGTAAATTCTGTTGAAGAAACCTCTTCCTTGAGTGATAAGATTGATGTGATTATGTCTATGCTTGTGAATGGTAGATCTAATGTAGATCCAAATAATGTTCCTTTAGCTTCATTGGTTGCTCAAGAAGAGAATGTTGATGCGAATTTTATTAAAAATAATAATTTCAACAACAATGCTTATAGGAACAACTCTGGTAATAACTATAGGCCATATCCTTCTGCTAATGTTAATGGTTATGGTAATTCTTATGGGAATTCTTACAACAATAATAGGAGTGTACCCTCTGGTCTTGAAGCTATGCTTAAAGAATTTATTAGTACACAAACTGCTTTTAACAAATCTGTTGAGGAAAAGCTTGATAAAATTGATATTATTGCTTCTAGAGTTGATAGACTTGCCTCTGACGTTAATCTTTTAAAATTGAAAGTTATGCCTAATAATGATATTGATAATAAGATTACTACTACAGCAAATGCCATCCAAGTTAGAATTAATGAGAATATAAGATTAATGGCTGAATTGCGTGCTAGGTGGGATAGAGAAGAAAATGAAAAACTAGCTAAAGAGAATAATGTAGCTAAAGTTTGGACTATTACCACCATTAGTAATGATAATGATTCACATGTTGCTGCACCTCCTACTATCAATGGTAAAATAATTGGTGTTGGCAATGTTTCTACTCCTAGTGCAAAGCGTACAAAACTGCCTGAAATTGCTAAAACTGCTGAAACTGCTTGTGATAAAACTGCTGAAATTTTTTCCAACCTTGGGAACAATGATCCCATTGCTGTAGCTCATAATGATTTAGATTTTGATGATTGCCACATCTCTGAAGTTATAAAGTTCTTACAAAAGCTTGCTAAAAGTCCTAATGCTAGTGCTATAAATTTAGCCTTTACAAAACATATTACAAATCTCTACTATATTAAATGGCTAGAGGCGGTGAGATGGTTGGTACGTACGTCCAACACCACCACGCATCCCGCAGCCCTCGCTAAAAAAAACGACCAAACCATCCCGCAGCCCTCGCTAAAAAAAACCGAGCAAACCATGACTGAAACGAACGGGCACGTCACCCACGCGTTGTCTTCACCAGTTCACCTCCTCCTCCCGCACAGTCAAAGGAAAAGAAAATTCCCCTAGATTGATTCCTGGCCTCGCCGTCGACGCGCCGCCCAGCTCCCGTCCCCCATCCCGCTCCTGTCCCGCTCTCTCAACCATCACGCGCGCTGCGCCGCCGATGCCGTCGTCCCTGTTTCCCCTTCTCTCCTGGCCCATCCCTATACACGCCGCCTCCCATATGCCATGGTCAGCTGGAACCGCCGGTCAGCTCGATGGCAACTGCCGACGCAGATCGTGGCGCTCGTGCTGGTTACCTCCTCCACCAATACAAACGTGCAAGCCCTCCAATTTATACTACTGCCGCACTTCCATTACCTCAACTTTTCTCATCTTTCTCCTGCCTCAAGTCCGGCACCAGGAGCCATCGGACCGGACGATTGCATACTACCTCCTTGCCGCGCCCGGGCTTCACGGCGGCGGCGTGTACTTGTTCCTGCAGCACGCACGACGCCTACAAGTCCAATTTCTGCATGCTGTAGGCCGCAAGAGTGTTCTGCCTGTAGCCCATCGAGTCTTTAATTTTGCTGCTATTTATCAGTCTTCGTCTAATCATTCACATTTTTCTTTTCCCTACAAAATCGGAGCTATCGGGCCTGGAAAGCAAGAAACGAGCACCAACACCACCTTCCTCCAAAAGGTTCAAACTTTTGGCTTTGTGTGCCGATAGGATCGATGGGGTTGTTCATGTTGTCATCTATTTACTTGCACATTCTCCATCTGTTGATTGTATTGTCTCACTGCAATTCATTGATTTTATAGTATCTTATTATATGGTCTCACTGTCTCTGTATTTGCATACTGGTTCGCATATGTATTCCTTTGCATGGTGTGTCGATAGTTCTCAGTACCAAGTTCAACGTCATGTGAAAATTCTTCATGTCTATTTTGCCCAGGAGTCTGTTTTGTGTACTCTTCCTACGCTGATTATGCTCAAGCAGGTGCCTTCATATCTTAGTAATTCCTTGTAACATATAGAGATTCCATGATCTTTTTTTCCATCGTATTCTGCATCCAGGCTGAGCAAACTTTGAGTGATGTGTCAAGATGCACAAAACAAGCTTTCTGATCTAGCTACGTGTAATAAGCAACTTGATTATAGGCGTTGCTAAGCTATCTGAATCTGAACAAACTTATTGATACCCCAGACTGTCATGTCCTAAGCTACTCCGTCACCATTTATGTTCAAAGTTTTCGGCTTCACGTATTCTGAGCTTCCCCATTTTTCATTCTGGTGAAGCGAATTAGGTTCAGGTCGACACAAATTCAGTAATGCAATAACTTCATATGGTCCACAAGTTGGATATTTATCATGGTAGCGACCAACTCAATCCTTCTTACGTAAATGGATCCATGTATCGCTTATCTTCATAAATGGATCTACTCACTGTATGTTGTTTATTATCTGTGTGATTGTGTGCTGTGGATCACTGAACGAACTTGTTGCTTATATTCAGAAACATACTGACATAATGTTTTCTTGCACTGAATGTTATTGGCGGGAATGACGTAATGTTTGCTTGCTATCGGAAACAATATGGTGGAATGACCCCTAAGTTCATATGTAGAGATTATGATGTAACTCATGATTTTCCCCTGTAATATGTGCAGGTTTATATCTCAAGTCAATCCAGCATTTCATATCGAGTCTACGAGGTGCTCTGTTCAAAACCAACACTACAGATAGTTTTTTGTTCAAATGTTTCTTGGTTTTTATTTTCTGTTTGAGTGCTTTTTCACTATTTTTCTCTGTTGCTAGATTGTAATCCAAAGTTGTTGTTTATTATTACACACTTTGAGCCAATACAGGTTACACTCCAAATTCCTGATGATTTGTAATTGCTTCCTCTGAAAACTGCTACTGTTCATCCGTAAATTATGTGGTTGCTTAACAGTTTCAATCAATCAATTTGTATTGGTAACTCAGCCAACATGGTTCAGTTTACGTAAACAGTAACTTTAGTGCTGTGAAAAACATCATGCTTGCGCTATTTTTTATTGACGTGCTGCCAGTAGGAGATAAAAGAAAGCAGCTCCCGTGTCAGTTAAGACTTAAGAATAGTTTCTGAAAGTACTCTCTATAGAGTAGGTTCTCTTGAGAACCATCTTTCCTTCACATACCTTTTTGAATTTTTCTTTTTTTCTTTTCAACTCGGTTTGAGTGCCTTTTCACTAATTATTATTTCTCTGTTGGTAGGTTACCATCTGAAGCTGTCTTTGATCACCCAATCTGAACCAATATAAAGGTTACTCTCAAAAAACAGACCACATTTTTCTATCATTACGACTGTTCACTTCCGATGTGTATTCTTCCAACAAAAGTCTTTCATATTTGACATTTTCGTTCTACCAAATAGACATGTTGCAGACAAGCTTATGAATTAGTGTTTTCCATTTTACCTTTAAGACTCCGAACTGAAACTTCTTGATAATATATACATGTCCTTTACGATACTATTTTCTTCAACCATTATTTAAAAAACACCTATTGTTTCGCCACCACGAACGAGAGGAGAAGAAAACCACTCCTAAAAGATATCCACATCCCTAACATGCCCCTGTCCTGTAGTACCGAAATGATCCTGAATGAACAACTAATAGCGCACTTCTGTAGTACCTCACTAATAAATTGTAAGAATACAGTATGGCAAACATGTGCTAACCTCTGCTTATTTTAGCATCAGATCCCGTGATAACATGCTATAGGTAGTGTTTCTACTATGACCATATCTTATAATTATACAGACTATTTCTGTTTGTTGTTACTGTAGTACACAAATATATGGTTCAAAGGTAGTGTTTGAGTTTCCAATTCTTACAAGTTACATACTTCTTTTGTACCATATCAAGTTTTCAACACCATTGATGAGCTTCAGAATCCATATTTCTTTGGACATGAGTACAGTTAATACTAACAATATCATATACCTTCACCCATCTGAATAGTTGCTTTGAGAACCATTAAATCTGTTGTTTCTACTTCTCTTTGGTATTTGTAATAATTCCAGCTTTGTTTTGCGCATAGCACTTTCGATATGTTTGCTCCACTTACAGTGTTGTCAAATGTTCAAAGCGCATACCAATAGCTATAATTTTTTTTGTTTCTGCAACCTCAACTAAAATTTTGTTTTGTCCAAACTGGGTCGCATTACTTGGAAAATGGCTCTAGATTAGGCACATGTTTCCATACTGATATTTTTGTTCAGTTGGAGATGAATGTAGAGTAATGGACAACAACAGTAGAAGGAAAAGCTCATAATTCTCAGCTCACTAGATCTCTTGTACCAAGAGCTCTTATCCTCTCATAGACATGTAACTTGGGTTTTCATGGATTCCACTATTTTTGTATATTCTGCAGGTAGTTGTGTCGTCATAGTCAACGTAGTTATCTTCTGGCTTATTAGTAAAAATATGATTTCTTCAAATAATATTTCAAAAACTTCAAACTGTAGGGGAAATCTTATTGTCATAAGCATTTGGGGTTTACAACTGAACCAGAACTCATACCTATGGTCAACGGCTGAATGCAGCAAGCCCATTGTCATCGCAACCATGTTGCAGAAAGATATTAAATTTGGTAATTGATTTATCTGCAGCACCACATACTTATACTTTAACTTATTTTATTGAAACACCGCGATAATTATATTTGTTCTACTTAACAATAGGTGATCTGAATACATCGGACCATACAAACCTTGCTTTCAACCCAGCTCATCGTGCATCACTTCCTCTCCAGGGTGAGTTATTTAAACACAACACTAAGTTACAAAGATATCAACACACCTATTGATTCCTATAATATATGAACATTAAGCTCAAATGTAAACATGCAGATATCCGCCAAAAAATAATTACTGGAGCGATTGACATGACCTTTGTGCAAAGGTTTGTTGAGAGGAGGTGGGCCTCTGTTGCGATGGTGCTGGCTAAAAGAGATGCACGCTACAGGAAGTAGTTGTGGTTGGATTATCTGTTCGCTGCTGTAATTTAGGCAAGCTACATGCTATATGATTTTCTGTGTGTACTGTATTTTGGTGAGGAAACAAAATCGTCAAAAAATGTTGTATTGTGTTTGTTCAGCATATTGTTTAAAAGAACCTTTTGTGTGGACGCTTTCATGTATCAATACTGTTTCATCGGAGTTCACGACATTTCACGGTCTGTGTTACACAAAAAATATAGTAACCTTAAATCCCAAAGGCTTCCTCACATAAAACTTGGGCTCTGAGCAAGTATGGTGATTTACACGTTCTGTTTTTCCTGTATTTATCCTGCTGCATACACTTCAAAAAAAAAAATTAGGTTCTATAGGGTGGTACTGCGTGATCCCATGTTTTGGTGGAAGCTTCTTTAGGAGAGATAGAAACATAGCTGAAGGTATTATCTCAACCAGCTGTGAAACAAGTTGGTGAATGCAGTCATCAATCAGAATACAGCTTGGTTCTGAGACAACTAAACATGCACAAATGAACACTATCTCTCAAGCAATCAGAAAACAGTGTCGTTCTTGTAAAATTGTTTCATTCCATGTCCTCACATAAATTTCCTTGATCTGCTATTGTAATAGTAGCTTGGGCAGTAGATGCAAATAGGTTGTTCCCAATGGCACTTCTTACTATTCTCCGTAGCTTAAGTTAAGCAACATTGAACTATTATTAGAAAGTTCATTTATCTGAATCTCGTTACTTTGAAGCAACAGGAAAAATGGAACGGAAGGTTATTTCGATCTGAAGTGAACAGAGGAAGAATAAGGAAGCCAACAAGAAGTGAAACCCTTCAATCAAACATATCTTTTCCTGTGGATAGGTTACAAAGACGTTAAGCAAAGATGTCGCATCCGAACCGACAATCGCGGAAAGGGAAAGAAGGTTACAATATGCTAACCCTTTCATATTAACAATACAGAAAATTTCCCCCATCACATGTGACATCCTAATTGCCATTAATATGGGTTCTGTTTCTTTTAATTATTGATCTAACAGTCATTAATGAGCATCGGGCTTCCAAGCAATCCCGCAGCAGTTATGTTGCACGTCCTCCTACTGGATTTTCCATACATGAGCCTTCGGACACTCCAGTTATTTCTTCGTCTGATGAAGAAGAGGGACATATTAATTTCCATACACCGTACCCAATTGAATTTCATAGCAGCCTTACAAACACCGTGATACTACGGGGTGAAAGTTCAAATGGTATACAATTTGTTCGTACACAATATAATGTTGCCACGTGGTTTTCTCTTCTAATTATCTTTGTATAAATATGGTACAACATACAGGCAGTAAACATGTCAATGATGTCACAGAAAGTTCAGCTACTGTGATAGCAGACCAAAGGAAACCAATTGCAAACATTTCAGATGATAGAAATCGAGCAAGCGTGAAAGAGATAAAGCTCGGCGAAATAGTTTGACGGCCGAGCATAAAGAGGAAATTAATGCACGCAGAAGAGTAACCCGCCAAAGCAAATCTCTGACGGCTGAGCAAAAGAAGAAAATTAATGCACATAGAAGAGCATCCCGACCGAAAAAAGCATTGACGGCTGATCAAAAGGAGGAGAGGAATGCCCACCAAAGGCAGTCCAGACAAAATATAGCACTAGAAGCGAGGCAAGAGATGAATGCCAACAGAAGAGCACGCAGGCAGAGCATACCTCAACATGAGAGGCAGGCGTTGCTAGCTAAGCGCAAGGCAAACGCAACGGCAAGGCGGAACACCCCTTGTGCTGATTCCATTGCACTGCCGTGCCCAATTGCACCTTCGTTGGCAACGGTAAACCCAGCCAAGGAGGGCGTTGTTTCACCTCCTGCGTCCCCTTCAGGAAGCCCGTCAGACTACACCATTGGAACCAACGGTCATTCTTCCATCTCATCCCAGCTTCTTATCTTAAGACTTACCTAACCATTACTTACGGGCTCGAGAACATTGCAGATGACATGGAGGCATTGCTTAGCAGGCTAATGGAGGAGAATGCCATCCCTGATGACCAAACGGACGACGAGGACTACTTATATGACGCGGAAGGTATGTTCACAAGATTTTCCAGTTGCTCTCTTTGTTATGAGTTAAGATGCACATCTTGTGACACTGAATGCCTGCAGGTTGTGATGACAGTGAACTTGATGAACCGGCAGACTTGTCTGACATGGGTTCTATTGATCCTTTCGACTTTGTGTACTCCAACCTCCCAGGGAGCACACACATACTGAAGCAAGTCCCGAATTGCGTACACTGCAAGGCCAAGAAGTTTGAGCGTGAGACCGATGGCTTCTGTTGTCGAAATGGTCAGATAAAGCTAGCTGAATCAGAACCTATCCCAGAGCTGATGAGGTTATGGTCTAGCGCTGATGCGGACTCTCGACATTTTCGAGAGAGCATCCGATTCTTCAACGGCCACTTCGCCTTCACAACCCTTGGTGTCAACCTTGACACCAACTGCACGAACATGAGGTCCGGTGTTTACACATTCCGAGCGAGTGGAAGTGTGTACCGCAACGTGCATTCGTTCGGGCCAGGCTCTCGTCCAGAACATCTGCAGCTGTACTTCTATGACGATGACCCCAGCCTGACCCACCGGAAGGAAGCCACCGCGCAACTGGACCAAGAGGTCGTCCATAATTTGGTAAACATCATGAAAGGAAACCCCTACTCCGAGCAGCTTAGGAGTATGGGGGCCCATAGGGACGACCTCGAGGATTACCGGATAGAATTGAACACCGACCAGAAGCTGGACCAACGGAGATACAATCTGCCTGTCTCATCGGAGGTGGCTGCCATCTGGGTCGAGGGCAGTGATCTGACAAATAGGTTCAAGCGTAGCATTACCCTCTGTGGGAACAACAATGAGAGGTATAGCATACAAGCCACACATGGGTGCTATGACCCGCTCTCGTATCCCCTCTTCTTCCCGAAGGGGGAACTTGGTTGGCATCCGAATCTCCCTAAACGTGATGTGCCGTGGCATGTTGCGCAACTACCAAGACGAGGCCGTAACGATGATTCAGGTTCGCCTTTCTAAGATGTTGTGCATTGTTTATAGAATGAATCCTTCTCTTATATTTTCTAACTTTCATTTTACAATCCTTCTCACAGAGGGGGTGGTCGTTTATGCGTCTCCGTCAGGGACTACTACTGTTATAGGCTACAAACACGTCCCGCCATATTCAACCCCATACTGCATGGAGGGCGCCTGTTCCAACAGTGGGCGGTTGACATGTACATAAAGATGGAGGGATGCAGGTTAGCATGGATCAGGAACCACCAGCCAGAGATACGTGCTGACTTATACAAAGGCATTGTTGATAGCATCACGGCTGGGGAGACAAGAGCGAGCGCTGTTGGCACTAGGACAGTTCTCCCGTGGTCGTTCCAAGGGGGCAACAGAGACATGAAGAAGAGGCATATGGATGCCATGGCATTGGTGCAGACGTACGGCAAGCCTGATATCTTCCTGACGATGACCTGCAACCCAAACTGGCAAGAGATACTGGATGAGCTGCTTCCAGGACAAACCCCGCAAGACCGGCCTGATCTTGTGGCTCGAGTATTTAGGGCCAAGCTGGAGACGATGAAAGATATGCTAACCAAGAACCATATCCTGGGTGTTGTGAAGGCGTATGTCTATGTGGTAGAGTTCCAGAAGAGAGGCCTCCCACATGCCCATTTCCTGTTGATCATGGATTCAACATATAAGCTTGTTGTGCCAGAACAGTACGACCGTGTCATATCCGCTGAGCTCCCAGACAAGCATAAGTACCCGGAGCTCTACGCCATGGTTGTGAAGCATATGATGCACGGCCCATGCGGTGTCCTGAAGCCCAACAATGTGTGCATGCAAGATGGTACGTGCAAGTGCAGGTACCCACGGGAGTTCAATGAGACCACCGTACAGGGGAAGGACTCCTATCCCATTTATCGGAGACGGCAAGACGGTCATTCAACTAAGGTCCGCGGTCAGATGTTGGACAATAGATGGGTTGTGCCATACAACCCTTACCTTCTGCGGATGTTCAACTGCCACATCAACGTGGAGGTTTGCTCCAGCATAAAGGCCATCAAGTACCTATATAAGTACATATACAAGGGTCACGATCAAACCTCGTTCAACATAGACCAACCTGACGCCAATGGCAACATAGACGAGATCAAGAGATTCATTGATGCAAGGTGGATTACTCCACCGGAGGCGATGTGGAGGATATTCGGCTTCACCCTATGTGAGAACCACCCAGCAGTCCTACAGTTACAACTGCATATGCCGAATATGCACATGGTCACATTCAAAGCAGGAGAGAGCCTGGATGATGTCCTCGCCCGTGATAACGCATCGAAGTCTATGCTGACGGAGTATTTCGCGGCTAACCGGGAGCACGAGTGGGCTCGAGATATTCTGTACAAGGACTTCCCAGGATGGTTCACATGGCAACAAACAAAATATTGGAAGCCAAGAGAAAAGAGCTTTCAAGTGGGCCGAATTGTGTCAGCCAATCCTGCTGAGGGGGAGTGGTACTTTCTAAGGGTGCTTCTAAACCATGTACCAGGCTCGCAGTCCTTCGAAGATCTAAAAACTGTGGACGGTGTGCTATGTGATTCCTTTCGTGTGGCTGCCAAGAGGAGGGGTCTCATCGAGGCCGACAACACGCTCGACGAGTGCCTTACGGAGTCAGAGCAGTGGGCCATGCCAGTCTCGCTGAGGAGGCTCTTTGCAACGATATTGGTATTTTGCGAGCCAGGTGACGTGCGCGGTCTTTGGGATAGACACGTGGAGGCGATGTCTGATGACTTCAGGCGACGTCTCACGTGCCCAATCGCGGTGGAGCAGGAGGTGTTGCTTGATATCAGGGGCATGCTGGAGTCCATGGGTAAGGACATAAAATCATTCCCTCTTCCAGACATCAATGAGACATATGACAACACAGATGGCCAAGCCAGGGAGGTTATGGAGGAAACAACTATCGAGGTTGCTGAGGAAGACAAATCCCTGGAGTCCTCCCTAAACCCTGAGCAGAGGATTGCTTATGAAGAGATATTAGCGGCAGTTGACGGAGGTGAAGGGGGTATATTCTTTGTCGATGGTCCGGGAGGCACCGGGAAGACCTTCTTGTACAGAGCGTTGTTGGCTAGGGTACGACTGGAGAGAAAGATTGCGGTGGCCACGGCGACATCGGGTGTTGCCGCTTCCATCATGCCTGGAGGCAGGACTGCCCACTCAAGGTTCAAGATCCCACTTAACATCGAAGAAGGGACTTCGTGCCACTTCACCAAGCATAGTGGAACAGCCAAGCTCCTGAGGATGGCTTCACTCATCCTATGGGATGAGGCCACCATGACAAAGCGGCAAGCGATTGAGGCACTAGACAACAGCATGCGCGACATCATGGGCCGACGAGACCGACCTTTCGGGGGGATGACCGTCGTCTTTGGTGGGGACTTTAGGCAGGTGCTGCCGGTAGTCAGGAAAGGGTCACGTGGTCAGATAATCGACTCGACCCTGCAAAGTTCGTACCTTTGGAGTAGCATGCGTCCGCTAAGGCTCACCACCAACATGAGGGCACATAATGATCGATGGTTTGCAGACTACTTGTTGAGGGTAGGCAATGGCACCGAGAAAACTGATGAGGAAGGCAACATTCGCCTCCCAGAAGATATTGGTGTGCCTTCGACAGGCGAGGCTGCTGATATAGAGAAGCTTATCGACCATGTGTTTCCTGCCCTTGACCACAACATGGCCAATCCAGGATACATGACGGCTCGAGCAATCCTCTCCACCAAGAATGACAACGTCGATGTAATAAACATGCGTATGATAAAGCGTTTCCAGGGCGAGGAGAAGATCTACTATAGCTTTGATAGTGCCGAAGATGATCCGCATGGCTACTACTCTCTCGAGTTCCTTAATGGCTTGACTCCTAATGGGCTACCCCCGCATGCACTTAAACTGAAGATAAACTGCCCCATTATACTGCTGAGGAACATCGACCCAGCTAATGGGCTGTGTAACGGCACAAGGCTTGTTGTCCGTGGGTTCCAGAAGAACGCCATCGACGCAGAAATCGTGATGGGACAACACGCTGGAGATAGGGTGTTTCTTCCACGAATACCTCTCTGCCCCTCTGATGATGAAATGTTCCCATTCAGATTCAAGAGGAAGCAATTCCCAATCAGGCTCAGCTTTGCCATGACAATCAACAAGGCACAAGGACAGACCATCCCAGTTGTCGGCGTGTATCTACCGGAGGCGGTATTCTCCCATGGTCAGCTCTATGTTGCGTTGTACAGAGCCACCGCAAAAAGCAACATTAAGATTCTCGCTGTCAAGGACCAGGAAAAGAACCAGAAGAAGAATTCAAAGAAGCGGAAAAGATCTGAGTCCTTAGTTACGACCACAAAGAACATAGTGTACAAAGAAGTCCTTACTGTTTGATGTCACCGGGCAAAATCTGAGCAGCTTCCCTGTTGATCCTTACTAGTAAATTTGCCCGTGCGTTGCTACGGGTTACTGAAAACATCACTATGTAATATGCTCAATTTAATAGCATCAGTTGACTAAATGTCATAGATAGATCTCAAGGTCTGTATGAAACGTTGAACTAAAATAATTGGGACGATTTAATTTGCACCAAACGTTAAAGACCCATATATGTGAGATAGTGGCCATCGGATCGTGCTTTCCAATGAATTATGGCCATTTACTATTTTAAAACCTAAGCGGTGCATCATTTTGATTATATACATTACATCAACAGTATGCAACAAAAGTAAAGACATGCATGTAGACAAAAAGAATTGCATGAAGAGCTCAACAAAATTTCACAGCCATTAAATAGTCTTCCCACAAATTGAACAAAGAATTGATGAATATCATGGACCTATCCATCTCACTACTTACTATTTCAATTATTCAAAAAGTCTTAATCCACAATGAAATGGGAAAAAGAAAACTTACTGCTTGTTCCCAGTTAATTTGGGTTCTCCGCACATGTTGAAAACCATCAATAACTCTTTTAGTAGTGCTTGTTTCAACAAAACAAAAATCTGATCAGTTCACATTCACACGGTGTAGTAGGAAATAGTGTACTTATGGATTACATTCGAGGCGAATGAAAATGCGCTTCTGCCACCAGCACACGAACGTTGCATTAGGCCGGTAGCAGAACATCAACACTCTAGAACGGGATTGAGTTAGAGCCTCCTCTCTCTTTTGAAGAAGTCCACATCCTCCATGACGCCTGCGTTGACTGGTCTGGTCGGAGGAGTCGTTAACGGCGATATCGGTGGGGTGATGAAGCAGTGATCCAAGTCCCAGAGTATTCCTTATTTGTGTAGGTGCAACGGTTGCTTGGATCAGCATACCCTACCCACGTCCTCCGAGCGCTTGACCCTTGTTGCGTCCGCCGGGCGGACGTAGACGTCGGCGTAGAAACTCGTCATGGAGGAGCTGGTGATGCCGTGGAAGTGGGCCTTGGCGTTTGTGTTGCTATCCAGGAGTACTTTAAATCGTTTCTACCACCTAGCTATCTGAATATATGTTCAATGCATATGATAGTTGAATAAAACTAAGAACCATCATCAACCATATTTGATGCAGTAACACTTTTAAACATAATGAATATATAGTTTAAAAGATTTCCTTTAGCCGATCGGGTTTGAAGGACTGCAATAAAAAAAATCCTCAACACAATTTTTTTTTTTTTGAAACGAGGCAAAAGATTTGCCATTTTCATTAATAGAGAAGACTCAACACAATTTTGGTTACCAGGAACAATTCTCATGCAACAATGTAGCAGTAAACTTCAATGCCCCGTTTAGATGAGGTGGAATCTGATCTTTCATGATAACGCCTTGGACTTTACAGACTTAGATTCATATCTTTTTATCTGTTCAGTGTTTGGCATCGTGGCCGCTATTGCTGTCATCGGAGCTATGTTTGTTTCTCGTTTTCAACACTGGCAACCAATACAGATGCGCCGACGCCACCTGAAGCTTCAGGTACATAGACATCGTGCAGGCAGCCAAGGACGTCGTCCGGTTCCTCATCTGTCTCCCGGCCCTCGCCCTCCTGCTCGTCGATTCCACCGTGAACCATAAGGCATAAGCTGTTCGGGGCGGACTGTTAGATGTATATATCTATATATGTATATTGTAGTTTTCCCAGATGTTAGGGGGCTTTCTGCATATGTGCACCTGTACATGTACTATATATTATGGCCTTTGGCCCTCTGGTAATACAACACGCATATTGCCCTAACATGGTATCAAAGCAAGTTTTGGTCCTATTTTTCTAGTTCGTGCGTCTCTCCTTGGCCGCCGCCGCTCTCTCTCCTTGGCCGCTGGCCGTCTCTCCCGCTGATACCAGCCTCGATTCCCCGCCTCAGATTCCCGGCGTGAGGTCGTCCGCCCCGCTCTGGGTCGCCCGCTCCGCTCCCGCCTGGATTCCTCCTGCTCTCGTGCGTGGGTCGCCCGCTCCGCTCCCGCCTGGATTCCTCTCGTGCGTGTGGCCGCCCCGCTCAGAATTCCTCCTGCGCTTGTGCGTGTGGCCGCCCCGCTTTGGATTCCTCCTGCGCTTGTGCGTCTGGCCCAAGGATACTACTTCTCCAGATTTGATTCCCTGCTCTCGTGCGTGTGGCCGTGGCTCCCTGGCCCGATTTCTCCAATCTGTTTCATCTGCAGTTGATTTGATCTAGAAAAAAAAAAGAAAAAGAAAAAAAAAAGAAAAAAAAAAGAAAAGCAAAAAAAAAAAGGGATAGAGCTATGTCTTCCTCGGGCTATGTTGCGATCCCTCGCTGCCCGGTGATCTTTGATGGCGCGAATTACCCTGATTTCGCTGCCTTCATGCGCGTCCATATGCGCGGTCTTCGTCTTTGGGGTGTGCTTTCTGGCGAGGTCTCCTGTCCGCCGCGCCCCGTTGCTCCTACGGTGCCTGTTGCACCGCCACCTGTTGCCCTTGCCCCTGATGCTACTCAGGCGGATAAGGATGCAGCCAAGAGTGCTGATGACACTGCTCTGGCTGATTATGACCGGAAGGTCCAGGACCACTCTACTGCCGTTGCGACTTACCGGCTGGATCTGACTGAGTACACTCAGTGGATAGATGAGGATGCTCGTGCTGCTGCTGTTCTCACCTCCAGTGTTCTGCCTCAGTATGCTGCTAAGTTTATGGGTCTTCCCACCGCTGCTGCTCAGTGGGCTTTTCTTCGTCAGCGCTATCAGCCGTCTGGGGATGCTCTTTACCTGTCTGTGGTCCGCCAGGAGCATGCCCTTCAGCAGGGTGATTCTACTATTGATGAGTTCTACACTCAGAGTGCTGCTATTTGGCGTCAGCTTGATTCTCTCCGTACAGCTGTGTGTGCCACCTGTCCCTGCTGTCTGACTGTGCGCGCGGATCTGGAGTTTCAGCGCGTGTTTGAGTTCTTGTCGCGGCTCCGCAAGGAGTTTGAGCCGCGTCGGGCCCAGCTGCTTGCCCGTGGTCGTGTTCCGCTCTCTGAGGTACTTGCTGAGCTTCGTGCTGAGGAGACTCGTCTTCGTGGTGCTGGTCTTCTTGAGGTTCCCTCTGTTCTTGCTGCTCGTGGCCCTCCTGTGCCGTCTGCTCGTGGACCTCCTATGCCGCCGACTTCGTTGCGGCCTCCGGCACAGCCGATACTTCCTACTCCTCCATTCCAGGGTCAGCGTCAGCCCCAGCAGCCTCGTGGTTCGACGTCACCTCCTTGCACCTACTGTGGCAGGCCTGGCCACACTATCTCTACTTGCTGGCAGAGGGATCCCAGCTTACGTCCGCCGCATCTTACTCGTCGTCAGGCTGGTTCTTCAGGATCTTCTGCTGTTGCGCTATCTGATCAGGACATTATCCGTGGTCTTCGTGGTCTGCTCGCTGGTACAGGATCTTCCTCGACGGGTACTGCTGGTTCTGTGCCTGGCTCTTCTGGCACCGCGCGACCACTACCTTCCACACAGTCAGGTACGTCATCCCCGTGGTATCTGGATTCTGGAGCTTCTTTTCATATGACCTCTGCGTCTTCTATTCTTTCTGCTCTTCGCTCTCTTGTTTCTCCTGTTCGTGTTATCACGGCTGATGGTACCTCTCTCCCTGTTTCCAGTCGAGGCACCCTCTCTACTACCTCTTTCTCTGTTCCTGATGTTTCTCATGTTCCTAGTCTTAAGATGAACCTGTTTTCCGCTAGTCAGCTTACTGATTCTGGTTGTCGCGTCATTCTTGACGCTGATTCTTGTGCTGTTCAGGACCGCCGTACACAGGCCCTGGTTGGAGCTGGCCCTCGCAGCCTTGAGTCCCCGGGGCTCTGGGAGTTAGACTGGCTTCGCGTTCCTTCTACTGCCACTTCATCTGCCAGTTCTCCTGCGGTTGCTCTGTCACTGGATCTTTTCAGCAGTGGCATCATCGGCTGGGTCACCTCTGTGGCTCCCGTTTATCATCATTAGTTCGTCGTGGTCTTCTGGGGTCTGTCTCAGGAGATGTGTCTTTGCATTCGTGTCAGGGTTGTAGGCTAGGCAAACAGATTCAGCTTCCCTATCCTACTAGTGCGTCTGTATCTCAGCGACCTTTTGATTTAGTTCATTCGGATGTTTGGGGTCCGGCTCCCTTTCCTTCGAAAGGGGGTCATCGATACTATATTTTGTTTATTGATGATTTCTCGCGATACACCTGGTTGTTTCTTATGCACTCTCGCAGTGAGGTGCTTTCTATTTATCAGCGTTTTGCAGCCATGGTTCGTACTCAGTATTCCACGCCTATTCTTGTGTTTCGTGCTGACTCTGCAGGCGAGTATATCTCCCAGCACCTGCGTGGTGTTCTTGCTGAGCAGGGCACCCTTGCCCAGTTCTCGTGTCCCGGCGCCCATGCTCAAAATGGTGTCGCCGAGCGTAAGCATCGTCATATTCTTGAGACTACCCGTGCTATGATGATTGCTTCCTCTCTTCCGCCGCATTTCTGGGCTGAGGCTGTCGCTACGTCGACTTACCTCATTAACATTCAGCCTTCTGCTGCCCTTCAAGGTGGCATTCCTCTCGAGCGTCTTTCTGGTTGCTCTCCAGATTACTCGACACTTCGTTTATTTGGTTGCGTTTGCTACGTTCTTCTCCCTCCTCGCGATCGCACCAAGCTGACCGCTCAGTCTGTTGAGTGTGTTTTTCTCGGATACAGTGATGAGCATAAGGGCTATCGCTGTTGGGACCCCGTTGGTCGTCGGATGCGCATCTCTCGTGATGTCACGTTTGACGAGACGCGTCCCTTCTATCCTCGTCCCACCTCGGGTACTTACCCGGTGGATGATATCTCTTTTCTTCTTTTTCCGGATGCACCCCCTGCTATCCCATCTCCTCCCACTCCTAGTCCTGATGCGCCCCCTTCGGCGCCATCCTCTCCTCTGTCTAGTCCACCTAGTACTCCTCGTTCTCCGGCTTCGGGTCCTTCTGATGCTGTCCCTTCTTCCGCTTCTTCTGATGAGTTGTCCTCTGCTGATGATCTTCCCCCTTCACGGCCTGTCCGTCAGCGTCGTGCTCCAGCTCGTTACTCTCCTAGTCAGTATGGTCTCTCTGTCGTTTCCGAGCCGACTTCTTATCGGGATGCCGAGCGTCATCCTGAATGGCAGCTTGCCATGGCTGAGGAGATCGCTGCGCTTGAGCGCACTGGCACTTGGGATCTTGTTTCTCCACCTTCTGGTGTTCGTCCTATCACGTGTAAGTGGGTCTATAAAATTAAGACTCGCTCTGATGGATCTCTTGAGCGCTATAAAGCGCGTCTTGTGGCTCGTGGCTTTCAGCAGGAGCACGGCCGTGACTATGATGAGACTTTTGCCCCTGTGGCTCATATGACTACTGTGCGTACCCTTCTTGCTGTTGCTTCTGTTCGCCGCTGGTCTGTCTCCCAGCTTGATGTTCAGAATGCTTTTCTTAATGGCGAGTTGAGTGAGGAGGTTTACATGCAGCCTCCTCCTGGGTATTCTGTTCCCGATGGGATGGTTTGTCGTCTTCGACGTTCTCTCTATGGTCTCAAACAGGCCCCTCGTGCCTGGTTTGAGCGCTTCGCCTCTGTGGTGACTGCTGCTGGTTTCTCTCCTAGTCTTCATGATCCAGCACTTTTCGTTCACACTTCTCCTCGTGGACGTACTCTTCTTCTTCTCTATGTTGATGATATGATCATTACTGGTGATGATCCTGAGTATATTGCCTTCGTCAAGGCTCGTCTTCGTGATCAGTTTCTTATGACTGATTTTGGTCCTCTTCGCTATTTTCTTGGCATTGAGGTTTCCTCCACTTCTGATGGCTTTTCTATCTCTCAGGAAAAGTACATTCAGGATCTTCTTGCTCGTGCTGCTCTTGGGGATGAGCGCACGGTTGATACTCCTATGGAGCTTAATGTTAAGCTTCGTCCTACTGATGGTGATCCTCTTCCTGATCCCACCCGTTATCGCCATCTTGTTGGGAGTCTTGTTTATCTTGCTGTCACTCGTCCTGATATTTCTTATCCTGTTCATATTCTGAGTCAGTTTGTCTCATCTCCTACCACTGTTCACTATAGTCATCTCCTCCGTGTTCTTCGTTATCTTCGTGGCACGATCACTCGTCGCCTTTTCTTTCCCCGTTCTAGCTCTCTCCAGCTCCAGTGCTATTCGGATGCTACGTGGGCGAGTGATCCTACGGATCGTCGTTCGCTTTCTGCTTACTGTGTGTTTCTTGGTGGTTCGCTTGTTGCTTGGAAGACGAAGAAACAGGTCGCAGTTTCCCGTTCGAGTGTTGAGGCTGAGTTGCGGGCTATGGCTTTGTTGATTGCTGAGGTGACTTGGTTACGGTGGTTGCTTGCAGATTTTGGGGTCTCTGTTACGACACCCACTCCACTTTTGTCTGACAGTACAGGTGCTATCAGTATTGCACGTGATCCGGTCAAGCATGAGCTGACCAAGCATATCGGTGTTGATGCTTTTTACACGCGTGCACAGGTACAGGATGATGTTGTTGCGGTTCATTATGTGCCTTCAGATTTGCAGTTGGCGGATTTCTTTACGAAGGCACAGACTCGAGCGCAGCATGATTTCTTACTCTCCAAACTCAGTGTTGTGGATCCACCATGAGTTTGAGGGGGGGTGTTAGATGTATATATCTATATATGTATATTGTAGTTTCCCCAGATGTTAGGGGGCTTTCTGCATATGTGCACCTGTACATGTACTATATATTGTGGCCTTTGGCCCTCTGGTAATACAACACGCATATTGCCCTAACACGGACGACTCCATGGTCAGCTGTTCACCTTGTCGAGGTATTAGGTGCCGCTGCTCACCTTGTAGAGGTATTAGCTGTTCACCTAGACGTGCGACTCGTCGAACCCTGCGTAGGAAGGTGGCCGTTCGGGAGGTCTCTAAACACCATGGCTCGGTACTCCTCCTCACATGCCACGACGACCTCGTTCCTTAGGGTGTGCCGTGGTCAAGTGTAGCCACTCCTACACCTGCGCCTTGTAGAGCAGCCACGGAACGGACAGGCACCCGGCAGGTGGTGATGCTGGACCGTCATATCGGGCCAAGCTTGAAGGCACCGCGGTGTTCATCGGTGATCCTGGCCAGGTTGTTGACGAAGATCGGCATCACGGAAGATTAACAAACAGCTCTGTCGCTCGTAAAATTGATAGTCATGTATCTCGTGGATCTGTTTCTGTTGTCTTGGTTGATGAGCTGGTCGGTATGAGCGTCATCGTAAGCGCCGCTGTTGAGGTTGTTGCTATTGCTGTTGGCCGTGTCGGCCGCGTCGATCGGCTCTGGCGCCGCCAACACCACGGGGGTGAACTTGCGGCTCATTCTCATGGACTACTACTCGGACGTGACGGAGAGGTGGCGGGTTCTAGCGGTGTTCACGCGACCAATCTCGATCGAATCGTCGACGAAGATCGTGAATAGCAGACGGAAACTACGGTGTATATATATAAGAGCGATTAACTAAGCGCACTTAACCTGGATACCGGACCTGATACGTACGTGTAGTTCAGTAGGCTTCCTTTTTTATTGAGATGTTCGGTAGGCTTCCTTATGAATTGAGAAAGCAACTCTAAGAAGAGATAGAACGTAAAGTTTCCTGGGCCTGGTCCATCTGCGTGCTTGCGCTTCCTGGCCCGGTTCACCGCAATAGTTTGTTACATATGCTTCTTTATCGATAAAATTAGCAACCGTGCTTTAGTCAAACACGGATCGATTTTCTTAGCGATCAACGGAAATAGATGGAACGACGGACGAAACCAAACGGACTAAACGGACCGAACTACGGAAACACTTCTCCCTTTATTATTAGGTATAGATATAGATATAGATATACCACTTCTGTAAAGGTAAGAATTGTACCACTGACTCCTGCTTGGTATCAGATGATTGCAATATGAGGGTTATATATATATGGTACCTGATCCGAGCTTCGTATAAGTTGATTTTCTATCATAAGTTACTATCATTTCTTTTAGAGAAGTTACTATCATTCTTGAGTGTGTCCGTGATATTCCCATATTTATATATCTGCAGATATGCTCACTTGGATTCTTATATTATTTTATTTTATTTAACTTGTTTTTAACCATGCCATTTTGCACAGAATACTCATCCTTGGACCTCATACCTCTGCCTCGACATCTCAAATTAAAATTAGATAGTAATATAACATGTGATATGTGCTGTAAGAATTAAGGTGCTTCTAAAATACATCTAGCACCTTGATCTCTAGAAGTTGAAGACTAGCTAACAACCTGACACAAGAATGAATGTATAGACAATAGTTGAAAGCCAATTGCAAGTTTGAATATGTATAGACAAAATAGTTTTAATATATTGTGTTTTTTTGCAGATTAATTTATTTCTTACGCCCCGCAGAATTTTTTTTGTATAATCTTGTCACAATTATTTAGTGAAGTTTATGAGCTCAAAAGATTACGAAAGAATGGGTCGTTGCTGCAGAGTACTGAATATAATTACAATTGTAGTTTTGCGGCAGTAGATGGAATAGATAACATACATGGGGTTACAATTTAATGACTATGTTACTCTGCTGCTTGATAACTGATTGCATACTAAACATCAACATGATTCACTGTCTCAGGTTGGAGCAAGAAAGCCAGAACTGTTCTGCAAGACATTTGAAGAAGCTCACAACAAGCTTGTACTGGCCTCTCGTTTTCAAAAAATATTGCAGTCTCTGTTTTTTTGGGAAATCTTACAAGATTGTGTCTACTTGTGGAGATATACAAAGAACTGAATCTGGAGGTGGTTCTAAGATTCCTGAATGTCTACAAGTACTGATGATGAAGTGTAATGGATGCTGCTGAGAAACCTTCAAATGCCAATGGACTCGGTTTTAGCATCCATGCTGATGATGTTAAGATTTATGATTTGCTTTTCTGGTTCTCATCTTGTGAGAAGGTGATACAGAAATTCGTTGTTGATTAGCTACATTAAAATGTTTCCTCTGTTTCAAAATGTATGCGACGTTTACCACATGTTTCAAAAGCAACTGTATTAATTTGTCAGTGGCATGCGACCACATGTTTCAAAAGTAATTTTTAGGTAAGATATATTGAATAACTGATGCATCCAAGTGATGCCACTGACAAATTGATGCATCCACGTGATACGACTGATGCCATTGAAAACATGATTCACCTGGTGCCAATACTGATCAATTTCAGTTTGTGGACACAGCTCACCACTAGCTCTTCAGTCAACCGACCCAACCCCGTGAACCACAACAACTCCGTCGCACTACACCACAACAGCAACACCTGATGCCATGGCACTGCGGCACTGCCTCCTTGGGGAAATGATTGTATGAACTACTGGCACTGCAAATAACTTGCAGTTCTAGACTCTAATTCGTAACTATGCATATTTCAGATGCTCCTAAGGACATGGAGAATGGAGCTTCGGCCGACTATACCACCAAAGCTGAAGCGGGAACTGCAGAATACCTAATTGAACTCGAGGAGCGGCGTTCAATTAAGGTAAACGTGTAAGAGCATCTTCATCGGCGGCCCCTGCCCCTAAATAGATTTTGAAAGTTAAAATCATATTTTTAAAACGATATTCATACGAAATTCGAACGAAATTTGTATAAATTTAACGTGAATTTAAACTAAAAACTAAAAAACATCTAGCGGCGCCGGGAGTCAAAGTTGCTGAAGTCCAGGTCGTCGCCGTCGTCGCTGGATGCCCCGAAGGACCAGCTGTCGTCCTCTTCGGCCTTCTCCTCCTTTGGCACCGGCAGCTCCGATGGTTCGGCGAGGTCGACGAAGTTGGCACCGTGATCCCTGGCGGACCACACCGCCACTTGCCGGGTCCATCACGATCTTCCGGTAGTCCTCGTCGACGGAGCGGCCGACGATGAAGCTTTGGCCAGGGAACTCCTCCGGGTCGTCGCCGAGGGACCGGCACGGGGTTGCCGGCGCTTCTATTGGGTTCAAAAACTAGCCGGTGCCGTTTGGAACGCACCGGTGTGAACCCATGTTCGCTATCGGCCCCCAAAACGCTATCGGTTGCGCCGGTGGAGATGCTCTAACTGCCATATAATCATCACAGTAAAACTATCAGATAGTATTTGACGTCTGTTCTGAACCTACATAGGGCTTGGGATAGTTTTTTCTCTGGCATCTGCTTCTCTCTCTTCTCCCCGGCAATCAACCTTGATCCCCTCCGCGAGACCGCGACTCCGACCAAAACCTCCTGTGACGCCTCACAACCGCCGCCCAAAACCCGTGCGGGTCAATCCATGGCAACCGCCGGTCAGCTCCATGCGCGGCAACTGCAAATCGTGGAGGTCGTGGTGATTACCACCTCGACCAGTACAGTATCCTCAAAGCCCTCCCCACCCTTGTTCTCCTCTGGCCTCTCCGTCAGCGCTCTCGAATCCGGCGACCGACCAGCTGCCGCCGCCGGGATACCTCCGAGCGCAGAACCGGCACGACGCCGCCGACAGTGGCCCCGCTGCCGCGCCGTCCCCCACCAGCAAGACAGGAGGGCGTGCACAGAACGTCTTCATCCTCCTGACGCCGCATCTTTGGCTGACGAAGTGTTGGTCTGCTTCACTCCTCCACATCGTCTCCGTGCATCTCCCACAACGCGCTGCTTTCTCTTTGAGTATGACTTATATTTATGAGTGCAGGTGGAGGCGGTGATTCCAGGGCAGTGTACCATCGCACAGAGTCGACTACATCATACACGAAGGAGTTGTGCTTCGGCAGTGTGCTGCTCGAATCCGCTTCCTTCTGCTGCTCAAGGAGGTAATAAACATCTGTGTATTCAGTAGGCCTCAAGTCTTTTGCTGTTGGAAGCATGGAAAGACATTTCAAATCATCTCCTAGATTATTCTTTAAACTATACACAAACAAGCCTAAATGCTCAAACTAGAGTCCACAAGGTCAATTCGAAATTAGAGGTTGTGGTACACCTGGTATGCCAACAATTGAGTGATGCACTTAGTTTTGGTGCGTATTGGCAAACCACTCCATTGAAGAGATTCATTTGAAAGTGATACCTCAAACTGATATGCTAATAGCATAGTCAAGATCTATTGCTTTCTTCATCGCCGAATAAACTAGAACAATAGGTGTTCTGAATTTAGGACTACAAGATGATTGCTGTTGGGCTTTTCACTGAATGGTTTGGATAAGTATATTTCGTTAACGTTCCTCACAGCCATGACTTGGTTAAACAGTAGTGTTTACAGATGCATCTAGGTGAGACAGACTCTTGTTTAATAGAGATATTAGCTGGTTGCTATGAATGATAAAAGCACGCCTGCTTCGGTTATGTCTGAAGATATGAGATCATTTTGTGCTTGCTATAGAGCGGTTATCAGTGCACTGAATTGAAGATGATTTTTTAAATGTTTAATATAAATCTGTTTCTGGGTGCTTCTTATGCATATGTACGTATACTGCGTTTTATTCCAGGTTTTGGTTATCGATACGTTATACGACGTATATCTGTATAAGCAGGATAGGGGGCGAAGTAGTAGCAAATCCACATACCATTTTCAACTGCATTTTTTATCCAATTTTCTCGTAACTTGTCCTTTTCAAAATCTCACACTCTTATCGATTTCAAAATATAGATGGGAGACTGTGGAGAGTTCACTATGATGGCAACCCCCGAGGAAGGTGATGACGACCTTTTTGGTGACCAGCTGGCGACCCTGACGACTTCACTTGGACTTCCACCACCTGAGTTCAGGGGAAAGCAACTACCACCCACGGCACCTGGAGATCATCGTTGGATCATAGAGGGAAATGTGAGGGGCCGACTTGTCAGGACAGAGACACAAGATATAGTCTTCTACAAGATGAGCCCCAATTGGGAGATTGGCGTAGAGATGGCCATGCAAGAGGCACTGGCCCGCACTGTGCAGACTTACCAGCATGAGATGTCTCAGGGTTCTTTTTTTTATGCCTTTGGGAGGCGCTTTGAGGATGGGACAGCCAACAGGACTGCTGGAGATCGTGTAGGTATGGATTACAGGGTTATCCAGATGGAGGACTTGGAGTGCCACATCGTCAACTTAGAGGAAAGCCTTACTGCTGAAATGAGAAAGAATGAGAATTTGAGGGTTACCATAGAGAAGCTGAAGCGGGGAAATACAGAGTCGACCATGGAGCTCTGTGATATTGATGACAAGCTGATTGCGAGAGATACTGAGATCACTGAACTGAAGAATGCAATGACGCCTAAGGAGACCCCAGCAGTCCCACATGACCAGGATACGCAGAATGAAGAAGAAGATCCAGAGGAGCGCATTGCTTTTATGCCAAATGGAGAGGAGTTAGAGATCGTCTCTGAGGAGGAGGATACTCCCACGGGGAACACTCCACCCCATCAACGTAGGACCATAAGCACCAGGACCTACCATGCTCTTCTCAACAAGTGATTAGATTTATCGACCACCATTTGCGTCTTAGTGAATTTGTTACACAAGTTGAACCTTACTTCTTAGGACCATTTTGTAATGTTAAAATGTAAGAGTTCCAAACAGATTTAATATATGTGCATTTGAAGTGATGCCAATTAATGTCATTATTTATTCTAGCTACTGTTGTTTTTCAAGCATAACGTTTTTTGAGAGATTACACTAGGAGAGCCTCCTACTGTTTACTTTTATTTTAAAAAGGAGTGTTTACATTATTTAAATCTATTTAATTACAACTTTCCCACACCCAGCATGATTGCAGCATTGACATATGTCGGTCTACCACCCTGGATAGCCTCCGTTTGAGTGCACAAACTAGGGGCATCAGCTCTTGTACAGTGCGCGTGTAGTTCCCTCGGCAACCCGAGATAACTAAATGTCAGGGTTGCGACTTGGCAACCGATCGCCACACCGAGCTCATGAGCAACTTCTAACAAGCGAAAACTTCAGGCACAAAGTTTGTTTAGTGTTATTTTTCTTTTATCATAAATGTGTATATTGGTGTAGCTTGAGGTGTAAGTTTTTTTCCATTGGTAGCTTTTATTGTAATAGGACTTGTTCTTGTCCAGACAATAGCATATCCTCAGCACATATGTTTCACTTTTGCAGATCAAAAGCGAAAACCCGATGAATTCTGTTGAAGATCCACATAAATCAACAGATGAAGGCCTCGATGCCAGGATGTTGGGACGGTCTGAAGGTTCATCGAGTTCTGCACAACCGATGGAGGTGCACCTCATTTAATTGTTTTCTTTTGGGTTCCTATGCATGTTGCACATTCCCATGTATTAATTATATTTCAATTATATTATGTCTCACTGTTTTAGATCATGGGAACCCACATGGATTCCGTCGATGCTTCGAAACGACCTGCTGACTCTACACAACCAAATGAGGTTCATACAAACAGATGTATTCTCTATGCATGTTGCATATACCCATATTTAAATTTTATCTCGATATTGTTCCACTTCTGCAGATCGCCAACAGGAAACATATGGATTCTGTCGATGTTATGAGACTACCCATGGACATATGCCCTGAGGCGATGTTGGAACACACTGAAACTTTGTCGGATGTTACACCACTAAAGGACGAAAAGAGGCGGAAGACCAATTTACAACATAACAAACCCAAGAAAGCAAACAAAATGGTTATCCCATAAGGTTCGTACTTCATTTGCGGTTATTATTCTCTTTGTTGTGCTGCATTATTTTCTGACCTAACTATTTTGTGGCACACTGCCATATTATATGCAAGATTATGTCTGCACTTCCGAAGATATAGATGTTGTCAAGTTAATCATGTCTGCACCAAAAAATACCAAGTTTGTGGACATCGGTGATGCGTTGTTATCAAACAATGACTTAAGATGCCTTACGCAAGATGGCATGTTCTTGCACGATGGTGTAAGTCAAACTGCATGAAGACTGTCCTACTTAAATAAATACTAATAAATACTATGTATATAATTCTAAACATATTCTATGCACAAAATTATAGGTCATAAATGCTTACATATATTGTATAAGTGACCGTGGTCATCTCCGGGATAGAGCCGGTGGAAGGGTGCACCTAGAAAGCACGTTCGTATCCAGCCGGCTAAAGAGACATGGAGAACGTGAGATAGACCCATCAGATCATCGCCGCATTGTGGAACGGATGGATAAGTATTTGAAGAATGACATGGTAAAACTTAGGTTACTGTATGCAGACCTTATTTAGTTTTCTTATTACCTAAATGTTGCTCTGACTAAATCTTACATGATTTTCACTTCAGGTCTTCCTTCCGATCAACGTTACTGCCTCTCATTGGTATGTAATAGTTGTCAACGCGAAAAAACGTGTGATTCAAGTGCTAGACTCACTTGGTGCTGTTGTAAAACGGAATGATGTCACTCTTACAGTAAGTACTTAATACTCATGTCTTCCTCTTGACATTGCATTATGTCTTTCTCAGTCTTTACTATATTACAGTTGAGAGGACTTGAGAAGCATCTGAAGATCGCATCCCAAAAAAAGGACTTTAACATAGGTGAAAAGTGGCATGATCTCAATGTTACAAAATGGCCAGTTATAGAACAGTTTCCAGAGCCTATGCAGACTGATGGGTATGCCGAAAAACCATTAAAACTTTATTTGTCCGTAAGTCGATGCATAGAAATGTTTCTAAGCATATTTGAACAATTAATAAGTCGATGCATACAGATTGCTAGGATGAACCTCTAAATATATCTTGCTTAAAACTGTAATGTATTTGATATCCAACAAACCGCTTGAACATTTACATAAGTCGATGCATACATATAGTTAGGATGAACCTTATTACATGTCCACATAGTTCCTTTATGTTGAGGGGCCTAAATTAAATATTAACACAACATTCGGTAATCCCTTGTAGTGCATCATGTGGGTTGTTCATGATAAATTTTATGGAATATTGGACGGGCGATATGCTGACTGACCATGTCATACAGGTTCTTTTCTCTATCACGATCACATCCTTAGTAGCTTGCATCTTAAATTATTACCTTACCAAATTTGGCTTATTATGTAGGAAGATATGAATGAATTCCGACCAAAATTAACCGCCATATTGTATGATTCAGAACTGAATAAGATAAAAGGTAGCCTGATATAAGCACAATCTGACAAAGAAGAAAATGGATCTGATTCTGATATTGTGGTGCTGCCGAATCCAAAGCGACCATACTCATCCGATGTAGCCGAAGATGATAGAGTCAAAGAAAAGCGTCCTATTCTGGTCCACATGATGCCCACAGATCCACGCATGTTAGTTCACGAGCTTTGCAAATACATCATGTCGATTCAAGACGCCAAACTTTTGGAGTAAGCATGTCGATTCAACATGTTATGAATATGACTTGTGATAATATGCATTATTGTGATTTCATGATTCTTAACATTTGACACACAGGCAGGAATGGGTTCGGAGTTCCAAACCTTATCCTATAGGCTTGAATCTTAAGAAAATCCAGGAAATACTCAGAGTGGACAGGCCCATGGACAATGATTGTTTCAACTTGGGAGTACGCATAGTGGCATGCGATGAGATCCTGCAGATGGTAGAAACTGATGTGCACTACATGGATCTACGTTTTTGTGTAAGTTACTATAATCTCATATTTTCATTGTTATCACTATGTTTCTAAGTACATTAGAAAATGCTCAGACGGCGATGGTCGATTCCACCCGAGGTCACAAGTGGCGAGTAAAGCCAAATATTCAATCGCTGGCAACATTGTTTGATAGTTGGCCCGGGACACCCTACAAAATCTCTTCACGCAAATTGGTAAAGATAATTCACTTGTCCAATGTTGTTATCTCTTATGTGTTTCTAATGGTTGTCTCTTTGAAGGTTTTGCTTCCTTATGCATCCAGGGGACACTTTAACTTGTTCTCCATTTATAAGCAAGCATTTTCTGTATCTATTTTGGATCCTCTTTCGGTGTTTCCATCTCTAGAGAGTAAAATGGTTCGATCTCACAACTTGCAATTGAAGTTACAAAGAATTGCAATCTACCTAAGCGACGCACTCGCATTAGCACAACCTGGTTGGGATGCCGATATATTTTTCTGGCCACGTACATCACCAGTTGGTATTCCAGAAAATCCAGACAGGTGAATATCTCTAAAAATGTAAACTCAAATGTATTACTCTGTTTCTTTACTATTCAAATAATGATGATGCATTTGTCCACAGTAATGCGTCGGGTTATTTCGTGTTTTACATTATGCTCTCATGGAATGGTAAAGAATTGGTTCATCCAATATGCACGGTGGGTATTTATTATACTTTGCACATTTTTATTGTTTACACGTGAAATGTTAATAACAAGTATTGTTAAGCAGGATGGTTACGAGTTGCGGAAGAACTTTTTGATACATGTTCTCAAGTGTCATGAAAATGAAGCAGAAAAAAATATCCCTGCCATTGTACACCAATATTTGAGAAGCATCAAGGAGTAGATATTAGTTGATCGAAAAAATTAGTCGAGTGCTTATTATCTTATTCAAATGTTGTCAGTTACGTCTGTTCTTCAAATATACTTCAAACAAGGTTCTTAGAATATCTCGTGGATGTAGTTTTATACACAATTTTTATGTATGTATTATATTGAGTTATTGTAAAAAAGCCGTGGCAACGAGCAGGTGCATTTCAGGATGATTATGCTTCTTCAAGCTTTGAATCTCATTAATTTTTTCATTTAGTCAGATCAATTTGGCCTCGTGTGCCGCTCATATTAGAGCGCCCACTTGCTGTGCTGCCAGACATGGCATTCTCCATTGATGATGAAAGTTAGGAGAAAATAGCTGTAACCAGAATATGATGATATTTCTATACAAGTCACGTACCATTTTCCACAATTTAGGGTATTTTATTTTAAAGCACTATCTAAATATCTGTTTGATAAGACATGCACCATTGACGAGTATTTGTATTCTTACCGCTGAAAATTATATAAACTCAGTAATGTGATGAACCTGAACTTCGTGCATGTTACAAGACATGTGTGATGACTGTCAATGGGGCCGTAGCAATGCACGGGCATTCAACTAGTGCTCTCATAAAAGCTAGAGAAGAGAAACTAAAACTTGAAACTTCTATTCCTAGAAAGTTAGAAGATGGTTGGGAGCCCATCATTAAAATAAAATTCAATGACTTTGAATGTAATGCTTTATGTGATCTTGGTGCAAGTATTTCTGTTATGCCTAAAAAGATTTATGATATGCTTGACTTGCCACCATTGAAGAATTGTTATTTGGATGTTAATCTTTCCGATAATGTTAAAAAGAAACCTTTGGGGAGGATTGATAATGTGCGCATTACGGTTAACAATAACCTTGTCCCCGTTGATTTTGTTGTCTTGGATATCGAATGCAATGCATCTTGTCCTATTGTGTTGGGAAGACCTTTTCTTCGAACCGTTGGTGCTGTTATTGATATGAGGGAAGGTAATATTAAATATCAATTTCCTCTCAAGAAAGGTATGGAACACTTACCTAGAAAGAGAATGAAGTTGCCTTTTGATTCTATTATTAGAACAAGCTATGATGTTGATGCTTCTAATCTTGATATTACTTGATTTGCACTTTCTGCGCCTAGCTGAAAGGCGTTAAAGAAAAGCGCTTATGGGAGACAACCCATGTTTTTACTACAGTACTTTGTTTTATATTAGAGTCTTGGAAGTTGTTTACTACTGTAGCAACCTCTCCTTATCATGTTTTTGTGCCAAGAAAGTTTCTATGTTATAGTTGATGTTATATTTGGGATCGCTGCGCAGAAACAGCATTGCTGTCTGTCACGAATCTAGGCACAAGTCTCTGTAGAAAATTCGAAAAAATCTGCCAATTTACGAGCGTGATCCTCAGCTATGTACGCAACTTTCATTAGTTTTGAGTTTTTCCATTTGAGCAAGTCTGGTGCCATTTTAAAATTCGTCTTTACTGTTCTGTTTTTGACAGATTCTGCCTTTTATTTCGCATTGCCTCTTTTGCTATGATGGATGAATTTCTTTGATCCATTAATGTCCAGTAGCTTTATGCAATGTCCAGAAGTGAAAAGAATGTTTGTGTCACCTCTGAATATGTGAATTATTAATTGTGCACTAACCCTCTAATGAGTTTGCTTGAAGTTTGGTGTGAAGGAAGTTTTCAAGGGTCAAGAGATGAGTATGATATACTATGATCAAGAGGAGTGAAAGCTCTAAGCTTAGGGATGCCCCCGTGGTTCACCTCTGCATATTTTAAGAAGACTCAAGCGTCTAAGCTTGGGGATGCCCAAGGCATCCCCTTCTTCATCGACAACATCATCAGGTTCCTCCCCTGAAACTATATTTTTATTCAGTCACATCTTGTGTTCTTTACTTGGAGCCTCGGTTTGTTTTTGTTTTTGTTTTTGTTTGAATAAAATGGATTCTAGCATTCACTTTGTGGGAGAGAGACACGCTCCGCTGTTGCATATGGACAAATATGTCCTTAGGCTTTACTCATAATGTTCATGGCGAAGTTTCTTCTTCGTTAAATTGTTATATGGTTGGAATTGGAAAATGCTACATGTAGTAATTCTAAAATGTCTTGGATAATGTGATACTTGGCAATTGTTGTGCTCATGTTTAAGCTCTTGCATCATATACTTTGCACCCATTAATGAAGAAATACATAGAGCTTGCTAAATTTGATTTGCATATTTGGTCTCTCTAAGGTCTAGATAATATCTAGTATTGAGTTTTGAACAACAAGGAAGACGGTGTAGAGTCTTATAATGTTTACAATATGTCTTTTATGTGAGTTTTGCTGCACCGGTTCATCCTTGAGTTTGCTTCAAATAACCTTGCTAGCCTAAACCTTGTATCGAGAGGGAATACTTCTCATGCATCCAAAATCCTTGAGCCAACCACTATGTCATTTGTGTCCACCATACCTACCTACTACATGGTATTTCTCCGCCATTCCAAAGTAAATTTCTTGAGTGCTACCTTTAAAATTCCATCATTCACCTTTCACTACAAGAAAAGTTGCCATGGCCGACGAAGTTGAAGTCGCGCCGTGGTTGCTGGTGTACCATGGCCGACGATTTTGGTCCCTCCGTGGTGCATGTCAAAACTTTTTTTTTCTCGTTTTTGAGGCCACCTAGCCCGACGAAAGCGGCCAAAACGTGGCGTATGGTGGCCCGGGACGTGGTGCATCTCGAAATCTCGGGTTCGCCGGCCGAGTCAACGCAAATCGCACCGCCGAGGGATGTAGGGCCCAGATGGCAGCCTCTCGGCATTGTTTTTTTCTAGATCGCGCCATCTCGTTCAACGTTCTCCGATCGAGCCGTTTACGATGCAGGATCATGGGTCCCGCATGTCATCCTCTATGAACCAAAATTCTTTCTATTCTTGGATTTTTTTTGACCCCTGATTTCTGGCTACTTCCTTTTTCTTTTGATCCCTTGCCGCCTTGGAAACGTTGAGACCGCTGCTGCTAAATGGGACCCGCATGTCATCCTCTATGTGCAATCAACTTTCTTTTCTTGGAGTTTTTTTGGCACCTCAAATTTGGTCACTTGCCTTTTTCTTTCGATCCCTGCCGCCTCTCAAACGGTGATACCGCTGCTGCTAACTGGACCCGCATGTCATCCTCTATGTACTATAAAACTTTCTTTTCTTGAATTATTTTTGGCACCTCATATTTGGTCACTTACCTTTTTCTTTCGATCCCTGCCGCCTCTCAAACGGTGATACCGCTGCTGCTAAATGGGACCCGCATGTCATCCTCTATGTACTATAAAACTTTCTTTTCTTGGATTTTTTTGGCACCTCATATTTGGTCACTTGACTTTTTCTTTCGATCCCCTGCTGCCTCTCAAACAGTGATGCTGCTGCTAAATGGGACCCGCATGTCATCCTCTATGTACTATAAAACTTTCTTTTCTTGGATTTTTTTGGCACCTCATATTTGGTCACTTGACTTTTTCTTTCGATTCCCTGCTGCCTCTCAAACAGTGATACCGCTGCTGCTAAATGGGACCCGCATGTCATCCACTATGTACTATAAAACTTTCTTTTCTTGGATTTTTTTGGCACCTCATATTTGGTAACTTGACTTTTTCTTTCGATCCCTGCTGCCTCTCAAACAGTGATACCGCTGCTGCTAAATGGGACCCGCATGTCATCCTCTATGTACTATAAAACTTTCTTTTCTTGAATTATTTTTGGCTCCTCATATTTTTTCACTTGCCTTTTTCTTTCGATCCTGCCGCCTCTCAAACGGTGATACCGCTGCTGCTAAATGGGACCCGCATGTCATCCTCTATGTACTATAAAACTTTCTTTTCTTGAATTATTTTTGGCTCCTGATATTTTTTCACTTGCCTTTTTCTTTCGATCTCATGCCACGTTTGAAACGTTGAGGAACCTGCAGGCTCATGGGACCCGCATGTCATCCTCTATGTACTATAAAAGTTCATTTTCTTGGTTTTTTTCACCATCTGATTTTTGGCAATTTCTTTTTCTTTTGATCCCCGCCTCTCAAACGCTGATACCGCTGCTGCTAAATGGGACCCGCATGTCATCCTCTATGTACTATAAAACTTTCTTTTCTTGAATTATTTTTGGCTCCTCATATTTGGTCACTTGCCTTTTTCTTTCGATCTCATGCCAAGTTTGAAACGTTGAGGAACCTGCTGGCTCATTGTCAACACCCGGATTTTTAAGTCCAGATGCCTATTATGCCATTCATCGCAATCCCAGGAATATTGTTTTTGTGAGACATAATAGATTGATATCACAACACATCATTCATTACAACACATAATTGTCTTACATAGAGGGATCACATGATCCAGTCTTACATCATAGTGGATCTAGAAATCCAATTACACAAATAGTTGATCTATTGATCAACAAACACAACATATAGCGGAAGCGAAGTAACGGTTGTGGTCCATCTATTCCACAGGCAACTGTTGACGTCAGGAGTGATCCTAGTTGTCGTAGACATCCTGCTGTCCATCTTCCTCGTACTGCTGTTCCTCTTCATAGTCTGGCCATTTGAATAGCCAGGGACAAAGCCATGAGTACTTTAAAGTACTCGCAAACTAATACTAATGTAAATACTATTAACTATAGTAAAGGGGGTGCTAAGCTCTAGGTTTATTTGCATAAAGCCAAGTTTATTTCATAAACATTTAGTAAAGATGCTTGAATCGCTAGACTAACTCAAGTGGGAACATTAGTGTCATTCCCACAACTCTGTTGTGATTCAAGTCAAAGTCACCATTTCAAGTTCAAATCACAAGTCACCCTTCGCATGTCACATTTTTGAAAATGGTCTGATGACGGAACAGTATGGCCTTTCCAATCGTCCGTAACCGTGGACACGGCTATTCGAATAGTTCTACACTCTGCAGAGGTCGTACACTTGTGCCACAACATTTGCAATAATCCGTCAGGGTTAACTGGCCCTGATTTATCACACTCCGTGTGCGGACTACCAACCATAACCTTTCACTTGCATACCCTAGTACAGGCACCTCTCCCCATGAGCTTGGCCTCCCAGTGAAGACAGACAGTCAGCCTGGGAACTGCACAGGGCTTGGGCCGGACATTCACCTCATTCACGTCATTTCACATCGTGTCATGTTTCTTTGGAGGCAGCCCTTGGCATAACCCCGATGACGCTTGTTTAGAGGGAACCCATACTAAGATACATAAACTTCCAGTTAAGCCCTACCCATATCAGGTATTGTGGGGGTACTTGCAAAATTGGAATGGTATCGCATCCGAACCCAACCATCAGTTTTTGTAAAATTCACCATGTCATTCACAAGTCATATTCACCTTCAAAATCTTTCAATAGAATGAGTCATCATTCCAAGGTTTTCAAAGTCATTTCATTTCACATTTTCCCATCTAGAGTAGTCAATTTTATTTGTTTAGCACTAGCAACTAGTCATGAGGGGTGCTAACTAGCTTGTCTTGCTCTAGGCTAACTTTGATGCTCTTGTTCTACTCTATATCTAAACCAAGTGAATCATGAATCAAAAAGTAAGCTTTGATAAACCAAAGTCAAAAACTTGTAAGGTAAAAACTTGGGATAGGATCATTAAGCATAAATTAAATGGGGATGAGGCCTTGCTCTTGTAGAGCTTTGCCTTGGGGTATCTTGCAAGAATATTAGCTTGCCTTGGTTGGTGTGGTGATCAAAGTTCTCTTCTCCTTCCTCTTGGTAGAATACCTCCTCCTCTTGATAGTCTCCGGTACTAGCGTCTATAAACGAATACGAGGATACAATCACCAAACAACACTTAAGTAAACTTAATTAGCCTTATTGGCTCACACAAAGGATCTAGCATCACTACTTAACATTTATTCACACATTAAGCTAGGGTTTCCTTATTTAATAATAGGAGAATAATTTCCTCTTATTGAACATTGAAGTTAGGGTTTCTCTTTGGTTTGGAGGAATAATTTCCTCTCATTGAATTCTTCTTAAGATTTAATCTTTTCAAATAACCAGGGGTGATCACATGTTGACCAAGGTCAACACTTCACACTTAGTATTTGAGAAAAGTGATTTAAATGAGATTCATCATCTCATGTGTTTTAAATAACCTTTGCAATTTAAATACTATGTTGATTTAAATTCTACAAGTGAGCAAGTATGAGCCTAAGCATTTAAAGGTCAACACATTACTTCATATCACTTGAGAAAGGATTTAAATGAGGTGCTACACCTCATAGATTTAAATTCTAAAATTTGGATATAGTTTAAATGGGCTAGTATTGACTACATAGCCAATATTTTGCTTCTAGCCCATGATCATATACAGAACATATATCATATTTTTACATAATAAATTATAGTTTGTTAAATGTGAATTATTGCAATTGGATTCACTTCAAAATTCAAATTGGTTGATTTTTAAGATTTATTTGAATACTGAAAAGTCTCTGTTTTGTTATTTTTGCTATTCAAAATCTACACCACATATGAGGTTGAATCCAGTGAGGTTAGCTAGATAATTTCATAAGCTTTCTATAGCATTTTGAATCACCAGATTTGGATTTGTAGATTTAAATCTATTCAATTTCTAGCACTGCATCAGTATGCAAAAAGAAAGGAAAAAGATAAAACGGAAATTCAATTCAAACTGAGGGCGGGAAGAAGTTGGGCCGGCCCAGCTGCTGCCCGGGCCTGGCGTGCATGGCACATGCACGTCGGGTTCCGCGGGGCGCGCGGATCGTCTTCCTCCCGACGCTGCTAACTTGCGGGGGCTCTAACTTTTACCTCGGAGCTCGGATTGAGGCGTGGTTTGTTGCGTTGGAAAGGTCTTTCCAAGGGCTACAACTTTTCTGTAGGGCTCGGGGGCTATGGTGATGAAAATCTGGGCGCTTTTGAGGGATGCCGCCGGTGAGCTTGTGGACGCCGGTGAGCTGCGAGGAGGGCGAGAGGGAGGCGCTAGGGGGAAGAAGGGGATGCTGCTGGGTTGTGTGGTGATGTCCAGGTCGAGGGGCGGGGTTTATATAGGCGCTAGAGAGGTGGGGCGTGACGTGGTCGGCATGGTGGCCATGTCGCCGGGCGCGTCATGTGCAGGGTTCTCTGGCCCGTGCCATGGCGTCAGCAGGGAGGTAGGGGGTAGAGGAGGACGCGTGCACAGTGGCTGGCCTGCAGACGTAGTGTGCAGGGCACACGAGGACGAGGCCGACGTCGGCGTCCTTTGAGGGCGTCGCGTCGTGGCGTCCTCCTGGTGCGTGGGCAGGTCAACGATGATGTCTAGCAGGTGAGTGGGAGTGAGAGGAGTGTGGTGGCGCAGTGGGAGCAGCTGGGTTGCAGTGTGCACGAAGAGGGACATGGGTGGCCACGGGTTGGTGATCATGAGCAATGGCATGAGCCTTTTGGTTCACCACTTGCTCTCCTTGTCTCATGGTCATGTCTAGTAGTTGTCTAGGGTCGAGGGGAGTGTAGATGACATGGTGAGAGAGAGGGAAAAGGGCCAGGGGTAGGTGGTGACATGGTGGTGACTATGTGAGTGGCATGGTGTGGCCTTGAGGTGTGCAAGTGTTTGCTTGGGTCCACTCTGGTATGGTGGTGTTCAGAGGAGTGAGATGAGTCAACTTGACAAGGTGAGGGTGACCAGAGAGGGAGAAAGACAAGGGTTGGCATGGTGATGTCATTTGGAGTGGCATGGCATGGCATTGGATGCTTTGGTGCATCTCTCTGGGTTTCTGAGGGCAGGGCATGCTGGTGTGAGGTGAGGAAAGAGGGTTTGACATGATTAGCATAGTTGGAGAGGGGTAGAGGGTGCACATATAATATTTGGCAAAGTGTATGTGACATATGACAAGATTTTGGGCATGGTGGTGATGTGAGGTGACCATGCACACTAGGTGAGGTCAAGAGGGAGTTGTTAGGAGTACAAGACACTATAGATGAGCTCAAGGAGAGAGAGAGTGAGGTAGGCAATAGTGGTTGGAATAGTGTTTGTACTCTATGGCATTAACTTGATTATTTGCTATGGACCCATGTGTGATGACTTTTGACCAATTTTTGTGATGGATGGGTTCTAAATGATGTTGGGCAGCCACTCAAGGCATTGGTTCGAAATTTGAGGTTGATTTGTGAAGATTCGAAAATTTGTTGGAATCTAGAATTTGTTTCAAAGTGGCATTTTGGTTTGACTATTGTGAGCAATGGTCAATGATCTGGTCAAAGTGGTCAACATCAAAAGTGTTCATCTTGATGAGGTCTTGGATGATGTGCAAAGAGTTGTTAGGGTTTGGTTTAAGAATTTCTAAATAAAAGGGCTCAAAGTAGGTATGATATTAAAATTGTCAATTTTGACCATTAGTGTATGTAAGCTCATTTTGATTTCAAATTTGATTTGATTTGAGTTTATTTGATTCCAAAAGTGTTAATAAGTGTTTATTAACTATTTACAACCAATGGTGCAAGCCAAAAGGGTCTAGGTTAAAGATTTGCAAAATTGGCCATAGCCACATATGTGATGAAGTGCATTCTTCTTAGTTTCTTATTTTCTTTTTCTTTGCTTCACTTAGGCATGGTTTAGGGTTTATTTAGTATTAGATTAGGTCTAGAGATGGTTTCACACCATTTGGGAAAAGTAGGAGTGCATAGGACAAGATTTGATAAAATGGCTAAGTGCCACATATGCTTCTATGCATATGTTTAATTTTCTTTTATTTCTTTTTGTTTCACCTTGGTTTTGATTGGGGAAGTACTAGATGAAGTTTGTTGATGTTTTCAAAACATCTAAAAAAGGTAGAAAGGTCTAATTAGAAGTTTCACAAAAATAGTCATAGGCACATAGGCCTTTTTCTTATTTAATTACTTTTTATTTTAATTTGACTTGGGTGGTGAGACTAGGGGTGAGGTTTAGGGTTTAAGATTATTTCAAAGTAATAAACAAACCATCATGGCAATAACACAAGTATCAAGCACAAGTAGTATGCATAGCACCTCATTCAGAAAAGTTTTTGTTGGTTCTCATTTTTGGAAAAAATGGAAATTCATTTTCTCTTTGTTTTAAAATTTGGGATGTTACAAACCCTTCCCCCTTAAACAAATCTCGTCCCGAGATTTTAAAAAAAGTTAGGTTCCTAAGAGAGATTGGGCAATTGGATTAACAGGAGACATTCTTGGCATGGCTTGAGGTGCTTCCTGTGCTTCAGTGGCATTGATGTGGTAGAGGCGGCCGTTGCGGTTGTTCTGGTTTCGCTGCGAAGCGTTTGAGCAGGTGCAGCGGTGTTGGCGGCAATCCTGGCAAGCTTCTTGGGGCACTCATTGGAGTAGTGACCCACAATTCCACATTCATAGCAGTTTACAGTTGACTTATCTTTGGGGGTGACGGGAACAGTGTTGCTTCCAGTCCTCGGGGCAGTATTGGGGTTGTTGTTGTTACCATTGGGGTGGTTGTTGTTGTTGTTGTTGTTGTTGTAGCCTCCGGGCTTCGGGGGTCCTCCATTATTGTTGGAGTAGTTTGGGCGGTAAGTCTGAGCAGGGGGCTTGTTGTATCTTGGGGCAAATCCTCCAGTTGAGTTGTTGCGGTGCTTCTGTGCATGGTGGGGTCCATTCTGGGTCATCATCCTTCTCTTGCGGTTCTCGTTGGCTTGATTCAGCTTCCCTTCCATCTGTATTGCTGAGTCCACTAAGGCTTCGAGGTCAGCGAACGGAATGTTCACTAACACCGTTTGCATCTCGTCATGCAGTCCGTTCAGAAATCTTTCCTTCCTCTTTTCATTTGTGTCTGTCTCATCCGGGGCGTACCTTGACAGTGTAAGAAACCTGTCGCGGTATTCCACCACCGACATCCTTCCTTGCTTGAGTTCTCGGAACTCGTCTCTCATCTTCTTGATCAGTCCTTGGGGCACATGATATTTGCTGAACTTGAGCTTGAAATCTGCCCAAGTCATCATTTGTCCGGCATTCATTGCACGGGCACTTGTCCACCAGGCTCTGGCAGGTCCTGACAAATAGTGGGTGGCGAATAGGACTTTCTCCGCGGCTTCTACTCCCGCAACTTCTAGGTTGTTCTCCATTGTCTGGAGCCAATCATCAGCATCAAGGGGTTCTTCTGTCTTACTAAACATTGGGGGATTAGTGTTTTGGAAATTCTTTAGCTTCGATCCAGGGTGATCGTGGTTTCCATGGCCCTGATTGGTCTGAGCTATCTGCTGGAGTGCAGCAATGTTGGCTTGTCGTTCAGCTCTCTCGGCTTCGCGGTCTTCCATCATCATCTGCAACATTTGCATCATTGCATCTTGGGTGGCGCTGCGGGTTGGTGGGGCCATCTGAAGATTGAGGTAGATGATAAGATAAGAGGGAAATTTCTATGGTTCGTTTGAGTTAAATTCAAAAATTTTCAAAACTTGAGTAGTGTTGAGGGGGTAAAAACCAACAACACTTTTTCATTCATACCAAGCATCACATATTACAAGTCTAACACACCGTTGGTTTTAAGAACCATTCATTCGCTCTACGATACAAAGGGACCGATACAACTCACACCTACGATAGTGCTTTAATAATACTACTCTTCAGGGGGGAATTCTTCGTCTTTACGGTTGAGGTGCTTGGCGAAGGGCGAGGGCGTTGTCCAAATCCCTGCGGGTTTTGTACTGCCTGAAGTCCTGGTGTGCTACATAGGGGTTCATCTCCGTGGGTGGTGGCATGGTCATCGATCTTCCCATGGAGTCATGTCTTGGGTAGTAGATGAAACGAGTGTTCCGGATCTTGTTCTCATTTTGTCCACACAGACGGGCGATTGCTTCTTGCATAGCTCTGACTAGTCCTTCCTTCCAGGTGTTTCCCGTTACAGAAAACCATATGGTTTCCCATACCGGGGCTCCAAGCTTTCTTCCTAGATCAGCAGAAACTTCCCACCGGGGTGATCCTCCCAACTGATTATTGAAGGATGTTCCGAAGAACTCAGGGTACGGGTGTCCTAGATATTCCACTAGTTGCTTCAAATCCTTTTCGAACTTCAGTTCTCCTCCATGACCAAGCTGATAGCACTCCCATTGGTATTCCATCTGTGAGCAATTAGGATAAGTAAGTTAGAGAAGTGATCAAGTGTGCAAAATTTTATGTAATATTTACAAGGAAAAGTGGAGTATGGATCTCTTATTTTGGAAAAGATCTCAAGGATAAGAGTGAGAATAATTTTTCATAAATATTCACTTCATTTGTTTTTGAAACTAAATTTTTCAGGACGTCCATTCTAACTAGGGTCTCCTAAGGTCAACAATGGCTCTGATACCAACTTGTCAACACCCGGATTTTTAAGTCCAGATGCCTATTATGCCATTCATCGCAATCCCAGGAATATTGTTTTTGCGAGACATAATAGATTGATATCACAACACATCATTCATTACAACACATAATTGTCTTACATAGAGGGATCACATGATCCAGTCTTACATCATAGTGGATCTAGAAATCCAATTACACAAATAGTTGATCTATTGATCAACAAACACAACATATAGCGGAAGCGAAGTAACGGTTGTGGTCCATCTATTCCACAGGCAACTGTTGACGTCAGGAGTGATCCTAGTTGTCGTAGACATCCTGCTGTCCATCTTCCTCGTACTGCTGTTCCTCTTCATAGTCTGGCCATTTGAATAGCCAGGGACAAAGCCATGAGTACTTTAAAGTACTCGCAAACTAATACTAATGTAAGTACTATCAACTATAGTAAAGGGGGTGCTAAGCTCTAGGTTTATTTGCATAAAGCCAAGTTTATTTCATAAACATTTAGTAAAGATGCTTGAATCGCTAGACTAACTCAAGTGGGAACATTAGTGTCATTCCCACAACTCTGTTGTGATTCAAGTCAAAGTCACCATTTCAAGTTCAAATCACAAGTCACCCTTCACATGTCACATTTTTGAAAATGGTCTGATGACGGAACAGTATGGCCTTTCCAATCGTCCGTAACCGTGGACACGGCTATTCGAATAGTTCTACACTCTGCAGAGGTCGTACACTTGTGCCACAACATTTGCAATAATCCGTCAGGGTTAACTGGCCCTGATTTATCACACTCCGTGTGCGGACTACCAACCATAACCTTTCACTTGCATACCCTAGTACAGGCACCTCTCCCCATGAGCTTGGCCTCCCAGTGAAGACAGTCAGCCTGGGAACTGCACAGGGCTTGGGCCGGACATTCACCTCATTCACGTCATTTCACATCGTGTCATGTTTCTTTGGAGGCAGCCCTTGGCATAACCCCGATGACGCTTGTTTAGAGGGAACCCATACTAAGATACATAAACTTCCAGTTAAGCCCTACCCATATCAGGTATTGTGGGGGTACTTGCAAAATTGGAATGGTATCGCATCCGAACCCAACCATCAGTTTTTGTAAAATTCACCATGTCATTCACAAGTCATATTCACCTTCAAAATCTTTCAATAGAATGAGTCATCATTCCAAGGTTTTCAAAGTCATTTCATTTCACATTTTCCCATCTAGAGTAGTCAATTTTATTTGTTTAGCACTAGCAACTAGTCATGAGGGGTGCTAACTAGCTTGTCTTGCTCTAGGCTAACTTTGATGCTCTTGTTCTACTCTATATCTAAACCAAGTGAATCATGAATCAAAAAGTAAGCTTTGATAAACCAAAGTCAAAAACTTGTAAGGTAAAAACTTGGGATAGGATCATTAAGCATAAATTAAATGGGGATGAGGCCTTGCTCTTGTAGAGCTTTGCCTTAGGGTATCTTGCAAGAATATTAGCTTGCCTTGGTTGGTGTGGTGATCAAAGTTCTCTTCTCCTTCCTCTTGGTAGAATACCTCCTCCTCTTGATAGTCTCCGGTACTAGCGTCTAAAAACGAATACGAGGATACAATCACCAAACAACACTTAAGTAAACTTAATTAGCCTTATTGGCTCACACAAAGGATCTAGCATCACTACTTAACATTTATTCACACATTAAGCTAGGGTTTCCTTATTTAATAATAGGAGAATAATTTCCTCTTATTGAACATTGAAGTTAGGGTTTCTCTTTGGTTTGGAGGAATAATTTCCTCTCATTGAATTCTTCTTAAGATTTAATCTTTTCAAATAACCAGGGGTGATCACATGTTGACCAAGGTCAACACTTCACACTTAGTATTTGAGAAAAGTGATTTAAATGAGATTCATCATCTCATGTGTTTTAAATAACCTTTGCAATTTAAATACTATGTTGATTTAAATTCTACAAGTGAGCAAGTATGAGCCTAAGCATTTAAAGGTCAACACATTACTTCATATCACTTGAGAAAGGATTTAAATGAGGTGCTACACCTCATAGATTTAAATTCTAAAATTTGGATATAGTTTAAATGGGCTAGTATTGACTACATAGCCAATATTTTGCTTCTAGCCCATGATCATATACAGAACATATATCATATTTTTACATAATAAATTATAGTTTGTTAAATGTGAATTATTGCAATTGGATTCACTTCAAAATTCAAATTGGTTGATTTTTAAGATTTATTTGAATACTGAAAAGTCTCTGTTTTGTTATTTTTGCTATTCAAAATCTACACCACATATGAGGTTGAATCCAGTGAGGTTAGCTAGATAATTTCATAAGCTTTCTATAGCATTTTGAATCACCAGATTTGGATTTGTAGATTTAAATCTATTCAATTTCTAGCACTGCATCAGTATGCAAAAAGAAAGGAAAAAGATAAAACGGAAATTCAATTCAAACTGAGGGCGGGAAGAAGTTGGGCCGGCCCAGCTGCTGCCCGGGCCTGGCGTGCATGGCACATGCACGTCGGGTTCCGCGGGACGCGCGGATCGTCTTCCTCCCGACGCTGCTAACTTGCGGGGGCTCTAACTTTTACCTCGGAGCTCGGATTGAGGCGTGGTTTGTTGCGTTGGAAAGGTCTTTCCAAGGGCTACAACTTTTCTGTAGGGCTCGGGGGCTATGGTGATGAAAATCTGGGCGCTTTTGAGGGATGCCGCCGGTGAGCTTGTGGACGCCGGTGAGCTGCGAGGAGGGCGAGAGGGAGGCGCTAGGGGGAAGAAGGGGATGCTGCTGGGTTGTGTGGTGATGTCCAGGTCGAGGGGCGGGGTTTATATAGGCGCTAGAGAGGTGGGGCGTGACGTGGCCGGCATGGTGGCCATGTCGCCGGGCGCGTCATGTGCAGGGTTCTCTGGCCCGTGCCATGGCGTCAGCAGGGAGGTAGGGGGTAGAGGAGGACGCGTGCACAGTGGCTGGCCTGCAGACGTAGTGTGCAGGGCACACGAGGACGAGGCCGACGTCGGCGTCCTTTGAGGGCGTCGCGTCGTGGCGTCCTCCTGGTGCGTGGGCAGGTCAACGATGATGTCTAGCAGGTGAGTGGGAGTGAGAGGAGTGTGGTGGCGCAGTGGGAGCAGCTGGGTTGCAGTGTGCACGAAGAGGGACATGGGTGGCCACGGGTTGGTGATCATGAGCAATGGCATGAGCCTTTTGGTTCACCACTTGCTCTCCTTGTCTCATGGTCATGTCTAGTAGTTGTCTAGGGTCGAGGGGAGTGTAGATGACATGGTGAGAGAGAGGGAAAAGGGCCAGGGGTAGGTGGTGACATGGTGGTGACTATGTGAGTGGCATGGTGTGGCCTTGAGGTGTGCAAGTGTTTGCTTGGGTCCACTCTGGTATGGTGGTGTTCAGAGGAGTGAGATGAGTCAACTTGACAAGGTGAGGGTGACCAGAGAGGGAGAAAGACAAGGGTTGGCATGGTGATGTCATTTGGAGTGGCATGGCATGGCATTGGATGCTTTGGTGCATCTCTCTGGGTTTCTGAGGGCAGGGCATGCTGGTGTGAGGTGAGGAAAGAGGGTTTGACATGATTAGCATAGTTGGAGAGGGGTAGAGGGTGCACATATAATATTTGGCAAAGTGTATGTGACATATGACAAGATTTTGGGCATGGTGGTGATGTGAGGTGACCATGCACACTAGGTGAGGTCAAGAGGGAGTTGTTAGGAGTACAAGACACTATAGATGAGCTCAAGGAGAGAGAGAGTGAGGTAGGCAATAGTGGTTGGAATAGTGTTTGTACTCTATGGCATTAACTTGATTATTTGCTATGGACCCATGTGTGATGACTTTTGACCAATTTTTGTGATGGATGGGTTCTAAATGATGTTGGGCAGCCACTCAAGGCATTGGTTCGAAATTTGAGGTTGATTTGTGAAGATTCGAAAATTTGTTGGAATCTAGAATTTGTTTCAAAGTGGCATTTTGGTTTGACTATTGTGAGCAATGGTCAATGATCTGGTCAAAGTGGTCAACATCAAAAGTGTTCATCTTGATGAGGTCTTGGATGATGTGCAAAGAGTTGTTAGGGTTTGGTTTAAGAATTTCTAAATAAAAGGGCTCAAAGTAGGTATGATATTAAAATTGTCAATTTTGACCATTAGTGTATGTAAGCTCATTTTGATTTCAAATTTGATTTGATTTGAGTTTATTTGATTCCAAAAGTGTTAATAAGTGTTTATTAACTATTTACAACCAATGGTGCAAGCCAAAAGGGTCTAGGTTAAAGATTTGCAAAATTGGCCATAGCCACATATGTGATGAAGTGCATTCTTCTTAGTTTCTTATTTTCTTTTTCTTTGCTTCACTTAGGCATGGTTTAGGGTTTATTTAGTATTAGATTAGGTCTAGAGATGGTTTCACACCATTTGGGCAAAGTAGGAGTGCATAGGACAAGATTTGATAAAATGGCTAAGTGCCACATATGCTTCTATGCATATGTTTAATTTTCTTTTATTTCTTTTTGTTTCACCTTGGTTTTGATTGGGGAAGTACTAGATGAAGTTTGTTGATGTTTTCAAAACATCTAAAAAAGGTAGAAAGGTCTAATTAGAAGTTTCACAAAAATAGTCATAGGCACATAGGCCTTTTTCTTATTTAATTACTTTTTATTTTAATTTGACTTGGGTGGTGAGACTAGGGGTGAGGTTTAGGGTTTAAGATTATTTCAAAGTAATAAACAAACCATCATGGCAATAACACAAGTATCAAGCACAAGTAGTATGCATAGCACCTCATTCAAAAAAGTTTTTGGTTGGTTCTCATTTTTGGAAAAAATGGAAATTCATTTTCTCTTTGTTTTAAAATTTGGGATGTTACACTCATGGGACCCGCATGTCATCCTCTATGTACTATAAAAGTTTATTTTCTTTATTTTTTTTCACCCTCTGATTTTTGGCTATTTCCTTTTTCTTTTGATCCCCTGCCGCCTTGGAAACGTATGGTAAGCTGCTGACTCATGGGACCCGCATGTCATCCTCTATGTACTATAAAACTTTCTTTTTTGGATTATTTTTGGCACCTCATATTTGGTCACTTGACTTTTTCTTTCGATCCCCTGCCTCTCAAACGGTGAGACCGCTTGCTAAATGGGACCCGCATGTCATCCTCTATGAGCAATCAACTTTCTTTTCTTGGAGTTTTTTTTGGCACCTCATATTTGGTCACTTGCCTTTTTCTTTCGATCTCATGCCACATTTGAAACGTGGAGGTACCTGCTGGCTCATGGGACCCGCATGTCATCCTCTGTGTGCTATAAAAGTTTCCTTTGTTGGATTTTTTTCACCTCTGATTTTTGGCTTGCCTTTTTCTTTTGATCCCCTGCCCCTTTGAAACGTTGAGTAAGCTGTTGGTTCAAGGGACCCGCATGTCATCCTCTATGTCCATCAAGTTTCTTTTCTTGGATTTTTTTTCACCCCCTAATTACTAGCTACTTTCTTTTTCTTTTGATCTCAAGCTGCATTACAAACATTGAGACCGCTGCTGCAAAATGGGACCCACATGTCATCCTCTATGTACAATAAATCTTGGATTATTTTTGGCTCCGATATTTGGTCACTTGCCTTTTTCTTTCGATCTCATGCCGCCTTTGAAACGTTGAGTAAGCTGCTGGCTCATGGGTCCCGCATGTCATCCTCTACGAACAATAAAAGTTTCCTTTATTGGAGTTATTTTTGACCCCTAATTTCTGGCTATTTGCCTTTTTCTTTTGATCCCCTGCCCCCGTTGAAACGATGACGCTGTTGGCAGGTCGGTCCCACATGTCATCCTCTATGAACAATAAAAGTTTCCTTTGGTGGATTTATTTTTGACCCCTAAATAATTTCTGGCTATTTCCTTTATTTTTCTTTTGATCCCCTGCCGCCTTGGAAACGTTTGAGAATGCTGCCTCATGGGTCCCGCATGTCATCCTCTCAGAATGATAAATGTTTTCTTTTCTTGGATTTTGTTACCAACTGACTTTTGGTTTTTTATTTTATTTTCGATCCCCCGCCTTTGAAACGTTGACGACGCTGCTGGCTCATGGGTCCCCGATGTCAGCCTCCCCGTACAAGAAACATGTGATATCTTGATTATTTCGCTCTGAGCTATTGCAAACGGATAAATTAAATCTTTACTTTTACATAAACAAACTTATATGTTGAGTGTCCTTGTTTTTTGTTTTTGTGAAGCATAGGACTTTCCTGTTTTTTTTAGAAAAATCCGAACTTTCCTGTTTTGGAGTGGGCTGAAATTGTACGAGACAAAAGGCCCAGCAGGATAGTTCGAAGGCCCAGATGTCCAGATACAGCCCAATTGAAATCTTTCTTTTCTTGGATTTTTCCCCCTGATTTCTGGCTACTTCATTTTTCTTTTGGTCCTGTGCCGCCTTGGAAACGTTGAGACCGCTGCTGCAAAATGGGACCCACATGTCATCCTCTATGTACAATAAAGTTTCTTTTCTTGGATTATTTTTGGCTCTTGATATTTGGTCACTTTCCTTTTTCTTTCGATCTCATGCCATGTTTGAAACGTTGAGGAACCTGCTGGCTCATGGGACCCGCATGTCATCCTCTATGTACAATAAAGTTTCTTTTCTTGGATTATTTTTGGCTCTTGATATTTGGTCACTTTCCTTTTTCTTTCGATCTCATGCCATGTTTGAAACTTTGAGGAACCTGCTGGCTCATGGGACCCGCATGTCATCCTCTATGTACAATAAAGTTTCTTTTCTTGGATTATTTTTGGCTCTTGATATTTGGTCACTTTCCTTTTTCTTTCAATCTCATGCCACGTTTGAAACGTTGAGGAACCTGCTGGCTCATGGGACCCGCATGTCATCCTCTATGTACAACAAAAGTTTCTTTTCTTGGATTTTTTTCACCATCTGATTTTTGGCTATTTCCTTTTTCTTTTGATCCCCCGGCCTGCCGCCTTTGAAACGCTGAGTAAGCTGCAGGCTCATAGGTCCGACATGTCAGCTGTATGAACGATAAAGCTTTCCTTTCTTGGAGTTTTTTACCCCCTAATTTCTGGCTATTTTCTTTTTCTTTTGATCTCAAGCCGCATTTGAAACGTTGAGACCGCTGCTGCTAAATGGGACCCGCATGTCATCCTCTATGTACAATAAAGTTTCTTTTTTCTTGGATTATCTTTAGCTCCTGATATTTTGTCACTTGCGTTTTTCTTTCGATCTCATGCCGCCTTTGAAACGTTGAGTAAGCTGCTGAATCATGGGTCCCGCATGTCATCCTCTACGAACAATAAAAGTTTCCTTTTTTGGAGTTATTTTTGACCCCTAATGTCTGGCTATTTGCCTTTTTCTTTTGATCTCCTGCCCCCTTTGAAACGATGAGGATGTTGTTGGCACGTCGGTCCCACATGTCATCCTCTATGAACAATAAAAGTTTCTTTTGATGGATTTATTTTGAACCCCTAATTAATTTCTGGATATTTCCTTTTTTTCTTTTCATGCCGCCTTGGAATCGTTGAGGATGCTGCTGCCTCATGGGTCCCGCATGTCATCCTCTCAGAACGGTAAATGTTTCTTTTCTTGGATTTTGTTTACCAAATGATTTTTGGCTTATTTTATCTTTCGATCTCGTGCCGCCATTAAAACGTTGAGGACGCTGCTGGCTCAGAGGTCCCACATGTCAGCCTCTATGAACAATAAACCTTTCCTTTGTTTGATTTATTATTGACCCATAATTTCTGGCTATTTGCCTTTTTCTTTCGATCTCATGCCGCCTCTGAAACGTTGAGACGCTGCTGGCTCATGGGTCCCACATGTCAGCCTCTATGAACAGTCAAAGTTTCCTTTGTTTGATTTTTTTTACCCTAATTACTGGCTATTTGCCTTTTTTTTATCCCCTGCCGCCTTTGAAACTAAGAGGACGCTGCTGGCCCATGGGTCCCACATCTCAGCCTCTCTGAACGATAAACCTTTCCTTTCTTTTTTTTCGATCCCGTGCCGCCTTGGAAACGGTGAGACGGCTCCTGCAAAACGGGACCCATATGTCATCCTCTATGTACAATAAATTTCTTTCCTTGGATTATTTTTGGCACCTGATATATGGTCACTTGCCTTTTTTTCGATCCCCTGCCGCCTTTGAAACGTTGAGGACGCTGCTCGCTCGTGGGTCCCATATGTCAGCCTCTAGGAACAATAAACATTTCGTTTCTTGGATTTATTTTTGACCGCTGATTTCTGGCAACTTTGCTTTTTCTTTCGATCCCCTGCCGCCTTTGTTAAAGTTGAGGACGCTGCTGCAAAATGCGTCCCACATGTCAGCTTCTCTGTACGATAATTGTTTCCTCTCTTTTTTTTTTTCCACTGCTGGCCAATGGGTCCCCGATGTCAGCCTCTATGTACAAGAAATATGTGAATTCTCGATATATTTTAAGCCGAGATATGTAGGATGCTTTTTTTTCGATCCCTTCTGTTTGTTTTTACCTTCAAATGTTGAGGGACGCTACTGGCAAATGGGTCCTGCTCTAGCATTCTCAACTGAAGGAAAAACTGAAATATTGCCTATTCATTTGTTTTTCGTACTCCATGCATCTAATCCATACTAATTGTTGATCCGGGTTTTAGTTCAACTTAATTAGATCAAATTTGATCTACGAGGGAGTATGTAATATATTTTGGGTTCACAACACTGCACTTGTTAACAACAATCTGATGAAGAGGTTTGTCATTTTTTTAAACTACAAATACACTCTAAGATCTTGCACACTAATAGAATAAATCTTGGAACTTTATATAATTAATGACAATTTTGAAATCGACTATATGAATATATCAAAATATAGAGCCCATGTAGATGCGCATACTGGCTATGCGCATTTAAAAAGAATCATAATCATAATTGATACGAAATAAAAATAACTTTATATGTAGAATCTCGGTTTCTAGAGGGCCAATCATAGGATATCCGTGTTTAAATTAGGAAGGGCCCCAATGGCATGAGTCGGAGGCCCATTAAGTGTTTTTGGAATGTTATCAGCGAAGTAAGCAGGCTGACAGCAATCACCATGTACATGGCCGGCGGCAGCCCAAAAGTACAAACAATTGGCCCATGCAGGGAAGGTAGTACTTTTTTTTATTGGGAAGGTTGTCTGGCTAACCCAAAAAAAAAGTGGTGCTACATGGGGTAATACTTGAACCCGGAATGAGATCGAGTGCCTTGATGAAGGCGAGGCACACATAAATAGTACTCCGTACCATGCCTTGCCCCTCCCTTTCAACCGTTGGATAAAAAATAATTAGACAGATGACTATTAACTAGTAACTGCTACAGTACCAACCAATGTACAGGACATGTGCTACAGTACGTCGTCCACAGTGCATGTGCTTTAGAACCATGAACAGTACATATGCTACATGCTACAGTACTTTGATCTTAGCTATCTATTTTCAATCCAACGGCCAAATCTACAAGTCACCGTACTGTTCATCTGTGCCTTGCTTATGTCAAGGCACTGGATCCTGGACACTTGAACCCATGATCGTTGCTGAGGGTTGCCTATTTGCGCATAATATGTTTTGTCAGCGGGCACTTCACTAGTTTGTGCAAAACATATCCAGCGCAGGATTCAAAAAAACATCACGTTTTTTTCTTTACGTAAACAACAAAACATCTCATGTTCATCACAATCCAGCCAACATAAGCACATAATAATTAATAGTACAACTAGAGAGCTGTACACATAAATAAGGTTTGTCAAGCTTCATGCACTAGCCAACGCAACCAAAAGTCCGAACTAATGGAAAGGGCTAGGCAATCCAATTATACATTTCAACATCCCCCCTCACATGTGACCACAATCCAGTAATGGTACCATCATGTTCACCACAATGCATCATTAAAGAGAGCAGTATACTATTATAGACCAGCTCTCTCTAAAGAACATTTGTAAGACAACTTAATACAGCTGTGATTGATATTGTTGCCCCAGCGATGGGTGATAACCTGAACACCATATAACCTTCTCACAGCAATTGTAACCAAATATGAGCACCTGCAATGATTTGGTGTCAAGCTTCTTGAAGGTCAGGAGGTATCCTACCTTCAAGTCATGTGCTTTGACAAACTCTGGCCATCCTTTGTCCATTAAAACATTGCCATCTTGTTGCTTCAGGTCCACAATCCAGGTGCATGCAGTGGACATCTTCAGGTTGATGGACTCTGGACACCCACCGTAAAACCAGGGTAGAACACGACTGGGGATGGAAATCACCTCTAACTCCGATGTACATAGTACCTTGCAGAAGCTGTCAGGGGTATTCTCCTCATCGATGCGCCCAAACACCTTGCACACTGGGGCTGGCTCTACAGATGTCTCCTTCCATGATAAGCTCTCTCCAAGCTTGAGCTTCTTGTTTGAACACTGCAAAAAAGAGGCCTCAATTAGATAATGCCTCTAGCTTCTGACCGTAATTCCAAGCAAATGCATAATCAAAGGCACCTAGCAAACTCAGCGGATCATTGTTCTTATCAAACACACAGTCTGAACAATAAGCTTCTGAATCTAGCTAGGCTGATATGTACAACCTTGTATCATCAAATTATTCAGCATAGTGTATCATTGTATCGCAGAAGCCAAATCGATATAAATAGTAGCTATGAGAATAGAAATCAAGCTAGCATGAGCCATGCATGCTTGCTGGCTATGTCTAGCATCAGAATAATGCATCTGCAGTTCATCATCCGCCAGTACAGATTGACCAAGCAAACAAACAAAAAATCAGCGTCGGCCTAAAGAGTCCACAAGCCAGACATGCATGCTCGGTGTCCTCATATGTGATCATCGGCCGTGGATTGACCAATAGCATATTTGAACGATTATTACTGCACACATTAGATCCAGTCCCAACATAGCTAGCATGGGTGCATGTGTAACCCGAGTCTTTACCAGAGGATTAATATATACACTGGCTGAGAGAAGTACTGTATATCAAACAATGCTAAGCAACCGGCAATACAGCTTAGATATAATAAAGATGTGACCGGCAACGCTAGTGATTCGGGGGAAACATACCGCCATTGCAGCCATGGACCGAGAGAATCGGGGATGCCGCGCCGCCTTAGTGGAGTTTTTAGATGCGACGTCGCCGCATCCGTAGAGGACGGAGTCCAAGCCGCGTAGTCCGAGCGGTGGTGGACGCCGGTGGTGTAGAGAGAGGACTCAGGGGAGATGGACGGCGAGGGATCTGGGGAGATCTGAAGTTCTGAACATGAGGGGGCTGTGAGAAACTGAGAATGATACATCAGCAATCAGCAAGGGAATAAATGCGCGTGTCCCCCGGTCAAAAAAAATGCGCGTGTCTAGGAGGAACGAAGCCAGGTACGCAGGAATCCACACACAAAACTTCACCCGGCGGGTCACTGGGCTTTATCAGTATCTGGTGGGGTCCGGACCTACAGACCAGTGAGACATGTCGTGTGGGTTATGATCCGTTCAGTGTGCACACAGAAATTGCATTCAGAGCTCAGGGCTTCAGGCTACGTTGTACTATACAGTAATATATCCATTTCTTTTGGTAAAATGAAAACGATACTCCATCTGATCCTCATTACATGATGATAAAATGGATGTCTCTACAACTAATATGTGTCTAGATACATCTATATGAGAGCGTCTGTGTTTGTACTGTGTATCTAAAAAAAATATGGATCGGAGGGAGCATTAAGAGGTGTCCAAAAAAAACTGCAAACAAACATGGATGTAAGCAGTTGAGTATTAAACCAGTGCGTGAAATACCTTTATATCTCGACCATGTAACAATGAATATGAGAAGTTTTTGGGGTTTGACCATCTGCACTTGTGTTTGCTACAATCAGATCAAAAAATTGGTCACTTTTACACTTTCTAAAATAAAATGTATTTTTCCCTGAGATTTTACAAGTTCGTACAAGATAGCATTGACTACATCTGGGATATATCACATTTACACTTACAAATCTATGAATATTTCAAAATATTGAGCTCCGTGTACCTACATATAATACAAATCATCAGACCGCACATTGAAACTACCGCAGCATATCACAGTAAATTAAAATAAAATAAAACAAGTCTAACATATACTATATTAGCTAATTAACAAAGTCTCATCACAGTGTATCTGATCCCCAGTTCAGCTTAATACAAAAACCAAGTTCAGCTTGAACATCAGCAGGGGAGTAACCCAGGTCCAAAAGCAGCATCTAGTTAATTCAATAAAATATTGAGGTTATTCTGATCCCCTCTTCCTAGATCAACACATTCATCAAGGAAGTGTCTTTCACCTCGAAGACGAGAAGGTCATCAAGCTGCAGTTCATGCGCCTCTGCAAACCCGAACCAACCATCCTTCAAGACCAGTTCACCCTGGTACTCATCGATGTGCACATACCAGGCGCAGCCTACGCTGGTCTTGAGCTTGATAGGCCTGGGAAGAATCCCTTTCAGACATTGCTTGAATTCTCTGGGGATGACCAACATATACATGTCATCGTTGCCGTCCAGTTGCACATAGAAGCGCGAGGGCTGAGGAGGGTCCGCCGAGTGACCAACCCGTTTAGGGCGGCCTTTCCCTCGCCCTTTTAATATACAACGTTGAATTGCTGCATCACGCCTGCCCGTCACCTTTGGCTTTTTGGCTAGTGAATTTCTTTGAATTCTGAACTCGGGGCGGTGCAGAGGACATGTACAATCGACAGTCCTAAGACGTAGTTGCTCATTGACGTTGGAGCGAGTTTGCTTCTGCATCTAGTTAAGCACGGTATATATCAATCAACAGCATATAAATCAGAACGTAGCATACATGGAGAAAATGCATCTAGCTATCTCTTTAATTAGTTTGCACAAAATCTAGCAGCAGCAAGACAATTTGATTTTACAGGTACTGAGCAAGCTTTCAGACTTTCTGAAACAGGTAACATGGAGCATATATTTGTATGTTCAGACTGCGAAACCCTGCTCTGTGATGGATACTATTACTAAACATCTTTTTTTGCCAGAACTAGTACTTAACATCTACTGTTTCCCGTCATTAAAAAAAATTTGCAGAAGAATACTACGGTTTCCCGTCATTAAATTTTAAAGAAAAAAGAACTTGTTTAAGATCCCAACTATCATTGACTACTTACACCTGCATCCTAGTGAGTTCAGGACAACTTACAGCATCTTTTGGTGGTGCCGCCACCGGAGAAGACCGTGCCGCGGGGGTTGGGGTCGGCGCAGCCGGAGAAGCTGGTGCCGCCGCCAGGGAAATCAGTGCCGAGCCAGATGGTGCTTCCAGCGGAGAAGAAAGTACCGCGAGAGATGGAACCGACGCTGCCAAAGGGTAAGAAACGGATGTACTCGTAGATCCTTCTCTAGTCACGATCTGGATAGAAGAGACTGGACGTCCATCAAGCTGCTGGAGGATGCGGTGGATCAAATCGGCTGAGTTCAGGAAATATCGGTGATGTTCATCTGTGTCGGCGAAGCAGCTGCCGGTGGAAGGAGGAGGCGAGCCGTTCATGGCAGTCATTAGTGTAAAAGAGGTGAAGTGGGTGGGAGTATGGGTGGGAGAGAGAGGGTTCGGGACTGAAGTAATTGTAGTCTGCTCTCTCTTTTTTACAAGCATGCGTCCTCAGGCTGATATTTTTTTTAGATACGTACTCAGGCTGCTTTGTCAAACCAGGGCCTCAATGAAGCTAATAGCACGCTATAGCATATCTAGAGGGTCCACGCTTAGTAATTTTGCTCGCTGTGGCGCTATTTGCGAAACAGCATGCTATATCGCCCTAAAACTTCATAGCGTTAGCGCGCTATTTTTTTCAGGCAAGTTGCTTTCACTTTTTCGTGGTGATGAACTAATCTGTTGGTTCCACTTCTAAATCAGAAAATAATATCGCTAATGCTAATATTTTTTAATAAATAATTTATACTATGTTGTTGCCTTGTGAAATGTTGATGTTAGCCTTCTAATATACTTGAGATCTATTTCTATATGTGGTTATGTATGTATGATTCAGTCACTTTTGGACTATATATATCTATTCGTTCTAGTAAAATTATTTATTTTTAGGCTATATTTAGTATTATTTTGAAAATGCTATTTAAAATATACCACACTATTACCACGATATAGCGTCCATATCGTTTGAAGGTGGCTGCCGCTAATTCATTTAGCACGCTATTTTAAACCTTGGTTAAGACGCGTTTGGCGGCCTGCATCCAGGCTGGTGGGGAAATACCGTACCCAAGTGCTTAAAAGATTGCATCTTTTAGCTGGAAAACATTAGGGCATGTCCAACACAGGCGCTACTGCAAGGGCGCTAGGAATTATTTCCTCGTCGTTTGGCGGTTGGAGAGGCTAATCCCAGCGGTAGTCCTAGCGTCGACGCAAAAGAAAGCAGGGGCGTGAAACTCTTTTCACCTGTCCTAGCTAAAGCACCGGAACCAACAGGAAGTCAGTCTGTCATCAGCAATTAGCGCTGCAAGGAGAGTACCTGGAGGATTTTACAATCTTTTGACATTCATTTGTTCTCTATTAGCGCCATATAGTATATAGCATTGTAATGCCCTTATACTCCTCTCAACATTAAAAAAAGGTGTGCATATACTAATAACAGTTGCTGAAATGAAACTAAAAATAAACAGACATGCACGGTTTACGAAGGATGGAAATACAGAGTTCATCACCATCCGTTTTAAATTATAAGATTAGATTACTTCAATGTGGGTTTACATACGCACTAAAATGAGTAAACAGACACACTGAAATGGGTCCAGGTATATAAGATTCAGAAAAAAGGAAGAGCATCTTAAGATACAGAACAGGTTACTAAATTGTTCAAACATATCGTACAAAAAAGATTATTTGCTCCAGAAAGATTCATGGCTCAGTTTAGGGTTGCATCAACATGCGGATATTTTTCAGACTAGGCTTAAACCACATTGTCGCCTGTCGGGGAAATCCCCAACCATCTTCTGGAAGGGTGATAACTCCCATGAGCTCATTTTCCCCTTGCTGCAGGTTACAACGACAAATACAACTAAATGCTGGTTCCCGAAATGCATAGTACGCGATGTACACACAATTTGACCTCATGAATGGAGTCAATGTTCCATCAGGAGCATTGCCATCATTTATCTTCAGGTTCAATGGATAATTCAGTCCAATGAACAGAGAGTGTGTGCCAAGGCTGTCAACTCGACTCCAATTGGGTCCAATCAGGGATAGATCTTTCTCAAAAACATGTATGACAGGGGCAGGACACTCCCGCAGGATAAGGCCATTACCATGATGCAGAACTTCTGCAGGCTCAAGGTGATCATTGCTACGTATATACCGATCTTCATGGATGATCATCAAGCGCTTGCCATCGGCTGATCGAGCTAAAAACCATCTGCCAGATGGTTCCTTCATCGGTGATGGGATCACGAATGGCGGGGCAAGGTGTGCATCTGCATTGTAAACGGAGACAACAAAAAATAGTGTTTGAATGGCTCGGGAAGACAATAATACCAGTAGCTGCAACTTCACATTTGTAGGATCAAATGGAGGATGCAGTCATTATACTTGTATAAAATCTCGAAGAAATAAAATTGTTCCCATTTGAGATGTATGTTAATTACACTCATATTCATTGATGGTAGATACATGTCTCAACCTTATCTGATCCATGATTGTAATGCTTTGAGTACATCGAATATTGAAATAAATTGAAAGTTTGCATGCATCAATTGATGAAGAGGCCAGGGCTAAGCTCCTTATTCATATTCTGACAAGAGCATGCAGTAACTAATTCAGGAATGCATTCATATACTGCAATAATCTGGTTTGGGTTGACAGATTAGTGCACAGCATATACTACTGTAATTCGTTTGTAGCAATGGTTCAGTCAGGTTAGGATAATTTAATGGTGCACAGTCATTTGAAAGGTGAAAAAAAGTCTTAGTGAGCAATTAGTTATTTCAGTTACAATATATCATGAATGGGCTTGATATTAAAATTTATTGCGAAGTATATCATATGGATTGAAGAATTACCAGCCTGTGATTGATCCCAGCAATATGTGGTGCCGGTCCACCCATCCACCGCAACAATAAAGCCGTTGTGCTCGATGGCATCACTGTAATCTACACCCCAACTAGCAAGAGAGAATAACCTCCACTCCTGGCTACCATTAGCCAGGTAAGCGAGTCCAGAATTGAATAGAGCGATGAGCTTGTAATCTGAGTAATGTCCAGCTTTTGTGGGCACTTCGCAAATTACAATCTTCAACAAAAACATGGCACGCCCATACGTCATGTACCTTTCAGGAGGCAAGTCGGGGAAGCCAATCCATTCCTCCCGAAAAATGTTGCAAGTTTCCGACGATGGTAGGGAGATTTCTTGGTGCGTGTAGATGTTCGCGAGGAACCAGTTCCCACCACTGTCCACGCCGGCGATCCAGTCGCCATTCATGCCAACCCAGAATCTATTGTCCATGAACGGCAGGATGGCTGTGCGCCGAGGATGGTCGAGGGGCACAACGTGGTACACCGTGTGGTGCGCACTACTATCATCATAGTGCCAATGGGCAGAATCGGGCATCAGCAAGCAGGGTCCATCCCAATGGTGTAGATTCATGTTGTCGGCGACATGGCGGCACAGCGTTTTGGAGCATGCGGCCAGCCGGACGTCGACTGTAACGTCCAGACTCTGGGCAATGAGATTGAACAGCTCGGCGGGGAGCTTCCCCCAGTCGCCATCCAGCTGGTCGTCGTTCGATGCCGCCATGGAGACGAGATGGATTTAAAAGGGCGGATGCAAGTATGTGTGATTGGAGTTTTGTAGGAGAGTCGAGCGGGAAGGAGGAGTGCTGCGGTTCTGCGGAGGGGTGAGGAGAGAAAGCTATGCAAATGGGAGATCTAGAGGATGAAAAAACTTCTAGCAGCGGTTGGCGAGTGGAGAACGATGATGGAAGTGGAGAGCCAAGGATGGAAACGATGGACATGAAGAGTAGGAGTGGATATGACTTTTTTTATTCTTCAGCAGCTGCATCGAGGCGCCGAGTAAAACTTCGGCTAGGATAGCACGCCACTACGTCCTGGTGCAGTTACTGTCCCGTCAAATCAGTTTGACCACAGAAATGGTTTCTTTATTACAGTATAACTTAATTTTTTCGAACAATATATACTAGTACTCCATTTAATATAATCACTCCGATTCATATTACTTGTCAAATGATATGGATGAATCTAGAACTAAAATGTGTCTAGATATATCTATATTATAGTCAACTAATATGAATCCGAGTTTGTTTGGTTCAAAGGATTTCTAAAGGTATCTTGTACGGAGTAGGATTTTTACACATAGGGATTTTTCCTATAGAGCTTGCTTGATTCAAAGGATTGAGAACCCTCCAAAATACCTATGGATTGCTTTCTCTACAATCCTATCTCTCGGTAATATTGCTATGTGTCTATAACAACTATGAAATGAACTCAATCTCAATAGAAATTTCCTTTGTCTTTCCTAATCAAACAACTAGTTATTTTATGTCTTCGTTTACAAATTAAGATAATTTTTAGGTTATAGGTAATCGTCGAGCTTATGTGATCATCTTTTATGATCAAACTTACTTGATCAGCCGCGGAGGCGCAAAGGAGCAGTGGTGTGCATTAATACGGCCGCATGGGGAAGGCACAGCTAGCGACGATGAGACGTATCGCCAGCATTGGCCTAGGGAACCGTCGCCACCATTAATAAAAGCTATCCCTTTGGGCACCATGTCTCCCACTACTCGTGTCACGCGCGCATGTGGGTTACGGATGGATGGGCTGGGGAAGCCGGACAGAAAACATGACAACCAGGGGGAAAATGAATAAAAATAATACAAAGTCGAAAATATTTCGAAAAATAAACTTTGTACTTCGTAAGAAACTCCATGCGTTTAGCAAATGCGAAGGCAATATGTAGAAACACGTCTAGACCACGTCTAGAACCACTTCCCAAAGCTTAAGGATTATATTGATTTTTAGAAAGTCAAACTATGTTAAGTTTGACTAAGTTTTTACCAAAAGCATTAATATGCAAGATACAAAATCAATATTATTAGATAGAAAATAAATTATATTTTCATATGGTGTCTACAAAATATTATATGTGCTGATAGATTCTTCTAAGAGTTTGGTCGAACTTTACTTGGTTTGACTTTTCAAGAAAAATATACAAAGCTTTAAGCATTGGAACGGAGGTATTTTTCGAAGCACCTACTTGTCTTTAGAAGACAAAAGAAAACATGGAGTAAGGTTGTTTTTTGTGCAAAAGTTTACGTCAAAATCTGGTTATTTGTGTAAAAAGAATCTCAAATTGTGTTATGTGCAAAAACTGCACCAAGAAGTGGTGGTATGTGCAATTTCCTCCATCACACAAAAGGCAAGCCATTGATACATATATAATTGTGAATAATTACAAAAGTAGTAGGCAGCTAATAAGCGCACATGATTAAACTGCTATGCGAGATCTTCAGCCACCAGAAGTCGTTCCCGCGCCTCTCTAGCATTGAAAATCACGCGTTCTGCGACTTCCATCAAAGAGACAAGCTGAGCTTTGATCCGTTCTCCCAGATGAATGGCCTCGTCACAACTCCTACGAGCACAGGCCGTGATCTCATCCACTTCTAGGAAAGACACCGCCTGCCTGTACCGAAATATCTTGATCCCTAACTCTCTGTTCTCCTCCCGCATGCTGGCAAGATCCAACTTCATCCTCCGACAAGATAAGCAAGGGGAGTGATCCTGCCAAAGGTAACAACAAACATATCGAGCGTTACCGGCAAACGAAGGGCACAAATTGGCTGATTAACGAATATGGTCACTAACATGTAGGACAGACTTAAGTGGTGTCTACATGTCAGTGACTCGAAGTACCCAAAAACCAGCAACCCAAAGTCAGCTAGTAATATTAACCTCCGTCTTCAGCTCCTTCATCCTCTTGAACGGCGGGGAAGCTGGCAACTTATCTTCTTCTACGACCTCTCGCTGGAACCTGACGTCGAAGGATGAGAGATCCTGCGAACGGATGTGCTGCGCCTGCGCGTGCGATTCCCCAGGGCGCTTCTGGCGTAACTCGGAGTTCTCCGCGCCGAGATGCGGAAGTTCCGCTCCCGGGGCCTTGTTGACCCTAAGCCGAGATAGCTCCTGTGTAAGCCGACGAAAAATGTTCAAAATGTTACAGATCAGGCATATCATTACCAGTGCAAACGAGGTAAGTGAATCTCCGGGATCTCGCCCAAAGACCGCGGTTGGTCCAATGCCACCACATCTTCTCCGAGATTGACTAACTCCTTTACATCATCTTCTCCGACATTGACTATCTCCTTTACATCATCTTCTGCTCCGAGCTTGACCATCTCCTTTACATCATCTTCTCCTGCGAGCTTGATCATCTGCCTCACATCATCTTCTCCGGCGATATCGACCCTCTCCTGCGGAAGATAACAGATATAAGTCCGAGTATTACCAGCAAAACGAAGGTAATTAAAAGAGGCGTAGTAACCCTTGTGTCCTGGCTAATCAACGGCGGGGACGCTGAGCCCGCATCGTCTCCTCCGAGATCTCCCTTCGCAGGCAGGATTGTTAGAGACAGTGTACTTCTGGTAGTAGTATTTATGCGTGGGGCGCCAGGGGGTCGAGAAGCTAGGACTGCATCTTCTCCTCCGAGCTCTTCCTTGGTAGACATGACAAATGAAACGAGGTGTGGGGGGCGTAAAAGGTATAAAATGGCGGACGGCCGCCCCGCCTCGGCCCTCCAAGGCTTAATTTTTTTGCCTTACTAAACTAAAAACCCTATTTTGCGTCTCACACGGACTGCCCTCAGAGGGCTGCAGGGTCCCATATGCGTGCAGGTCCCACACTTTAGTGAGCACAAATCATATGCGGTAGGTAGGCAAACTTCCAACAATCTTCTTTGTCAAGTGAAGACACGTCGTCAAGACTCTCTCTCTCTCTCCCCCCTTTTGTCATTGAAAAAAAAAGAATATTAGACGGGCGCGTAGCCTGCACTGCAGGGGGGCGATTTTGACAAAAGTAATCCTTTTGGCGAAGAAAAACACAGAAAGCCACACAAAAAGGTTAGTCCAGTGAAATAGATTGCTCAGAGGGTCAGTCCGTAATTTTCTTTGCCAAAAGGGTTATTTCTGTCAAAATCGCCGCACTGCAGGTTTGCAGCACTGAAAAACCTTGCGTGCCAGTCAACATCACTTCCCGGATAGGGGGAAAATATCTAGTGATACCATCCCTTACATGATACCATGATACCACTTCATAATATTTGAATTCTAAGTGTCGAAAAATTTAGAAAAAAAACCTTGTGATGCTACCCTAAATTTGTGGGACCCCAAAAAACTTGCAAATCAAGCCAAAGAAACACGATCTTGTCCCCTACCCCCCCCCATGATTTTGACCTAAATTTGAAATCAAGCCAAAGGTGGTTCAAAAACGGCAATCGGAAATCATGGATTGTTCATCATTTTTCTATATAGCTAGGGAAAATAGCAGACATGCCATACCAATGTTTTAGAAAAGAGCCCTTCAAAAAAGTGTGGCAACATGTTGGAATTCGACCATCTTAATTTCTTCCCACGTGTGAGCTTTGGTACTACTACTACACAAGAACCATGTCAAACTTTTGAATCATGGCCCATTTTATGTATATATTTGCAACTTTTCATGCACGCATGAAAACTTTGCAAAATATGTGCATTTTGGGTTGTCGCACATAAATGTGTGTTTACTTGTCTGCCACCAATTAATCCAATTCTCATTTGTGGGGAAACATGACACGAGATGGCCATTTCCAAAGTTTCATGAATTATCTCAAAGTGAATCCATATATGTACAATTTTTGGGGGCTAAATTTCATGTTTTAAACCTAGCTAGTATTTGACCAAGATTCAAATGGGCATAAAATTCAAAAAAAAACAGAAAAATGAAAAACCAAAGCACATAGCCTTCTTATGTCATATAGTAAGAATTCAAGTTGATAAACAAGGTCTAGACATATTCAAACTAGAAAAATCATGTATCTACCCCTAACACTCTAAACTCTGTCTTATGAAGTCAAGCATGAAGAGAAGTGGTTTTGGGTTTCAAACATGGAAATTTCAAAAACCTCCCAAAAGCTTCATTTTAGAGTGACTAAGAAGGATCCATGCTTACCTTTTAATTTTTAGATTTTAAACTTGTTTAAATCTTTGTGAAACCTAGGATTTGACCAAGATTCAAATGGGCATAAAAAATCAGGAAAAAGCCAAAAGAATGATAAACCAAAGCACATAGCATTCTTATGTCATACAGTAAGCATTCAAGTTGATTAACAAGGTCTAGACATATTCAAACTAGAAAATCATGTATATATCTGTCCCTAACCTTAAACTCTGTCTTATATATGAAGTCAATCATGAAGAGAAGTGGTTTGGGTTTCAAACATGAAAATTTCAAGAACATCCCAAAAGTCGCTTCATTTTAGAGTGACTAAGAAGGATCCAGGCTTACCTTTTCGTTTTCATATTATATACTTGTTTAAATCCAGGTCAAACATAGGATTTGACCAAGATTCAAATGGGCATAAAATAAAAAAATAGAAGAATGAAAAACAAAAGCACATAGTCTTCGTATGTCATATAGTAAGCTTTCAAGTTGATAAACAAGGTTTAGACATGTTCAAACCAGACAAATCATGTATCTAGCCCCTAACCATAAACTCGGTCGATCTTATGAAGTCTAGCATGAAGAGAAGTCGTATTGGTTTAAAACATGAAAATTTCAAGAACCACCCAAAATCTTCAAATGGGCATAAAATTCAAAAAAACCAGAAAAATGAAAAACCAAAGCACATAGCCTTCTTATGTCATATAGTAAGAATTCAAGTTGATAAACAAGGTCTAGACATATTCAAACAAGACAAATCATGTATCTACCCCTAACACTCTAAACTCTGTCTTATGAAGTCAAGCATGAAGAGAAGTGGTTTTGGGTTTCAAACATGGAAATTTCAAAAACCTCCCAAAAGCTTCATTTTAGAGTGACTAAGAAGGATCCATGCTTACCTTTTAATTTTCAGATTTTAAACTTGTTTAAATCTTTGTGAAACCTAGGATTTGACCAAGATTCAAATGGGCATAAAAATTCAGGAAAAAACCAAAAGAATGATAAACCAAAGCACATATCATTCTTATGTCATAGAGTAAGCATTCAAGTTGATTAACAAGGTCTAGACATATTCAAACTAGAAAATCATGTATATATCTATTCCTAACCTTAAACTCTATCTTATGAAGCAATCATGAAGAGAAGTGGTTTTGGGTTTCAAACATGAAAATTTCAAGAACATCCCAAAAGTCGCTTCATTTTAGAGTGACTAAGAAGGATCCAGGCTTACCTTTTCGTTTTCACATTTTATACTTGTTTAAATCCAGGTCAAACATAGGATTTAACCAAGATTCAAATGGGCATAAAATAAAAAAAATAGAAGAATGAAAAACAAAAGCACATAGTCTTCTTATGTCATATAGTAAGCCTTGCAAGTTGATAAACAAGGTTTAGACATGTTCAAACCAGACAAATCATGTATCTAGCCCCTAACCATAAACTCGGTCGATCTTATGAAGTCTAGCATGAAGAGAAGTCGTATTGGTTTCAAACATGAAAATTTCAAGAACCACCCAAAATCTTCAAATGGGCATATAACATTCAAAAAACCAGAAAAATGAAAAACCAAAGCACATATATAGCCTTCTTATGTCATATAGTAAGCATTCAAGTTGATAAACAAGCATGTCTAGACATATTCAAACCCGACAAATCATGTATCTACCCCTAACCCTAAACTCTGCATGTCTTATGAAGTCAACCATGAAGAGAAGTGGTTTTTGGGTTTCAAACATTGAGATTTCAAGAACCCCCCAAAAGCTTCATTTTAGAATGACTAGCTAGGAAGGATCCAGGCTTACCTTTTCATTTTCATGCTATAGACTTGTTTAAATCTTGGTCAAACCTAGGATTTGACCAAGATTCAAATGGGCATAAACATTCAAAAAAATCAAAAAATCAAAAACCAAAGCACATATAGTCTTCTTATGTCATATAGTAAGAATTGAAGTTGATAAACAAGGTATAGACATATTCAAACTAGACAAATCATGTATCTACCCCCTAAAGCCCTAAACTAGCTTTGTCTTATGAAGTCAAGCATGAAGAGAAATGGTTTTGGGTTTCAAATTAAACATGGAAATTTCAAGAACCCCCCCAAAGCTTCATTTTGGAGTGACTAAGAAGGATCGAGGTTTACCTTTTCATTTTCATGTTTTAAACTGCCTTAGATCTTGGTCAAACCTATGATTTCACCACGACTCAAATGGGCATAAAAATTAAAAAAAATAAAAAAATGAAAAACCAAAGCACATAGCCTTCTTATGTCATATATAGTAAGCATTCAACTTGATGAACATGGCTGGTCTAGACATATTCATAATAGAAAAAACGTGTATCTACCCCCTAACGATTAATTAACTTTGTCTTAATTATGAAGTCAAGCATGAAGAGAAGTGTTTTTGGGTTTCAGACATGGAAATTTTGAAAACCTCCCAAAAACTTCATCTTAGAGTGACAAAGAAGGATCCAAGCTTACCTTTTCATTTTCATGTTTTAAGCTTGTTTAAATATTGGTCAAGCCTAGGATTTGACCAAGATTCAAATGGGCATAAAAATTCTGGAAAAATAAAAAAAATAAAAACCAAAGCACATAGTCTTCTTACGTCATATATATCTATAGTAAGCATATTCAAGTAGATAAACAAGGTATAGACATATTCAAAACAGACAAATCCTGTATCTACCCCCTAACCCTAAACTCGGTCTTATGATGCCTAGCATGAAGAGAAGTCGTTTTGGGTTTCAAACGTTTAAGCCAAAAGCCCCATTTCATATATTTCAAATTTGGTTCAAATTTGAAAGACATACAAGTTATAGCACACATAGTGCATACATGTTCACACATACTGCACTACTCCCTCCGTCCACAAATAAGTGTACATTTGGGTTTTTGGATAAGTCAAACTTTAACAATTTTGACCATTTTTTTACCAAAAAGTAGCAACATGTGTGACATCAAATTACTATATTATGAGACTGTATTTTGAGATGAATCTAGTGATGGTAGTTTAGTGTCATAAATGTTGTTACGTTTCCCTAAAAAGTTAGTCAAAGTTAATAAAGTTTGACTTATCTAAAAACTCAAATGTACACTTATTTGTGGACGGAGGGAGTAGATGCTAATTAACCCTATAGTTTGAGGCCATTTGGATGAGGTCGAAAAAAATCTTGGATTAGAAATGGGGTTGTTCGAACCCCGTAGTTGGATTTTTTATGAACTTGATCTGTAGTACTGGGCAAAACCCTAGTTTAACGTATTTAATTATAGATTCGTAGGTTGATTTTTCTACCTTTTTATTATTATTACTATGCAGCACATGTGTGTTTGCCCGTCGAGTGAAACTCGGAGGAAGAGGGATCACTCGGAAGGAGAGAAGAAGGGAGAGCATTATGGTGTCTCCCCTTTTTCGGGTGATGATGTTGACTTTTGTGCAGGGTTTGTCAGTGAGCAGGAGGTGCGAGCGAGCGAGCGAGCGAGTCGAGCGAGGCCGAGAATGAGAGAGATTTGTTTTTTTGTGAGAGGGACAACCGAAGGATCCAGAAGGACCCACAGACTTCCAAAACGCATCCTGATGCGTCTTCTCTTGACAAAGAAGATGGCTTGGAGTTTGCGTACCTACTGCACTTGACTTGTGCTCACTGAAGTGTGGGACCTCACGCATGGGCACCACACGTAAGTGACAGACCTGTTGGTGTAAAAACTCGGTTGATTATTATAGTGCATTAGAACAAAGTTTCCTATGGATTCAACGGTAGGAAATCCAAGTTAACTCATTTACATGACATTAATTTTTCCATGAAGCAAAGTTAACACATCTATCAATTGGTACATTTTGGAGTGACTAAGAAGGATCCATGCTTATTCGTTTTCACGTGTTAAATTTGTTTAAATCTTGCTCAAACCTAGGATTTCACCAAGATTGAAATGGGCATGAAAATTCAAAAAAAAATGAAATACCAATGCACATAGTCTTCTTCTGTCATATATAGTAAGCATTCAAGATGATAAACAAGGTCTAGACATATTCAAACCAGGCAAATCATGTATCTACTCCCTAACGACCCTAAACTCCGTCTTATGAAGTAAGGCATGAAGAGAAGTGGTTTTGGGTTTCAAACATGCAAATTTCAAAAACCTCCCAAAAGCTTCATTTTAGAGTGACTAAGAAGGATCGAGGCTTACCTTTTCATTTTCATGTTTTAAACTTGTTTAAATCTTGGTCAAACCTAGCTAGTATTTGACCAATATTCAAATGGGCATAAAATTCAAAAAAAATCAGAAAAATGAAAAACCAAAGCACATAGCCTTCTTATGTCATATAGTAAGAATTCAAGTTGATAAACAAGGTCTAGACATATTCAAACTAGAAAAATCATGTATCTACCCCTTACACTCTAAACTATGTCTTATGAAGTCAATTAAGCATGAAGAGAAGTGGTTTTGGGTTTCAAACATGGAAATTTGAAAAACCTCCCAAAAGCTTCATTTTAGAGTGACTAAGAAGGATCCATGCTTACCTTTTAATTTTCAGATTTTAAACTTGTTTAAATCTTTGTGAAACCTAGGATTTGACCAAGATTCAAATGGGCATAAAAATTCAGGAAAAAACCAAAAGATTGATAAACCAAAGCACATAGCATTCTTATGTCATACAGTAAGCATTCAAGTTGATAAACAAGGTCTAGACATATTCAAACTAGAAAATCATGTATATATCTGCCCCTAACCTTAAACTCTGTCTTATGAAGTCAATCATGAAGAGAAGTGGTTTTGGGTTTCAAACATGAAAATTTCAAGAACATCCCAAAAGCCGCTTCATTTTAGAGTGACTAAGAAGGATCCATGCTTACCTTTTCGTTTTCATATTATATACTTGTTTAAATCCAGGTCAAACATAGGATTTGACCAAGATTCAAATGGGCATAAAATAAAAAAATAGAAGAATGAAAAACAAAAGCACATAGTCTTCGTATGTCATATAGTAAGCTTTCAAGTTGATAAACAAGGTTTAGACATGTTCAAACCAGACAAATCATGTATCTACCCCCTAACCATAAACTCGATCGATCTTATGAAGTCTAGCCTGAAGAGAAGTCGTATTGGTTTCAAACATGAAAATTTCAAGAACCTCCCAAAATCTTCAAATGGGCATAATATTCAAAAAAACCAGAAAAATGAAAAACCAAAGCACATAGCCTTCTTATGTCATATAGTAAGAATTCAAGTTGATAAACAAGGTCTAGACATATTCAAACTAGACAAATCATGTATCTACCCCTAACACTCTAAACTCTATCTTATGAAGTCAAGCATGAAGAGAAGTGGTTTTTGGGTTTCAAACATGGAAATTTCAAAAACCTCCCAAAAGCTTCATTTTAGAGTGACTAAGAAGGATCCATGCTAACCTTTTAATTTTCAGATTTTAAACTTGTTTAAATCTTTGTGAAACCTAGGATTTGACCAAGATTCAAATGGGCATAAAAATTCAGGAAAAAACCAAAAGAATGATAAACCAAAGCACATAGTCTTCTTATGTCATATAGTAAGCTTGCAAGTTGATAAACAAGGTTTAGACATGTTCAAACCAGACAAATCATGTATCTAGCCCCTAACCATAAACTCGGTCGATCTTATGAAGTCTAGCATGAAGAGAAGTCGTATTGGTTTCAAACATGAAAATTTCAAGAACCACCCAAAATCTTCAAATGGGCATATAACATTCAAAAAACCAGAAAAATGAAAAACCAAAGCACATATATAGCCTTCTTATGTCATATAGTAAGCATTCAAGTTGATAAACAAGCATGTCTAGACATATTCAAACCCGACAAATCATGTATCTACCCCCTAACCCTAAACTCTGCATGTCTTATGAAGTCAACCATGCATGAAGAGAGAAGTGGTTTTTGGGTTTCAAACATTGAGATTTCAAGAACCCCCCAAAAGCTTCATTTTAGAATGACTAGCTAGGAAGGATCCAGGCTTACCTTTTCATTTTCATGCTATAGACTTGTTTAAATCTTGGTCAAACCTAGGATTTGACCAAGATTCAAATGGGCATAAACATTCAAAAAAATCAAAAAATCAAAAACCAAAGCACATATAGTCTTCTTATGTCATATAGTAAGAATTGAAGTTGGTAAACAAGGTATAGACATATTCAAACTAGACAAATCATGTATCTACCCCCTAAAGCCCTAAACTAGCTTTGTCTTATGAAGTCAAGCATGAAGAGAAATGGTTTTGGGTTTCAAATTAAACATGGAAATTTCAAGAACCCCCCCAAAGCTTCATTTTGGAGTGACTAAGAAGGATCGAGGTTTACCTTTTCATTTTCATGTTTTAAACTGCCTTAGATCTTGGTCAAACCTATGATTTCACCACGACTCAAATGGGCATAAAAATAAAAAAAAAAAAAAAAATGAAAAACCAAAGCACATAGCCTTCTTATGTCATATATAGTAAGCATTCAACTTGATGAACATGGCTGGTCTAGACATATTCATAATAGAAAAAACGTGTATCTACCCCCTAACGATTAATTAACTTTGTCTTAATTATGAAGTCAAGCATGAAGAGAAGTGTTTTTGGGTTTCAGACATGGAAATTTTGAAAACCTCCCAAAAACTTCATCTTAGAGTGACAAAGAAGGATCCAAGCTTACCTTTTCATTTTCATGTTTTAAGCTTGTTTAAATATTGGTCAAGCCTAGGATTTGACCAAGATTCAAATGGGCATAAAAATTCTGGAAAAATAAAAAAATAAAAACCAAAGCACATAGTCTTCTTACGTCATATATATCTATAGTAAGCATATTCAAGTAGATAAACAAGGTATAGACATATTCAAAACAGACAAATCCTGTATCTACCCCCTAACCCTAAACTCGGTCTTATGATGCCTAGCATGAAGAGAAGTCGTTTTGGGTTTCAAACGTTTAAGCCAAAAGCCCCATTTCATATATTTCAAATTTGGTTCAAATTTGAAAGACATACAAGTTATAGCACACATAGTGCATACATGTTCACACATACTGCACTACTCCCTCCGTCCACAAATAAGTGTACATTTGGGTTTTTGGATAAGTCAAACTTTAACAATTTTGACCATTTTTTTACCAAAAAGTAGCAACATGTGTGACATCAAATTACTATATTATGAGACTGTATTTTGAGATGAATCTAGTGATGGTAGTTTAGTGTCATAAATGTTGTTACGTTTCCCTAAAAAGTTAGTCAAAGTTAATAAAGTTTGACTTATCTAAAAACTCAAATGTACACTTATTTGTGGACGGAGGGAGTAGATGCTAATTAACCCTATAGTTTGAGGCCATTTGGATGAGGTCGAAAAAAATCTTGGATTAGAAATGGGGTTGTTCGAACCCCGTAGTTGGATTTTTTATGAACTTGATCTGTAGTACTGGGCAAAACCCTAGTTTAACGTATTTAATTATAGATTCGTAGGTTGATTTTTCTACCTTTTTATTATTATTACTATGCAGCACATGTGTGTTTGCCCGTCGAGTGAAACTCGGAGGAAGAGGGATCACTCGGAAGGAGAGAAGAAGGGAGAGCATTATGGTGTCTCCCCTTTTTCGGGTGATGATGTTGACTTTTGTGCAGGGTTTGTCAGTGAGCAGGAGGTGCGAGCGAGCGAGCGAGCGAGTCGAGCGAGGCCGAGAATGAGAGAGATTTGTTTTTTTGTGAGAGGGACAACCGAAGGATCCAGAAGGACCCACAGACTTCCAAAACGCATCCTGATGCGTCTTCTCTTGACAAAGAAGATGGCTTGGAGTTTGCGTACCTACTGCACTTGACTTGTGCTCACTGAAGTGTGGGACCTCACGCATGGGCACCACACGTAAGTGACAGACCTGTTGGTGTAAAAACTCGGTTGATTATTATAGTGCATTAGAACAAAGTTTCCTATGGATTCAACGGTAGGAAATCCAAGTTAAGGGCTCCTTTGATTTAAAGGATAGGAAAAGCATAGGAATAGGAAATGTATAGGATTGGAATGGCATGTCTACTTGAATCCTATAGGAAGATGAAGTGTGTTTGATTGTAGCAAAGGAATTTTTTCATGAGCTATGAGCTAATGCTTATTTCCTATAGGAATTACACTACAAGATTCCTATAGGAATTTTTCCTATAGGATATGTTCCTATGAATCAAACAACATGTATAGGAAATTTTCCCATAGGAACCAAATCCTTCACACTTCCTATGCAAATCCTTTGAATCAAAGGAGTTAACTCATTTACATGACATTAATTTTTCCATGAAGCAAAGTTAACACATCTATCAATTGGTACATTTTGGAGTGACTAAGAAGGATCCATGCTTATTCGTTTTCACGTGTTAAATTTGTTTAAATCTTGCTCAAACCTAGGATTTCACCAAGATTGAAATGGGCATGAAAATTAAAAAAAAATGAAATACCAATGCACATAGTCTTCTTCTGTCATATATAGTAAGCATTCAAGATGATAAACAAGGTCTAGACATATTCAAACCAGGCAAATCATGTATCTACTCCCTAACGACCCTAAACTCCGTCTTATGAAGTAAGGCATGAAGAGAAGTGGTTTTGGGTTTCAAACATGCAAATTTCAAAAACCTCCCAAAAGCTTCATTTTAGAGTGACTAAGAAGGATCGAGGCTTACCTTTTCATTTTCATGTTTTAAACTTGTTTAAATCTTGGTCAAACCTAGCTAGTATTTGACCAATATTCAAATGGGCATAAAATTCAAAAAAATCAGAAAAATGAAAAACCAAAGCACATAGCCTTCTTATGTCATATAGTAAGAATTCAAGTTGATAAACAAGGTCTAGACATATTCAAACTAGAAAAATCATGTATCTACCCCTTACACTCTAAACTCTGTCTTATGAAGTCAATTAAGCATGAAGAGAAGTGGTTTTGGGTTTCAAACATGGAAATTTCAAATACCTCCCAAAAGCTTCATTTTAGAGTGACTAAGAAGGATCCATGCTTACCTTTTAATTTTCAGATTTTAAACTTGTTTAAATCTTTGTGAAACCTAGGATTTGACCAAGATTCAATTGGGCATAAAAATTCAGGAAAAAACCAAAAGATTGATAAACCAAAGCACATAGCATTCTTATGTCATACAGTAAGCATTCAAGTTGATAAACAAGGTCTAGACATATTCAAACTAGAAAATCATGTATATATCTGCCCCTAACCTTAAACTCTGTCTTATGAAGTCAATCATGAAGAGAAGTGGTTTTGGGTTTCAAACATGAAAATTTCAAACATCCCAAAAGCCGCTTCATTTTAGAGTGACTAAGAAGGATCCATGCTTACCTTTTCGTTTTCATATTATATACTTGTTTAAATCCAGGTCAAACATAGGATTTGACCAAGATTCAAATGGGCATAAAATAAAAAAAAATAGAAGAATGAAAAACAAAAGCACATAGTCTTCGTATGTCATATAGTAAGCTTTCAAGTTGATAAACAAGGTTTAGACATGTTCAAACCAGACAAATCATGTATCTACCCCCTAACCATAAACTCGATCGATCTTATGAAGTCTAGCCTGAAGAGAAGTCGTATTGGTTTCAAACATGAAAATTTCAAGAACCTCCCAAAATCTTCAAATGGGCATAATATTCAAAAAAACCAGAAAAATGAAAAACCAAAGCACATAGCCTTCTTATGTCATATAGTAAGAATTCAAGTTGATAAACAAGGTCTAGACATATTCAAACTAGACAAATCATGTATCTACCCCTAACACTCTAAACTCTGTCTTATGAAGTCAAGCATGAAGAGAAGTGGTTTTGGGTTTCAAACATGGAAATTTCAAAAACCTCCCAAAAGCTTCATTTTAGAGTGACTAAGAAGGATCCATGCTTACCTTTTAATTTTCAGATTTTAAACTTGTTTAAATCTTTGTGAAACCTAGGATTTGACCAAGATTCAAATGGGCATAAAAATTCAGGAAAAAACCAAAAGAATGATAAACCAAAGCACATAGCATTCTTATGTCATAGAGTAAGCATTCAAGTTGATTAACAAGGTCTAGACATATTCAAACTAGAAAATCATGTATATATCTATTCCTAACCTTAAACTCTGTCTTATGAAGCAATCATGAAGAGAAGTGGTTTTGGGTTTCAAACATGAAAATTTCAAGAACATCCCAAAAGTCGCTTCATTTTAGAGTGACTAAGAAGGATCCAGGCTTACCTTTTCGTTTTCATATTTTATACTTGTTTAAATCCAGGTCAAACATAGGATTTGACCAAGATTCAAATGGGCATAAAATAAAAAAAATAGAAGAATGAAAAACAAAAGCACATAGTCTTCTTATGTCATATAGTAAGCCTTGCAAGTTGATAAACAAGGTTTAGACATGTTCAAACCAGACAAATCATGTATCTAGCCCCTAACCATAAACTCGGTCGATCTTATGAAGTCGATCTAGCATGAAGAGAAGTCGTATTGGTTTCAAACATGAAAATTTCAAGAACCACCCAAAATCTTCAAATGGGCATATAACATTCAAAAAACTAGAAAAATGAAAAACCAAAGCACATATATAGCCTTCTTATGTCATATAGTAAGCATTCAAGTTGATAAACAAGCATGTCTAGACATATTCAAACCCGACAAATCATGTATCTACCCCTAACCCTAAACTCTGCATGTCTTATGAAGTCAACCATGAAGAGAAGTGGTTTTGGGTTTCAAACATTGAGATTTCAAGAACCCCCCAAAAGCTTCATTTTAGAATGACTAGCTAGGAAGGATCCAGGCTTACCTTTTCATTTTCATGTTATAGACTTGTTTAAATCTTGGTCAAACCTAGGATTTGACCAAGATTCAAATGGGCATAAACATTCAAAAAAATCAAAAAATCAAAAACCAAAGCACATATAGTCTTCTTATGTCATATAGTAAGAATTGAAGTTGATAAACAAGGTCTAGACATATTCAAACTAGACAAATCATGTATCTACCCCCTAAAGCCCTAAACTAGCTTTGTCTTATGAAGTCAAGCATGAAGAGAAGTGTTTTTGGGTTTCAGACATGGAAATTTTGAAAACCTCCCAAAAACTTCATCTTAGAGTGACAAAGAAGGATCCAAGCTTACCTTTTCATTTTCATGTTTTAAGCTTGTTTAAATATTGGTCAAGCCTAGGATTTGACCAAGATTCAAATGGGCATAAAAATTCTGGAAAAATAAAAAAAATAAAAACCAAAGCACATAGTCTTCTTACGTCATATATATCTATAGTAAGCATATTCAAGTAGATAAACAAGGTATAGACATATTCAAAACAGACAAATCCTGTATCTACCCCCTAACCCTAAACTCGGTCTTATGATGCCTAGCATGAAGAGAAGTCGTTTTGGGTTTCAAACGTTTAAGCCAAAAGCCCCATTTCATATATTTCAAATTTGGTTCAAATTTGAAAGACATACAAGTTATAGCACACATAGTGCATACATGTTCACACATACTGCACTACTCCCTCCGTCCACAAATAAGTGTACATTTGGGTTTTTGGATAAGTCAAACTTTAACAATTTTGACCATTTTTTTACCAAAAAGTAGCAACATGTGTGACATCAAATTACTATATTATGAGACTGTATTTTGAGATGAATCTAGTGATGGTAGTTTAGTGTCATAAATGTTGTTACGTTTCCCTAAAAAGTTAGTCAAAGTTAATAAAGTTTGACTTATCTAAAAACTCAAATGTACACTTATTTGTGGACGGAGGGAGTAGATGCTAATTAACCCTATAGTTTGAGGCCATTTGGATGAGGTCGAAAAAAATCTTGGATTAGAAATGGGGTTGTTCGAACCCCGTAGTTGGATTTTTTATGAACTTGATCTGTAGTACTGGGCAAAACCCTAGTTTAACGTATTTAATTATAGATTCGTAGGTTGATTTTTCTACCTTTTTATTATTATTACTATGCAGCACATGTGTGTTTGCCCGTCGAGTGAAACTCGGAGGAAGAGGGATCACTCGGAAGGAGAGAAGAAGGGAGAGCATTATGGTGTCTCCCCTTTTTCGGGTGATGATGTTGACTTTTGTGCAGGGTTTGTCAGTGAGCAGGAGGTGCGATCGAGCGAGCGAGTCGAGCGAGGCCGAGAATGAGAGAGATTTGTTTTTTTTGTGAGAGGGACAACCGAAGGATCCAGAAGGACCCACAGACTTCCAAAACGCATCCTGATGCGTCTTCTCTTGACAAAGAAGATGGCTTGGAGTTTGCGTACCTACTGCACTTGACTTGTGCTCACTGAAGTGTGGGACCTCACGCATGGGCACCACACGTAAGTGACAGACCTGTTGGTGTAAAAACTCGGTTGATTATTATAGTGCATTAGAACAAAGTTTCCTATGGATTCAACGGTAGGAAATCCAAGTTAACTCATTTACATGACATTAATTTTTCCATGAAGCAAAGTTAACACATCTATCAATTGGTACATTTTGGAGTGACTAAGAAGGATCCATGCTTATTCGTTTTCACGTGTTAAATTTGTTTAAATCTTGCTCAAACCTAGGATTTCACCAAGATTGAAATGGGCATGAAAATTCAAAAAAAAATGAAATACCAATGCACATAGTCTTCTTCTGTCATATATAGTAAGCATTCAAGATGATAAACAAGGTCTAGACATATTCAAACCAGGCAAATCATGTATCTACTCCCTAACGACCCTAAACTCCGTCTTATGAAGTAAGGCATGAAGAGAAGTGGTTTTGGGTTTCAAACATGGAAATGTCAAAAACCTCCCAAAAGCTTCATTTTAGAGTGACTAAGAAGGATCCATGCTTACCTTTTAATTTTCAGATTTTAAACTTGTTTAAATCTTTGTGAAACCTAGGATTTGACCAAGATTCAAATGGGCATAAAAATTCAGGAAAAAACCAAAAGATTGATAAACCAAAGCACATAGCATTCTTATGTCATATAGTAAGCATTCAAGTTGATAAATAAGGTCTAGACATATTCAAACTAGAAAATCATGTATATATCTGCCCCTAACCTTAAACTCTGTCTTATGAAGTCAATCATGAAGAGAAGTGGTTTTGGGTTTCAAACATGAAAATTTCAAGAACATCCCAAAAGCCGCTTCATTTTAGAGTGACTAAGAAGGATCCAGGCTTACCTTTTCGTTTTCATATTTTATACTTGTTTAAATCCAGGTCAAACATAGGATTTGACCAAGATTCAAATGGGCATAAAATAAAAAAAATAGAAGAATGAAAAACAAAAGCACATAGTCTTCTTATATATGTCATATAGTAAGCTTTCAAGTTGATAAACAAGGTTTAGACATGTTCAAACCAGACAAATCATGTATCTACCCCCTAACCATAAACTCGGTCGATCTTATGAAGTCTAGCATGAAGAGAAGTCGTATTGGTTTCAAACATGAAAATTTCAAGAACCTCCCAAAATCTTCAAATGGGCATAAAATTCAAAAAACCGGAAAAATGAAAAACCAAAGCACATAGCCTTCTTATGTCATATAGTAAGCATTCAAGTTGATAAACAAGCATGTCTAGACATATTCAACCCCGACAAATCATGTATCTACCCCTAACCCTAAACTCTGCATGTCTTATGAAGTCAACCATGAAGAGAAGTGGTTTTGGGTTTCAAACATTGAGATTTCAAGAACCCCCCAAAAGCTTCATTTTGGAATGACTAAGAAGGATCCAGGCTTACCTTTTCATTTTCATGTTATAGACTTGTTTAAATCTTGGTCAAACCTAGGATTTGACCAAGATTCAAATGGGCATAAACATTCAGAAAAAATCAAAAAATCAAAAACCAAAGCACATATAGTCTTCTTATGTCACATAGTAAGAATTGAAGTTGATAAACAAGGTCTAGACATATTCAAACCAGACAAATCGTGTATCTACACCTAACCCTAAACTATATCTAATGAAGTCAAGCATGATGAGAAATGGTTTTGGGTTTCAAACATTGAGATTTCAAGAACCCCCCAAAAGCTTCATTTTAGAATGACTAAGAAGGATCCAGGTTTACCTGAGCCCGACGTGCACCTGCACGAATGGATCATGCTAGACCACGGCCTTCCACGCGCTGCTGATTTCACCTTCCTCCACCTCCGCACATCCCGCTACGTCACCATCGATCTAACGGAAGTTCATGCAAGGTTCAAATTCCTCCATATCTATAGAGTTAATCTATTTTTATTTTCAATCGTAAACATCTTAGTGCTGAATGTTATCTTCATCAATATATTTTAGATACTACTTTGTCGGCTTTTGCCGTGGCGTCATCGTGCTTGCCCAGAAGAACCAGCCGCACAAGATACGGCTTCTGAACCCACTCACAAAGACATTGAATACTATGTTTGAGGCGCATATGCCAAACGTTATTCTGAAGTCAGTCGCTGTGATGAAGTCCCCGACTATGGTCTTCGTTTCCAAAGATTACCCGGCGGAAATTGCTTGGGTCGATGAGAGCACTCCAACTAAGGGTATAGATGAAGATTGGGGAGAAGGAAGATTTTCGATCGAGCACCATTGTCTGCGTTGCATTACCCCGTTCAATGGTGAATTGTATGCAATAGCTGTGAACAATTTTGAGTTCGGAAAATTAGTGTGCACCAACAATGTCCAGTTGGAGCAGCGTGCGAGCACTGTCAAAATGGATACACTATTTTTGCACGAAGCTTCCAGAAGACCGAAGGAGAGTCGAAGTGGGGCCACGAGGTGGCGACACCACGGGCGGCGCGGCCCAGGCCCTGGCCGCGCCGACCTATGGTGTGGGCCCCTCGTGCCGCCTCTTGACCTGCCCTTCCGCCTACAAATAGCCTCCGTCGCGAAACCCCCAGTACCGAGAGCCACGATACGGAAAACCTTCCAGAGACGCCGCCGCGAATTCCATCTCGGGGGATTCAGGAGATCGCCTCCGGCACCCTGCCGGAGAGGGGATTCATCTCCCGGAGGACTCTACACCGCCATGGTCGCCTCCAGAGTGATGAGTGAGTAGTTCACCCCTGGACTATGGGTCCATAGCAGTAGCTAGATGGTCGTCTTCTCCTAATTGTGCTTCATTGTTGGATCTTGTGAGCTGCCTAACATGATCAAGATCATCTATCTGTAATACTATATGTTGTGTTTGTCGGGATCCGATGGATAGAGAATACTATGTTATGATGATTATCAATCTATTGTTTATGTGTTGTTTATGATCTTGCATGCTCTCCGTTATTAGTAGAGGCTCTGGCCAAGTTTTTGCTCTTAACTCCAAGAGGGAGTATTTATGCTCGATAGTGGGTTCATGCCTTCATTGACACCTGGGACAGTGACAGAAAGTTCTAAGGTTGTGATGTGCTGTTGCCACTAGGAATAAAACATTGATTCTATGTCTAAGGATGTAGTTGTCGATTACATTACGCACCATACTTAATGCAATTGTCTGTTGCTTTGTAACTTAATACTGAATGGGGTTCGGATGATAACCTGAAGGTGGACTTTTTAGGCATAGATGCAGTTGGATGGCGGTCTATGTACTTTGTCGTAATGCCCGGATTAAATCTCACTATATTTATCATATCATGTATATGCATTGTTATGCCCTTCTCTATTTGTCAATTGCCCGACTGGAATTTGTTCACCCAACATGCTTTTATCTTATGGGAGAGACACCTCTAGTGAACTGTGGACCCCGGTCCTATTCTTTACATCGCATACAATCTACTGCAATACTTGTTTTACTGTTTTCTTGCAAACAATCATCTTCCACACAATACGGTTAATCCTTTGTTACAGCAAGCCGGTGAGATTGACAACCTCACTGTTTCGTTGGGGCAAAGTACTTTGGTTGTGTTGTGCAGGTTCCACGTTGGCGCCGGAATCCCTGGTGTTGCGCCGCACTACATCCCGCCGCCATCAACCTTCAACGTGCTTCTTGGCTCCTCCTGGTTCGATTAAACCTTGGTTCCTTTCGAGGGAACTCCCGTGGCCAGCCGCCTAATCCGACCGCACTTCAGGCGGTGCCGGCCGTGGAGCCAGGCCGTTCTTTCGAAGCGCATCACGGCGACGCCCTTTGCAGGAGCAACACCGCCAAGGAGCTCGTATATAACGTGATGTTCCCGGCACTCTATAGATGCCGGGATGCTCTGCAAGCTTTCGTGCAGGCTAAGAATGCGGCGGCTGCAAATCCCAGGGACGCAGCATTGCAGCGGCGCGCCGATGAGGCTAAGGTGGCGCACGCTTTCCACCAGGCGTGCCTCGACAGGCTTAACATCCAGCACGGCTTCGTGCAACCGCCAAACGCCGCTCCAGCTAAGATCCAAAAATACTCCGGTGAGCATATCACTCCGGAGTAGAACAATCCAATTTCTAGTACTGTAGGAGTACTTTATTAGTGCACAAACCTGGCGAAATTAAAGGTGTGTTCTTTGTGTGTGATGTAAATCTAAAAATTTGAAGGTTCTAGCAAAAACATTTCTTCACAAATATTCGATGTGTTTGCTTGGCCTTATCTATATATCCGGTGAGCATATATGGATGCCAAATCCTTTACAAACTTATATTTTTTAAGAGATCGATGTGCATGCATCTATCTCGCCATGGTAAATTAATGAAACAAGTTGCATATTTGCCAGAATTCCAAACTTCGTGAGCAGTATAGAGATCGAGACCTTAATTAATTATTATGGGTAGGATGCATGCATGCATGGCCATTTTCTAGGGTTTTAAAGGATACTAGAGCTTTTCTAGGTTAATTTGCAACTATATGTATATTTGTTTTCTAGTTCTGGGCTGATCATTAAACTCAACATTGAGTTGTAGATTATGTGAAATTAGTACATGCCATAAAATATAGTAATTTTTTATGTACCCTACGAGGCAGTACGTGTGGTGTACCCTTAATTATTAATTGGTAGACATGTACCGTTGGCATGTTTGAAGAAAATTTGAATTTGGAAGAAGTTTTTTAAGTAAAATTAACGCAAGCACAAAATCATGTGTGATGGTGAAATTTCTAGAACAAATTAATACAAACCTAGTAATATGAGTTTGTTTGGCTTTCTGCCCACAAGTGAGTATTGTGCGCATGTACTTTGATGCAAAATCCCGCCATACAAAACTTTTTAGTTATCATATGACCTCAAGTTTGGAAGAGATCGTATTTTAAGCAACTTCACAAACAAGAGATTCTAACAATTATATGCATGCATGAAAGAATGATTTCCCTTTTTTATTACTGTACAAAAATGGCTAGATGTGTGTTATTTGTGAAGGAGGGCTACCAAATTTTAACAGTTGCACATTATTGTCATAATTCCACCTTTTGGAAGCAGTAGGGTAGACATGCTTTCCGCTTGGTAGGATGTGTTAGTGCCATCAATTTTGTAGATATAGGTTCAAGGATTTGTTCATCTTAATCTGCAACTATATATGGATTTTTAAGCTTTTGCCTAGTAATTAAACTCATAATTGAAATAATGTAGGTTATTTAACTACATACATGCCATAAATTCTGACAGGAAATACTTGGACGTGCCTTGCGAGGGTGGTAACAAACAAGAACACAATGACCAAACTTCAAATGCCAATCCACCCACCAAGCTATACGATTGGCATGTACAATCGATCGACTCCTTCTAATCAAATTTGAATACAATAGAAGAAGTTTAAAAAAAATTCAAAATGAGATCAACTTGTGCATTGAGTCATCCTTTGTTATTTATTTGCTTGTAAAAATAGAAACATAGGCATATGAATGTATTCGAAACACTTCACTTTTCAACGGGGAAGGGACCCGAAGGTCCCAGAAAAACAAAAAAAGATTACAATAGTAGTACTCCTTTGAGAAGGCAGTAGAAGAAGGATCCTCGAAGAGCCAAATGCTTTTATTATCCACAGCTGTTCGGCTCTTTTCCTTCTCGTGTAAGCTATCGCGCAATGATTATACTAATGGTCGGATGGTAGTACAACCATTTTCGCAAACTTCTGCGCCCTTCGTCATGTCAGCATCGTATCCCAGTGTGCAAGCAGTCTGCTCGAATGAAATACTCCTAAGTACGTACGGTATTCCCTCCAAAGACACACCACACGGTATTCCCTCCAAAGACGCACCGTCGCCCCGATCTGCTCGAATGAAATACTCCAAAATACTTCTGCGCCCTTCGTCATGTCAGCATCGTATCCCAGTGTGCAAGCAGTCTCCTATGAAATGGAGACGACATTTTGTTGAAAAGTGTCGGTGCATGCTATATACCACACTAGTATGAGAGTTTTTACAGCATTATTCCGATTTCCACAGAATGCATTAAATTTGGACGCGATGCCACACTGACAAGAGTGGTTTAAACAAGGCCATTATTTTTATTATGTTATATTACTACAATACTCCAAGGTAGCACTAGTAGCCTTCGGTTGTACTCTGCCGGTCGCGCTGCCTCATTCGACCAGACTTTATTCTTCTTCTCATATATATATACAAAATACTGTCTGCCGAGGTTCGATGACCGCACCGTCGCCCCTCTCCGCGCCGCCGTCTTGGGCCGCGCCACCATTCTCCCCGCCGAGTTCTCCCCCGTCCCCGACGCACCACCGTCAAGCACCACCGGACCGATCTTCGCAGGTATGTACATCTCCAACCTCCGGCGAGTACAGAGGTTCATCGGTCATTGTGTTCGATATAACCTTAATTTGGGGATTGCAATGTGAGTAACTTACTGGGTTTTCTAGGAAATGAAAACGGCGTCGCTCGATGCCTACACTGCGTCGGCGGATACATGGAAAGCGGAGACGGATGCTCTGCATGCATCGGCGGAGACATGTAAAGCGGATGCGGATGCGGAGGCAAAGGCGAAGGCGGTGGCTAGGACGGGCCCGGGCGCTGTGGCGCTGGCAAATGCTCGTATCGAAGCTGCATTTTGTTGGAAAGTCTTGGCGCGTGCTTCGAGAGTTTTGGCGGCGCAGCCGGGAGAACCGTCGGAGGCTTCGAAGCTGGCTGCTTTGAACGCGTCGAGAGCTTGGATGGTGACTTCATCTAAGGCGGCGCTTGTTGCATATGATCGTGACTCGTCAACCCCTTTGTAAGTTCTACCTTCCCCAACTGCAATGAGGTTAGATCTGGTGGATTGGGTTTTTTGCCCAAACCAGACGTGATGATGCATTGAGATGTTTTTGTATTTTTGATGATGCATTCTGCTTCTTTTGTAATTTGGGTGATTCATTATGCTTTTTAGGTAGTAATTTTTCTGATGCACTCACCTCTTCAGGAATTTTTCATGGTTTTTTTTGTTTTTTTTCTGTCAACCTAGCTAATGCTCTCTGCTGTTTAGCCAAAAGTTGGATGATGCATTGTACTGTTTACATATATTTTACTCTGATGATGCATTTTGCTCTTTTAGCCTTTTAGGTAATTTTTCTGATTCCTTGAGCAGTGTGGGAAATTTCGATGAAGAATTTTGCTGTCAACTTAGATGATGTATTGTGCTGTTTACATTTTATTACCTATATCAAAGCTAACCCCATCTGATGTTACCACAGCGTTTTGGGTCCTGTAGAGGTCTCTTTTTCCTCCAATCGTGTTGACACGTTAGCAATTATTACTGTATATGCGAGATTGCCTTCCGTTGGTGCGTCCTATTTTTGTGGTGTTTTTTTTTTGCAAATTAAGGGCTTCATTGATTATGCAACAGGATTACAATTGCATTGTCCTGTTTACAATATTTTGATTTTGCTGATGCATTGTGCTGTTCACATTATTTTGATTTTGCTGATGCATTGTCCTGTTTACATTATTTTGATTTTGCTGATGCATTGTGCTGTTTACACTATTTTGATTTTGCTGATGCACCATGCAGTTTAGGAAACTTTGATGATGAATTAGATGATGCATTTTGCTGCTTAGTCAAATTAGATGTTGCATTTTGTTTTAAAAAATAGATGATGCAGTGTGTTGTTTACATAATTTTGACGATGCATCGTGCGATTTGCATAATCCTACCAGCTTCAGTCGAAGGACACCCACAACAATCAACGATCTGCCTGGAGATGTAGTCTCTCAGATTCTTGTCAGGCTTCCTCCCCATCCAACCTGCTTACTAGCTGCATCAGGCACCAAGAAAGCATGGAGGCAATGTATGGGAAGCAATTATTTCAGAAAGCTAACTGTGTCACACAACGGAGGAAACCCGTTGCTAGGGTTTTTCACCAACAACTCCGAGGACAATCGATTCATCACAGAGCATGATCTTCACCCGGCCATCTTGAAGATGCTGGCAATCCCGTCTCAAGTGAACGGTCCCAAAATCTATGTCCTGGGATGCCGCGATGGTATGGTGCTACTCCATTCTAATGTATCCAGTGGGTATATATCAGTCTGGGATCCAATTAGGCAAGTTCTCACAGCGATACCAGAACCACCATTGTGGCGCAATCACACAATTGAAAGCAGCGGCTCAATTCTCTGTTCGAGAAACAACTCTGAACCGTTTACACATTGTGGCAAGTTCTCGGTTGTTTGGATAACAACTAAACGTTACGATGCACAGGCTCATATCTACTCACCAGATTCAAAAGAATGGGAGTTTCTAGCTCGATCAACTCCGATGCTGTCAGAGATTGACCGTAGACCGGCAACTCTCATAGGGGGTATTTTGTACTGGCCAACGAAGTCTAGATATATCATTGAGCTTGACCATGCAAAGAAGGCTCTGAAATATATTCAGTGCCCTCATGAGACGCATGATATATTCATGCTTAACATTCACATCTTCAAGGGACATAATGGAGATGTTGCCCTTGCTGTTATAAGAGACTTCACCCTACAAACATGGGCCAGTACAAGATCATCAACAGGCGATCACGAGTCATGGACATGTCATATAAATTTTGAATTGGATACTTTTTTTGGCCTTGACACATCATTTCCATACAATTGGAAACATGCAGTAAGGTTACTCTGCGTATTTGAGGACAAAAATGAGCTGGTTGTACGGGCAAAGGAGGGAGTATTCCAATTAGATATGAGCAACTGGCAGTGGAGAAAGTACAATTCTGCTAGACGTTGGTGCACTTTACATCCCTACTCAGTTAGACCGGGTTAGTCATTCATATGTAACCTTTGCATTCATTTACATATGACTTTTGCTGATCAATTTGTTCATTTCCTGACAGTAACCGACCTGATCCAGAGTGCAACATCAAGGACACGAAAAAGAACGCGCTGTCAGGAACCCATCTAATTCAAAGTTCAACATCCATAAGAGAAAAGGAAGTCGCATATGAAGGAGCAAGGCTTGTTTGGGCAAGAAGTGATAGCCCAGCTTTTGTTTGGTCTGATGTCTTTTAGTTTTCGTTCTGGTGGAAATGTCGCTGCACCATTTGTTTGTACTGCAGCTCCATAGTGCTAGCTGCTAGTACGTTGGCGCTGTCCTACGTCTGCTTGTTTTGGGGGCATAAATATGCCACGAAACCTTTGTTTTATGTGATCAAACGGTCATCTCTGCATGTATATGTTCGGGTTCTGATGAAACCTTTTTTGTGATCTGTACATATATTTGAGTCAGTCTGTGTTTTGTTTTATGATGGGCAGGAGTATTTGTTTTACTACACCATTGTTTATCCGAATTGTATTACTCACTCTATTCAAAAAGTTAGCGGCTCACCTTTTTCCTTCAAGATACGGATGTATCTACACACTAAAAACATATATAGATGAAACCATCTTCAGACAAAGTTTAGTCACTTATGTATGGACGGGGGTAGTATTATTTATGTTGTGCTCCCAAACAAGCAGACATCGGACAGCGCCTGTTTAAAGTTCATATGTGTAATCTTATTCCCTTTGGAAGTTAAGCATTAAACTCTACTAGTACAACCGTGGTGGTCTTGTGATGTAGTACTCTTTTGATGCATTTGTGATGTAGTAGTACTTTTCTCTTTTAATTGACTCAGATTTAGTACAACTTTGTACTAAATTTGAGTCAATTGTTTTGAACTGGTATAGTACTATCTAAGAAGAGTACTCCCTCCGATTCACATTCATTTTACACCAAGAAATATGGATCAGAGCGAGGGAGTAAATTAAACATGGCATCTCGTGCATGAAGCTTGACAGATCGATCAGGTTGGCTAGAATGGCAATACAATGCTCCTCATTAGGCAAATGCATGCCATGTACGATAGTATACATCCAGTAAAGAAGTCTATACTGACATAAAAAAAGACTACATTGGGGATGAGAGTCAATTGGGGAATCTACAATACATAAAATCTTGCTCGTAGCTGATTTTGGCTAAGAGGGTTTTACTCACATTACACGTGCCACTTTCCTTGTCTGCAAAACAAGTTCCAATAAAGGAAGAGGAAAGAAGAGGACATTGTGGGCGAGATTGAACACCTTTTTATGTGTTAAGCTGAGGCCTTGTTTAGCTGAGGATTTCGACTTAGGCCTAACAGCTCAGCACACCCAGAAATAAATTTCCTTGCGCGCACCACTGTCAGCAAAAATAACAAAATTAGCACGCAAGATTAAGAACGAAGTGAATTTAAGTAACTTGGTTAGCTTTTCAAGCAATATATTCAGAGAAAGAGCACACATGTTCGGCTAGAAATAATCGTAAGAGAAGAACAATAAATCTAAGGCATCCCACTTCATATGCAGAAGGGACGCGACAACGCATGGATTCATACCTTGAGTCGACTCTGGCTCGTAGAAGGGCGGTCGCGCCTCGAGGATGCCGGCGACGTCTCCACCTCGATCTCACATGTGACTGCTTCTCGGTGGGCGGTGCGCCACGCCATGTAGAAGATCTATCAAAAGAGGAGAGCCCGATGACGCTACCGACGCCTCAACCTTGATAGCACCGGCTTGTTGCTCCGCACCGAGATGCGCCACGTGCAAGATTTAGCGGATGCGCCAATTTTAGAGATATGTCATGATCGTTGTAACAAATTTCAACATGATGATGATTTGATCCTGCACTCGGCCTTGAACATAAGTACTAGTACAGTCTCACAATTTTTTTATCATTATACTTTGCGAGATTTAGCGGATGCGCCAAATTCAGAGATAGATCATGATCATGGTAACACAATTTTCAATGTAATGATGATTTGATGTTGCACTAGACCTTGAACATAAGTACTAGTACGGTCTCACAATTTTGTATCATTATACTTTGCAAGTTTTAGCGGATGCGCCCATTTTCAGAGGATCATGGTAACAAATTTTCAACGTGATGATGATTTGATGTTGCACTCGACCTTGAACAGAAGTACTACTACTGTCTTACAATTTCTTTATCATTATACTTTGCAAGATTTAGCAGATGCGCCAAATTCAGAGATAGATCATGATCATGGTAACAAATTTTCAACGTGATGATGATTTGATGTTGCACTCGAACTTGAACAGAAGTACTAGTACAGTCTCACAATTTTTTTATCATTATACTTTGCGAGATTTAGCGGATGCGCCAAATTCAGAGATAGATCGTGATCATGGTAACACACTTTTCAATGTAATGATGATTTGATGTTGCACTCGACCTTGAACATAAGTACTAGTACGGTCTCACAATTTTGTATCATTATACTTTGCAAGTTTTAGCGGATGCGCCCATTTTCAGAGGTAGATCATGATCATGGTAACAAATTTTCAACGTGATGATGATTTGATGTTGCACTCGAACTTGAACAGAAGTACTAGTATGGTCTCACAATTTTTATTATCATTATACTTTGAAAGATATAGCGGATGCGCCAATTTCAGAGATAGATCATGATCATGGTAACAAATTTTCAACGTGATGATGATTTGATGTTGCACTCGGCCTAGAATAGAAGTACTAGTACGGTCTCACAATTTTTTTTATCATTATACTTTGCAAGATATAGCGGATACGCTAATTTCAGAGATAGATCATGACCATGGTAGTGACCAATATTCAAGGTGATGATGATTTGATTTTGCACTCGGCCTTGAACAGAGGTACTAGTACGGTCTCACAATTTTTTATCATTATACTTGGACCTTAGCGAAATTCAAAATCTCATAGCGGCAAAACTTCCCGCCTACAAAATACAAAAATTTCACACGCTTCCAAATTCCCATTCTACCCCTGTGGAGATGACAGCAAAGTCGGTTGGTGGGGGGGTCTGCCCGTCATTTTTTGGATCACCACCTCCCTAGCCCGGAAACCCTCCCAAAAAAATTCATTTCCCTCAGTCTCTCCTCTGAGACCACCCACCGGAACTTCTCAAGTCCCTCTCTCTACCACCTCCACGACCACCGCACCGGAACATCCCCGCCGGACTTCCCTGGCCTACCCGAGGCCTCGCGATCCTCGTCATCCGCTGCCTGCCGGAGCCGCTTCATCGACGCCGTCATCAACCGGATCGGATCATCCCCGCCGAACCTCGAAACCATATGCTCATCTAGCAGTCTACCGCAGTCGCTTCAGCTGCGGTATCGTCCACCCCACCGGAGCCGCTTCGCCGGATCCGTCGTCCACCGCATCGGATCTTGCTCACCGACACCGCTGTGCATGAACCGGATCTGCTTCACCGGCGCCGTGCATGATCTAAACTCTTCTACTGTCGCTTTTCTATTGCTTGCCTGCAAGTTCTTCTTTAATCTTGGGGGAACCTGTTTGTGCTAACGACGCGCCGTTACGTTTTTGCAGATGAGATGACTAACCATGAATTGTAACGGCCGTCTCTCCAACCCCAAGTAGCACATGTAGTGTACTTCATCACCGGATCTATCAACCCCAGGAAGATCTGCTGTGACTCCCACAGAGTGCTTCTCCTAATGTAAGTCCCTTGTTTTAGCGCCATGTTCTGGGTTCAGATGCTTGTTTGTCTGAAGCTCTTTTAGTTCATTCCTAGCTATGACCGTAACACCTTGCTATTTTCTAGTTCATTGCTAACTTTAAGCGATTGAACATTTTGGTTTGCATTCCCTGCTCTGTAGATGTAGCCATCATAACTTCTATCTTGCTCAGTCGTTGTTACAAAAATTATAGGCTGCTACTATTTTGTTCATGCCAATCTTGTTCTCCCTGAACATGTTGGTTTGCATTCCCTGTACTACAGGTGATGCCATTGTTATTTCTATCTACTTCGTCGTAAGCTAACAAAGTAACTGCCTGCTATTAGTTCCTGCATGCTATCGCTGCTGATACGTCTCCAACGTATCGATAATTTCTTATGTTCCATGCTACTTTATTGATGATACCTACATGTTTTATGCACATTATATGTCATATTTATGCATTTTCTGGAACTAACCTATTAACAAGATGCCGAAGAGCCAGTTCTGTTTTCTGCTGTTTTTGGTTTCAGAAATCCTAGTAAGGAAATATTCTCGGAATTGGACGAAACTTTCGCCCAGGGTCCTATTTTTGCACGAAGCTTCCAGAAGACCGAAGAGATAACGAAGTGGGGCCACGAGGCAGCCAGGAGCTAGGGCGGCGCGGCCCAAGCCCTGGCCGCGCGGCCCTACCCCCTGGGCACCTCGTGTGGCCCCCCGCGTTGCCCTTCCGCCTACTTAAAGTCTCCGTCGCGAAACCCCCAGTACCAAGAGCCACGATACGGAAAACCTTCCAGAGACGCCGCCGCCGAATCCCATCTCGGGGGATTCAGGAGATCGCCTCCGGCACCCTGCCGGAGAGGGGATTCATCTCCCGGAGGACTCTACACCGCCATGGTCGCCTCCGGAGTGATGAGTGAGTAGTTCACCCCTGGACCATGGGTCCATAGCAGTAGCTAGATGGTCGTCTTCTCCTTGTTGTGCTTCATTGTTGGATCTTGTGAGCTGCCTAACATGATCAAGATCATCTATCTGTAATTCTATATGTTGTGTTTGTCGGGATCCGATGGATAGAGAGTACTATGATTATGGTGATTATCAATCTATTGTTTATGTGTTGTTTATGATCTTGCATGCTCTCCGTTATTAGTAGAGGCTCTGGCCAAGTTTTTGCTCTTAACTCCAAGAGGGGGTATTTATGCTCGATAGTGGGTTCATGCCTTCATTGAATCTGGGATCGTGACAGTAGGTTCTAAGGTTGTGATGTGCTGTTGCCACTAGGGATAAAACATTGATGCTATGTCTAAGGATGTAGTTGTTGATTACATTACGCACCATACTTAATGCAATTGTCTGTTGCTTAGCAACTTAATACTGAATGGGGTTCGGATGATAACCTGAAGGTGGACTTTTTAGGCATAGATGCAGTTGGATGGCGGTCTATGTACTTTGTCGTAATGCCCGGATTAAATCTCACTATATTTATCATATCATGTATATGCATTGTTATGCCTTTCTCTATTTGTCAATTGCCCGACTGTAATTTGTTTACCCAACATGCTTTTATCTTATGGGAGAGACACCTCTAGTGAACTGTGGACCCCGGTCCTATTCTTTACATAGCATACAATCTACTGCAATTGTGTTTTACTGTTTTCTTTGCAAACATCTTCCACTCGATACGTTTAATCCTTTGTTACAGCAAGCCGGTGAGATTGACAACCTCACTGTTTCGTTGGGACAAAGTACTTGGGTTGTGTTGTGCAGGTTCCGCGTTGGCGCCGGAATCCCTAGTGTTGCGCCGCATCACATTTCGCGACCATCAACCTTCAACGTGCTTCTTGGCTCCTACTGGTTCGATTAAACCTTGGTTTCATACTGAGGGAAACTTGCTTCTATACGCATCATACCTTCCACTTGGGGTTCCCAACGGACGTGTGCATCTACGCGTATCAAGCTAAATTTCTGGCGCCGTTGCCGGGGAGATCAAGACACGCTGCAAGGGGAGTCTCCACTTCTCAATCTCTTTACTTTGTTTTTGTCTTGCTTTATTTTATTTACTACTTTGTTTGCTGCACCTAAACAAAACACAAAAAAATTAGTTGCTAGTTTTACTTTATTTACTGTCTTGCTCTCTATATCAAAAACACAAAAAAATTAGTTACTTGCATTTACTTTATCTAGTTTGTTTTATTTACCGTTGCTAAAATGAATACCCCTGAAAATACTAAATTGTGTGACTTCACAAATGCAAATAATAATGATTTCCTATGCACACCTATTGCTCCACCTGCTACTACAGCAGAATTCTTTGAAATTAAACCTGCTTTACTGAACTTGGTTATGAGAGATCAATTTTCTGGTGCTAGTTCTGATGATGCTGCTGCCCATCTCAATAATTTTGTTGAACTTTGTGAAATGCAAAAGTATAAAGATGTAGATGGTGATATTATTAAATTGAAAGTGTTTCCTTTCTCATTAAGAGGAAGAGCTAAAGATTGGTTGCTATCTTTGCCTAAGAATAGTATTGATTCATGGACTAAATGTAAGGATGCTTTTATTGGTAGATATTATCCTCCCGCTAAAATTATATCTTTGAGAAGTAGCATAATGAATTTTAAACAATTAGATACTGAACATGTTGCTCAAGCATGGGAGAGAATGAAAACTTTGGTAAAGAATTGCCCAACCCATGGACTGACTACTTGGATGATCATCCAAACCTTCTATGCAGGACTAAATTTTTCTTCGCGGAATTTATTGGATTCAGCTGCTGGAGGTACCTTTATGTCCATCACATTGGGGGCGGCTACAAAACTTCTTGATGATATGATGATAAATTACTCTGAATGGCACACGGAAAGAGCTCCACAAGGTAAGAAGGTAAATTCTGTTGAAGAAACCTCTTCCTTGAGTGATAAGATTGATGTGATTATGTCTATGCTTGTGAATGGTAGATCTAATGTAGATCCAAATAATGTTCCTTTAGCTTCATTGGTTGCTCAAGAAGAAAATGTTGATGTGAATTTCATTAAAAACAATAATTTCAACAACAATGCTTATAGGAACAACTCTGGTAATAACTATAGGCCATATCCTTCTGCTAATGGTAATGGTTATGGTAATTCTTATGGGAATTCTTACAATAATAATAGGAGTGTACCCTCTGGTCTTGAAACCATGCTTAAATAATTTATTAGTACACAAACTGCTTTTAACAAATCTGTTGAGGAAAAGCTTGATAAAATTGATACTATTGCTTCTAGAGTTGATAGACTTGCCTCTGATGTTAATCTTTTAAAATTGAAAGTTATGCCTAATAATGATATTGATAATAAGATTACTACTACAGCAAATGCCATCCAAGTTAGAATTAATGAGAATATAAGATTAATGGCTGAACTGCGTGCTAGGTGGGATAGAGAAGAAAATGAAAAACTAGCTAAAGAGAATAATATAGCTAAAGTTTGGACTATTACCACCACTAGTAATGCTAATTCTTCACATGTTGCTGCACCTCCTACTATCAATGGTAAAATAATTGGTGTTGGCAATGTTTCTACTCCTAGTGCAAAGCGTACAAAACTGCCTGAAACTGCTGAAACTGCTTGTGATAAAACTGCTGAAATTTTTTCCAACCTTGGGAACAATGATCCCATTGCTGTAGCTCATAATGATTTAGATTTTGATGATTGCCATATCTCTGAAGTTATAAAGTTCTTACAAAAACTTGCTAAAAGTCCTAATGCTAGTGCTATAAATTTAGCCTTTACAAAACATATTACAAATGCTCTCATAAAAGCTAGAGAAGAGAAACTAAAACTTGAAACTTCTATTCCTAGAAAGTTAGAAGATGGTTGGGAGCCCATCATTAAAATGAAATTCAATGACTTTGAATTTAATGCTTTATGTGATCTTGGTGCAAGTATTTCTGTTATGCCTAAAAAGATTTATGATATGCTTGACTTGCCACCATTGAAGAATTGTTATTTGGATGTTAATCTTGCCGATAATGTTAAAAAGAAACCTTTGGGGAGGATTGATAATGTGCATATTACGGTTAACAATAACCTTGTCCCCGTTGATTTTGTTGTCTTGGATATCGAATGCAATGCATCTTGTCCTATTGTATTGGGAAGACCTTTTCTTCGAACCGTTGGTGCTGTTATTGATATGAGGGAAGGTAATATTAAATATCAATTTCCTCTCAAGAAAGGTATGGAACACTTCCCTAGAAAGAGAATGAAGTTGCCTTTTGATTCTATTATTAGAACAAGTTATGATGTTGATGCTTCTACTCTCGATGTTACTTGATTTGCACTTTCTGCGCCTAGCTGAAAGGCGTTAAAGAAAAGCGCTTATGGGAGACAACCCATGTTTTTACCTACAGCAATTTTTTGTTTTGTTGAGTCTTGGAAGTTGTTTACTACTGTAGCAACCTCTCCTTATCATGTTTTTGTGCCAAGTAAAGTTTCTATGCCAAAGTTGATGTTATATTTGGGATCGCTGCGCAGAAACAGCATTGCTGTCTGTCACGAATCTGGGCACAGTTCTCTGTAGAAAATTCGAAAAAATCTTCCAATTTACGAGCGTGATCCTCAGATATGTACGCAACTTTCATTAGTTTTGAGTTTTTCCATTTGAGCAAGTCTGGTGCCAGCTTTAAATTCGTCTTTACGGACTGTTCTGTTTTTGACAGATTCTGCCTTTTATTTCGCATTGCCTCTTTTGCTATGTTGGATTTATTTCTTTGATCCATTAATGTCCAGTAGCATTATGCAATGTCCAGAAGTGAAAATAATGATTGTGCCACCTCTGAACATGTGAATTATTAATTATGCACTAACCCTCTAATGAGTTTGCTTGAAGTTTGGTGTGAAGGAAGTTTTCAAGGGTCAAGAGAGGAGAATGATATACTATGATCAAGAGGAGTGAAAGCTCTAAGCTTGGGGATGCCCCGTGGTTCACCCCTGCATATTCTAAGAAGACTCAAGCGTCTAAGCTTGGGGATGCCCAAGGCATCCCCTTCTTCATCGACAACATCATCAGGTTCCTCCCCTGAAACTATATTTTTATTCAATCACATCTTGTATTCTTTACTTGGAGCGTCGGTTTGTTTTTGTTTTTGTTTTTGTTTGAATAAAATGGATCCTAGCATTCACTTTGTGGGAGAGAGACACGCTCCGCTGTTGCATATGGACACATGTGTCCTTAGGCTTTACTCATAATGTTCATGGCGAAGTTTCTTCTTCGTTAAATTGTTATATGGTTGGAATTGGAAAATGCTACATGTAGTAATTCTAAAATGTCTTGGATAATGTGATACTTTGCAATTGTTGTGCTCATGTTTAAGCTCTTGCATCATATTCTTTGCACCCATTAATGAAGAAATACATAGAGCTTGCTAAAATTTGATTTGCATATTTGGTCTCTCTAAGGTCTAGATAATATCTAGTATTGAGTTTTGAACAACAAGGAAGACGGTGTAGAGTCTTATAATGTTTACAATATGTCTTTTATGTGAGTTTTGCTGCACTTGTTCATCCTTGAGTTTGCTTCAAATAACCTTGCTAGCCTAAACCTTGTATCGAGAGGGAATACTTCTCATGCATCCAAAATCCTTGAGCCAACTACTATGCCATTTGTGTCCACCATACCTACCTACTACATGGTATTTCTCCGCCATTCCAAAGTAAATTGCTTGAGTGCTACCTTTAAAATTCCATCATTCACCTTTGCAATATATAGCTCATGGGACAAAATAGCCTTAAAAACTATCGTAGTATTGAATATGTACTTATGCACTTTATATTTTATTAAGTTGCTTGTTGTGCGATAACCATGCTTCTGGGGACGCCATCAACTACCCTTTGTTGAATATCATGTGAGTTTCTATGCATGTTCGTCTTGTCTGAAGTAAGAGAGATCTACCACCTTATGATTGGAGCATGCATATTGTTAGAGAAGAACATTGGGCCGCTAACTAAAGCCATGATTCATGGTGGAAGTTTCAGTTTGGACATATATCCTCAATCTCATATGAGAACAATAATCATTGCTACATGCTTATGCATTTAAGAGGAGTCCATTATCTGTTGTCCATGTTGTCCCGGTATGGATGTCTAAGTTGAGAATAATGAAAAGCGAGAAATCCAAAATGCGAGCATTCTCCTTAGACCTTTGTACAGGCGGCATGGAGGTACCCCTTTGTGACACTTGGTTGAAACATGGCATGCAAAGATCCGGTAGTCCAAGCTAAGTAGGACGAGGTGCGGGCACTATTAATATACTATGCATGAGGCTTGCAACTTGTAAGATATAATTTACATAACTCATATGCTTTATTACTACCGTTGACAAAATTGTTTCATGCTTTCAAAATAAAAAGCTCTAGCACAAATACAGCAATCGATGCTTTCCTCTTTGAAGGACCTTTCTTTTACTTTTATTGTTGAGTCAGTTTACCTATCTCCTTCCACCTTAAGAAGCAAACACTTGTGTGAACTGTGCATTGATTCCTACATACTTGCATATTGCACTTGTTATATTACTTTATGTTGACAATATCCATGAGATATACATGTTATAAGTTGAAAGCAACCGCTGAAACTTAATCTTCCTTTGTGTTGCTTCAACACCTTTACTTTGATTTATTGCTTTATGAGTTAACTCTTATGCAAGACTTATTGATGCTCGTCTTGAAGTACTATTCATGAAAAGTCTTTGCTTTATGATTCAGTTGTTTACTCATGTCATTACCTTTGTTTTGATCGCTGCATTCATTACATGTGTTTACAAAAAGTTTGATCAAGATTATGATGGCATGTCACTTCAGAAATTATCTTTGTTATCGTTTTACCTGCTCGGGACGAGCAGAACTAAGCTTGGGGATGCTGATACGTCTCCAACGTATCGATAATTTCTTATGTTCCATGCTACTTTATTGATGATACCTACATGTTTTATGCACATTATATGTCATATTTATGCATTTTCTGGAACTAACCTATTAACAAGATGCCGAAGAGCCTGTTTTCTGCTGTTTTTGGTTTCAGAAATCCTAGTAAGGAAATATTCTCGGAATTGGACGAAACTTTCGCCCAGGGTCCTATTTTTGCACGAAGCTTCCAGAAGACCGAAGAGATAACGAAGTGGGGCCACGAGGCAGCCAGGAGCTAGGGCGGCGCGGCCCAAGCCGGCCGCGCTACCCCCTGGGCACCTCGTGTGGCCCCCTGCGTTGCTTCCGCCTACTTAAAGTCTCCGTCGCGAAACCCCCGTCCGAGAGCCACGATACGGAAAACCTTCCGGAGACGCCGCCGCCGAATCCCATCTCGGGGGATTCAGGAGATCGCCTCCGGCACCCTGCCGGAGAGGGGATTCATCTCCGGAGGACTCTACACCGCCATGGTCGCCTCCGGAGTGATGAGTGAGTAGTTCACCCCTGGACCATGGGTCCATAGCAGTAGCTAGATGGTCGTCTTCTCCTTGTTGTGCTTCATTGTTGGATCTTGTGAGCTGCCTAACATGATCAAGATCATCTATCTGTAATTCTATATGTTGTGTTTGTCGGGATCCGATGGATAGAGAGTACTATGATTATGGTGATTATCAATCTATTGTTTATGTGTTGTTTATGATCTTGCATGCTCTCCGTTATTAGTAGAGGCTCTGGCCAAGTTTTTGCTCTTAACTCCAAGAGGGGGTATTTATGCTCGATAGTGGGTTCATGCCTTCATTGAATCTGGGATCGTGACAGTAGGTTCTAAGGTTGTGATGTGCTGTTGCCACTAGGGATAAAACATTGATGCTATGTCTAAGGATGTAGTTGTTGATTACATTACGCACCATACTTAATGCAATTGTCTGTTGCTTAGCAACTTAATACTGAATGGGGTTCGGATGATAACCTGAAGGTGGACTTTTTAGGCATAGATGCAGTTGGATGGCGGTCTATGTACTTTGTCGTAATGCCCGGATTAAATCTCACTATATTTATCATATCATGTATATGCATTGTTATGCCTTTCTCTATTTGTCAATTGCCCGACTGTAATTTGTTTACCCAACATGCTTTTATCTTATGGGAGAGACACCTCTAGTGAACTGTGGACCCCGGTCCTATTCTTTACATAGCATACAATCTACTGCAATTGTGTTTTACTGTTTTCTTTGCAAACATCTTTCACTCGATACGTTTAATCCTTTGTTACAGCAAGCCGGTGAGATTGACAACCTCACTGTTTCGTTGGGACAAAGTACTTGGGTTGTGTTGTGCAGGTTCCGCGTTGGCGCCGGAATCCCTGGTGTTGCGCCGCATCACATTTCGCGACCATCAACCTTCAACGTGCTTCTTGGCTCCTACTGGTTCGATTAAACCTTGGTTTCATACTGAGGGAAACTTGCTTCTATACGCATCATACCTTCCACTTGGGGTTCCCAACGGACGTGTGCATCTACGCGTATCACTCTGCCATCATGCAGTACAAATTTATTTGAACTCATCACAGCAGCTACTTCCATTATAATTTTGTCTGCCATCTGATTCTTAAAAAGCTGCAATATTAACTTGTTTCTCTTAATTGGCATGGCGCTCGCATATAGAATGGTGAACATATTGGTGTGCATTCCCTCTTCTACAAGTTCACAGGTGATCCCACTATATTCCGTTTCTGGTCCATCCTAAGCCGTAGCATTAACTATCCTCTATGTGTTGCTCATTACAACTTTATATCCCGAAACAAATTGATTTGTTTCCCTTATCTACAAGTTTATGAGTGATGCCATTATAACTCATATCTGTTTTATTCCTAGCTATTATAGTAACATCCTGCTATTATTTAGTTCATGGCCAATTTTAAGTAATTGCACATGTTGGTTCGCATTCCCTGCTCTATAGCTTTTGGCATCGTAACTTCTATATTTGGTTTACATTCCCTGCTCTGTAGATCTAGCCATCATAACTTTATCTTGCTCAGTTGTTGTTACAAAAATTATGGCCTGCTACTATGTTGTTTGTGCCAATTTTTTACTCCATGAACATGTTGGCTTGCATTCCCTGTACTACAGGTGATGCCATTGTTTTGTATCTAGTTCATTGTAAGCTAACAAAGTAAGGACTTAGTTTGGCATGCTATCACTCTGCTATCTAGCCTGTAGTACAAATAAACTTGTCATACAACTAGATAATAATTTTGTGTGCCATCTTGTGTTGGGGGGATGACCCCCGGTATGCCAAAGGCATGCCAAACCGGATGGTCTTATCCATCAAGATACCGGTTTAATATTTATACCGGAACTCAAAGATAGGAATTTGGCTAAGTAAGCTAAGCCGGTATCCCCAAGAGGGGTATACCGGGACCGGATAGAAAGGATGCCGGAGACCGGAAGAAAGAACATGTCGGCAGGACCAGTCAAAGATTCTCTCCTGAGCTAGCGGACAAGGATGAGCTAAGCAAAGTGGCTTTAAACGAAGGCCTGAAGACAAAGAGGAGGATGACGGCCAAAGAAGCCGGAGGACGTCAGCCTCCATGTTTAAAGAAGACCCCGGCGTCATCTATGATTAAAGTAGCTTTGTAAAGTATCTTTGTAAAAGTAGTTTGTCTAGTCAAAGATCCCATTAGGGTTTCTTGTCCTGTAAGCCACCCTCTCCCCTATATAAGGAGAGGGGGGAGCCTCTTTCATACGCGCGGAACAATAGAAGATAGAGAGAGAACCTTGTAAGCTCAAACCTGTAACCTGTGGAAATCAATGAAGATAGTGATCTAGAGCGAGTTCTTCCTTGTGTCTTTCTTCTTCAACCTCTGGCCTTGGCCAAGTTCTTGAGGAAACCATCCGGAAGTTCATCCCGTCTAGTCACAAACCCTCCCCCGAATCCTCTAGCGTCCATTCGGCCCCAAGATAAGCCATCCTATGGCATCTGTTTGTTCACCACGACGACAGTTGGCGCCCACCGTGGGGCATGAAGTGGCGCTTGCTGGAGTTCATATTCGGGCGGGCATCCTCGACATCAACGGCGAGCGCACGGTGTCCGCGCTCGTGCAACGCATCTACAACATGGACTTCATCAACGACAACGCAGGCTGCTTCGCCAACGGCGGCAAGTTCCCGCAGAACGGCCGCACCATCGAGTTCGGCAGCCTCCGCGTCTATTTCGGCACCGTTCCTGTGCGCCAGCGCCTCTCGCCGGTGCTGGTGGCGCCGGATCCGCCAAGGTGGCTGTGTGCTGGCCGCGCCGCCGGCAGCGTGGAGGTCATGATGGCTGGTGCGGTCAACACCGGCAAGGGAGCTGTGGAGGAAGGAGATGAACGTGCGGCATCAACCCGCCCGGCAAAACCGCCGCTGGAGCGTGACGCAGGCGTCGCGGGAGCATCTTCAGCGCCACCGGCAACACCTCTTCAAGCGGCGATGCACACGCTGGCCACGCCCATCGCGCAGAACATCGACCCGGCAAAGGCTCAGGAGGAGCTGGAGGCCACGCGCAAGGCCCTGCTTACCGGTGGCGCCGACATCATCCGGGCGCAGCGCGAGCTGAACCTAACCCTACGTGAGTATAACGCAGCCCATGGCTTTGCTTCTGTTAGTGCTCATGCCGCTAGGATACCGGAAAACCGGCTTAAGGCTCGCAATCTAGATCAGGATTTGCGCAAAGAAGTTCTTGCCGGCAAAAGTGCATCTGTATCTGTGAGCATTGTAGAAAAGCCTAAGTACAGTAGCCCGGATAAAACTATAAAAGCCGCTAAAGCTGCAGTAGAACTATGTGAATCGCTTTCCGGAGACGAGTTGGCAAAGCAGCAAGAGCGTGTAAAAGAGCTGCTGAAAACTATCGAGCAGCAAAATGCTGAGCAGCTAGCTAAGCTGAACGAGGCAGTGGCCTCAAAATCCGCGCGTTCAACAAAGAATGCCGGAAGCAAGTCCCATGGGCAGGCATCGTCCCCCCATCCGGACAAAAGAAGGGAAAGAGAAAAGAACGCACGGCAGATGACTGTGTATGATCCAGTTCTTGCCGGAAAGCAAAAAGCCGGGCAACATGATGCCGGTAGAAAAAGCCAAGGGGCAGATCGGGGCTACGCCAAGGGAGGCTATGCCGGAAACAATCATGCCGGTAGATATGAAACCGGGCAAAATTATCGAGCCGCAAGAGTGGCATATGTTGATGAAGAAATGCCACCACCAGGGTACCGGCAGGCAAGAGCCGCGGAACCGGAAGGATATGACGAATCAGATTCCGAGGTGGAACGAACAAGAGTCCACCGGAACCCTTTGGGGGAACGCCTGGGGGAAAGATGTTTGCCAGACCGGGATGCGAGGCACAGGTTGGACAGGGTACATCTTTCCGCAATAGTCGAATGTGAGGGACCTCCTGGCCCAAGGTGTTTTGGCCCACGAATCATGAGAGAAGAACCACCGGTGCGCAATTTCCAGTTGCCCCGGGACACAAGAACGTATGATGGTACGACCAAGCCGGAAGACTGGCTGGCAGATTATGTCACAGCTGTTTACGTGGCTGGTGGTGGGCGGCAAGAATCATACCGTCCTACCGTCCTGCGAGGATTTGGCTTAACAATTTGCCGGCAGGAAGCATTAACGGATGGTTGGATTTTGAGGAAGCATTTGTGAACAACTTCAGCAGCACTTACAAGAGGCCAAACCGGCCCCAACAGCTTGCGCTGTGCCAACAGCGTGCAGGAGAAACAGACCGGGATTATCTCACCCGGTGGAACTCAATGAGAAACACATGTGAAGGAGTGATTGAGGCACAAGCCATTGCTTGGTTCAGTCAAGGATGCCGGAGAGGATCACCTTTGTGGCAAAAGCTGCAGAGAAGCATGCCAACAACCTTGGCGGAAATGATACGTGTGGCGGAAAATTATGCGTTGGGAGACCCAATGCAGCCGGCAGTGCAAGCTGAGCCGGAGCAGTCGAATCCGCCTCAGCAGCGGCAAGAGCAATACCGGGACAACCGGAACAACAAAAGAAGGGAAGATTTCCCGGATCGAAGATACGCACCACAGCAAGTTGCTGCCGTGCAAGAAAATTATGACGCCAGCGGCAGTCAGAGACAGAAAACCGGATCGCAGCCATGGGCGGGTCCTAAGAAGCAATGGGTTGAGAAGAAACCCTGGGGCCAGAAAAAGAATTGGCAAGAGCCTGTGAAATACACCATGGAAGCCGCCATGGACCAACCTTGCCGGTGGCACACGCCGAACCCGGATCACCCGTCAAACCATCTGACGAAGGATTGTTCTTGGACTAAGTACTTAATGCAAAAAGGGGCAGTGAAGGATGCACAAGGACAAGGGTGCGCCACAATGTTGCCGCCGCCGCAAGATACGCTGCGCCAACAGCAACTACCACCACCACCACCGCTTACTGGAGCAAATGCTTTACCGGTACAGCCTCAGCCAAACAGGCAACAATACCAGCAAGTTAACCGGGTGGAGGAAAATCGTGATCAACCTCCGCCACCGGCACCTTTGGGCCGGAATGTTTACGAAGACCCACATCTGTGCATGGTTGTCTTTGTTACCGAACCAAATGACAGGCAGAGCGTGCATCGTCGTTCCATGGAAGTGAACGCGGTGATGCCGGCAGTACCCAAGTACATGTTATGGTCAGATCAGGAAATCACCTGGTCGTTCAAGGATCACCCCAGAATCATGCCGAATCCGGGCGGATATGCTCTTGTTGTGGACCCAATCATGAAGGGGCCGGAAACTCGGGTAAAATTCAGCAAGGTGCTGATAGACAACGGCAGCAGCATAAACATCATGTACAAGCACACCATGCGTACGCTGGGCATAACGGAGAATATGCTGCAGCCAACTCACACAACTTTCCATGGGATCGTTCCCGGTTTGTCTTGCGCCCCGATAGGAAAAGTTCGGGTGGATGTATCGTTTGGAGGACGTGACAATTGTCGTGTTGAGAACATTGAGTTTGAGGTGGTGGACTTAGATAGTCCTTACCATGCGTTGCTGGGAAGGCCGGCATTGGCAGCTTTCATGGCATCAACCCATACGGCTTACCTCAAGATGAAGATGCCGGCACCTCGTGGACCCTTGACCGTGGTGGGAAACTATAAAGTCTCGATGGAAACCGCTTCCGCCGGATCAAACCTGGCAGAATCACTGGTGATAGCGGAGGAAAAGAAAAGAATGCAAACTGCTGTTGCGCTGGCTCAGTCCTCAAAGTTGAGCTTAGCGGCAATGAGTGGAAACCTGGCCTCACCGGCATTCAAGCCGACAAACGAGACAAAGGACATTGTGCTGGATCCGGCTTACCCAGAGCGCACCGTCCGTATCGGTGCCGGCCTCAGTCAAGCATAGGAAAGCGCGCTCGTCAGCTTCCTCCGTGAGAATCGGAACATTTTTGCCTGGTCAACTGATGACTTGGTAGGAGTTCCGAGGGAGCTGGCTGAGCACTCTTTAAACGTCCGGAAGGATGCCAAGCCGGTGAGACAACCCTTGCGCCGGTTCGCAGAAGATAGGAGGAAAATCATTGGAGAAGAAGTGACAAAGCTGTTGGTTGCCGGTTTCATCGTGGAGGTCACGCACACAGAGTGGCTGGCTAATCCGGTGATGGTCGAGAAGAAAAAAGATGAGAACCTGGAGGCACAAGCTCCGAAGGTGTGGCGCATGTGCATCGACTACACCAACCTCAACAAAGCTTTCCCAAGAGACACTTTCCCTTTGCCCCGAATCGATCAAGTGATTGATTCTACTGCTGGGTGTGAGTTGTTGTCTTTCCTGGATGCGTATTCCGGATTCCACCAAATCCCTCTGAAAAAGGAAGATCAAATAAAAACTGCGTTCATTACCCCGCACGGGGCTTATTGCTATGTTACAATGCCTTTTGGTTTGCGCAACGCTGGTGCAACGTACCAGCGCTGTATGCAAAAATGCTTGTTTGATCAAATCGGAAAGAATGTGCAAGTTTATGTGGATGATATTGTGATAAAAACTAAAGTAAAAGATACCTTAATCGATGACATCCGGCAAACATTTGACAACCTAAGACGGTTCCGGATGAAACTCAATCCGGCAAAATGCACCTTCGGTGTCCCTGCCGGCAAGCTGCTTGGTTTCCTTGTGTCAAGCCGGGGCATTGAGGTCAATCCGGTAAAAATCCGGGCAATAGAAAGAATGACTATCCCGCGAGAACTGAAAGATGTGCAAAAGTTTACCGGAAGCTTGGCATCGCTAAGCCGGTTCATAAGCAGGCTAGGAGAAAAGGCCTTGCCACTCTATGCTTTGATGAAAAAATCGGATACTTTCGTCTGGACCACACAGGCAGACGCAGCGTTTAAAGAATTGAAGAACATGCTCGTAACGGCCCCGATCTTGGCCTCGCCCTTGGAAAGAGAACCTATGTTGCTTTATATAGCGGCAACAAACCGGGTGGTTAGTGTTGTGGTTGTGGTGGAACGAGAAGAGGAAGGAAAAACCGTGCAAAGACCGGTATACTACCTGAGCGAGGTGCTCTCCTCCTCAAAACAGAATTACCCGCACTTCCAAAAGATGACTTATGGCGTGTTCATGGCCGCCACGAAACTCAAGCATTACTTTGAGGAGCACCCCATGAAGGTGGTGAGTGAGGCACCCATCTCCGATATCATGGGCAACAAGGACGCCAGCGGCCGGATTGCAAAATGGGCAATTCAGCTATCACCATATGTACCGGTGTATGAAAGAAGAGATGCCATAAAATCGCAAGCTTTAGCTGATTTCTTGGTCGATTGGGCGGAGATACAATACAAGCCGCCAGAACACAAGATAGAATACTGGAAGATGCACTTTGACGGATCCAAACTCAAGGAGGGTCTGGGTGCCGGTGTGGTACTCACCTCACCTAAGGGAGATCACCTCCGGTATGTTTTACAAGTGCACTTCAGGGCATCAAACAATGTCGCTGAGTACGAAGCTCTGATACACGGGCTTAAGGTCGCAAAAGAAATCGGAGCGCTCCGGATCATTTGCTACGGCGATTCAGATCTGGTGGTGCAGCAGTGTTCCGGAGATTGGGATGCAAAAGATGCCAACATGGCCTCATACCGGTTTCATGTGCAAAAGATTGCCGGCTTCTTCGAAGGGTGTGAGTTTCACCATGTGTCGCGGGCTGAAAATGAAGCCGCGGATGCTCTATCCAAGCTGGGCTCATCGAGGCAAGAAATTCCCCCCGGAATAGCCTTGGCACACCTAAGAGTTCCATCAATCAAGCCAAGTCCGGAGTCGGAATCAATTTTCGTACCGGAGTCGCATGTGGTGCCAATGGAGATTGACGAAGGAAACCCGGGGACTGCTCCGGCAAACTCGGGGACTGTACCGGTAAACTCGGGGACTACGACACCCATACCGGAGGAGGCAATGCTTGTGGATAGCATGGACATAGACATGCCGGTGTTTGTGGTTAGAGAAGCGCCATCTTGGGTTAAACCTATTAAGGAATTCCTGATCAACGGCACCTTGCCGGTTGACGAAAATGAGTCCAGAAGGATACAGAGGAGGTCCAAAGCTTACACTATCATCAACGGTGAGGCATACAAAAGAAGTGTTACCGGTGTCCTCCAAAGATGTGTGGAGCCGGAAGAAGGAAGAGAAATGCTTGAGGAAATTCACCGAGGAGAATGCGGGCACCACGCCTCGTCAAGGGCACTGGTGGCAAAAGTGTTCCGGCATGGATTCTATTGGCCAACGGCTTTGGAAAATGCGGAGGATATGGTAAGAAAATGCAATGGGTGCCAGAGGTACGCCAAGCAAAACCATACCCCAGCATCCGGTTTAAAAACCATACCGCTAACTTGGCCATTCGCTGTCTGGTGCCTGGACATGGTTGGACCATTTAAAACCGCAAGGGGAAACATGACTCACATCTTGGTAATGGTGGATAAATTCACCAAGTGGCTGGAAGTGAAGCCTATCGCAAAATGTGATGGCCACACAGCGGTAAAGTTCCTAAAAGATGTAATTCTGCGGTATGGATACCCGCACAGTATCATAACTGACAATGGCTCAAACTTTGCTCAAGGAGAGTTCAAACGATTTTGTGAAGACAAGAACATCCGGTTGGATTTGTGCTCAGTGGCGCACCCACAAGGCAATGGCCAAGTTGAAAGAACGAATGCTTTGGTACTTTCCGGTATCAAACCAAGACTCATTGATGCAATGGAAAAATCGCCGGGATGTTGGATCGATGAGCTACCATCAGTGCTGTGGAGTCTAAGAACAACTCCGAACCGGTCTACCGGATACACGCCATTTTTCATGGTTTATGGGGCAGAAGCGGTCATACCAACCGACATTCTCCATGATTCACCAAGGGTGCAGCTCTATACCGAAGAAGAGGTAAAGGAGGCCCGAGAAAATGATGTGGACTTGCTAGAAGAAGCAAGAGAACTAGCTCTGGCAAGAACAGCCATTTATCAGCAAAACCTCAGACGCTATCATAGCCGGAAGGTTAATCCAAGAGTGTTCCGAGAAGGGGACCTGGTGCTACGCCTAGTGCAGCGCACTGAAGGCCGGCACAAGCTTTCCCCTCCGTGGGAAGGACCTTTCATTGTGAGCAAGGCTCTCCACAATGATGCCTATTACCTGATTGATGCACAGGAATGGAAGAAAGGAAAGGCGGACAAGTCAGGAGAAGAGACCAAACGCCCATGGAATGTAGCTTTGTTGCGTCCTTTCTACTCTTGAAGTGGTGCTGTAAGAGTTCCTTTTTGTACCTTACTTACTATGAATAAAAGATGTCGGAACCTCGAATGAATCTCGGGGACTACCCTTACTAAGTTGCATGAAACATGTTTATTTTTTCTGTTGCCGGTTGCCTATTGAATGTTTTTTCTTTCCGGTTTAGTAGTGTGCTAGACCATACCGGAGTCTTCGACTCTGCTGTTGTCCATAACTTGGCTTCATGGCAAGCAAGATAAACCGGTAGGGGATAAGCACATGAACTGCGAAAGAGAGAGCAGGAGAGAACAATCCGGAAAAGTTTAACTAACCCCGGTTATACCGGTTTTTTGCAAAAATTTCGAGTTATTTCTAAGTTCAAGAAAATGCTTGCTTGGTAAAAGAACTTTGTGCTCATACGCCAAAAATGCCCAGAGAAGGTAGGCAGAGCCAAGGCAAAAGAGCCAAGTATGCATCAATTGGATGCGGAAACAATTTCGAAATCATTGCAGTGCAAGAAAAAGCAACTCAACAAGCAAATATGTTAAGACAAACATAACTTAATAAGTTACCGGTATAAGCCTACCGGCATAAAATGTTGTACCACAGACCAAAAGGATAAGTTTTATCTTACATCATAAACCCCGGCATACCGGGGTAGAATTTAACGAGTTTTGTTACAAAGTAACCAGGAACAGGTAATATCTTTTGACAACACAAAGTCAGGCAGCAGGGGCTTCCGGGGGAGCAGCGCCGGCATCGGGAGTTTGCGGTGGCACATCCTCGCCTTCATCTTCCTCCTCCTCGCTCAGATAATCCTTGACATCTTCAGGAGGGGGGATGAAGGTGCGCATTTCAGCGTACTCCGCGATGTGGTACGCGCGGTCCTGCCGCTTAGCGGTAAGAACCGGGTCCACATCAGTGGGAGCGCCTTCACGCACGCCGACGAGGGCGTCCAGATCCAGCTCCGGATACCAGGAGCAGGCAACGCGAAGCGCTGAGTCCGCTCCGGCACGGGCAGCAGAGCACTGCCACTCCCGGATCCGTCGGCAGGCACCTTTCAAGCGGTCGCTGATGAGGGAGAAGGTGTCGGGCACCACTTCGCCGGGCCAGAGGGTCTTGAAGAGCTGGGAGGCCACCTCGGGGATATCGGAAAGGTTCCGGTCCACCGAGCGCATGTGCGAGACCCGCGCGTTTAGAGCAACCAAGTGATCATAGGGATCCCAAGGTGCACCCAAGTTATCGCCAGCCTGCTGCGCCCGGTGCTCCGCAACCTTCTTTATGGCATGAGCCTGGGAATCCGGAAAGAGCCCTACAAGACAAACGAAAGCTAAGTATATGATACCGGAATGAATAAGCTTATAAGCAGAAACCGGAAAAGAGAAAAGAAAAACGTACGAAGGGCAAGCGCATCAGTCCGCGTAACCAGAAGGTCGTACTCCTTCTGTTCCGCCTTCAACCGCGCGACCTCGCCCTCGGCTGCTTTCTGGGCCCTGGTGGCCTCCTCCGCGGCAGCTTTGTGCGCTTTTGCGGCTTTGCCCTCGGCTGTTTTCAGCGCTTTGGCGGCCTCTTCCAGCTCGGCCTGCAACACCACATTGGCGTTGCCGGCATCCTCCAGCGCTTCGGTCAGCCTGGCCTCCGCAGCAGCCTCAGCGGCCTTCAGCTCCTCAGCATGCCGGACTCCGGCCTGAATAGCCTGATCCTTGAGCTCCCTGGAGATCTCCTTCTGGGCCTCCAAGGCCTTCTGGTGATCCCGGATGAGCTGCTTCTTTTCAGCTAAAAGCCGAAAAAGAAGATGTTAGTGAAAACACAAAAACAAATGAAACACAAAGAAGCAAGTTGACCGGAAAAACAGAAGTTGTACCTTGGAGTGCGGCAACCTGGGCCTTGAGGGCCTCAATGGAGGCTTCCGGGATAGCTGTTATGCAAAAAACTTGTAAGTCACAAAGAAAAGAAAACCTTCCGGTAAAAAGATGCCGGAGGCGCGAGAAATTACCTTGGCACTTGCTGTGCGCCTCAGCAAGATTCCGGTGCTCCCAAAGAAGCTCCTCGAAGAGAGCCTTCCGGGCGTCGGCCGTGCTCTGTTTAAGGAAGTGATGTTAGCAAAGAACAAAGGATTTTAACCCGAAACTCGGGGACTGGCTATGCCGGTTTCGTGCGTTTCTAGTAAGTTTCGCGCTAAGAGCAAGATCTCAACCCGAAACTCGGGGACTGGGAGTTTGCGGTGTCTTTAAAAGAAAGTTTTGCGCTAAGACCTACGTTCTCAACCCAAAACTCGGGGACTGGGAGTTTGCGGTATGCTATGAGAAAGATGCCGGTTTCGGAGATTCTTTAAAAGAAAGTTTTGCGCTAAGAGTTGCACTCTAAACCCAAAACTCGGGGACTGGGAGAATAGACAAGATCCGGAAAGAAGAAAACCGGCATCAAGAAAATTTACAAGAAGGTTGGTGGAACTTACCACCACGTTGCTGGTGGCGTCGTACCACGCGCTGTCGAACTCCTTCACGGCACGCTTGAGCCGCGTGAAGTGTTCTTCAGTGGACCGAGGGCCGGCAGGATCTGGCGCTGGGAGGCGGTCCTTCCCCAAGCCACGGGTAGCTGCGGAGATGTCCGCATCATTCCATCTTTGGGCATAGGGGAGAAGAGGCCCCAAGTCTTTGCCCCCGCGCTTCAGCTCAACGATCCGGCCCAAGAGGCCGGAAGGTTTATCCTGGACCACGACGGCGGCAGGCCCGACATGCAGCACTAGAGGCTGCGAGCCGCTTGAGGCGCTGCCATCCGCGGCCTTTCCGCGGGACGCCCCCGGCTTGAGGAAGTCCGTGATCTTGAGGCTCGCGGGCGGCGGCTTGGGCGCAGTCGCAGGAGGTCCTTGGGTCGGTGGAGGCGTTGGCGTGGCCCCGGTTGCCTCAGGAGCAGAGGTTTCCGGCGGCGGCGTCGGCGTTGAGGTTGCCGGCACGGAAGTTTCCGGCGCGGCCTTGGAGGAAGTCTTCTTCTTTTTCTTCTTCTCAAGGACGGGAGGAACTGAAGGTTCCGCCCGCCCGGCAGGTTCTTTTCCGGCGCCCATGTTGCTGGCGCCGGTGTCTTGGGTCTCTGGAGGGGAGGCAAGGTCCTCCTCCGCGCGGAGATCTGGCGGTGTAGGGGCCGCGCGCCCCGAACTTGTTGTGCCCCCCAGAGGGGAGGCAGAGGTGTTGCCGGCACCAGACGGTGCCGGGCTGGAATGAGGAGGAGGAGTTGAGGTCCTGGCCGAACCGGCAGAGCCCTCAGGCCTGGAGCCAAGCTTGAGCGCGGGGCTGAAAAAGAGAAAAGGAAAAGGTTGGAAAAAAGCAACCGGAAAGGAACTTGGTGAAAAGAGAAAAGAAACAAGCAGAGAAGTGGAGCCTTACCCGGTAGCGGTCGGCATCTGTTTGCCCTTATGGCGCCTCACAGCAACGACCTTACCCGCGAGAGGTTCGGTCCGGAAGCGCTTGGCAGGAGGAGGTTGGCTTGAGCCGGCATCAGAGGCCGGGGTCTTGTTCTTCTTGCCCTGGGCCATGAGTTTGTCCACAAACTCTTGGCCTGCCTCGGCCTGCAGCGGGGCGACATGCTCATGGACCTGTGGTTTGATGTTGGCTGAGGGAACATCTACAGAAGAACAATAGCAAAGGAATATGAGAAGTATAAAAGAAGAGCTACCTCAAGGATGGTCAGTTCATCAGACGAACCGGCAGGTTCCGGCGGAGACTTGCCGAGACGCGCGGCTGGAGTCCGGCCCATCTTCAGGTCCCGCCAAAAAATGACGGGGTCGGGGTCAAACTTGTCGAGACCGCGCTTCCGGCAACGGCCTCGCTTGTCGGATTCGATGCCGGGGAAACGGTCCTTGGCCTGAAAGAGCAAAAGAGAAAAAAGGGGTTAACCGCAATAAAAGCTTCCGGTGAACCGACCCGAGTTGTGTAATTTCTTACTTCTTGGGTCGGAGGGTTAGTAGAGCTAAGAGGCCGGAGGCCCCATTCCCAATCTTCCGGCATGGAGGTCTGGCAGATCTGCCTGGCCTTAAGGACGACATCCTTCTTGCTGAGAGGGAGCCCGGTGATCTTGGTAGGATCACCGGGGCCATACATCTCGCACATCTTGTGGGCGCGGCGCTTAAGAGGAAGCACCCGGCGCGAGATGAAGGTGCGGATGATGTCATCAGAGCAGATGTTGGTGTCCTTCATCTGTTGTTTCATGAAGCGTATAATCCGGTTTGTCTCATTGTGAGACTCCTTCGGATTGTAGCTCCAATTAGTCTTGGTGGGCGGCGCCGGATCAAAAGGAGGCAGATCAATGAGATCTGCGGCGCCGTTGTTCCTAACGTAGAAGAAGGTCCCTTGCCATAACCGGCATGACTCGAGACCGGAGAACTTGAAGAAGGGGCTCGCTTGACGAGAGCCAATGATGCAAGACCCGCATTGTACGGGGGGTTTGGGTTTAGGAATGTCTAAGCCCTGAACGGAGTTAATCCGAAGGGCGAAGAATCGGGCAAACGTCTCGCGAGTGGGACGAATGCCGATGTAAGCCTCCATAAAGGTGACATAGCAGGAGAGGTAGAAAATGGCGTTGCCGGGAAGGTGGTGAGGTTGGAGTTTGTAAAAGTCAAGAAAGCTCCGGAAAAAGGGAGAGGCTGGGAGGCCGAAGCCGCGCTCGAAATGAGCAAGGAAGACGACGTATTCGCCGGGGTTAGGCACCGGTTCGATCTCGTCGCCGGGAATCCGGCAGGATACTCCTTCCGGAATCCTCCGGGACCGGTATAGCCAGTCAATCTCATACTCACTGACGCTGGAGCCCATCCAGGCTCCGCGAGTGATCTCGGAAGAGTCAGCGCCGGAAGCTTGGCTAGAGCTACCGGCATCTTGCTCTTGGCCGCCGTCAGATTCCATCTGGGCTAGATCTGCGCTAACCCCGTCGGAGGCGCGATCTTCCGGGTTACTGGAGGAAGAAGTGGAAAGGTATTGTTCGGAAGACATTTGGATTTGAGAAGTCCCGGTATCTACTCGAAAAAACAAGTTCCCCAAGAACTACCCCCGCGAGAAGATCTACGAAAGAGAGAAAAAGCAAAGAAAAAGAAAGAGTAAATACGCTTCCAACTCAAGATCTGAACAGCAAGCAAAAGAGGAGTAAACACGGATAAGGCCTAACCTGGGGCGGCGGAGTCGCAGAGGAAGAGGTTCGCCGGTGGTTGGGCGAGCTTGCTGTAGGCAAGGAAGTCCGGCGACGGTGAGGCGGAGAAGAGCTTGAAGGAGCGCCAATGTCGCGGCCGAGAGAAAGGCGCCACAGAAATTCTTCCCGTGGTGAAATCCGGCGACGTCCGGCGGCGCACTGGCGAAGATTTGCTGGGCGGCGGAACTCGAGCAAGCGAACGGAGTGGCGGAGGCGTACGAGCAAGGAGCGGTAGTGCGCGAGGAACTGGAGAGTGCGAAGAAGAAGAAGAAGGAGAAGGGGCGGTTTGACCTTATAAAGGAAAAGAGGTGGACTAAAAAGCCGCTGAACCATAGCGGTTCAGCCCGTGGGCCGTGACGGTTCGCCCCGCGTATCGCAGCGTGGCGCGGCGATACACGCGCAATAGCGAAGAGCCACAGGGAGGCGCACACGGATCCAGAGAAGTAGTTGGGATCCACTGTGGATCAGTTAATGCGCGCGCGGAAGCCGAACGGAAGTGACCCCTGACACTGGCGCGTCAGTCACAGTGCGCATGTCTCTGACAGGCGCGGGACCCGATGTATTCTCGACTTCGCCGAGGAAGTATTAAATGAATGAGATGCCGGAAGATAAGCAGCCGGAGAATGCCTTGCAAAGAAAGAGGGCATGAGTCCGGGCAAAGATGCCGGAGCCAAGCAGAGCGCCGGATAAATTAAACCGGTATACAAGAACATGGGAACCTGGCATGGTCTGTTGGATAGAATCCGCCAGACTATACCAGCTTCGGGGACTAATGTTGGGGGGATGACCCCCGGTATGCCAAAGGCATGCCAAACCGGATGGTCTTATCCATCAAGATACCGGTTTAATATTTATACCGGAACTCAAAGATAGGAATTTGGCTAAGTAAGCTAAGCCGGTATCCCCAAGAGGGGTATACCGGGACCGGATAGAAAGGATGCCGGAGACCGGAAGAAAGAACATGTCGGCAGGACCAGTCAAAGATTCTCTCCTGAGCTAGCGGACAAGGATGAGCTAAGCAAAGTGGCTTTAAACGAAGGCCTGAAGACAAAGAGGAGGATGACGGCCAAAGAAGCCGGAGGACGTCAGCCTCCCTGTTTAAAGAAGACCCCGGCGTCATCTATGATTAAAGTAGCTTTGTAAAGTATCTTTGTAAAAGTAGTTTGTCTAGTCAAAGATCCCATTAGGGTTTCTTGTCCTGTAAGCCACCCTCTCCCCTATATAAGGAGAGGGGGGAGCCTCTTTCATACGCGCGGAACAATAGCAGAAGATAGAGAGAGAACCTTGTAAGCTCAAACCTGTAACCTGTGGAAATCAATGAAGATAGTGATCTAGAGCGAGTTCTTCCTTGTGTCTTTCTTCTTCAACCTCTGGCCTTGGCCAAGTTCTTGAGGAAACCATCCGGAAGTTCATCCCGTCTAGTCACAAACCCTCCCCCGAATCCTCTAGCGTCCATTCGGCCCCAAGATAAGCCATCCTATGGCATCTGTTTGTTCACCACGACGACATCTTGTTCTTCAAAAGCTGCATTATTGACTTGTTTCTCTGACTTGGCATGACGCTCACATATGGAATGCTGAACATATTGGTTTGCATTCCCTCTTATACAAGTTCACAGGTGATCCCACTATATTCTGTATCTGGTCTATCCTTCACTATAAGTTCAGGAGTATTATTTAGTTCACGGCCAATTTGAAGTAATTGCACTTGGCACATGTTGGTTCACATTCCCTCCTCTTTAGCTTTTGCCATTGTAACTTCTATTTTTGGTTTACATTCCCTGCTCTGTAGATGTAACCATCATAACTTCATCTTGCTCAGTCGTTGTTACAAAATTTATAGCCTGCTACTATGTTTTTCATGCCAATTTTGTACTCCCTGAACATGTTGGTTTGCATGGGACTCGACAGTAGTAAGTCTGCTGTTTCATTCTAACGTGCTCTGTTATATTGGCTGTTTGTATGCGGCATGCACTCTTTGTTTGCTTATTGTGCGCATTACAATGATCTTGTTATAACGACGAAATGATGATGTCTTTGTTTCAGATATAGGTGGTGCATGGACAACTTAAAAGATTGCCGAATGGCTTCATTGTATTGCTAGGTTTAATTACCATTCAATCTCTCTTGGTTCTGTAATATTTTTTCAAAGCCTTGCAGCTGATGTAATATTTAGTTAGTTTTTATAGTTCTTTCGCGCATTTTTTCTATGGTGCTTGTGGTAAGTGAGGCTATCCGACAGAAATCATGTGATGCGTAAATATTCTTAGTATCTAAATCACAAATTCCCATCCCTTAAACGGCCCAATTAAGCGAAATCACATAAGTGTCGGCCCGCAAAATCCTAAAGCGCCTATTATGCCGGCATATAAACAACAACTAAACGAGTGGGCCAGCCCACTTGATTTCTGGTGGACCCCACCGTCTAATTGGGCCGGACCACTTTCTTTAATGTGGACCCCACCCACAACAGGGCCGGCCCTGTAACAGAAAAGCGGGCCCCACAAGCTTATTGGGCCGGCCCACTAACTTGTTGGGCCAGCCCAACTGCTTTTATGGTGGACCCCACTTGCTACCTGGGCCGGCCCGGTTACACGATAGGGGCCCACATTTATAATTGGGCCGGCCTACTAACATGTTGGGCCAGCCCACTTGCTATACGGTGGACCCCACATATTAAATGGGCTGGCCCATTAACAGGAATGTGGGACCCACCTGTGTTTTGGCCCGGCCCACTATCTTGTTGGGCCAGCCCACATGCTATATGGTGGACCCCGCACACTTAATGGGCCGGCCCTTTAACAGGAAAGTGGGACCCACCTGCGTTTTTGGCCCAGCCCACTATCTTGTTGGGCCGGCCCACTCGCTATATGGTGGACCCCACATGCTAAATGGGCCGGCCCTTTAACAGGAATGTGGGACCCACACGCTAATTGGGCCGGCCCACTAACTTCTTGGGCCGGCCCAGTTGCTCGAAGGTGGACCCCACTTGCTAAATGGGCCGGCCCAATAACAGGAAAGTGGGCCCCGCATGTCTTGTGGGCCAGCCCTTATGCCTGCTGACCGGTCAAACGAGTGCATTCGGCCCGGCCCACATACTTAGTGGGCCGGCCCATTTAAGTTTTGACCATTCAACCTTAGAGGTTAGGCCCGGCCCACGTACATAATGGACCAGCCCAGCTATATAGTTGACCGGTCAAACTAAGTCAGCTGGCCCGGCCCGCAAACTTAATGGGCCGGCCCGCTTAAGACGTGGCAGGCCTCGTGTGGGCCTACCATCTACCACGGGGTTTTAGCCGGTTAACGCCGTTAACTGCCAGTTAACGGCGTCTGCCACGTGTGAGTTTGCATGACGTCAGCAGTCAACGGGCTCCCGAAAACACTTGCGCAACGGTCCGATTTTCCGTGGCGGAAGGGCGCCCAAACGCGACGGACCGAAAAAAACGTCGTAGGACTTTGCCTGATGCAGTTTCGACAACAGAACCCATATCGCCGGGTTAGGCCCATAGGCGACGAAAAATACCCCTTAGCGGACGATTTTGGGAAGTTGTGTATCAGAACTTTTCTTGTAGTGAATTTCATCATCACAATACAAATTTGCAGCACTCATGGGGTTCGAATTATCATTGGAGGAGCATTGAAAATTAAAATGACCAACTCTATGGCAAAGTTCACAAATAAAAGGATAGAGGGCACACACTTTTTCACCAAGATCATCTAGAGCCCTAGACCACTTTCTAGTTTTTTCATTCCTATGATGGATACAATATTCATTTTCGATTTGATTAATTCCACAAGGTCTATGTATTCCACAAAAATTAACATGCTTATAGGAAATAACATTTTCAGAAGTTTCAACATGTTCATTGCAATCATTAATAACAGTTTCATATTTCATGCAAGTGTCTTTAAAAGGTTCATGATACTTATCAAAATTCTATGTCTTTAAAAGCTTTATAAAAATTTGCAACAATTTGAGAGTCAAGACCATAAGTAGCACTAATATTTCGAAATTTATCAGTATCCATAAAAGTTTCAATGCATTCATAATCATAATTAATACCTGACTCTCTACCTTTGTCATTCTCCCATTCTTCAGTATTCTCCTGAATCCGATCAAGAAGATCCCATTTAAACTCTTCTTTGTTGCGTGTGAATGATCCAGAACAAGCAGTATCCAGCAAGGTTTTATCCTGAAAAGAAAGTCTTGCATAGAAATTATCAATGATAACATTACCAGGAAGCTCATGAATGGGGCATTTGAGCATTAAGGACTTCAATCTCTCCCATGCTTGGGCAATACTCTCTCCATCATGAGGCCAGAAATTATATATACGGTTTCGGTCTTTGTGAATTTCACTTGGAGGATAGAATTTAGAATAAAATAAAGGCACAATATCCTTCCAATCAAGAGAACGCCCATCCTTTAGCAGTTTATACCAATGCGCCGCTTTACCAGACAGTGACATAACAAATAATTTCTTCCTAACTTCATCCATTGAAATACCTGCACACTTGAATAACCCGCATAATTCATGTAAAAACAGTAAATGATCTCCAGGATGAACAGTTCCATCCCCTTCATAGCGGTTATCCCTAACACGTTCAATAATTTTCATGGGTATCTTGAAAGCAGTACTTGCAGTAGGTGGATTTAAAATATCATAAGCATCATTAGAGTTATCGCATATGGGAGATAAAGTATTATCAGAGCAAATTTTCTCCCCTAAAACTGGGAAGCTAAAAAGATCACAAAAACTAGCTTCCCCAAGCTTAGACTTCTCCATAGCATTAGCAGTAATTGCGTTCATACTAATAACATTGCTACTAGCATGCAAATAAGGTTCCATAGGTTTTTAAATTTTTGCATCAAACAATTCTAAATCGGGAAAAAGATAAAAAAGCTCACTAATTTTGTTGTTGTTTTCCATTATGCCTAACTAGTGAAAATAAAAACAAGAAACAAAAAGATATAATTGCAGAATCTAAAGGAGATAGCTTCGAGCACTCACACACCGGCAACAGTGCTAGGAAATAGCTTAGTAGTCGGAGGATGTGAATACCTTTTACCTTACCTCCCCGGCAACGGCGCCAGAAAATAGCTTGATGTCTACTCACGCTTCTTTTCCTGTAGACAGTGTTGGGCCTCCAAGAGCAGAGGTTTGTAGAACAGCAGCAAGTTTTCCCTTAAGTGGATCACCCAAGGTTTATCGAACTCAGGGAGGAAGAGGTCAAAGATATCCCTCTCAAGCAACCCTGCAATCACGATACAAGAAGTCTCTTGTGTCCCCAACACACCTAATACACTTGTCAGATGTATAGGTGCACTAGTTCAGCGAAGAGATAGTGAAATACAAGTAGTATGGATGTATATGAGTGGTAATAGTAATCTGAATAAAATATGGCAGCGAGTAAACATGCAATAGAACAATAAGTCAGCGGTGTTTTCAGTATTGGAAACAAGGTCTAGGGATCATACTTTCACTAGTGGACACTCTCAACATTGATTGCATAATAAATAACTCTTTCTCATATGTGCTACATACACTCTTTTGTTGGATGACAAACACCAATCGTTGTGTAGGGCTACAAGAGCACCTCAATGCCGGAGTTAACAAGCTCCACAACATTCGATGTTCATATTTAAATAACCTTAGAGCATAATAGATCTTTGCAAAATAAATCGAGAACTAACATAGCATACACACTGTCCACATTACGCTATGAAAGGAGGAATAGATCACATCAATACTATCATAATGACAATTAACTCCACAACCTACAAGAGATCATGATCATAGCCTACGACAAGAACCACACGGTGCACACACTAGCACCTTTACACCATGCAGGAGGAATAGACTACTTTAATAACATCACATTAGTAGCACATAAACTAGTAGCGATACAAAGCTCATCATATGGATCTCAATCATGTAAGCAGCTCATGAGATCATTGTATTGAAGTACAGAGAGAGAGATTAACCATATAGCTACGATAGAGCCCTCAGCCCCAGGGGAGAATTACTCCCTCCTCATCATGGGAACAGCGATGGCGGTGAAGATGGCGGTGGAGATGGCTTCCGGGGCAATTCCCCGTCCCGACGGCGTGCAGAGACTTCTGTCCCCCGAATCTTGATTTAGCGATGACGGCGGCTCTGGAACTTTTCTCGTATCGGGGTTTTTTCGTGTCGAAGTTTTAGGTCAAGACGACTTATATAGGCGAAGAAACGGAGTCGGAAGGCTGACGGGGCAGTGATACGTCTCAAACGTATCTATAATTTCTTATATTCCATGCTACGTTATTGATGATACCTACATGTTTTATACACATTATATGTCATATTTATGCGTTTTCCGGAACTAACCTATTGACGAGATGCCGAAGTGCCAGTTCCTGTTTCTGCTGTTTTTGGTTTCAGAAATCCTAGTAAGGAAATATTCTCGGAATCGGACGAAATCAACGCCCAGCATCCTATTTTTCCACGAAGCTTCCGAACACCCGAGAGCCACCAGAGGGGAGCCCTGGTGGGCCCATATGATAGGGCGGCGCGGCCAGGGCTGGGCCCGCGCCCCCCTAGTGTGTCACCGCCTCGTCCACCCTCCGACTCCGCCTCTTCGCCTATTTAAAGGTCCCTGACCTAAAACCCGAGACAAATAAGCCACGGATCGTGAAACCTTCCAGAGCAGCCGCCATCGCGAAGCCAAGATCTGGGGGACAGGAGTCTCTGTTCCGGCACGCCGCCGGGACGGGTAAGTGCCCCCGGAAGGCTTCTCCATCGACACCGCTGCCATCTTCATCAACGCTGCTGCCCCCATGAGGAGGGAGTAGTTCTCCATCGAGGCTAAGGGCTGTACCGGTAGCTATGTGGTTCATCTCTCTCCTATGTACTTCAATACAATAATCTCATGAGCTGCCTTACATGATTGAGATTCATATGATGATGCTTGTAATCTAGATGTCATTATGCTAGTCAAGTGGGTTTTACTTATGTGATCTCCGGAGACTCCTTGTCCCACGTGTGTAAAGGTGACAGTGTGTGCACCGTGTGGGTCTCTTAGGCTATATTTCACAGAATACTTATTCACTGTTATGAATGGCGTAGTGAAGTGCTTATTTATATCCCTTTATGATTGCAATGTGTTTTGTATCACTATTTATCTATGTGCTACTCATGTGATGTTATTAAAGTAGTCTATTCCTCCTGCATGGTGTAATGGTGACAGTGTGTGCATCGTGTAGTTCTTGTCGTAGATTATGATCATAATCTCTTGTAGGTTACGGAGTTGATTATCGCTATGATAGTATTGATGTGATCTATGCCTCCTTCATAGTGTGATGGTGACAGTGTGCATGCTATGTTAGTACTTGGTCTATTTTGCAAAGATCTATTATACTCTAAGGTTACTTAAACATGAATATCGAATGTTGTGGCGCTTGTTAACTCCGGCATTGAGGGTTCGTGTAATCCTACACAATTAGTGGTGTTCATCATCCAACAAGAGTATATGTAGCACAAAGGAAAGAGAACTTATTTATTATGTGATCAATGTTGAGAGTGTCCACTAGTGAAAGTATGATCCCTAGGCCATGTTTCCACCATAAAGAATTGCTTCCTACGCAAGCAAGCTATTTTTGCCGCTTGTTTACTGTTTCTGCATCTTTACTTTCTGCAATATTACCACCATCTATACCACCTGTGTTTTACTATCTCTTCGCCGAACTAGTGCACCTATACATCTGACAAGTGTATTTGGTGTGTTGGGGACACAAGAGACTTCTTGCTTTGTGGTTGCAGGGTTGCTTGAGAGGGATATCTTTGACCTCTTCCTCCTGAGTTCGATAAACCTTGGGTGATCCACTTAAAGGAAAACTTGCTGCTGTTCTACAAACCTCTGCTCTTGGAGGCCCAACACTGTCTACAGGAAAAGAAGCGTGAGTAGACATCAAGCTATTTTCTGGCGCCGTTGCGGGGAGGAAAGGTAAAAGGTACTCACATTCCGGATCTCGGCTACTAAGCTATTTTCCGGCGCCGTTGTAAGTACTCGAAGCTATTTCCTTTAGATCCTGCAATTGCATCTTTTTGTTTGTTTTTTACACTAGTTAGGCATAATGGAAAACAACAAAAATATGAGAGATCTTTATGAACTTTATCTTGAATTAGGACATGATGTGTTTGAGGAGAGAATTAAAAAACCCATGGAACTTTATATGCATGCTAATGGGAATGTTATTAATATGAATGCTTTGAACACCATTGTTGCTAATGCTATGGAAAATTCTAAGCTTGGGGAGCTGGTTTTGATGAGCATGATATTTTTAGTCCCCCAAGCATTGAGGAGAAAATTTTCTTTGATGATACTTTGCCTCCTATTTATGATGATTATAATGATAGTGGTCTTTTGGTGCCACCTACTATGGAGAGTAAATTTTATTATGATTATACTATGCCTCCTACACTTGATGAGAATAATAATGATAGCTACTTTGTTGAATTTGCTCCCACTACAACTAATAAAATTGATTATGCTTATGTGGAGAGTAATGATTTTATGCATGTGGCTCATGACAAGAATGTTTTATGTGATAGTTATATTGTTGAGTTTGTTCATGATGCTACTGAAAGCTATTATGAGAGAGGGAAACATGGTTATATGCATCTTAATAATATTAAGTTTCCCCTCTTTATGTTGAAAATCTTGAAATTGCGCTTGTGTTGCTTATCTATGGTTGCCACTTTGTTCTTCATGAATTTATTTGTGTACAAGATTCCTATGCATAGGAAGCATGTTAGACTTAAATGTGTTTTGAATTTGCCTCTTGATGCTCTCTTTTGCTTCAAATACTATTTCTTGCGAGTGCATCATTAAAACTGCTGAGCCCATCTTAATGGCTATAAAGAAAGAACTTCTTGGGAGATAACCCATGTGTTTATTTTACTACAGCAATTTTTGTTTTGTTGAGTCTTGGAAGTTGTTTACTACTGTAGCAACCTCTCCTTATCATGTTTTTGTGCCAAGTAAAGTTTTTATGTTAAAGTTGATACTATATTTGGGATCGCTGCGCAGAAACAACATTGCTGTCTGTCACGAATTCTGGCATAAGTCTCTGTAAAAAATCTAAAAAATCTGCAAATTTACGAGCGTGATCCTCAGATATGTACGCAACTTTCATTAGTTTTGAGTTTTTCCATTTGAGCAAGTTAAGTGCCCCTTTCAGGTTCGTCTTTACGGACTGTTCTGTTTTTGACAGATTCTGCCTTTTATTTCGCATTGCCGCTTTTGTTAAGTTGAATGAGTTTCTTTGTTCCATTAACTTTCAGAAGTTTTGTGCAATGTCCAGAAGTGTTAAGAATGATTGTGTCACCTCTGAACATGTGAATTTTTGATTGTGCATTAACCCTCTAGTGAGTTTGCTTGAAGTTTGGTGTGGCAGAAGTTTTCAAGGGTCAATGGAAGAGGGTGATATAATGTGATCGAGAAGAGTGAAAGGTCTAAGCTTGGGGATGCCCCGGTGGTTCATCCCTGCATATTTTAAGAAGACTCAAGCATCTAAGCTTGGGGATGCCCAAGGCATCCCATTCTTCATCGACAACTTATCAGGTCACTTCTAGTGAAACTATATTTTTATTCCGTCACATCTTATGTACTTTACTTGGAGCGTCTGTGTGCTTTTATTTTCGTTTTGTTATTTTCATTCTCTGAATAAGTTCATCCTTGTGTGGGAGAGAGACACGCTCCGCTTTTTCATATGAACACTAGTGTTCTTCATTCATGCTTTTAATGTTCAAGGGCGAAAGTTGATCGCTTCACTTGTTGATATTTTGTTGGAATCAGAAAATGCTTCATATGGTCTTGGATAATTTGATACTTGGCAATTGTTTTGAGCTCTCATATATCATGTTTAAGCTCTTGCGTCATGTAGTTTAAATCTAGTAGTGGAGAACTACTGTAGAGCTTGTTTAAATTTGGTTTGCATGATTTGTCTCTCTAAGGTCTAGATATTTTCTGGTAAAAGTGTTTGAGCAACAAGGAAGACAGTGTAGAGTTTTATAATGCTTGCAATATGTTCTTATGTAAGTTTTGCTGTACCGGTTTATACTTGTGTTTGCTTCAAACAACCTTGCTAGCCAAAGCCTTGTACTGAGAGGGAATACTTCTCGTGCATCCAATACCTTGAGCCAAAACCCATGCCATTTGTGTCCACCATATCTACCTATTATGTGGTATTTTCTGCCATTCCAAGTAAATACTTTATGTGCTACCTTTAAACAATTCAAAAGCTATTATCTCTTATTTGTGTCAATGTTTTATAGCTCATGAGGAAGTATGTGGTGTTTATCTTTCGATCTTGTCATTTACTTCTGACAGACTTTCACCAATGGACTAGTGGCTTCATCCGCTTATCCAATAATTTTGCAAAAAGAGCTGGCAATGGGATTCCCAGTCCTAAATTAATTAACAAAAATAGACACTCCTCCATGGTATGTGATTGTTGGACGGCACCCGAAGGATTCGGTTAGCCATGGCTTGAGAAAGCAAAGGTGGGGAGGAGTGTCATCATAATAAAACTAAAATAAAAAGGCACTCCTTCATGGTATGAGATTGTTGGCAGGCACCCGAGGATTCGGTTAGCCATGGTTTGTGAAAGAAAGGTTGGAAGGAGTGCCACCCAAAAATAAAATAAAATGGGAGCCGCTCTTTGAAGGTTTGTCTGGCAAGGGGGTTAGAGTACCCGCTACCATTCGTTGACAACAACAAACACCTCTCAAAACTTTATTTTTATGCTCTCTTCATGTTTTCAAAATAAAAGCTCTAGCACAAATATAGCAATCGATGCTTTCCTCTTTGAAGGACCTTTCTTTTACTTTTATGTTGAGTCAGTTCACCTATCTCTCTCCACCTCAAGAAGCAAACACTTGTGTGAACTGTGCATTGATTCCTACATACTTGCATATTGCACTTGTTATATTACTTTACATTGACAATATCCATGAGATATACATGTTATAAGTTGAAAGCAACCGCTGAAACTTAATCTTCCTTTGTGTTGCTTCAATACCTTTACTTTGATTTATTGCTTTATGAGTTAACTCTTATGCAAGACTTATTGATGCTTGTCTTGAAAGTACTATTCATGAAAAGTCTTTGCTTTATGATTCATTTGTTTACTCATGTCATTACCATTGTTTTGATCGCTGCATTCATTACATATGTTTACAATAGTATGATCAAGGTTATGATGGCATGTCACTTAAGAAATTATCATTGTTATCGTTTACCTACTCGAGGACGAGTAGGAACTAAGCTTGGGGATGCTTGATACGTCTCAAACGTATCTATAATTTCTTATGTTCCATGCTACTTTATTGATGATACCTACATGTTTTATACACATTATATGTCATATTTATGCGTTTTCCGGAACTAACCTATTGACGAGATGCCGAAGTGCCAGTTCCTGTTTTCTGCTGTTTTTGGTTTCAGATATCCTAGTAAGGAAATATTCTCGGAATCGGACGAAATCAACGCCCAGCATCCTATTTTTCCACGAAGCTTCCAGAACACCCGAGAGCCACCAGAGGAGCCCTGGTGGGCCCAGATGATAGGGCGGCGCGGCCAGGGCTGGGACCGCGCCCCCTAGTGTGTCGCCGCCTCGTCGACCCTCCGACTCCGCCTCTTCGCCTATTTAAAGGTCCCTGACCTAAAACCCGAGACAAATAAGCCACGGATCGTGAAACCTTCCAGAGCCGCCGCCATCGCGAAGCCAAGATCTGGGGACAGGAGTCTCTGTTCCGGCACGCCGCCGGGACGGGGAAGTGCCCCCGGAAGGCTTCTCCATCGACAACGCTGCCATCTTCATCAACACTGCTGCCCCCATGAGGAGGGAGTAGTTCTCCATCGAGGCTAAGGGCTGTACCGGTAGCTATGTGGTTCATCTCTCTCCTATGTACTTCAATACAATAATCTCATGAGCTGCCTTACATGATTGAGATTCATATGATGATGTTTGTAATCTAAATGTCATTGTGCTAGTCAAGTGGGTTTTACTTATGTGATCTCCGGAGACTCCTTGTCCCACGTGTGTAAAGGTGACAGTGTGTGCACCGTGTGGGTCTCTTAGGCTATATTTCACAGAATACTTATTCACTGTTATGAATGGCGTAGTGAAGTGCTTATTTATATCCCTTTATGATTGCAATGTGTTTTGTATCACTATTTATCTATGTGCTACTCATGTGATGTTATTAAAGTAGTCTATTCCTCCTGCATGGTGTAATGGTGACAGTGTGTGCATCGTGTAGTTCTTGTCGTAGATTATGATCATAATCTCTTGTAGGTTATGGAGTTGATTATCGCTATGATAGTATTGATGTGATCTATGCCTCCTTCATAGTGTGATGGTGACAGTGTGCATGCTATGTTAGTACTTGGTCTATTTTGCAAAGATCTATTATACTCTAAGGTTACTTAAACATGAATATCGAATGTTGTGGCGCTTGTTAACTCCGGCATTGAGGGTTCGTGTAATCCTACACAATTAGTGGTGTTCATCATCCAACAAGAGTATATGTAGCACAAAGGAAGAGAACTTATTTATTATGTGATCAATGTTGAGAGTGTCCACTAGTGAAAGTATGATCCCTAGGCCTTGTTTCCACCATAAAGAATTGCTTCCTACGCCAGCAAGCTATTTTCTGGCGCCGCTTGTTTACTGTTTTACTGCATCTTTACTTTCTGCAATATTACCACCATCTATACCACCTGTGTTTTACTATCTCTTCGCCGAACTAGTGCACTATACATCGACAAGTGTATTTGGTGTGTTGGGGACACAAGAGACTTCTTGCTTTGTGGTTGCAGGGTTGCTTGAGAGGGATATCTTTGACCTCTTCCTCCCTGAGTTCGATAAACCTTGGGTGATCCACTTAAGGGAAAACTTGCTGCTGTTCTACAAACCTCTGCTCTCGGAGGCCCAACACTGTCTACAGAAAAGAAGCGTGAGTAGACATCCGGCAGCCGGACAACAGGGGGCGCCCCCCCTGGGCCGCGCCGCCACCTTGTGTGGTGGGCCTGTGGCCCTCCTCTGGCCCCTCTCCGGTGTTGGAAGCTCCGTGCAATTATAAGATGCTGGGTATTAATTTCGTCCAATTCCGAGAATATTTCCTTACTAGGATTTCTGAAACCAAAAACAGCAGAAAACAGGAACTGGCACTTCGGCATCTCGTCAATAGGTTAGTTCCGGAAAATGCATCAAAACGATATAAAGTGTGAACAAAACATGTAGGTATTGTCATAAAACTAGCATGGAACATCAGAAATTATAGATACGTTTGAGACGTATCAGGGCTCAACTTGCTTTGCTAACAAGCAATTATGAGAAATTGGAAGAAATTCATGGAAAGCTTTTTAGCTCCCACGATGATCTTCTAGTCTCTCATGATTTGCTAAAGTTAGCTCATGAGGCTATCATGTCAAAGGTAAAATCTTGTGAGCCTCATGTGAGTACTAGCACTACCTCTCAAAATGCTATTTTGCCATGTGCTAGTGCTTTTAGTTCACCCACTCATGCTATTGATTTATCTTGTGGTGAACTACCTTCTATGCCTTGTTGCTCTACAATTCCATGTGCTAGTGCTAGTAATTCACCCACCCATGCTATTGCTATATCTTGTGGTGAATTACATACCTTGCCTTGTTGCTCTAACAATGAAGCTTCCACTTCCTCTAGTACTTGTGTTGTTACTAACCATGTAGGGGAAATCGAAGAGCTCGAGGCCCGAGTCACTTCTTTGAAGAAGGACTTGGTAAAGGGTCATGAAGGGAAGCAATCCCTCAATGACAAGAGTGGACTTGGATTCAACTCCAACAACAAGAACAAGTCCACCACGCACAAGCGGAAGAAGGGCCATGGGCATGTGAAGGACCCCGCCAAGATTGTGTGCTTCAAGTGCAAGATTGAAGGGCATCATGTTAGATCGTGCCCCTTGAAGAAGAAGCCACTTGGCGAGAAGAAACAAGGGAAGCGGCCTCAAGATGGAGCTCATGGTCTACCTCAAGGCCAAGCTCAAGGTCTACCTCGACTTGAAGAAAGGCCGCTACCCAAGAAGGATCAAGCCAAGGCTCCCGTTGTGGAGAAATCAAGTGAGAAGAAGGAGAAGAGAAGAACATGCTACATATGCCGTGAGAAGGGCCACATCTCCTCCTTTTGCACTAGTGGTAACTCATCCAACCCTATCTTGATCGATGGTGCTTATTCTCTTTGCAAGGATAAGGTTGGAAATGTGTTTGCCAAATATATGGGCACTCAATGTGGTTTCTCAAAAAGAACCATTTGGGTTGCCAAGCCTATTGTGACTAACTTCTTAGGACCCAACTTGGTTGGGGACCAACAAGCCAAAATTTGATCAATAGGTACATGTGGAGGGCATGGAGGCTTGACTAGTTCATGAAGACTTAGGGGATCTTCATCATTCTCACTTCCTCAAGTCAAGTACTATTCCTTTCATCCTTTACCCATGCTCCTCCTTGCGGTAACGAGTCCTCAACTCCTTTACATTGAAAGTTACTCGCTCCCCTTTTACATGTGTTGGTTTTGTACCTTGCATGTGGTTGTGTATGTTGTGCCTCCTACTTGCTTATCTTGCTTGCTTGATTATATATGTTGGGTGGCACATCATGTACAATTGTCCTTTGTTGAGCCTATTGCATCTTATTGATATCTTAGTTGTTGGCTCATGTGAGAAATTAGTGGACTATCCTACTTTGGGGGAGTGATATGCTTTGTGCACTTCACAATCCTAAAATGTGTGACATGATGAATTAAAATTCTATAATGTCTATTAATTATCTCACTTGGTTCTTATTTGCCTCTTGCACAAAAAATGTCTTTATCACATTATGGGGGAGTATTGTGCTTTGTGCATTTTACAAGCCTAGAAAATGTGAACATTTGAGGTTGTGTCACATAGAATTGATATTATAGATTATCTTGCTCCTATGTGACATGTTTGCTCAAACAAATCCCACTTTACCATATGATTTCTTTGTTGTGAAGATAATCTTGGACATACTCACAAACTACCATATGGATATTTCCTAAATACCTCTTGTCCTTGGACAATTGGTAATAAATTGTGTGGTATTGTTCCGGATCATCCTCACACTTGGCTCATGTGCTCAATTGCTTCATTTCTTGCCAAGAATTTGTCCTTGTGGGTTAGACTCCCATGTGTCTTCCTTGCTTCTTATGTATCTCCTCTTTTCACTTGAACCTTGTTAGTGTTTTGATAAACAATGGTAGAGCGATGATCCCGCATTTGTGCATTTTGTATTCAAATGCAAAATCCTAAATGGTGCACTAATTTTGGGGGAGCTCTCCTATGTTTGCTAGAACACTCCCTTGTTTCAAGAATTTGACTTTGGAAGACAAACCTTTTCTTTTCGGTACTTTTGTGCCATCATGAAAAGTGTTGAGGGTTTGGTTTATTTGGAACCTTGCTTTCTTTGGGAGTTGGTTATCTCATTACTTGATATTTGGTTTTATTTTCCTAAAACGAGATAAGTCTTTGAGCATGCTTGTTTTGGATATCTTGCTCTATTTCTCTTGTACCTATCTTGTGTATGCATGTTTCTTTGTGGATAAATATCTTTGTGATGTTGTCCACTTAGAGAAACTTATATACATGAGAGATGGTACATATCTTTTGATATCCCTCTTTGTTGGAGTCCATTCTTTCCATTCTTGTTTGTCTCTTGATGACTCCACAAAGAATTTGATATGAGTGCTCATTTTATCCTATTTGCATCTTCAAGCACTCATATTTGATTTTGGCACAAGCTTTGTTTTACTTACTTCTTATTAAGCTTGTGTTTCTTTTTGGTTCATTGATTGCTTGCTTCATTTGTCGAAGCTTTCTCACCTTCATATCCTCTTGCAATCTTTGATCCTCAATCTTGTATTTGCGGATGCTTGCAAGGGGTATAATCACGAGTATGTATTAGTCCTAGGAAGGGCGGTGCATTAGCATAGGTTCACCCACACAACACTTATCAAAACAATGAAGATTAATCAACTATATGAAGCGAAAGCACTAGACTAAATTCCCGTGTGTCCTCAAGAACATTTGGTCATTATAAGTAAACAAACCGGCTTGTCCTTTGTGCTAAAAAGGATTGAGACACTCACTCCAATTATTACTCTCGCATTTTACTTACTTGTATTTTATTTATCTGCTATATCAAAACCTCCTGAAAACTTGTCTGTGAGCATTTACAGTGAATCCTTCATCGAAACTGCTTGTCAACACCTTCTGCTCCTCGTTGGGTTAAGGGACTTTATTTTGTTGGTTCTTAAGCATTTGCCTTTCATGCCTTGCATTTGTTGCTTTGCATGGTTGAATATTTAGAGGATACTCCGCTAGGCTTTAATTGCCGGTATATGCAATGAAATTCAAGTTCATTCACACATGCATATATTATGGGGGAGTTTGTTCTAAATATTCAACTTGGGTTGTTCGCTAAATTCCATATCTAAACCCTCTCAAAGAGATTGTCATCAATTACCAAAATGGGGGAGATTGAAAGAACATGTCCATTACCCCATGTGTGGTTTTGGTAATTGATGACAATCCCTATGGACTAACGGTTGCATTGAGAATCTATCTTAGGTCAAGTCCATAGCCATGTGTTGGTCTCAAGGTTGCAAGATGGAGAAGATGGAGTACAATGACGAAGACGGTGTCGAAGAGAGATGAAGACGGCGTAGAAGAGATGAAGACGGCGTAGAAGATGAATGAAGACGGTGGCGTGCGTACAAGATCGATGAAGACGGTGGCGTGTATGTTGGAGGAAGACGGTGGCATGTACATTGATGAAGATGGTGAAGACGGAGCTTGCCGACTCGAGAGGAACGCGCAAGGATAAGGTTTGTGCTCGATAGGATAGTGGATCGCATCATCGGAGAGAGCTCAAACCTTGCATGCATTCCATCATTTTTCTTGGTTGTTCTTGGTTGTTATCCATGAGATGGGTTAGAGCGTGTGTTCATTCTCAAGACAAGCTCTAGCTCATCGGAAACGGATTCCGGATGCATCGCATGTTGCATGTTCGAGGATGATGGTTTCCCCGATATACCGTATTGAGAGGTTACACCTCTATGACCATAAGAAAATCATCATCCACTCTTTTCCATGATTTTATCATGTGAGAAGGTAGCTCTTGTCGCCCTCTTTCCAACAAAATTGGTTTCATGTCATTCTGAGTTTCCTAGCTCAAGTTATGGATTTTCTAGTGCATCATATTTGGAAAAAGAAAGAAAAACGTGTTTTGGGCCGGCCGGTAGTACCGCTGGTGGTACCGGCCCAGTACCGCATCTGACTTTCGAGCTTACTAGATCCGGAGCGGTACCAGGCCGGTACCAGACGGTACTACCGTATATTTTACGGTACTGGCCCAGTATCGAAGCGGTAGTACCGGCCCATCTCGTTTTTTTCTTTTTCCTCTTTCTCCCTCCCAGTCCAGGCTGCTCCCGCGCGTGGGCCGCACCCTGCACTCCGGCCCGCCAGCCAAGCCACACCTCACCCTGCCTTGGGCCGCAGCCGCCGACCGGCCCACCCCGCACGCTCGCTGGGCCGCCGCCCTTCTATCGCCCAGGCTACGCTGCTGCTGCTGCTGCACGCTTGCGCCGCTGCGAGCCTCGCTCGGGGCGTTGACCCGAGGGAGAGGGAGCTCGATCCCACACCCCCGCAAGATGCTGCCGCTGCTGCCTAGCCCCACCAGCTGGCCCCATGCTGTCGTTGCTGCTCTGCTCTGATCTAGGCTGCACGCTTCTGCCATGCTGCTCTGCTGCCTCCATCGCTAGCTTCTCTCTCCTCCCTTTTTCCTTTTGCTCAGATTTGATGCAACCGGTACTAACGGTCCCAAATCCGGTACTACCGGTTTGGGCCATTTTTCAGCCGTTTTCTGCACAGTTCGCGCGCGAGCGGTGGTACCGCTTTCACAAGCGGTAGTACCGCTCAGGCGTGAATCTGGCCGTTTTTCCAGCCCAATAGCTATATTTTGGAGCCCCTATTTATACCTCACTTCCACCTCCGACCCAACTACTTCTTCCCCTCCATTCTCTCTCCTCCATTGTTGACCTTGAAGTGATTCTTCCTCCTCTTGATCCCCCCACTATTTCTTGCATATTTTTGGGGGAAAGAAGAGAGGAGATCTAGATCTAGAGCTTCACCAATTGAATCCCTCTCCAAGTGAGGGGATCTTGCTAGATCTAGATCTTGGAGTAATTTGGTGTTGCTCCTCATATTTGTTCTTCCTCCCTTATTCCCCCAATAGCTTTTGTAGCTTTGTTGGAATTTGGGGGAGAAGAACTTGGGCATCTTAGTGGTGTTCTTAGCCATTGCATTAGGTGCATCGGTTTGGGTTCTCTCCGGGGTTTCGGTCTCGTAGAGGGCATGTTGACCTTGGTGGTGTTGTTGCCTTAGTGGCCTTGTTGCCTTTGTGGTGTTGTAGCCTTTGTGGCCTTGTAGCCTTTGTGGCCTTGTCGTCTTTGTGGCGTTGTAGCCTTTGTGGCGTTGTTGCCTTTGTGGAGTGTGGTAGCCTTTGTGGTTTTGGTGCCGGTTGTGGCGCGTTGGTGTCTTGGTGGCCTTGTCGCCGGTGTGGCGTGTTGTAGCCTCTTGTGGCCTTGTACTTGAGAGCCTCCGTGTTGTGGAGTTGCCTCAAGCTTGATACTTGGGAGTTTTCCCAAGCTTGTACGGGTTCGGTGACCACCCTCAAGGGTCCCTTAGTGGATCGAGGCTTTCCACTTGGTGGAAGGGCTCGAGGAGAATACGGTGGCCCTAGTGGCTCATTGGAGTGCCTCGTGCCTCCACACCGCTCCAACGGAGACGTAGCACCCTTGGGTGTGAACTTCGGGATACATCGTCGTCTCCTCGTGCACCGGTTACTTCTCAACCCAAGCTCCTTTACCTATGTGCTTTACATTGTGATATCTATCTTGCTTCATGTGCTATACCTAGCTTGTTATCACCTTGTTGCTCATCATGCTAGCATAGGTTGTTGGTGCACTTAGGCAAACCCCTAGTTGATAGGCTTTGAGCTAAACTAGTAAACACTTAGTAGTTTTATTCCGCCTAGTTTAGCTCTCAAGTAGAAGTTTTTATACACCGCCTATTCACCCCCTCTAGGGTATCCCACGGATCTGCCATCCCCTACAATGGCATTTCCTATCAACCAAACTCACTGGATACCTCCACTGCATGTTTTTACTGTCAGTGTAGGTTACCTCAGCCTCCATTCCTTTTTTGATGCATTGCATCTTCAATTGTTTTTCCATGTCATGCAAAGACTTAATCAAACACTACAAGAAAAGTTGCCATGGCCGACGAAGTTTGTGGTGTGGTTCTTTGCCGCAGATTGATCTTTCCGTGGTGCATGTAAATTTTTTTTTTCTTGTTTTTGAGGCCACCTAGCCCGACGAAAATAGCCAAAACGTCACGCATGGTGGCCCGGGACATGGTGCATCACGAATTCTCGGGTTCGCCGGCCGAGTCAACGCAAATCCGCACCGCCCAGGGATGTAGGGCCCAGATGGCAGCCTCTCTAGCATTGTTTTTTTCTCGATCGCGCCATCTCGTTCAACGCTCTCCGATCGAGCCGTTTACGATGCAGGATCATGGGTCCCGCATGTCATCCTCTATGAACTAAAATTCTTTCTTTTCTTGAATTTTTTTGACCCCCTGATTTCTGGCTACTTTCTTTTTCTTTTGATCCCGTGCCGCCTTGGAAACGTTGAGACCGCTGCTGCTAAATGGGACCCGCATGTCATCCTCTATGACCAATCAAGTTTCTTTTCTTGGAGTTATTTTTGGCACCTCATGTTTGGTCACTTGCCTTTTTCTTTCGATCCTATGCCGCCTCTCAAACGGTGATACCGCTGCTGCTAAATGGGACCCGCATGTCATCCTCTATGTACTATAAAACTTTTTTTTCTTGGATTTTTTTGGCACCTCATATTTGGTCACTTGTCTTTTTCTTTCGATCCCCCCGCCTCTCAAACGGTGATACCGCTGCTGCTAAATGGGACCCACATGTCATCCTCTATGTACTATAAAACTTTCTTTTCTTGGATTTTTTGGCACCTCATATTTGGTCACTTGCCTTTTTCTTTCGATCCCGTGCCGCCTCTCAAACGGTGATACCGCTGCTGCTAAATGGGACCCGCATGTCATCCTCTATGTACTATAAAATTTCATTTTCTTGGTTTTTTTTCACCCTCTGATTTGGCTATTTCCTTTTTCTTTTGATCCCCTGCGGCCTTTGAAACGTTGAGTACTCTGCTGGCTCATAGGTCCCACATGTCAGCCTGTATGAACGATAAAGCTTTCCTTTCTTGGATTTTTTTTACCCCCTAATTTCTGGCTACTTTCTTTTACTTTTGATCTCAAGCCGCATTTGAAACGTTGAGACCGCTGCTGCTAAATGGGACCCGCATGTCATCCTCTATGTATAATAAAGTTTCTTTTCTTGGATTATCTTTGGCTCCTGATATTTTGTCACTTACCTTTTTCTTTTGATCTCATACCGCCTTTGAAACGTTGAGTAAGCTGCTGGCTCATGGGTCCCGCATGTCATCCTCTACGAACAATAAAAGTTTCCTTTCTTGGAGTTTTTTTACCCCTAATTTCTGGCTATTTGCCTTTTTCTTTTGATCTCCCGCCCCCTTTGAAACGATGAGGACGATGTTGGCAGGTCGGTCCCACATGTCATCCTCTATGAACAATAAAAGTTTCCTTAGATGGATTTATTTTTTACCCCTAATTAATTTTTGGCTATTTCTTTTTTCTTTTCTTTTGATCCCCTGCCGTCTTGGAATCGTTGAGGATGCTGCTGCCTCATGGGTCCCTCATGTCATCCTCTCAGAACCGTAAATATTTCTTTGCTTGGAATTTGTTTACCAACTGATTTTTGGCTTATTTTTTTCTTTCGATATCCTGCCGCCTTTAAAACGTTGTCGACGCTGTTGGCTCACGGGTCCCACATGTCAGCCTCTATAAATAATAAACGTTGAGGATGCTGCTGCCTCATGGGTCCCACATGTCATCCTCTCAGAACGATAAATGTTTTCTTTTCTTGGATTTTTTATCAACTGATTTTTGGTTTTTTTTATATTTTCGATCCCCTGCCGCCTTTAAAACGTTGACGACGCTGCTGGCTCATGGGTCCCCGATGTCAGCCTCCCCGTACAAGAAACATGTGATATCTTGATTATTTTGCAGACAATAAACAGTGTATTTCGCTTTGAGCTATTGCAAACGGATAAATTAAATCTTTATTTTTACATAAACAAACTTATATGTTGAATCTCCTTGTTTTTTGTTTTTGCGAAGCATAGGACTTTCCTGTTTTTTTTTGAGAAAAATCCGAACTTTCCTGTTTTGGAGTGGGCTGAAATTGTACGAGTCAAAAGGCCCAACAGGATAGTTCGCCCAGATGTCCAGATGCAGCCCAATTGAAATCTTTCTTTTCTTGGATTTTTTCACCCCCTGATTTCTGGCTACTTCATTTTCTTTTGGTCCTGTGCCGCCTTGGAAACATTGAGACCGCTGCTGCAAAATGGGACCCGCATGTCATCCTCTGTGTACAATAAAGTTTCTTTTCTTGGATTATTTTTGGCTCCTGATATTTGTTCACTTGACTTTTTCTTTCGATCTCATGCTGACTTTGAAACGTTGAGGAAGCTGCTGGCTCATGGGTCCCGCATGTCATCCTCTATGAACAATAAAAGTTTCCTTTGTTGGATTTATTTTTTACCCCTAATTTCTGGCTATTTGCCTTTTTCTTTTGATCCCCTGCCCTTTGAAACGATGACGACGTAGCTGGCAGGTCGGTCCCACATGTCATCCTCTATGAACAATAAAAGTTTCCTTTGATGGATTTATTTTTGACCTAATTAATTTCTGGCTATTTCCTTTTTCTTTTGATCCCCTGCCGCCTTGAAATAGTTGAGGATGCTGCTGCCTCATGGGTCTCGCATGTCATCCTCTCAGAAAGGTAAATGTTTCTTTTCTTGGATTTTGTTTACCAACTGATTTTTGGCTTATTTTTTCTTTCGATCTCCTGCCGCCTTTAAAACGTTGACGACTGCTGGCTCATGGGTCCCCAATGTCAGCCTCCCCGTACTGCAAATCCTCTTTCTGCAAAGGTTGTATTTCTAGATAGCTAAGGTGGATTCGAATCTGCCATGGTTCAGGCAGCTCAGGTAAGCCTTCTTGCACTGATTAATGGAAGTAGTGTATAGCAAGGTCAAGACATGTGGCTCGGTGTAATGAATCTATTTGAATCATGTTGTGGGTTCAATCTGATAGTTCTCTAACAGGTCAGCCAAAATAGAAATTAAGTTTTTTTCTAAAACGGAAATGCAAATTAAGATGAACACAAACATTAGTTATCATAATAGCTGATCATACATACATACTTGCTAAGAGCAAAAGCTTGCCAGAGTTTTACCACCCATACAATTAATTAGCAGTTCAGATAAGATAACCTTATATAAGTATAACTACAAATGCATTTGCTAAGGGCTCATGGGACAACAGAACTAGACAACTGCGAACTTTATGACCAGCATGTCACAGCGGCATCGAAAGATCTTGACCTTCAACTTTGATCCAATGCGAAGTTTGGCACCGTCAATGAACTTTTTCCACCTGGAAGTAACAACCAAGCGGCCATCTGTGGGACTGACGGAGTACCGTCCCTCCACGGTGAGACCTTCACTCTCCATGACGAGGGATATCTTGCCCCTTCGGCCAGCATTGAGATCTTTGGAGATACTTTTAGGCAATTTCCGATTCAAAGCAAGAGATACCACCAAAAATTAGTCCATGGCACCAATGCACTGAACCATGTGAGACTTTGATTAGAGAAGACATCAAGTGTCGAGGGTGCTCCTCGGCAATGCCCTCCGATAGGGGCTTAGGGTTGATGGAATCCTGCAAGCTGACACGAGACATCGGTTCACAGACAAGCGGGGAGAGCGATTTACCCAGGTTCGGGGCCCGCGATGAGGTAAAACCCTTACGTCCTGCCTGTCTGTTCTTGATTATGAAGATATTAGGTTACAATGGGGTGCCGAATAGTTCGGCTCAGATCTCGTCGAGAGGCTAAGTGCTATGATGACCTAGCTCTAAGCTTTAGGTGGCTACGGTTTGCTAAGATTGATCGTCCCCCTCGGCAGCCCCTCTCCTGGCCTTTATATAGGTCACCAGGTCTCAAGAGGTCTCACCGAGTACGACTAGGTTTAGAGTAGTTTTAAATTTAATCTTTCCTTGTTCGGTTGCCTGCTTGTCTTGCCCACCAAGGAATCTTCTGATGCACCGTCCTAGTAGCCCACCTTGCCATCGGGTATCTTCATGGGCCTCCAGCTAGACCGTATAGGGTAGAGCAACACCGGTTACCCGAAGGGTAATGCCCACGTCAGTAGCCCCCGAGTGTCTAGCCGAAGATTGTTCGGGTAGAGACTAAAGCATGCCTCCACCTAATGTTCTTCTCCTTGATTGTTTTTGTCCATGTTGTATCAACATCATCTTCTTCTGTCGGGTGCGCATCAGCGCTCCCGATGGGAGTAGCCCCCGAGTCTAGGTACGGATGCTTGCAATCCGTGCGTAGACTCAAGTTGTACCATTCGAACGTTTTCTTCTGCCGAAGTTTTGCTGCAAGTCTTCATGGATCATCCGATATATTTGTACCAAGGCTTGTTTTACTCAATAAATTTTCAATGCGTAAGGGATAATAAGTAACGTGCCCAACTTTTGCTGGTTAACTGCCGATGGGAAAAAAACGTCACCCTACACAGAATCAAGTCCCCGGGCATGATCCTGGAGTGCAAAAAAGTTTTATCGGGTGCGCATTCAACACTCCCGATGGGAGTAGCCCCCGAGTCTGGACACGGATGCTGAAACCGGGCGCGTCTTCTTTTTATCGGCTGCGCGACAGCGCTCCCGATGGGAGTAGCCCCCGAGTCTGGACACGAGCGCTTTATGATCGGGTGCAGACTCAAGCCTGAATATCCGAAGATTATCTATTTCCCTTCGATTGCTTTCGATTTCCTCCATGATGTCATTGATGACGTATCGCTATTGTGATGTGACTGACAAGACTTGACCTGACGGGCCCATCCTAGTTCTGCGCAAGCAGTTTTTAGGGAGCGACCAGCGCACGCACACCGACCGAGGCGTCTCCTCGGTTTTCGCGCGTCGTGGGAATAATGGGCCGCCGTTCCGTTCTCCTTTTAGACGCCACGTGTACAGCCAGATCTAATCCACTTCCCACGATGCGCATGAAGTTATGGCCACGATCTTGCGTCAATTTTTACGACATAAATAGGGGTCTTCCTACTTTTACTTTTTACGCCTCCCACTGCTCATCTTCTTCGCCCTTCCTTTCCTTTCCTCTGCTCTTCCTTCAAGAACTTCAGGCGCCATGGGCAAGAAGAAGGGTGCCAGCACCTCGGACGCGGCCAAGGTCAGCCGTGACTGGAGCGCCTCCGCCATTTCCAATCGAGATGTGAACAAGGTGCGAGCCCTTGGCTTCATTTCATCATCTGAGGATGACATCCGCCTTCCAGGTGCCATTTCTCGCCCAAGGCCTCCGAAGGGCTTCACTGTTATGTTCTCCGCTTTCTTATTCCGTGGTCTCTCTCTCCCTGCTCACGAATTCCTCCGTTCCCTTCTTTTCTTCTACGGGATTCAGCTCTGGCAGCTGACCCCTAATTCCATTCTCCATCTTTCCATCTTTATCACTGTTTGTGAAGCCTTCCTTGGCATTGACCCCCACTGGGGTCTTTGGAGGAAGATCTTCTATGTAAAGCGTCACAACGACAGCAATGGCCCCCCCGTCGTAGGTGGCGTTGGCTTTGTTGTCAGGAAGGAAGTCGATTATCTCGACTACCCGATGAAGGAATCGGTTCAAGGATGGCGCAACAAATGTTTTACCTGCGAGACCCTGTGGTGTCTGGGCAGCGCTCAAACCTTGCCCCTTTCGAAGATAAACTGATAGCCAAGCCGAAGAAGTCCTGGCAAAACGCCCTTTCTCCCGAAGAAAGAGTGACAGCCGACAGACTGTTTGACCAGGTCGTCGCGCTAAAGAACACGGGAGGCTTGACGATGTGCGGCACCGAGGTAGTCTCAGTGTTCCTACAACGTCGAGTGCAACCGCTGATGTCTCGCCCCCACCAGCTGTGGCTTTACACAGGCAAGGACGACAGGTCTAGGGTCAGCTCTGCCGACCTTTCGGCTGAAGACCTCCGAGACGAAGTTCGCCGTCTGACATGCCTTAGTGCGAAGGACAACATTGTCTTGACGTCGGCTCGTCCTCCTTACGATTCTCACCATCTTCCGACTGAGGTAATCCTCTGCTGTTTCTCGCTTGTTGTTGTTACTCCTCTTTTTGTTGTGCTTTACAAATTTTTCTCTTGACAGGCCCCCGCCGTTGCTCAATGCTATCCTCCTACACCTGAAAGTGGTGTAGAGCCAGAGGATGACGATGACAACTCCGAGGAGACCGAGGACCCCCAGCACGCCCTCGAGGACAGCGATGTCCAAGAGGAAGAGGCTGCCAAAGATGATGCTTTCCTCAGGAGCAGGCGACGGAAGCAGATACACGAAGATTTTATTACCACGGCTGAATCAAGTCCTAGCGGAGAAGATAATGATGCCGCTGGAGCCGCTTCGCCTCCTCCCGCCGGGAAAGGTCCAACAAGCTTCTTCGCCGTCGAAGACGGCCTGGACCCGTGAGCATTTACATCCCTTTGTGACTTATTCTCTGTTGTTTTGCATGCTAACTGTTTACTCTTCTTAAGTAGCTCTGAAGATGACGATGATGTTCCTCTCGCAAAGAGGCCCAAATTCTCATTTGGGAGAACAGCATCAGCCCAAGCGCCGAACCCTTCTCCCGCCAAGTCGACGCCACCCTCTCGAACAACTGTAGAGAAGATCCCAATGTCGAGGGTTATTCCTTCTGGCGATGCTCCCACTTTGTCAGCTGCTCGTGACCACGTAAGTGTTTTATTTTGTCTGATTTCTTTCTTGCCTCTCATCCAATTAATTCTTCTTGGTCTTCTTCATTGCAGCCGATTTACGCCACAGTCGATGCTGTGGCAGACTTTGCCGAGCAGTTCACCCGTTTGGAATCTGAAATTGCTCAGCTTCGGAAGACCGTCAAGACTTCGGCTGATCAGGTGCTGGAAGCCAACAGGCTTGCCACCGATGCCAACAACGAGAATGTCTTGCTAAAAGAGGAATTGAAGAAGCTGAAGCGACAGATGAAGGATGAACAAGATGCCAGGCGCGAGGCTCCAGCCGCAGTCGACAAGAAGGAAGGCGTCCTCCGTGAGTCTATCACGAATTTATTGGGTACGGCACTTGCTCATTTTGTAGCATTTCCTTCTTGGTTACTGATATATCCTCTTACAGAGGCTGCCAATATAACAATCACTCGGCGCGCATGCTTCGGGAGGACTCTATCTGACGCCCTTTCTCTCGCGCTGAGTCCAACGTCCAAGTCCTTGGGCTTCTGCAGAGGACTAAAGGAGCATTGTCGAGGTTATACTCGATGATCTTTCCAAAGATGAAGCAGGACAAGACTCTCGGCGAGATGGCAGATGCTTTCCTCGTCGACCCTTCTGAGCCTGTTGAGTTACTGAAACGCCGTAATCGTTTGTTTGGGGCGGTTCTTACTTTCCAGCTGCTTATGGGCCATGGGATGGGGTCTGAATTAGAGAAGTTGTCCAAAGCATTGCCTGTGGACGACGACAATCGCCTAGTTGACCTTGACCCCTTCAAACGATCGGCGGTGGTATGTGCCAATCAACTTCTCAAATTGGTTGATGAAGCCCAGTCCAAGTCTGCACCTGAAGCTGCTCCTGGATCGTCGTCGGCACTTCCTTGAATGCTCTCTTCAATAATTGTAATTAAGACCTAATGCCTTTTGACTTTGGTCCTATTTTATTTTGGCTTTGTAGTCAGTTCAAACAATCTTTTGAATGTAACTCGTATAATCCAGCGCTCCCGATGGGAGTTTTATGCCAATGCCACTCTGATCTAAAAGCTGTACTGCAGACTCCTTCATCTTCTTCCCGTGCCGAACCTTTTTCAAATTCTTCGACTAGTGATGAGTCTGGCCTTGTTCGTTCTTTACGCGACCAAGTGTCTCGTCTGAATAAAGATATTACCTCCCTTCACGCGATGGCAGCGTTGTTGAAGAAGAAGAGTGAGATAGCGACTGCTATTGAACAACATGCTCTCGATCGCCTTCATGTTGCTACCGAAAGTTTAGGCTGTAAGTGCTAATCCTTCTTTTGATTTACGACACAGCCTGGATGCTCCCTTAGCTGATATTCCTTCCTTTTCAGTCGCATCTCACGATAAATCTGAGGAGAATAGGAGGATCCATGAGAAGGTCGAGGCAATGACTGACGTTGCTCACCCGAAGCATGATTTATGGCTGCATCGTCCGAAGGCTGTTATCATGGCGAAATTTGAGTACCGGGTGGAGAAGGCGCATTACTACTTTGATAAATTCCACGCTCATCTCACAATGGTTTGGAAGACTTTGTTTCCTCTGGACCAAGCACCCGAAACTTTATCTACCCTGTTCACCCGATTCAAGTCTCCCGAAAGGATTCGACAGTTGGTGCGGAAAGAACTTCTGGCTGGTGCTGAACTTGCCTTTGCTTCGGTATTGGCATGCCATCCATCTTTAGACTTGAGAGCCGTAGCAAACACTGAGAGGAGTTTAGGCCAATATTACGATATTGCTAGAGGTCCTGCATACACCATTATTTCTAGGATGGAGTCATGCCTCGAGAGGGACCTGAGGACCCAAGGGAACTAGGGAGCCTAGTCATGAATATAATAACCTTGTAGCATGATATTGTTTTGTACATATTTACTGCGTGCGCTGCACGCTGTGTTAGTTCGATTGGTATTTTATTGTCGAGGGCGGCTGAGTGATCAGTTCAACCTGCTCTCTCGACGACTTCGTTGAATTTTTGCAATGTTATTGCGAAGTCGATATGTAAATTTTGTAAGAGCGAGACCCATCGACTTAGTCGAGGGAATTAGACGCTTGGCTTCGTCACGCGGTGCACCGGTTTGAGCCTTGTTTTGTGATAATGTAACCATCGACTGCAGCACTCGCGTATTTTCTCGAGGCTTGGATTGGTTGTTTTTGCGTGTCATTAATCTTAGCTCCCGTTGAGAGTATTTAATTAATGACACTATGTAAGCGTATTTTTTAGGCCAACGCTCCCGATGGGAGTAAGAGCCAATGGTAGGGGCCGCAAACGACCTGTTCGGGTGGTAGGGCCTGGATTGAGAAAAAAGGTAGAAAACCTGATTAGAACTTTATTCATAACGCAAAAGCAACCCTAAGAGCTGTCGAATAATAAAAAGCAATTGTATCCTATGTATAGAACCGTCGCAGATGTGCAATGTTCCATGGATTCCCAACATCTTTTCCCGAAGTTGGGTTTTTGAGCCGATATGCTCCTCCTGGTATTACTTCAGTGACGATGTAAGGTCCTTCCCATGGAGACTCGAGTTTCGAGGGTCTCTCTTGCTTCAGCCGAAAAACCATATCTCCAACATTAAAGCTTCGATTGCGTATTCGTCGGCTGTGATAATTCCTCAACGCCTGCTGGTATACCGTAGTTCTGGCCAAAGCAATGTCTCGAGCTTCGTCAAGGAGGTCTACAGCATCCTGCAATGCGATGTTGGAAGAAGGCTCTGTGTATGCTGTTACTCGAGGGGCTTCGAACCGAACGTCGGCTGGCAGAACTGCTTCGGCTCCATGTACCAAGAAGAACGGGGTGTATTGAGTCGACCTGTTAGGTGTGGTGCGCAAGCTCCAAAGTACAGATGGTAACTCCTCGACCCAGGCTCCAGCCGCACCCGTAAGGCGTTTCTTGAGGCCATCCCCTATTAGACCGTTGATCCTTTCCACCTGGCCGTTGGTCTGTGGGTGAGCCACTGATGCAAATTTCAGTTTGATTCCTCCGTCATCACAAAATTTTCGAAACTCTTTGGAGTCAAAGTTAGTTCCGTTGTCTGTGACGATACTGTGAGGCATGCCAAATCGACATGTTATTCCCCTGAAGAATTGAACTGATGTTTTTGCTTTCTGGTTTCGTACCGGTACTGCCTCGATCCACTTTGCGAATCTGTCGACTGCGACCAATAAGTACGTGTGTCCTCCAGGCGATGATCTTGGCAGTGGTCCAACTTGGTCGAGTCCCCATTGAGCGAAAGGCCACGCCAGAGGTATTGTCATCAGGTCTGTCGCAGGGGCGTGCGGTTTTGGGGAAAACCGCTGGCAGGGGTCGCACTTCATGACCAGATCTCGAGCATCCGATGCCGCTGTTGGCCAGTAAAATCCCGCCCTAAAGGCTTTCGCCACAAGGGCCCTGCTCCCTGCGTGATGTCCGCAAGTTCCTTCGTGTATCTCGCGCAACAGTGCTCTTCCATCGTCAATGGCAATGCATCTTTGGAAAATACCGGAAATGCTGCGCTTGTAGAGTTCACCGTTTACTATGGCGAAGGCTTTCGATTGTCTGACGATTCGTCTTGCTTCTACTAGATCCGACGGTAGCTACTGCTTCGTTAGATATGCTAGGAACGGCTTGGTCCATAGTGGCTCAAGGAGGAGGACTTGTTCAGCAGGAGGAGTTGGAGATTCTTCGGCAGCTTGTTGCGGGCTTGCCTCCGATTTGTCAGCCGGCGATTTTGGAGGTGCCGACGTCTTCTCTTTTATCGATCGCTGAGTAATCACTTCGTAAAACACTCCGTCTAGAATGGGGGAGCACATGGACCCGATGTTTGCCAAAGTGTCGGCTTCCTCATTGCTGGCTCTGCCAATATGTTTAAGCTCACACCCTTCAAATTTGGCTTCCATGTTTTGGTACAACTGTCGGTAGGCGATCATGTTGTCACTGACCGCGTCACACAGGTTCATCGACTGTTTTACTACCAGGTTCGAGTCTCCGTAGATTTCTAGGCGAGTTACCCCGCATGCCTTGGCCATCTTCATTCCATGTAACAGCGCCTCATATTCTGCCTCGTTATTCGTCGGCAGGGAGAAATTCATACGTAGTATGTACTTCATCTTATCTCCCTGTGGTGATATTAGTACCACTCCAGCTCCTGCTCCTGTGCTCCGTTTTGACCCATCGAAGTACATTGTCCATGACCCCGACATGTCGGGTGCTGCTGGTGTTTGCGATTGGATCCAATCTGCCACGAAGTCTGGGAGGATTTGGGATTTTATTGCCGTCCGATTGACGTAAGTTACGTGCGGTGCTATTTCGATGGCCCATTGAGACACTCGACCTGTGGCTTCTGGGTTAGTCATTATGTTCTTCAATGGTGCTTCGCTTACGACGATAATCGGGTGCTCTGTGAAGTAGTGTCGCAGCTTGCGAGCTGACCTCCATACTGCGTATGCCAGCTTCTGATGATGGGGGTACCTCTGTCTTGCAGGTGTGAGCACTTCACTGAGGTAGTAAACAGGCCTCTGCACACCGTGAACTCTCCCTGCTTCTTCTCGTTCGACTACCAACACGCTGCTAAAGACTTGGGCCGTTGCAGCTATATACATAAGCAGTGTTTCCTTCTCGCGGGGGGTTACGAGGACTGGGGATGTCGATAAGATTTTCTTCAGATTGTCAAAAGACTCCTGCGCCTCATCTGTCCACTCGAACTTTTCTGACTTTTTCATCAAGTTGTAGAAGGGCAAAGCTTTTTCCCCTAGTTTGGCGATGAATCTGCTAAGTGCTGCCAATCGCCCTGCCAACTGCTGCACTTGGTGCAGATTCTTTGGCGGTTCCATGTCGAGGATAGCTTTGATCTTCAAGGGGTTAGCTTCTATTCCTCTTGCTAAGATGAAGTAGCCGAGTACTTGTCCCCCTGGCACCCCAAAGAAACATTTCTTCGGGTTCAGCTTGATTTTGTACTTGTCCAGGTTGTCGAAGGTTTCCCGCAAATCGTCGATGAGAGTAGCGGCGTGCTTTGTTTTTACCACAATATCGTCGATGTAAACTTCGATGTTTCTCCCGATCTGTTCTCCAAGGCAAGCTTGCATGCATCGTTGATAAGTTGCCCCTGCATTCTTTAACCCGAACGTCATGACGTTGTAACAGAAAACGCCGTGTGGGGTAATGAACGCGGTTAATTCCTGATCCTCTTTTTTGAGCTTGATCTGGTTATACCCGGAGTACGCATCCAGGAAGGAGAGACGGTCGCATCCAGCTGTGGAGTCGACTATCTGGTCTATACGAGGCAGCGGGAAGTGGTCCTTTGGGCAGTGCTTATTGTGGCCGGTGTAGTCGATGCACATGCGGAGAGCGGTCGTGTCTTTTTTCGGCACCATAACGGGATTGGCCACCCATTCAGATTCCTTGAGCTCTCGAATGAATCCTGCCTTGCGGAGTCGACTAACTTCTTCACCAATTGCTCTTCTCTTCGGTTCAGAAAATCGGCGCATCGATTGCTGCACTGGTTTGGCTGTCGGGTCAACATTGAGGGCGTGCTCAGCGAGTTCCCTGGGGATACCTGGCATGTCGGATGGTTCCCATGCAAATATCTCCCAGCGCTCACGGAGGAACTCGATGAGCGCGCCTTCCTATGCATCAGTAAGGTCTGCCGACGTATTGACCGTCTTCTTCGGGTCAGTGGGATGCACCTGCAGCTTCTTTGTCTCCTTCGCAGCGTCGAATTCGTCGGCCCTTACGTTTCGATTGTCGGCTGGTGGCTGTGCATGATCCGTGATGGCGTCAATAGCGTTGAGTTCTTCCTTTGCTCCGAACCTTGAGGCAATCTTCTGGAATTCTCTGTCGCAATTGTCTGAACGGGTGAAGCTTCCATGAACGGTTATTGGAGTCCCATTGTTGCCAGGCATCTTCAACTTCAGATACGCGTAATGAGGTACGGCCATAAATTTGGCAAAGGCAGGCCTGCCGAGGATGGCGTGGTACTGCGATTCCCAGTCGACTACTTCAAACTCGATTTTCTCCTTCCTAAAATTGCTAGGCGTGCCAAAAACTACATCCAGTGATGTTTTGCCTAGGGAGTAAGCGGGTCGAGTCGGTATGATGCCATGGAATCCTGTATCGGACTCTCTCAGCATGTCGACTGTTAAACCCATTGCTCTCATCGTGTTAGCGAATAATAGGTTCAAGCCACTTCCTCCGTCCATGAATACTTTTCTCATATTGTACCCCCTGATCTGCGCCTGAAGGACAAGGGCTGCATGAGCTGGTCTAGGGACGGCCTTCAGATGGTCTGTCCTGTCGAAGGAGATGCTTTGCTCCGACCAGTCGATGAATTCGGGTGTGTCAACCATAGCAACTTCCGCATACTTCACTTCCCGTGAGAATTTTTTGATTTCCCTTTTCGAAAAGCTGGTTTTATGGATCATGTTGACCTGCCCACATGGCTCTGGGAACGCTTCGGCTGGTACATACTTGTCTCTTTCCATTGGTTCATATGGCTCTGGTACATACGGTTCTGGCGGATAGCTGTAAGACCTTGCCCTTTTCTCCATTACGTGAACTCTTGACATGGCTTCGGCTCTAAGATCGTCACAGAACTGTCGAATCTCCAGGAAGTGTCGGCAGTTCCTCAGCAGATGACTGGATTTCTCTCGACCATCCTTCGGGTCAATGTAAGAGTGGAGGTAGCATGGTGCCTCGAGTTGCTCCGTAGCCGATAGATACGGTGAACGGGTGCGGCCATGGATCGGTTGCATGTCCTGCTGTCCTTGTTCGGACTGGCGAGGGTGAGTCGATGTACGTTCTTCCTCTTCACGGTGCGAGTCCCTTCTTCTTTTCCTTCGTCCCGTTGTCATGTCGAAACTTCCTCGGCGGCCTCCTTGCACGTTTCTGGGCGGGATTCCCGAGGTTGCTGCCTGAGCGTCACCTGTCGGAACTGAGGTCCTCGAGCCAGATGTACTTGTCTTAGGGAGGCGAAGAAAGCCTCCGGAGTCGATGATGAAGTGGACGCCTCCGAAAGTTGCGGTCATGCCGTCGCACGATTCTGCAGGGATCGAGTGCGGCGGCTCGAGGTGCGGTATGAACTCAAAGGATCCGCAGCGGATCGGGTCTTTTGGATCTGGTGGCGTTGGTGACTCGAGTACGAACGCCACAGATGTGACTGGTATCGCCGATGACCTGCCTTGTGCCGACAGGGTTCCCACGGACAGCGCCAATTGTCGAGGGTGCTCCTCGGCAATGCCCTCCGATAGGGGCTTAGGGTTGAAGGAATCCTGCAAGCTGACACGAGACATCGGTTCCAGACAAGCGGGGAGAGCGATTTACCCAGGTTCGGGGCCCTCGATGAGGTAAAACCCTTATGTACTGCCTGTCTGTTCTTGATTATGAAGATATTAGGTTACAATGGGGTGCCGAATAGTTCGGCTGAGATCTCGTCGAGAGGCTAAGTGCTATGATGACCTAGCTCTAAGCTTTAGGTGGCTACGGTTAGCTAATATTGATCGTCCCCCTCGGCAGCCCCTCTCCTGGCCTTTATATAGGTGACCAGGTCTCAAGAGGTCTCACCGAGTATGACTAGGTTTATAGTAGTTTTAAATCTAATCTTTCCTTGTTCGGTTGCCTGCTTGTCTTGCCCACCAAGGAATCTTCTGATGCACCGTCCTAGTAGCCCACCTTGCCTTCGGGTGGGTGGACCGTAGGGTAGAGCAACCCGGTTAGAGAAGAGAAGACATCAAGATAAGAGCATTTATGCTGCCATATACTCACGAACATAGCCTTCAGATGCGTCCTGGTCACCACACGGGTTTCCACAGCAATGAGCTGAGACCTCGGTGATCTCGCTGGGGCAGGTGCAGGAGCCTGGGCTGGTACACGAGGTGGTGCCGATGCAGGAGACTGCTGGGCAGGTGCGATGCGATGCCTCTAGAGGAACCGGTGCGATGCAGGAGACTGTTGGGCAGGTGCGAAACGGTGCAGCTAGAGGAACCGTGCTGATGTAGGAGCCTGTTGGGCAGGTGTAGTATATGGAGCCTCTACAGGAATCAATGCTGACGTAGGGGCCTGCTGGGTAGATGCAGTAAACGGAGCTGGTACAGGAACCGGTGCTGATGCAGCGGAGTGGGAAGTCGGTGCTGGTGTGGGTGTGGGTGCCCTTTGTGACATCCGCTCCTGTTCCATCAGGGGATCTGCAGCTTTGATCATGTTAAACCCAGCAAGCTAGAACAGAGGGAATGGTTTAGAACAACTGCTCAGAATGCAGTAATCAAAAGATATGAGTACAAAAAAGTTACATATTATATATTTGGAAGTGTCTCCAACTCTGTAAGCAGTTACGTATATCTGCCCGTTTGAGTTTCTGATCCTCAGCTCGTCGCCCTTCTTCAGACCGTAGTCAAAAGCAAACTTTCTCCAATCATGTCCATACAAATATGTGATGGCCTGCGTCTTGTAGACATACACCTCATAGACCGTGTAGGTGTTCATCAATTTGCCATTGCCATGCATAGTGAAAGACCCTTCATGCGGACACATCTGGTTAATCATTGGACGAAGTTCACAAGGTACAGTCTGCATGTGAAAATTGATACTAATGTAAGAAGCAGGAAGACTAAGAAACAAGACTTTACTATATGCCAATTAATGCTAAACCACTGAGAATACATACCTGTAGCTCGGTGAAGGAGACTACTAGGGCGCGGTGGAGCCACGCTCAAAAGGGAGGTGATACGTCTCCGACGTATCGATAATTTCTTATGTTCCATGCTACATTATTGATGATATCTACATGTTTTACACACATTATATGTCGTATTTACGCATTTTCCGGCACTAACCTATTAACAAGATGCCGAAGAGCCAGTTGCTGTTTTCTGCTGTTTTTGGTTTCAGAAATCCTAGTAAGGAAATATTCTCGGAATTGGACGAAATCAACGCCCAGGGTCCTATTTTTGCACGAAGCTTCCAGAAGACCGAGGGGGAAAGGAAGTGGGGCCACGAGGCGCCGCCACACTAGGGCGGCGCGGCCCGGCTGGCCGCGCGGCCCTAGCGTGTGGGGCCCTCGTGTGGCCCCCGCGTTGCCCTTCCGCCTACTTAAAGTCTTCGTCGCGAAACCCTCGTACCGAGAGCCACGATACGGAAAACCTTCCAGAGACGCCGCCGCCACCAATCCCATCTCGGGGATTCAGGAGATTGCCTCCGGCACCCTGCCGGAGAGGGGAATCATCTCCGGAGGACTCTTCATCGCCATGATCGCCTCCGGAGTGATGAGTGAGTTGTTCACCCCTGGACTATGGGTCCATAGCAATAGCTAGATGGTCGTCTTCTCCTAATTGTGCTTCATTGTTGGATCTTGTGAGCTGCCTAACATGATCAAGATCATCTATCTGTAATACTATATGTTGTGTTTGTCGGGATCCGATGGATAGAGAATACTATGTTATGGTGATTATCAATCTATTACCTATGTGTTGTTTATGATCTTGCATGCTCTCCGTTATTAGTAGAGGCTCTGGCCAAGTTTTTGCTCTTAACTCCAAGAGGGAGTATTTATGCTCGATAGTGGGTTCATGCCTCCATTAAATCTGGGACAGTGACAGAAAGTTCTAAGGTTGTGGATGTGCTGTTGCCACTAGGGATAAAACATTGATGCTATGTCTAAGGATGTAGTTGTTGATTACATTACGCACCATACTTAATGCAATTGTCTGTTGCTTGCAACTTAATACCGGAAGGGGTTCGGATGATAACCTGAAGGTGGACTTTTTAGGCATAGATGCTTGCTGGATGGCGGTCTATGTACTTTGTCGTAATGCCCTGATTAAATCTCACTATATTTATCATATCATGTATGTGCATTGTTATGCCCTTTCTATTTTTCAATTGCCCGACTGTAATTTGTTCACCCAACATGCTTTTATCTTATGGGAGAGACACCTCTAGTGAACTGTGGACCCCGGTCCTATTCTTTACATCGCATACAATCTACTGCAATTGTTCTTGTTTTCTTCGCAAACAATCATCTTCCACACAATACGGTTAATCCTTTGTTACAGCAAGCCGGTGAGATTGACAACCTCACTGTTTCGTTGGGGCAAAGTACTTTGGTTGTGTTGTGCAGGTTGCACGTTGGCGCCGGAATCCCTGGTGTTGCGCCGCATCACATTTCGCCACCATCAACCTTCAACGTGCTTCTTGGCTCCTCCTGGTTCGATTAAACCTTGGTTTCTTTCTGAGGGAAAACTTGCCACTGTGCGCATCATACCTTCCTCTTGGGGTTCCCAACGGACGTGTACATCTACGCGCATCAAGCTCTTTTTCTGGCGCCGTTGCCGGGGAGATCAAGACACGCTGCAAGGGGAGTCTCCACTTCCCAATCTTTTTACTGTTTTTGTCTTTTTTTTTGTCTTGCCTTATTTTATTTACTACTTTGTTTGCTGCACCTAAACAAAACACAAAAAAATTAGTTGCTAGTTTTACTTTATTTACTGTCTCGTCCTCTATATCAAAAACACAAAAAAATTAGTTACTTGTCTTTACTTTATTTACTTAGTTACTTTTACTACTGTTATCATGAGAAATCCTGAAGTTGAAGTTCGTTCTTTTAAGCAACAAGGTGGAGAAAGTTTTAAAGATGCTTGGTACAGAATTAGTAATGCTCATCATAGGTGCATTAAGAAACACTCCACTACTATCCTCCTTAGGAACTTTTATGTGGGTTTATCTAGTTGGAATAGGTATGTTCTTGATACTCTTTCGGGAGGTAATTTCCTAGGTACTCCTGCTTTAGAAGCTAGTTGCATCATTGAGAGCCTAGTTGGAATACCACCTGTTAATGAAGTTAAAATTGAAATATCTCTTGAGGATGTTATGAAAAAATTGGAAACCATAGAGAAAAAATTTCCAAGTATTGAAACTAAATTGGAAATGTTACTTGATAAAACTGATGAACTTGATAAATCCTTAGGAGGAATTGATGAAAGAATTAGTATCCTAGGAACTTGTGTTGTCCATGATAATCAAACCAATAGGATTGATGAACTTGAAAAAGCTATGGGAACCTTGGGTTCAACTTTTTCTTCTCTTAAGTATAAGGAGAAAGCTTATGTGGGTAAAGAGCAAAAATTCATGTATGCCTCTAAGGTGCCTAAACAAAAGAATTATTATAGGCCCAAAATTGCCAAAACCCCTAGCACCACCATAGAAAATTTAGATAATGGAGCACCTAAAGTACCCTCTGCAACAAGTTGTGTTTGCAAGAAAATTTATGATGTTGATGCTTCTACTCTTGATGTTACTTGATTTGCACTTTCTGCGCCTAGCTGAAAGGCGTTAAAGAAAAGCACTTCTTGGGAGATAACCCATGTGTTTATTTTACTACAGCAATTTTTGTTTTGTTGAGTCTTGGAAGTTGTTTAATACTGTAGCAACCTCTCCTTATCATGTTTTTGTGCCAAGTAAAGTTTCTATGCTAAAGTTGATGTTATATTTGGGATCGCTGCGCAGAAACAGCATTGCTGTCTGTCACGAATTCTGGCATAAGTCTCTGTAAAAAATTCGAAAAAATCTGCAAAATTACGAGCGTGATATTCAGATATGTACGCAACTTTCATTAGTTTTGAGTTTTTCCATTTGAGCAAGTCTAGTGCCCCTTTCAGGTTCGTCTTTACGGACTGTTCTGTTTTTGACAGATTCTGCCTTTTATTTCGCATTGCCGTATTTGCTATGTTGGATGAATTCTTTGATCCATTAATGTCCAGTAGCTTTGTGCAATGTCCAGAAGTGTTAAGAATGATTGTGTCACCTCTGAATATGTGAATTTTTAATTGTGCACTAACCCTCTAATGAGTTTGCTTGAAGTTTGGTGTGAAGGAAGTTTTCAAGGGTCAAGAGAGGAGTATGATATACTATGATCAAGAGGAGTGAAAGCTCTAAGCTTGGGGATGCCCCGTGGTTCATCCCTGCATATTTTAAGAAGACTCAAGCATCTAAGCTTGGGGATTCCCAAGGCATCCCCTTCTTCATCGACAACATCATCAGGTTCCTCCCCTGGAACTATATTTTTATTCAGTCACATCTTATGTACTTTGCTTGGAGCGTCGGTTTGTTTTGTTTTTGTTTTTCTTTGAATAAAATGGATCCTAGCATTCACTGTATGGGAGAGAGACACGCTCCGCTGTTGCATATGGACAAATATGTCCTTAGGCTTTACTCATAATGTTCAAGGCGAAGGTTGAAATTTCTTCGTTAAATTGTTATATGGTTGGAATCGGGAAATGCTACATGTAGTAATTCTAAAATGTCTTGGATAATGTGATACTTGGCAATTGTTGTGCTCATGTTTAAGCTCTTGCATCATATACTTTGCACCCATTAATGAAGAAATACATAGAGCTTGCTAAAATTTGGTTTGCATATTTGGTCTCTCTAAGGTCTAGATAATTTCTAGTATTGAGTTTTGAACAACAAGGAAGACGGTGTAGAGTCTTATAATGTTTACAATATGTCGTTTATGTGAGTTTTGCTGCACCGGTTCATCCTTGAGTTTGCTTCAAATAACCTTGCTAGCCTAAACCTTGTATCGAGAGGGAATACTTCTCATGCATCCAAAATCCTTGAGCCAATCACTATGCCATTTGTGTCCACCATACCTACCTACTACACGGTATTTCTCCGCCATTCCAAAGTAAATTGCTTGAGTGCTACCTTTAAAATTCCATCATTCGCCTTTGCAATATATATCTCATGGGACAAAATAGCCTTAAAAACTATTGTGGTATTGAATATGTACTTATGCAGTTTATCTCTTATTAAGTTGCTTGTTGTGCGATAACCATGCTTCTGGGGACGCCATCAACTCTTTGTTGAATATCATGTGAGTTGCTATGCATGTCCGTCTTGTCTGAAGTAAGAGAGATCTACCACCTTAATGGTTAGAGCATGCATATTGTTAGAGAAGAACATTGGGCCGCTAACTAAAGCCATGAATCATGGTGGAAGTTTCAGTTTTGGACATATATCCTCAATCTCATATGAGAACACTAATTGTTGCCACATGCTTATGCATTAAAGAGGAGTCCATTATCTGTTGTCCATGTTGTCTCGGTATGGATGTCTAAGTTGAGAATAATCAAAAGCGAGAAATCCAAAATGCGAGCTTTCTCCTTAGACCTTTGTACAGGCGGCATGGAGGTACCCCTTTGTGACACTCGGTTAAAACATGTGTATTGCGATGATCCGGTAGTCCAAGCTAATTAGGACAAGGTGCGGGCACTATTAGTATACTATGCATGAGGCTTGCAACTTGTAAGATATAATTTACATAATACATATGCTTTATTACTACCGTTGACAAAATTGTTTCATGTTTTCAAAATAAAAGCTCTAGCACAAATATAGCAATCGATGCTTTCCTCTTTGAAGGACCTTTCTTTTACTTTTATTGTTGAGTCAGTTTACCTATCTCTCTCCACCTTAAGAAGCAAACACTTGTGTGAACTGTGCATTGATTCCTACATACTTGCATATTGCACTTGTTATATTACTTTACATTGACATTATCCATGAGATATACATGTATAAGTTGAAAGCAACCGCTGAAACTTAATCTTCCTTTGTGTTGCTTCAATACCTTTACTTTGATTTATTGCTTTATGAGTTAACTCTTATGCAAGACTTATTGATGCTTGTCTTGAAGTACTATTCATGAAAAGTCTTTGCTTTATGATTCATTTGTTTACTCATGTCATTACCATTGTTTTGATCGCTGCATTCATTACATATGTTTACAATAGTATGATCAAGGTTATGATGGCATGTCACTCCAGAAATTATCCTTGTTATCGTTTACCTGCTCGGGACGAGCAGAACTAAGCTTGGGGATGCTGATACGTCTCCGACGTATCGATAATTTCTTATGTTCCATGCTACATTATTGATGATATCTACATGTTTTACACACATTATATGTCGTATTTACGCATTTTCCGGCACTAACCTATTAACAAGATGCCGAAGAGCCAGTTGCTGTGCTGTTTTTGGTTTCAGAAATCCTAGTAAGGAAATATTCTCGGAATTGGACGAAATCAACGCCCAGGGTCCTATTTTTGCACGAAGCTTCGGAAGACCGAGGGGGAAAGGAAGTGGGGCCACGAGGCGCCGCCACAATAGGGCGGCGCGGCCCCGGCCGGCGCGCGGCCCTAGCGTGTGGGGCCCTCGTGTGGCCCGCGTTGCCCTTCCGCCTACTTAAAGTCTTCGTCGCGAAACCCTCGTGCCGAGAGCCACGATACGGAAAACCTCCCAGAGACGCCGCCGCCAATCCCATCTCGGGGGATTCAGGAGATCGCCTCCGGCACCCTGCCGGAGAGGGGAATCATCTCCCGGAGGACTCTTCATCGCCATGATCGCCTCCGGAGTGATGAGTGAGTAGTTCACCCCTGGACTATGGGTCCATAGGTAGCTAGATGGTCGTCTTCTCCTAATTGTGCTTCATTGTTGGATCTTGTGAGCTGCCTAACATGATCAAGATCATCTATCCGTAATACTATATGTTGTGTTTGTCGGGATCCGATGGATAGAGAATACTATGTTATGGTGATTATCAATCTATTACCTATGTGTTGTTTATGATCTTGCATGCTCTCCGTTATTAGTAGAGACTCTGGCCAAGTTTTTGCTCTTATCTCCAAGAGGGAGTATTTATGCTCGATAGTGGGTTCATGCCTCCATTAAATCTGGGACAGTGACAGAAAGTTCTAAGGTTGTGGATGTGCTGTTGCCACTAGGGATAAAACATTGTTGCTATGTCTAAGGATGTAGTTGTTGATTACATTACGCACCATACTTAATGCAATTGTCTGTTGCTTGCAACTTAATACTGGAAGGGGTTCGGATGATAACCTGAAGGTGGCTTTTTAGGCATAGATGCATGTTTGGATGGCGGTCTATGTACTTTGTCGTAATGCCCTGATTAAATCTCACTATATTTATCATATCATGTATGTGCATTGTTATGCCCTTTCTATTTGTCAATTGCCCACTGTAATTTGTTCACCCAACATGCTTTTATCTTATGGGAGAGACACCTCTAGTGAACTGTGGACCCGGTCCTATTCTTTACATCGCATACAATCTACTGCAATTGTTCTTTACTGTTTTCTTCGCAAACAATCATCTTCCACACAATACGGTTAATCCTTTGTTACAGCAAGCCGGTGAGATTGACAACCTCACTGTTTCGTTGGGGCAAAGTACTTTGGTTGTGTTGTGCAGGTTCCATGTTGGCGCCGGAATCCCTGGTGTTGCGCCGCATCACATTTCGCCACCATCAACCTTCAACGTGCTTCTTGGCTCCTCCTGGTTTGATTAAACCTTGGTTTCTTTCTGAGGGAAAACTTGCCACTGTGCGCATCATACGTTCCTCTTGGGGTTCCCAACGGACGTGTACATCTACGCGCATCAGAGGTGAGCTGCCACGTTGCCGGGGAGGTACATACTCCATAGGGTAGGACCTCTTGCTAAGTCGAATGGGCGAAAGGTTATGTTCCGGTATCCATCGTTGTAACATCCCAACCTTATAAATAAATGAGTGATCATGAGCATTGCATGCATGTAGTTTGCATTTGAGCAAAATTTTCATCTCCATTCTCAATTATGCAAATCCTTCTCTATATATGTTTGTCTCAAATTCTCTCAAGATTTTATAAAATGAGTCACATGGTTTTGTTGTTTTCAATAAAACCCATGTGTGTGTTTATTGTTCTCTGGAAAAATTTGAGTTCAAACAAAATTCATAACAGATTTGAAATTGAAATTTGAAAAGAGAAACAAAAACTAGAAAAAGAAAAGGGAAAAAAATAGAGAGAGAGCTCTCTCCTCTCTCTTCCCTGGGCTCAGCCCACTCCCTTCCCTCTCTTCTCTCCCTGGCCGAATGGTCCAAGAAGCCCAGCAAGCAACCCACCAGCCCAACTTCTACGCAGGGGGTTTTCTGCAAAACCGTCTTCGTCCCCGCGCAAGCAGGTCGCTGGCAGCGCCATGGCCACCCGATGGCCTGGACGGCCAGGATGAGCTCCGCCGCCCCCGGCGTCTATAAAGCTCCCCGCCGCGCCCTGGAACCCTAGCCCCCACTCTCCCCCTCTCGCGCTCTCTCCCGCGCCCTCCCAGACCTAACCCTAACCCTTGCAGAGACCGGCCGACCGCCGTCGATTCACCGCCGGCGAGGCTCCCCGGCCGTCGCCGACCCCTCCACGAGCTTCGCGGTGAGCCGCTGATCCTCCCTGCGCCCTCGCCTCGCCCTCTCTCGCCCTGTAGCGCCGCCGCCGTGCAACACCTGCCCCGACCTCCGCCTCTCCTCGCCGCCGGCCGTGCTCCGGAGACCAATCCGGGGCGGCGCCGCCACCATTCGGTCGCCCGCGTCGCCCTGCTCCTTTTCCCCCTCACGCGCGCCCTCAATCGCGCCCGAATCGCCGATTGCAATCCGACCAGAGCTCACTGTGAGCAATGGCCGCGCTGACGTCATGTGACGTTAGCGTGACGTCATTATTTAATTTCCCCTATTTTCTGTATTTTCTTATATTAATTTCTGTATTTCTTTAAATAGAAAATAATATGACAGGTGGACCCCATCTGTCAGAATTTTAAGAATTTCATAAATAATTGGAAAAGAATAAAATTATGATATGTGGGTCCAAATTGTTAAACTTTTATTATTTTTATATAATTTTCAGAAATTGTTTTAAAATGAATTAAACTTGGAAAATTCATAACTAATTCATTTTAAATCAGAAAAATACAAATAATATATCAAAATGATCAGAAAAACAAATCCTAGTTGTTTATCCATGTTTCATACATCTTTGAACCAATTAAATATGAGCCTTAGTAGAAACCCTAATTTGACCCCTCTCATATGTCGGGATCGATGCCGAAACCCCTCTAATTTATGTCGATGCACCTAGGGTTACCCAAACCCCTTTAATATGACATGTCATCATATTGTATGTGCATTGCATTGTACCTTGTCTTGATTGTGCTCTTCCTTTCCGGTATTTGGTTCTTCTCGATAGGGACCGAACGCGAGCGTGAGACCAACGCCACCGAAGAGCAGCACCAGAACAACGAGGGACAAGGCAAGCCCTAACCTGGTTCATACATGGTTTCGAAATGCTTTTACTTCTGGTTCTTACATATTGCATCCGCTTCAAATATGTTTTATCGGCAGTTGTAGATATCCTATGTGTGCATATTCCATCCTTGTAGCCCAGAGTTCCTGATCCACCGCTCCCAGCAAAACTAGGTCTGAGCTTGTTTGCATCGCTAGAGCCATATATGTGTTATGCTTAGCCATGCTTAGCTGTTGAAGTCTGATCCATCCGGTTGATGAATCAGAGCTACGAATGAACCTAGTTTGACAGGATGACGTGGTAAGATCAGTGATGTTGTTAATAAATATGTTAAAGGCTTGGATGGGCCGCCACATGGGGATGTGGTGATTTGACTCGTTCTCGCCGATACTAGGACCTGAGTTCTCGCCTTCGGAACCAAGACTGAGCGTACAACCACACGGGGCCCATGGGAACCCCTTGGCCCGAACTTACCTAGCTTACCCATGAGTCAATTAGTTTGCGAGTTCCATTTGCCATACGCATGGGGAAAAGGTGGAAAAGGTTTTCAAAGTGCATCATACAGGGCGTGGCCGGGGTGAAGGATGCTGTAGGCATTGAACTGGATCCCCTGCACACAATGACCGGGACCGCCTCGGAGAGTGGCTACCTACGATGACGGAGCTCCCCAGTTAGTTTGACTCATGGAATAGGCGAAGTAAGGGAAAGGTTTTGGTCGACCACCCTCTGCCGGCACACCAAGGAAGTGTGTTAATCTAGTGGCACTAAGAGTCGGTCGGCGCGTGTGGATAAAATTGTACACCCCTGCAGGGTAAATCTTTTCGAAAAGCCGTGTCCACGGTTATGGACGACTTGGGAAAGGACGTGATGATCATAGACAACTTGAACCTAATCGTAAAACTTGATGTCAATGTGTGATAAGGATCCCCTCTCAGGGTGTCGAGGGGGTGATCCTAGGTGATAGGTTCAGGTGATGATGAAGATTCGGTGGATTCAACATGTTGATATTAGAGCTAGAGTTGATATCGCTCTCTTATCCCCTTTTTAAAATGGTCTGAATAGACGAGCTTCTGCTCCCTCTTGTTTTCAAAGGAAAACTGGCTTTGCGCAAAATAAGCTCCACATAAAGCCTCGCATACCCGCTTTGCTAACAGGTTGTACTAAGTCTTGCTGAGTCCCTGTACTCAGCCTTGCATGCTTTGTTTCAGACGAAGTCCTTCCAACAGATGGTGGCTTCTACCTTGACGTCGACGAGTAGTTCGGAGTTCCTCAGGCGGCAGCCTGAGACTTATGGGCTGGGACGTCGCCTTATGTTATGGCCTCTTAGGCCCTTTGCAGTCTTGTTATCTAGATAACATAATTTGCTTTCCGTTGCTTGTTGAATTGTGGTCAGTGACCTCTGCGTGTAATAAATTTGGATCTTAACTCTGTTAAGAGTTGTAATATATTTGCTTTCAGTCGTAGAGTCACTGTTGTGTTACCGATTCTCACCCTGTAGGCCCTAGAGATCTAGGTTAGGCTTATGCCAGATGTGATATCTGGGTTTGTCTAGCCCTGACCTCCGGGGTCGCGACAGGTTTTGGTATCAGAGCAGGACTGCCTATAGGAAACCCTTTCGACTGGTCGATGTTGAGTCTAGTAGTTGTGAAAACTATTTGAAACCTAAAAGTATTTGCAAAAACATCTGAATAGGATTCTTTTTACTCCTTACCTGGTGTCACTCTAATGCTGAGTCATCTTACCTTGTTTTGATTTCAAAGGTTTTACCTCTACCCTGTTATTTCCAAACATCTAGGATCTACGGGTTTGGGTTGTTTTCTCTAAAAAGTACTCCGTACTTGGTTGCTTAACTCAGTGTTCCTAAAGTTACATCAGTTGATCTGAATCTTGTTCCTTCCATTCAGTTGATGTTATCATTCCTTTGAATCCTTTCCAAGGAATCCGTTTCTCATGATCTTTTTACTTTGCGGGTTCCACATAATTCTGTTCTAGGCTTCAAGGTTTCTTCTTACCTTGGTTGCCTCCTTTCCTTTTTAATTTTCTTGAATAACACTTTTGAAGCTAGGTATGGCTTCTTGAAAGTTACCTTGTGATTACTACCTCGCAGTGTCCTCCGTGTCACTCAGATAGTAGTTATCCCTTTATTTGTGTTTTCCCCTTGGACTTGAACCGAAGGTCCCGGATTGTGCTGGGTTCACTTAGTGTGAATCTAAGTACATGATGCTGACCTTTAACCCAAGATCCACTCCGTTGATCCCTCCTCTTGTCGTGCTCGTCTGACCCATGTCTCTGCTGATGAGGCTGAAGAGGATCCAAGCGTCCTAATGGGTACGCTCTATATAAACTCAATCCTAGCTACAGTTCTGTTTGATTCCGGAGCATCGCATACATTCATATCTCAAGAGTTTGCAAGAAAGCATGATATACCCTTCGAGACAATGCCCTCCCCTCTAGAGATCACAACTCCTGGGTCTCATTGGCAAACCATTTGGATTACCCGTGAGGTCATAATCAGTGTAGGGCATCTGTTGTTCCCCACCTCTCTCATTGCCCTCAAGTCAACTGACCTCCATGTCATCTTGGGCATGGATTGGCTAGTAAAGCATAAGGCTGTCATTGATTGCGCAGCTAGGTCTATTGTTCTGACCGATCTTTCTGGCAAAAGTATTCTGTATTGGGCTCCATCCGCAATACCTCCATCGGCAAGGTTTACCCCTGAAGCCGAGTTGTATGCCGTTGAAGTCCTACCTAAACCAGAAATCTCTGATGTCTGGGTGGTCCGTGACTTCCCAGATGTCTTCCCTGAAGAGTTACCTGGCATGCCACCTGATCGAAGTGTGGACTTTGTCATTGAGTTGGTTCCCGGAACTGCTCCTGTTTCCCGGAGACCATATCGTATGCCTCCGGAAGAGTTGGTTGAACTGAAGAAGCAGTTAGAGGAGTTAGAAGAGAAGAACTTCATCCAACCTAGTACTTCTTCCTGGGGATGCCCTACCCTCTTTGTCAAGAAGAGAGATACAAACATTCCGCGGCTGGTTATTGATTACCGTCCGCTCAACGCAGTGACCATCAAGAACAAATACCCTCTTCCTATAATCAATGATCTTTTTGATCAGTTGTCCGGTGCCACAGTCTTCTCCAAGATGGATTTGAGATCAGGGTACCATCAAATCAAAATCCGAAAGGAGGACATTCCAAAGACAGCGTTCACAACTCGTTATGGTCTTTACGAGTACACTGTCATGTCCTTTGGTCTTACAAATGCTCCTGCCACTTTTATGCGGCTCATGAACTCTGTTTTCATGGAGTATCTTGACAAGTTCGTCGTGGTCTACATCGACGATATTCTGATCTACTCCAAAACCGAAGATGAACATGATGAACATCTTCGTCTGGTGCTAACCAAACTTCGTGAGCACCGTCTCTACGCCAAGTTTTCCAAATGTGAGTTCTGGTTAAAAGAGCTCATATTCCTGGGTCATGTTATCTCTGAAAAAGGTGTTGCAGTCATTCCAGATAAAGTTCAAGCCGTTCTTGACTGGAAGACACCTAAGTCAGCTAAGGAGATTCGAAGTTTTCTCGGTCTGGCGGGTTATTACCGCCGATTCATTGAAAATTTCTCCAAGATTGCAAAGCCAATGACCGATCTTCTCAAGAAAGACAAGAAGTTCGAATGGTCAGAAAAGGCTGAAGAAAGTTTCCAGGTTTTGAAAACCAAGCTGACTACTGCTCATGTGCTCGTCCTTCCGGACACAAGCAAAGACTTCGTTGTCTATTGCGATGCCTCTCTCCAAGGGCTCGGATGTGTGTTGATGCAAGATGGCCATGTGGTGGCCTATGCCTCTCGACAGTTGAAACCACATGAGCTCAATTATCCTACTCATGATCTCGAGCTTGCAGCTGTGATCCATGCTCTTAAGCAATGGCGACCCTACCTTTATGGTAATCGTTGCGAGTTGTACTCGGATCATCAAAGTCTGAAGTATCTTTTCACCCAGCCGGATCTGAATAACAGACAGAGAAGATGGTTGGAAGTCATAAAAGATTATGACTTGGGTCTCAACTATAAACCCGGCAAAGCCAATGTCGTTGCTGACGCGCTAAGTCGGAAGTCCTATTGCAACAATCTGATGGTTAAGCAAGCACAACCTTCTCTCTATGAGGAACTTGCAAAACTCAACCTTGAGATTGTTCCTAGTGGATTCCTTGCTAATCTAGAGGTGAAGCCCTCTCTTGAAGACCAGATCAATAAGGCTCAGAAGCAAGATTCTGGCATTACCGAGATCAAGAAGAACATTGCTAGCGGAGTTGCTAAATGTTTCTCCATTGATGATCAAGGTACCGTTTATTTCGGTAAACGTCTAGTCGTGCCGGATAAATCGGATCTCAAAGAGCTAATCCTTAAAGAAGCTCACGAGTCACCCCTTTCTATCCATCCTGGTAGTACCAAAATGTATCGGGATCTCCGCCAAAGATTCTGGTGGTCCGGGATGAAGCAAGAAATCGCTAAGTTCGTTGCTGAATGCGACGTTTGTCGTCGTGTGAAGGCTGAACATCAAAGACCTGCTGGCACTCTCCAACCTCTATCAATTCCGGAGTGGAAATGGGATGAAATTGGCATGGATTTCATTACTGGTCTCCCCAAGACTAAAAATGGAAAAGATGCTATATGGGTAGTGGTTGACCGTCTATCCAAGGTTGCTCATTTCCTTCCTGTTCGGGAAGATATTCGTGCTAATCAACTGGCCGATCTATACACGTCCCGGATAGTCACTCTTCATGGTGTTCCCAAGAAGATCATCTCTGATCGTGGAAGCTTGTTTACCTCCAAATTTTGGGAAAGTTTTCAGAAAGCTATGGGAACTCGTCTTTCCTTCAGCACCGCCTATCATCCTCAAACCGGTGGTCAAACCGAAAGAGTGAATCAAATTCTTGAAGACATGCTCAGGGCCTGTGTTATATCCTTCGGTAAAGATTGGGAAAAGTGCCTTCCATTTGCCGAGTTCACCTATAACAACAGCTTCCAATCCAGCCTGGGCATGGCACCTTTTGAAGCTTTGTATGGCAGAAGGTGTAGAACTCCTTTGAACTGGTCCGAAACCGGAGAAAGAAAGTTCTTTGGACCAGATATAATCAATGAAGCAGAAGATCAAGTTCGCATCATTCGCGAGCGTCTGAAAACTGCTCAGTCACGCCAAAAGAGCTATTATGATCGCCATCATCAAGAAGTGAAGTATGAAATTGGTGATCAAGCTTATCTTCGGGTCACTCCTCTCAAGGGTGTCCGTCGCTTCGGTATCAAAGGCAAACTAGCACCTCGCTATGTTGGTCCTTTCCGCGTCCTTGCCAAGCGTGGTAACGTTTCTTACAAATTGGAGTTACCTTCCAACTTTCCTGAAGTTCATGATGTCTTCCATGTGTCCCAACTCAAGCGTTGCTTCAAAGATCCTATCCGTGGTGTTGATCACGAGACTCTTGACCTCCAAGAGGATCTAACTTATCGAGAACATCCTGTTCGTATCCTTGATGAAGCCGAGCGTAAAACTCGACGTCAGAGCATCAAGTTCCTGAAAGTTCAGTGGTCTAATCATTCTGAGCAAGAAGCAACCTGGGAACGAGAAGATCGTTTACGATCTGAGTACCCTTCCTTCTTTTCTAAAACCTAGGAATCTCGAGGACGAGATTCTTGTAAGGGGGGTAGAGTTGTAACATCCCAACCTTGTGTTTATAAATAAATGAGTGATCATGAGCATTGCATGCATGTAGTTTGCATTTGAGCAAAATTTTCATCTCCATTCTCAATTATGCAAATCCTTCTCTATATATGTTTGTCTCAAATTCTCTCAAGATTTTATAAAATGAGTCACATGGTTTTGTTGTTTTCAATAAAACCCATGTGTGTGTTTATTGTTCTCTGGAAAAATTAGAGTTCAAACAAAATTCAGAACAGATTTGAAATTGAAATTTGAAAAGAGAAACAAAAACTAGAAAAAGAAAAGGGAAAAAAATAGAGAGAGAGCTCTCTCCTCTCTCTTCCCTGGGCTCAGCCCACTCCCTTCCCTCTCTTCTCTCCAAGAATGGCCCAAGCCCACCAGCCCAAACTTCTACGGGGCTCCCTGGTTCGTCCCCGTCCACGCCACCCAAGCAGGCGCCGGCCGCCCGATGGCCTGGCCGGCCAGGATGAGCTCCGCCGCCCCCCGGCGTCTATAAAGCTCCCCGCCGCGCCCTGGAACCCTAGCCCGCACTCTCCCCCTCTCGCTCTCCTCCCTCCCGACCCAACCTAACCCGGCGCCCGGCCCGGCCGCCGCCGCGAGCCGCCGGCGCGCTCCCCGCCGTCGCCGAGCCCCTCCTTCGCCGGCGCCCTCGCCGCGCCTCGCCTCGCCCGCGCCGGCGCAGCACCTGCCCCGGCCTCCGCCTCTCCTCGCCGCCGGCCGTGCTCCGGAGACCAATCCGGGGCGGCGCCGCCACCATTCGGTCGCCCGTGTCGCCCTGCTCCTTTTCCCCCTCACGCGCGCCCTCAATCGCGCCCGAATCGCCCGATTGCAATCCGACCAGAGCTCACTGTGAGCAATGGCCGCGCTGACGTCATGCTGACGTCAGCGTGACGTCATTATTTAATTTCCCCTATTTTCTGTATTTTCTTATATTAATTTCTGTATTTCTTTAAATAGAAAATAATATGACAGGTGGACCCCATCTGTCAGAATTTTAAGAATTTCATAAATAATTGGAAAAGAATAAAATTATGATATGTGGGTCCAAATTGTTAAACTTTTATTATTTTTATATAATTTTCAGAAATTGTTTTAAAATGAATTAAACTTGGAAAATTCATAACTAATTCATTTTAAATCAGAAAAATACAAATAATATATCAAAATGATCAGAAAAACAAATCCTAGTTGTTTATCCATGTTTCATACATCTTTGAACCAATTAAATATGAGCCTTAGTAGAAACCCTAATTTGACCCCTCTCATATGTCGGGATCGATGCCGAAACCCCTCTAATTTATGTCGATGCACCTAGGGTTACCCAAACCCCTTTAATATGACATGTCATCATATTGTATGTGCATTGCATTGTACCTTGTCTTGATTGTGCTCTTCCTTTCCGGTATTTGGTTCTTCTCGATAGGGACCGAACGCGAGCGTGAGACCAACGCCACCGAAGAGCAGCACCAGAACAACGAGGGACAAGGCAAGCCCTAACCTGGTTCATACATGGTTTCGAAATGCTTTTACTTCTGGTTCTTACATATTGCATCCGCTTCAAATATGTTTTATCGGCAGTTGTAGATATCCTATGTGTGCATATTCCATCCTTGTAGCCCAGAGTTCCTGATCCACCGCTCCCAGCAAAACTAGATCTGAGCTTGTTGCATCGCTAGAGCCATATATGTGTTATGCTTAGCCATGCTTAGCTGTTGAAGTCTGATCCATCCGGTTGATGAATCAGAGCTACGAATGAACCTAGTTTGACAGGATGACGTGGTAAGATCAGTGATGTTGTTAATAAATATGTTAAAGGCTTGGATGGGCCGCCACATGGGGATGTGGTGATTTGACTCGTTCTCGCCGATACTAGGACCTGAGTTCTCGCCTTCGGAACCAAGACTGAGCGTACAGCCACACGGGGCCCATGGGAACCCCTTGGCCCGAACTTACCTAGCTTACCCATGAGTCAATTAGTTTGCGAGTTCCATTTGCCATACGCATGGGGAAAAGGTGGAAAAGGTTTTCAAAGTGCATCATACATGGCGTGGCCGGGGTGAAGGATGCTGTAGGCATTAAAATGGATCCCCTGCACACAATGACCGGGACCGCCTCGGAGAGTGGCTACCTACGATGACGGAGCTCCCCAGTTAGTTTGACTCATGGAATAGGCGAAGTAAGGGAAAGGTTTTGGTCGACCACCCTCTGCCGGCACACCAAGGAAGTGTGTTAATCTAGTGGCACTAAGAGTCGGTCGGCGCGTGTGGATAAAATTCTACACCCCTGCAGGGTAAATCTTTTCGAAAAGCCATGTCCACGGTTATGGACGACTTGGGAAAGGACGTGATGATCATAGACAACTTTAACCTAAACGTAAAACTTGATGTCAATGTGTGATAAGGATCCCCTCTCAGGGTGTCGAGGGGGTGATCCTAGGTGATAGGTTCAGGTGATGATGAAGATTCGGTGGATTCAACATGTTGATATTAGAGCTAGAGTTGATATCGCTCTCTTATCCCCTTTTTAAAATGGTCTGAATGGACGAGCTTCTGCTCCCTCTTGTTTTCAAAGGAAAACTGGCTTTGCGCAAAATAACCTCCACATAAAGCCTCGCATACCCGCTTTGCTAACAGGTTGTACTAAGCCTTGCTGAGTCCCTGTACTCAGCCTTGCATGCTTTGTTTCAGACGAAGTCCTTCCAACAGATGGTGGCTTCTACCTTGACGTCGACGAGTAGTTCGGAGTTCCTCAGGCGGCAGCCTGAGACTTATGGGCTGGGACGTCGCCTTATGTTATGGCCTCTTAGGCCCTTTGCAGTCTTGTTATCTAGATAACATAATTTGCTTTCCGTTGCTTGTTGAATTGTGGTCAGTGACCTCTGCGTGTAATAAATTTGGATCTTAACTCTGTTAAGAGTTGTAATATATTTTCTTTCAGTCGTAGAGTCACTGTTGTGTTACCGATTCTCACCCTGTAGGCCCTAGAGATCTAGGTTAGGCTTATGCCAGATGTGATATCTGGGTTTGTCTAGCCCTGACCTCCGGGGTCGCGACATAAGTTGTTATGCGGGGATGATGCCCACACGATAGGTATCCGGATAGAGGTGGGGAAAGTGTGCAAACTCTGCAGAGTAAAATCTATTCGAATAGCCGCGTCCGCGGTCATGGACAGTTGGGATGGCCGTTGCTTAGCTGTGTTGAGTTTTGCTTTAGAAAGGCTTTACAAAGAAAAGAAAGTGTTTTTTTGGAGTACCGGGATGGTACTGGAAAGTGGTGGTGACCATGTGAAGATGGTCAGAAAGGAAACAAAAATGGGTTTACCCTTCCTAGTGTTTTATGTTGTAGTCCCTCTTTGGAGGAATCTTCTCCAATAAAGATATAGCGATGTCTTAGATAAATTCTTGAGGTGTCCCCTTCGATCGAGAAGTTGGGATGCTATCTCCACCAAAAACATCTCTTCTCTTTCACATGCTATATCCACAAGAGAGGCTGCTTCTCTTTCACATGCTATGTCCACAAGAGAAACTACTTCTCTTCTTCATGCTATTTCCACAAGTGAAATTAGCTCTTCCCTCTTGTCATCCTAGATTAGCACTTGTTATCTTGCACTCTTGCAAATTACCTTCTTGATGGTTTGCGAGTACAATTCCATTGTACTCACGGCTTTGTCCCTGGCTATTAACTTGGCCAGACTTGAAGGAGTTTGACAGATGAAGAAGGAGTTGACGACGTCTATGCGAGCTAGGAACATCTTCCCAGTCAGTTGCTTGTAGGGTTATGGCAGATGACTTGGGCTCTACGCTGATTGAAGTGATTCGCGACTCTGATGATTAGGATAGGCCCTTCGAGGCTATTATGTAAAGATGGGTCATGTGACCTTATTGTAATTTTCTTATTCCGTTTTGTAAAGGATGATGTAATTTGATATCAGTTCGGTTATTTGTTCACGGCGCACTAATCATGGGATCGTAAATTGTATACATAACGGGTATTTCGGACCGCTAGTCCGGGGTCCCCACAGAGATGGTATCAGAGCTATCCTGACTGTAGGAGACCTTAGTTAGCATGGACGTTAGTTAGGAAAACAAATACTTGGGAAAAACTATTTACGAAACAAATTCTTTCTTCTAAATTCTTATCTCTCCGCTTTATAAAAAGGTTTGAAAATTCTTACTCTATTGTCTCATCCACTTCAAACCTACACATTGGACGATGTCCCCAACTCAGGCCGGAGACTCGAACTCAAAGATGTATCAATCCCTCAGGAAGACTCATGTATCTCCAACGACAGCTATTGGAGATTGGATGCCGACTTAGTCATGCACATAAAAGGATAATAAGATCATATCTTTGGTTGTCACCAAAGTATGTCAAGGAGCTGACCTTGTTCCTCCGTGGACTTGCACTTTTGCAGTCGCCATGGACCGAGTCCTCAATCCTTGACTAGTAATTTTTAGGCCAGCCACCAGAAGTTGCCGACTTTGGGAGTGCCTCAACAACTACCCCTCTGAAGACCTCACGTCCTTGGGATGATGAGACCATAAGATCTGCGCAGTTTTCGCCTTCGCTTCAACATCGATGAATCAATACCAGGCCTGCGTCGCCACCAACTGCTACCAGGATCCAAGTTGAAGCCAATGTCGGCAAGATGAAGACATCGGCATATGTGACCAGCCCCAAACCTATAGGATGGATAGGACAAACTCAATCGCTTTGATTGAGCTACCCCCGCGTATTAGTCATCCATGGGTACTTGTGTTACCATGTCTGGTTTGATGATTGCTTGTAATTCCCTAAGTGTGTTGTCTTGAGTGTTTTTATTTGTTTGTTGTGTGTTTGATTGTCTTGCTCTTTAGGTCTAAAAAACACTCTTAGTGTGATAACCCAGCGTAGGAAGCCTCCCTAACATGTTTTCACCCCATCTACCTCGCTGATAAAATGCTAACTGCTAGTTAATTGGATAAGTTAACCTTGTTAACAGTTGACTTTTCAATCGTCAGACCCACTAACCTAGACCCCTATCTTCGATAACTACTTTCAAGATCAGCTGAAGCATATCTACTACACCAAGAAAGCAAAAGCCCCTACCATCAAGAGTGACTGCAGCTCTGCGAGAAGACATACTAACTTAGTCTAACCTTGGAATATAATCGCGCTAACCTCAAGGATATATTATTGAAACCACCCTCTAACACACCGACTAACAAACTGAGAGGAACAATCGCATCAAAACCAAGCTACATCACATGGTTCATCTGGTCCTCATCAAGTGAAGCTCATGAAGATACCTCAAGACTCAAGATTAGGTGTAATTTACCCGCTCACTTCTTAACTGGTATAAGTCAGCACCAACCCTCAAGCTCAAGATTGTCTCCGACGACCTTTGATGCTGCCTCATATGGACAACAACCAGGCGCTTCATCAACTTACTAACTTACCGCGTGTTACATGGTCTAGTAAATCCCGTGAGTGCCTTTTGAAGACGTGGTCTACATTTCTCTCCTGAAGATTCTTCAACTGAATACGGAAGATCGACGACTTCTTCATAAGCCCTAGACAAGACCACAAGGCAGACGCTCTGAGTTTATCCGAAAACCCGATGAAAAATCTTAAGGGTGGAAGACGAAAATTGGAGCTGGCTCTAAAATTTTAAACCTTTCTAAAACACCGTGGGAAACTTGTTGGGCTGCATTAACCTCCCTTGAAGCTGTGGACTGCACCTCGCTCCATGAAGATGTTACAACTCAAGATGAGAGAAAGATCACTTCTTCGAAAGCACCGACAAGACCCGTGGCCAAAGCTTATAGTTTTTTACCCCCCCCCCCCCATGAACAATTTTAAGGGTGGAAGACTTCGTCTTCCACTAAAATTTAAAGTTAACTCCAAAAAGTTTTCAACCCTGCTAAAGCACCGCTGGAGTGCACTAACTCTCCCAGAATCTTGAACCCCCGCTAGGATCGCTTAGAAGCTACAGATCTAACACCTACATGGAGTAGTCAACCTCTTCATGAAGCTCACCATCGGCAGGAATCCATCATGTCTCCCAGAAGATGAAGCAACGACCTTCTCGGCAACGGCACATCTACAGAAGAATGGAGTCTAACTTTAGTTAAACTTTTCAACCCCTCTAGTTCTACGCTTAGTAATCTCAGGACAAGATTATTTTAAGGGTGGAAGATCTGTAACACCCCAACTTTTGCAAACATG